>OZ035839.1:6182515-6782515 GCA_964034765.1 Knipowitschia caucasica
ACAGGTTGTGCCACAACAGGATTACTGTCACTTTTTAACTGGATTATATCAGCCTTTTAACAGTACCCGCGGTAAACCAGCCTGCCCACATACGCCACCAATGGACACCGCTGCCCCCCCGAGAACTCATACAACAGATCTACAAATCACACCATGCTTCAATTCTTCCCATTCCAACCACATAAACGCAATTGACCCCCGAGGAAACGTCAACGCATGTTTTCACAACAATCACACAGAACTCATACATAAAGAGAAAACATCTGGAACATTTCATGACATCTCATTCAGCAGATCACAGCAAATATCCCTCCTCCGTACTTAGACATCACAGCTCGCTACCAAATCATCTTCACGTCACGACCTCTCTACTTGTTTTTACCGCATGTTCCTTTTGCGGCGACGCGGCTTCTGCCATCGCTGACGTGCTTTCACTAAAACAACCACCACGTGCAGCCCATGCCTACAACAAGGTCTGCAAAACAACGACGTAAGTCAGGCTGCCATATGAGTCTGAGTCGGATATGTGCTCTTCAGCTTCACAACTCATATATCGATTCCGCTCAGTCCGTACACTCATTGAAGAGACTACAGCTAACGGACTACGATTGCCTGCACTCTAGCCCAGCTGTCCATCCCTCCTGGCGCGTTCCCGATGTATCTCACAAAAAGGGTTCCGGGATAGGGTTCGGGCTCTACACTGTTGTCTTGCCGTAACAGCTCTGCGTGTTCTCACTGCACGCTGCTCACGGGCTATCCTAGCCGACATTAGAACTCACATGGCCCCGCTGTGCATGATCTAGCAGGAGCAACTGCAGTTCTGCGGAGATATGACGCCATTCTTCACTTATATCAGACCGTGTACGACGGACGTGCATGTTGTGGCACTCGACAGTCGCAGTGTCACGCAGGACCAACTGCGGGAAGCCCCGGGGGGATCTCTGTGCCCTAACGTGGCGCAGGATACCTCCGGGAGCGCTGTCCCTGCTGTGGGAGGGTCCGTGTGCTCTGACGCGGAGGGAATCCCCAGAGGCGCTGCACAGAGCAGGTCCTATGCTGAGGTGGCCGCGGGGGGGTCTCTGCGCTACATCACGGCGCAGAGTCCTCCCGTGGACGCTGCCTCGCCCGCGGGGGGGTGTCTGCGCTCCATTACGGCGCGGACTCTTCCCGTGGACTCTGCCTCACTCGCGGGGGGGTCTCTGCGCTGTTGCACGGCGAGGAGTTCCCCCGCAGATGCCACCTCGCCTCCTGGTGGATCCCCCCGCCCGGTGCGCGGCCCTCCCACATTCGCCCACACTACCACCACCACCAACCCGGCCACAGTGGAGTCAGTTCGGTCTCCGGATCCTCCACCCTGCTCCACAGCCACTCGTGGCGGCTCCGCTCCGGGCACCCCCCAAGGCTCTCCTGTCCCCTGCTCTCCACCAGGTCCCACCCCAGTCACACCCTCCCCTCCGCGGCCTCTGTTTGCACCAACCACGCTCCTGGTGGGGGATTCTATTATCAGACACTGCAAGTTTTTTAATGCCATCACACACTGTTTTTCTGGAGCCACAGTCCCCACCATCCTCATTAAACTACCCGCACTTATTCAGACAGCACCCTCCACAATAACCCGGATCATAATTCATGTCGGCACAAATGACGCTTCACTCCGCCAATCCGAGACCACAAAACGCCATTTTAAGGATCTTTTTAACCTTTTATCAAACTCAGGGAAAACTGTTTTTATCTCCGGTCCTCTGCCCACTATGAACCGCGGCAGGGAGCGTTTTAGCAGGATTTTATCACTCAACACCTGGCTCAATCAAACATCACTCCATCACAACTTTGGTTTTATAGACAATTTTAATCTGTTCTGGAACCGCTACCCCTTCTTCACACCCGACGGACTTCACATCAACCCACTTGGCAACCGGTACCTGATCTCCAACATCACCCACGCAGTCCAATCCCATCCTACATACCTCTGACAACCCACCCCCACATCCCTCCTGCCCGTCTGTGCCCCAGCATCAACCCCTGCTCTCTTCCCCAGCACAAAATTACAGTTTTGTCCAGACCCCGCCCCTACAGACCGTCCATACCCAGGAAACCGTCCTTCACCAACCTCATCACTGTTTCCCCCTGCCCTCTCTCATCCTCTGCTCCCCCCACTTCGAACTATGGACTCCCCATCAACAATAACAACCCATCTACCATCAGGTTTGCCCTTTTAAATGTACGCTCCCTTTTAAATAAGACTTTTACTGTTAATGATTTGATTTTAGAACACGAGCTGGATGGTATGTTTTTAACTGAGACCTGGCTGGGTCCGGATGCTCCGGCTGTTCTTACAGAGGCCTCCCCCCCCAATTTTAACTTTGCTTTTAAAACAAGAGAAGGAAAGAGAGGTGGCGGCACAGCCTCAATATGCAGTAACACCCTGGCCACCAAACCTATTGTTTTTAACCAATACTCAAGTTTTGAGTACCACTCTCTTGTTTTTAGCAACCCCAAAATTTTAACAGTAATTATTTATAGGCCACCTAAAAAGTGCAGCCTTTTTATTATTGAATTCTCAGCGTTTTTATCACAGTTACACAATTCTTACAATATGATAATTTTAACCGGTGATTTTAACATACACATTGACAATCCCTCTGACAATTTTACCCTAGATTTCTTAGATGTTCTTAATTACATGGATTTTACCCAACACGTCAGACAGCCAACACACAACAGGGGACGCACCCTCGACCTGGTTATTACCTATGGCCTGACTGCGGATGTGTCCTCTGTTGTCGACTTGGCTGTCTCGGACCACTACTGTGTGTTTTTTAACATCACTGGTTTTATACAGCGTGAGACCTCTGTGAGAACCGTGAGGAAGCGACATCTAACCCCTGAAGTGGCTGCAAATTTCATCGACATCCTAAACAACACTCCCCACTTGGTTTTACCTGCCCCCTGTGATTTTATAGCAAATGATTTTAACAGTAGACTTAGTTCTGCGTTGGATCAGGTGGCTCCTTTAAAAACAAAAATCATAAAAACAAAATCTGCACCCCCATGGAGAAATGAAGAAGTACGCAAAATGAAACAAGAGTGCAGGGTGGCAGAACGAAGATGGAGGAAAAATAAAACAACAATCAACTACGAAATATATAAAAACAATCAAAAAGCATACAATTACACAATTAGAAATCATAAGAACAAATACTTTGCAAATCTAATCACCCAGAACAAAAATAATCCAAAAATCCTTTTTTCAACCATCGACACCATTTTAAACCCTGATTTTAGCATGTCTCTTTTAACCCCCACAGACTCCCTCTGTGAGGATTTTGCAGTCCACTTCACGGGGAAGATAAATACAATCAGATGTAACATTTTATCCAACCGCACTACTGTTTTTAACACATCTGATTGTTTGTCTTCGCCAGAGGAAACACTGGACAGTTTTGTCCTGGTTGATGCTGAGATGCTTGATAAAGTTTTCTCCTCAGTGAGGCCCACCACATGTCTTTTAGATCCAGTCCCCACTCCATTTTTTAAGTCATTTTATGAATCTTTTAGAGAGGAGCTTTTAAACCTGATGAATTGCTCTCTTCAGACTGGGGTCTTTCCTGCAGCCTTCAAAGCGGCTGTGGTGAGACCCCTTCTGAAGAAGAGCAATTTAGATTTTAATGATTTTAACAACTACAGACCGGTATCCAACTTACCATTTTTAAGCAAAATTTTAGAAAAACTTGTTTTTACCCAGCTCAATGCCTTTTTAGATCAGCAGCAAATTTTAGAGAAATTTCAATCAGGTTTTAGGGTGAACCACAGCACAGAGACTGCTCTTTTAAAGATTTTAAACGATCTTAGACTAAGTTATGATTTCAAAAAGGTGACTGTGTTGGTTCTACTGGATCTTAGCGCTGCCTTTGATACAGTAGACCACACAATTCTTTTATCACGCCTACAACACCTCGGCCTCTCTGGTGCTGTCCACAAATGGTTCACTTCTTATTTAACAGACAGATCCTTCATGGTAAGTTTGGATACCTGCTCCTCTCAGGTCCATAAAATCACATGTGGTGTGCCCCAGGGTTCCATTTTAGGTCCAGTCCTTTTTAACCTGTACATGCTCCCTCTTGGCGGTGTCGTCAGGAGACATGGAATTAACTTCCACAGTTATGCAGATGATACACAGCTGTACATCTCCATGTCTCCTGATGACACCAGGCCAATGGATGCTCTTTTTAACTGCATTTTAGACCTTAAATCCTGGATGGCAGAAAACTTTCTCCAGCTTAACCAGGACAAAACTGAGGTTTTAGTCATCGGTCCTGAGGCCCAGAGAGAGAAACTTTTATCAAAACTCCAATCACACTCTTTTAATCCATCATCACAAGTGAAAAATCTGGGCGTAATCTTTGACTCTGAGCTGACTTTTATTCCTCACATCAAGAGTATCACAAAAATAGGTTTTTATCATCTAAAGAACATCGCCAGAGTCCGCCCCATTCTCTCTCGGGGCAACACGGAGACGCTGATGCATGCTTTTATCACCAGTCGCATTGACTATTGTAATGCCCTGCTCTCTGGTCTTCCCAAAAAGAACATTGCAAGTCTTCAATTACTCCAAAACTCGGCCGCACGTGTCCTGACTAAGACCAGGGGGCGGGACCACATTACACCGGTTTTAAAATCGCTGCATTGGCTCCCCGTGTGTTTCAGAATCGATTTTAAGGTTCTTTTAATGGTTTTTAAATGTCTTAATGGTCTTGGGCCTTCTTATCTTTCAGATTTGCTTTTATCCTATGAACCTTCCCGGCCCCTGCGCTCCTCCGGCAGCAGACTCCTAACCATCCCCAAAGTCAGGACACACACTCACGGCGAGGCATCTTTCCAGCACTACGGCCCCCGTCTCTGGAACAGTCTGCCGGAGGAGCTCAGGGCCGCAGAGAACGTTCATATTTTTAAAAGTAGGCTCAAGACGCACCTTTTTAGAGTAGCTTTTGATTAGTTTTTATTATTCCATTCTATTTATCTTTTATTATTTATTATTTATTATATTGCTATTGCTATTATTCATGTATTGTGTGTTCCTTTTAGTCTCACATTTTAGTGTTTTACTTATTGTATTGTTTTTAGTGTACCCAGTGTTTCCTCTGGAGGAGCCCTCTGCACCGGGAGCAGTGGTCGGTGTGGCTGCGGGGGTCGGACTCTTGGGCCTGGTGGGGGCCTGGGGCCTCGGTTTCATGTCTCCTCTGGGTCCTGTGTCGTCCCCTGTGGCTACGGGCGGCTCTCTGCTCCTGGTGCAGACGGCTCCTTGGATGACGCTTTTTCAGCTGGTTGCATCTGAACCCTGCCAAGTCTCTCATCATGTTTTTATTGTTTTACTGGTGTGTGTGTGTGTGTGTGTGTGTGTGTGTGTGTGTATGAGTGTTCATGAGCACGGGTGTGTGTGTTTGTCTGTGGTTTGGGGGGGGTCTGTTGGGTGGTCTGGGGGAGGGGTCTTGGGTCGGCGGGATTGTTTTTAACCAATCTGTAAAGCACTTTGTGTTGCATCTTATGTATGAAAAGCGCTTTATAAATAAAATTTGATTGATTGATTGATTGATGTAGGAAGGTGAGAGGATCAACAGAAGAACAGCGCATGGCAGATTTGCCATCAGACAGAATAGATCCGTCCCCGCCCTTTACGTACACCGGACTAGATTGTTTTGGTCCCTTCCACACGAAACAAGGCAGGAAAGAATGCAAACGTTATGGACTTTTGTTTACATGTTTAAGCTCAAGAGCCATACACGTAGAGATGTTAGAGGATCTTTCCACTGATTCGTTTATAAATGCACTGAGATGCTTTATTGCGATCAGAGGAGAAGTGAAGCAGATTAGGTCCGATCAAGGAACAAATTTTGTCGGAGCTAATAACAAATTCAAAAGATGTCTTTCCGAACTAGACAATGACAGGATTGCTACCTACTTAGCTAAAAAACAATGTGACTTTCAGATGAACGTTCCCGATGCCAGTCACCGAGGTGGTGTTTGGGAGCGCCAAATCAGAACAGTTAGGAGTGTTATGAGTTCTGTTCTGGCACAAGCCGCTGGAAGGCTTGACGATTCCTCCTTAAGAACTATATTTTACGAGGCAATGTCAATCGTAAATAGTCGTCCACTTACCACTGAGACAATCAATGATCCAACAGATGTCTTACCTTTAACGCCTAACCATTTACTCACCATGAAGGATGCAGTGCCCCTTCCACCTCCAGGTAGATTTGTCAGAGAAGATTTATATGCCAGGAAAAGATGGCGCAGAGTTCAGTATCTGACAGAGCAGTTTTGGCATAGGTGGCGCAAAGAGTACTTAAACAGTATCAGTTTAAGACAGCAGTGGCATACATCCAAAAGGAATGTACAGGTTGGAGATGTAGTTATACTCAAAGAAGACAACATCCCCAGAAATGAATGGAAACTTGCAAAGGTAGTTCAGGCTAACCCAGATGATGATGGTTTAGTGCGAAAGGTTAAGATCCAAATGGGACAGAGAGCGTTAGGAAAGAATGGTCAACGCTTAAAAGAATTGTCTTTTCTCGAACGACCAGTTCAGAAACTAGTGGTTCTAGTGCAAAACGAGTGAAATGTTCAATAGTAAATATAGAGTTCAGAGATTTTTTATGGTCAAAGTTTTGAAAATTACTACATTTTATTTTGTGTAAATACAAAGATTTTCTGTAATTTTGGTGGCAGTGTAGCTGTCCGTGAACATTTTTGTTTACATGTATCTTTATTCTGTATATAATCTGTTTATAATAGTGTATTTATTGTGTGTCGCTTCTGACCTCTTGTGGTGGGGTTGTGAACTTGTATTACCTGTGCAATATGCGCATGCGCGCATTTGGAGCCATTACGTGAGAGACAGAGCGAGAGAATGGCGAAAAGGATGGACAAGGTAACCTTGTGCTGAACCGAAAGTAAGGATATGGACAGCGAAAAGTACTGACAACTCCAGAGTGTCTAGATAGAAGGCGCACACGGTAATTGTATATTGTTTTATTGTAAGTTTGTTGAATATGTGTGTATTTTGCTAACAATATGTTTTTTATGCACCGTAGTTTTTCACGGTGCTTTAGGTGGCTTTGTTGTAAATAAATGTCAACTAAACATCAGTCAGAGCGTCGGCCTTTTATCCAAGCAATAATTTCTGGAGCCGTTATAATTATTATCTTATGGCTCTGTGCGGTCGGTTCTCATACTAATAAAATATCATCCTGGGGGCCAAGATAATTCTTTCGCGGGACGGATCTGGCCCCGGCCTCGACTTTGACACCCATGTCATAGATGTAGTGTATAATGTATTGGGTATGACATGTGTCATCAGAGTCCTAGTATGTAGACCCGGTCCGGTCCCAGTGTGTGGTCCACAGGGGTCAGACCTTGTGCAGAGCGGCCAGAGCAAAGTGGTCCAGCTTCAGGGACGCAGAGGACTCCGTGGCTCTCATCTTCTTCCACAGTGGACGCTGCTCATAGTTCAACAACGAGCCCTGAGACAAAACACGATATTAGAGCCCGCCTCTGAAAGCCCGCCTCTGAAAGCCCGCCTCTGAAAGCCCGCCTCTGAAAGCCCGCCTCTGAAAGCCTGCCTCTGAAAGCCTGCCTCTCAGAACCCGCCCAAAGCTCTCATGTTGGGGACCACTGCTGCATGTGTTTGTGTTCGTACCGTGTTGAAGTCCGTGAACTTGAGGCTGTATTTCTTCGCCGCATCTCGGTACAGGTCCAGTTTGAACGGCTCACTTCCTGTTCTGCCTCTCTCCTTATGCTCACTTCCTGTCCCGCCCCCCTCTTTATGCTCACATCCTGTCCCCTCCTCAGAGGTCTTCACTGGGACCATCTCGCAGAACTGCAGCGGCTGTAATCACATGTTGGTAATGAATCTTTATTAATATACCAGGAAAAGCGCTATACAATGTTCATGTAAAGCCGCTAGCTCATTGCTAACTCGGGTGTTCAATGCTAACTTGCAAGCTCAATGAAGCCCAATAGGGATATACTGTACTCCAACTTGCTCTGGCTCCTATTGACTTATATGTAAAAGTAAGTCAATAGGAGCGAATGTGTGTGTGTCTCAGTGTGTGTAGCTCACAAATCTCTTCTCCTGTGTGCGTTTATTGGTCAGAGAGCCCACACTGAGCAGAGGCAGCGTACACAGGATCACATCTCCGAGCGTGTCCGCCGTCACCAGGAAGTTCAGCCAATCAGAGTATGCGATGGACTGAAACAGGAAGTGAAATTAGCCAAACACAGTACGGCATGAACTGAAACAGGAAATATAAACCAGCCAAAATAAACTTTCAAGGAGATTTCTTTATTGTGTTGCAACAGACTAACAAGGGGCCAATAGGCACCCCTGAGGTACCCCAGCTTTTGTTTTACATACGTGGGTCCAGAGAGACACCAGAGAAAGATAGATACCAGAGTTGACCAGACTCACCCACATGGTCCCAGACCGAGGTACTGAGAACATTGCCGACATTTGGTGGTCGTAGAAATGCACTCCGTGATTCTTGAACCTGAGAAGACGGAGAGAACTAACAATGAGGTAGCATCTACAGTCCAACCCTCCTCTATACTCGTGGCCTTTGGGGAAGGTCCCAAATGATACAAGCAGGATCTCCTCCTCCCTGGTCTCTCCATGGTCTCTCCCTGGTCTCTCCCTGGTCTCTCCCTGGTCTCTCCCTGGTCTCTCCCTGGTCTCTCCCTGGTCTCTCCCTGGTCTCTCCCTGGTCTCTCCCTAGTCTCTCCCTAGTCTCTCCCTAGTCTCTCCCTAGTCTCTCCCTAGTCTCTCCCTGGTATCTCCCTGGTCTCTCCCTGGTCTCTCCCTGGTTTCTCCTGGTCTCTCTCTCCTGGTCCCTCCTGGTCTCTCCTGGTCTCTCCTGGTCCCTCCTGGTCTCTCTCTCCTGGTCCCTCCTGGTCTCTCCTGGTCTCTCCTGGTCTCCCCTGGTCCCTCTTGGTTCCTGGTCCCTGGTCTCACGCTGCATAGGCGTTCTCTTCCCCCAGAAGAAGTCCTGGAGCAGACAGAGGCCAAACGATCTCTGTGTTGATGTTTCTCTTCTGCTCCGTCACAGGAGCACAGACCCGACTCAGGTCCCAGGTCCTGGTGAACCGGTCCTCCCCCGTTGACACCAGTAGGTTCCTGTCAAGAGACCAGAGACCAAAGAGACAAGAGAGACAAGAGAGAGACCAGAGAGGGCAGAGAGAGAAATTAGCTCTAAACTCAGACTAGAATCTGACTTTTGACACTTACGATATTAACCACAGTTGTCGGTTACTGAAACTATCGTTCTTCGGAACCTGTGATGTCTGAGGCCTTTCCTTCACCTTGTGGTTTCAGAAGTTTGTGTGTGAAGTGGTGTTTTTGTGGATAATAAATGTGGTGATTAACGCAGCTGACGCAATTCTAATTAACTCTGTGACGCTGAGATGATAAACATTCAGACCACACCTCCTCTGACCCAGACACTGAAGCTGGGGGACGTGACTTTAAAAGGTGGGGGACGTACATCAGAACTCTGTATTAAACCCATGTTTCTAGTTCTGGCTCTAAAACAGTTGCTTCTGCCACTAGTTTCATGTATTTGTGATGTCACATCTTTAGATCAGCCCAAAGAGGCAGAAGATCGGTCTGATTTGTGTCACATAACTCTGTTCAAAAATGTGTTATTTATGAAACTAGAGATACAGATCCCAGCTTTAAAGAACACATTATGATATTTCTCTGGTGAAAGACCGAACCATCAGGAACACAGACACATGCACCCGCCCCTTCTGTCCAGGGAACAGAAAGATAATGTGTCTTTAGCCATTCCTCTCTCAGATGGATGATCTTCTGCAGCATATTCTTCCTGTTGTCTGTAAAACGCTGATTCACTCACATTTGGTTTATGTGACATTTGACAGCGTCGTACGTCTCACGGCTAACAGAGCGCAGCTAACGGAGTGCAGCTAACAGAGCACTGCTGAGTGATGTTCACACCACCACGCTTTTATCACACGAGCTAATGCTAACGTAAGGGTCACTGCAGAAATGAGCTAATGCTAGCCTCCTTCACACTGGGAAGGGGAAGTAAACTATATTGTATCCAAAAACATAAGGGATTGCTAACAAAGAGTGGGCGTGTCTAATCAACAAGTGGGTGTGGCTTACCAGAAGGGGGTGTGGCTTATTGGCTTATTATTTTATATTTTTCTATATATGATATTTGTACAGAATAAATAACCCTCCAAAAACTACTGAAAATACAATCATGCAAACAAGTTTTTTATTATTTTTATTGTATCTCAAAGAGGGAGTCAGTTTCAGTGGGAACATGTTTACAGCAGTCTCGGCTACTAGTTGCTGCTGTGTTGAAGGAGACACCAGCGAGGGGAGGGGCCGACGCGAGGCAAAAGGTGGCGGGGACAAGCGCAGCACAGAGAAGGCAAACATGCAAAAGTGAAATAGAGCCAGTATCTCCCTGATATGAAAATGCCTATTGTCAAAGTTACTTTGGCGATATTATCGCCTAAAATATTTATAGCCCACTCTTTGCAGAAGGACACATGTCTCACTGGCAGGTTGTTGGCGGGAATTACTGGTAGGGGGCATGTCTTAGAAGAGGGTGTGTCTTACCGGGAGGCGGGGGCGAAGGACACGTGTCTCACTGGCAGGTCGTGGGCGATGAAACACTGGAACGGTAACAGCGTCATGGAGCCGTCGCTCTCTCTGATACGAAGCAGAGACGAGCGAGTGCTCAGATCCCACAGCCCCACGTGACCTGAGGAGAGAGTAACCATGGAAACTGATACAATTGAGACCAGGCCAGCAGACGCATGTAAGAGCACAGGGAAAAGCCTCGAACTGAATGAGAACACAGGACCAGAGAGAGACCAGAGGGAAGGACAGAGTCGTCAGAGACAATGGAACATAAAGGCGCCATGTCTGAGGTGTTTACCGTCGTAGAAACCGACAGCGATGAGGTTGTGTGGTTTGTGTTGGACCCAGTCCAGACTCAGGACCAGACCACTGTCCGAGACCCGAGGAGCTTTAAAGGAACCCAACTTCAGGGTCACCACAGCCTTTACCTGGAAAAGACCATAACCAGGATTGAGACCAGAACCAGGACTTTAAAATGTTGTGAACAAATCAGACCACAACAAACTACCTTCATACGATTAGAAAACATTTTTTGTGTAAGAGAGAGCCCTGTGAGTCTCCATCTGCCTCTTTGGGCTGAGAGTGGATCTCCGAGTCACAGACAGAAATACATGAAACATAGACAGAGACATTACCAACTGTTTTAGAGCCAGGACTAGAGACATGGGTTTATTACAGAGTTTTGTTGGCCTGAGAGTTCCAGACCTCAGCTTTAAATTTGATTTCTTTGTCTCTTCATGTATGTACATATTGCACACATTGCACCACTGACAGAAATGTAAGGAGTGAGTTTCAGTGGAGGGGGCCCCTGGACACATTATGCCCAGACCCTGAGGACTGGGACCGGCCCTGGACTCATACAGTCACTTCACTCTAATCACCTGAATCAATGAAGCGTCTGGGGAGAGGGAAACAGGGAGGAGTGTCTCATCTGAGCGACTGTAAGGGAGGACATGCGTTTAAACTTCCTCCCCTCCCCTCTCCTCTCTCCCCTCCTCCCCCCTCCACTTTCCTCTTCTCCCTCTCTGCTCTTCCCTCCCAGCTCTTCCCTTCCCTTCCCTTTCCTCTCCTCTCCTCTCCTCTCCTCATGATAGAATGTAAATGCTGTACCTTATAGACCGCAGTGTCAGAGCCATCTGTAAAAGAGAACACAAACCTAAGAACATTTTCACATTAACATTGCAGAAACTCTGTCTCTGTGCCTCTGTGTCTGAGACACTGAGCCCGAGTCCCGCCTTCGGGTGATTGACAGCTCACACTGGCACAACGCTGCACTCAGTTGGCACACCGTGGATCTTTTTGTCATTTTCAATTAAAAATGTGACACACAGACAAATATGCACAAACATGAAGTTACAGACCCCAGCTTTAATTTATATTAACGTGTATAAGTTTGTGTAAGCCCTCAGTCGTACAGGGATTAGTCAAAGCAAAGGAAGGTTTCTCACCCATCATCTGTACTTCTTAGCACGTTTTCCCGACGTTTCGTCCTCGACCTGGGGACTTCTTCAGGGAATGAATTCTCGGACCAGCGCGTTGGAGATTTATAACCTATGGGTGTGGTTAGCCACACCCTAATCCTGATACTAACTCGTAAACAATGTCAGGTCTGCTTGATGTAGAAGGGAGCAGGTCTAACGACCCTGCTGAGGCTAACGACCCTAACTCCTTAGCATGTCACAGACCTATTGTCTGCTGGGATGCTCAAGTGGAGTGCAGGTTTCACCCCTCCTAACTCATTAGCATGTCACTGACCTTGTCCCAAGTTAGGGCGTTGTTTTTAGGATGTCGTCATAGATGCGAGGCAAAACAAATCTTAACCCTCCTCCTCTGTTAAGAGAAGGTTTTTGTTTCCTCACAAAAATGGCTTCTTTCACCCCTCTCTCAAACCAATTCTTCTCCCGAGCCAGAATTTTAACCTCTGTGTCATCCACCGTGTGGTTGGAGGCCTTGAGGTGGAGATGAACAGCCGACTGTGGCCCACTAGAGTTTTCTCTACGATGTTGGTAAAGTCGTTTCTGTAGAGTTTGTTTGGTTTCTCCAATATAGTGGTCAGTGCACTCCTCTTCACTACATTTAATTGAATAAACCACATTGCTCTGTTTGTGTCTGGGTGTTTTGTCTTTGGGATGCACTAATTTCTGTCTTAACGTGTTGAAAGGTTTGAAATACACAGGGATTTTGTGTTGCCTAACGATTCTTTGTAGTTTCTCTGAAACTCCCGCCACATACGGTAAGGACACCCCTCTCCTCCTACTTTCTTCTGTCTGTAGGACTGTGTCTCTGGCCTTTCTCGTCCTTTGGGCTTTAGTAAACGACCACTTGGGGTAGCCACATCTGGAAAGTGCTCTCTGAACATGTTTGGTTTCTCTGTTCTTTCCCTCCGAGCTAGTGGGGACCTGGTGGGCTCGGTGTTGAAGCGTTCTAATGACCCCGAGTTTGTGTTGTAGCGGATGATTTGAATCAAAGGCCAAGTACTGGTCAGTGTGAGTGGACTTTCTGAAAACCTCAGTCTCTAATTGTCCGTTCTCCAGTATGATGACCTTACAATCTAGAAAGGCGAGTTCACTCTCCTTAGCATCCTCGCGAGTGAAATTTATAAAAGGGTCCACCGAGTTAATGTGTGCTGAAAATGGTTCCACTTCCTGTTTCTTTAACTTAACCCATGTATCGTCTACATATCGAAACCAATGGCTTGGCGCTGTCCCTTGGTAAGAGCCCAGGGCTTGTTCCTCCAGTTTCTCCATATACAGATTGGCCACTATAGGAGAGACTGGGGAGCCCATCGCACAGCCATGAATCTGTCTAAAGAAGGTGCCTCTAAATTGGAAATACGTGGTGTTAAGACACATTTCAAGTAATTCACAGATGTGGTCAGCTGTTAGTTTCGTTCTCTCCCCTAGTGTGGCGTCTTTCTGTAGGCTTTCTCTTACAGCCTCCACCGCCTCTGTAATAGGGACCGACGTAAAAAGCGATGTCACATCAAACGAGACCATTGTCTCATCTGTGTCAAACTGGAGGTGTTTGATTTTATTTACAAATTCTTTTGTGTTTTCTATGTGATGGTGGGTGTTGCCCACCAAAGGAGCCAGAATGGTTTTGAGGTGTTTAGCCAGGTTGTAGGTGATAGAGTCTATGCTACATACAATAGGCCGAAGTGGAAAGTTTTGTTTGTGTATTTTTGGGAGGCCATAAATACTGGGGATGGTGTCTCCTGGGTAAAGTTTGTAATATAGTGGTTTTTCAATAATGCCCTCTTTCATTAAGTTCTGAAGGAAGTCTATAATCTTTTTCCTAAACCCACTGGTAGGGTCCCTCTTCAATGGCTGGTACGTGTTGGTGTCCACGAGTAACTGATTAACTTTGGCCTCATAGTCTGAGCTGTTGAGGATAACTGTGCATCTGCCTTTGTCAGCTGGTAAAATAGTTATATTCTCATCCTTTTGTAATGCCAATAATGCTTTTTGCTCATCTAATGAGACATTGGATTGTGGGGGCTTCGCACTTTTGAGCGTGGCAGAGACTCTCAGTCTGAGGGCCCCTGCCTCATTCTCCGTTAGTTTGTTGTTTCTAATGGCTGCTTCTGCTGCTGTGATGTATTCAATTGTAGGAATATCTTTTGGGGTTATTGCAAAATTTAGGCCTTTAGTAAGAACATCTTTTTCCGCTTGTGATAAATGCCGATCAGACAGATTTTTGACCCAATTCTCCCTGTCCAAGCCTTGTCCAATTTCACTTTTAGAATGTTGAAAAGAATTATGGTTTTGGAGAACCTAAGAAATCATCTTAGGTTCAATCTTAGGTGTAGCCAGAGTAAACTTATCCCAAAATGTTTAAAGCAAAAAGCATTAGAAACAGGCCAGTTGGCAAGAAAAATACAACAAAACTACTGTATGAAGATTCTCAATTTAAGAATTCGACGACTTAACATAGAGATTATAAACCTAAAGGACGAGATAGAGGGCCTTAAGCACAAACTGGAATTGGCAGTCTCACCAGAGTTTTTTCAGAGGATTTGGACGTTTACGGAAACTGCCCAACTGAACCATCACAAGAAGGCCAAAGAACGTCAGATAGGCAAATTTCTAAAACTCCAAAACCATAATTCTTTTCAACATTCTAAAAGTGAAATTGGACAAGGCTTGGACAGGGAGAATTGGGTCAAAAATCTGTCTGATCGGCATTTATCACAAGCGGAAAAAGATGTTCTTACTAAAGGCCTAAATTTTGCAATAACCCCAAAAGATATTCCTACAATTGAATACATCACAGCAGCAGAAGCAGCCATTAGAAACAACAAACTAACGGAGAGTGAGGCAGGGGCCCTCAGACTGAGAGTCTCTGCCACACTCAAAAGTGCGAAGCCCCCACAATCCAATGTCTCATTAGATGAGCAAAAAGCATTATTGGCATTACAAAAGGATGAGAATATAACTATTTTACCAGCTGACAAAGGCAGATGCACAGTTATCCTCAACAGCTCAGACTATGAGGCCAAAGTTAATCAGTTACTCGTGGACACCAACACGTACCAGCCATTGAAGAGGGACCCTACCAGTGGGTTTAGGAAAAAGATTATAGACTTCCTTCAGAACTTAATGAAAGAGGGCATTATTGAAAAACCACTATATTACAAACTTTACCCAGGAGACACCATCCCCAGTATTTATGGCCTCCCAAAAATACACAAACAAAACTTTCCACTTCGGCCTATTGTATGTAGCATAGACTCTATCACCTACAACCTGGCTAAACACCTCAAAACCATTCTGGCTCCTTTGGTGGGCAACACCCACCATCACATAGAAAACACAAAAGAATTTGTAAATAAAATCAAACACCTCCAGTTTGACACAGATGAGACAATGGTCTCGTTTGATGTGACATCGCTTTTTACGTCGGTCCCTATTACAGAGGCGGTGGAGGCTGTAAGAGAAAGCCTACAGAAAGACGCCACACAAGGGGAGAGAACGAAACTAACAGCTGACCACATCTGTGAAATACTTGAAATGTGTCTTAACACCACGTATTTCCAATTTAGAGGCACCTTCTTTAGACAGATTCATGGCTGTGCGATGGGCTCCCCAGTCTCTCCTATAGTGGCCAATCTGTATATGGAGAAACTGGAGGAACAAGCCCTGGGCTCTTACCAAGGGACAGCGCCAAGCCATTGGTTTCGATATGTAGACGATACATGGGTTAAGTTAAAGAAACAGGAAGTGGAACCATTTTCAGCACACATTAACTCGGTGGACCCTTTTATAAATTTCACTCGCGAGGATGCTAAGGAGAGTGAACTCGCCTTTCTAGATTGTAAGGTCATCATACTGGAGAACGGACAATTAGAGACTGAGGTTTTCAGAAAGTCCACTCACACTGACCAGTACTTGGCCTTTGATTCAAATCATCCGCTACAACACAAACTCGGGGTCATTAGAACGCTTCAACACCGAGCCCACCAGGTCCCCACTAGCTCGGAGGGAAAGAACAGAGAAACCAAACATGTTCAGAGAGCACTTTCCAGATGTGGCTACCCCAAGTGGTCGTTTACTAAAGCCCAAAGGACGAGAAAGGCCAGAGACACAGTCCTACAGACAGAAGAAAGTAGGAGGAGAGGGGTGTCCTTACCGTATGTGGCGGGAGTTTCAGAGAAACTACAAAGAATCTTTAGGCAACACAAAATCCCTGTGTATTTCAAACCTTTCAACACGTTAAGACAGAAATTAGTGCATCCCAAAGACAAAACACCCAGACACAAACAGAGCAATGTGGTGTATTCAATTAAATGTAGTGAAGAGGAGTGCACTGACCACTATATTGGAGAAACCAAACAAACTCTACAGAAACGACTTTACCAACATCGTAGAGAAAACTCTAGTGGGCCACAGTCGGCTGTTCATCTCCACCTCAAGGCCTCCAACCACACGGTGGATGACACAGAGGTTAAAATTCTGGCTCGGGAGAAGAATTGGTTTGAGAGAGGGGTGAAAGAAGCCATTTTTGTGAGGAAACAAAAACCTTCTCTTAACAGAGGAGGAGGGTTAAGATTTGTTTTGCCTCGCATCTATGACGACATCCTAAAAACAACGCCCTAACTTGGGACAAGGTCAGTAACATGCTAATGAGTTAGGAGGGGTGAAACCTGCACTCTACTTGAGCATCCCAGCAGACAATAGGTCTGTGACATGCTAAGGAGTTAGGGTCGTTAGCCTCAGCAGGGTCGTTAGACCTGCTCCCTTCTACATAAAGCAGACCTGACATTGTTTACGAGTTAGTATCAGGATTAGGGTGTGGCTTACCACACCCATAGGTTATAAATCTCCAACGCGCTGGTCCGAGAATTCATTCCCTGAAGAAGTCCCCAGGTCGAGGACAAAACGTCGGGAAAACGTGCTAAGAAGTACAGATGATGGGTGAGAAACCTTCCTTTGCATTAACGTGTATAGAACAGTGAGGATTTTTAGTGTAGTTTCTTCATAAAAAAGAAGCCATAAAAGTGTGACGTGGGTCATAAGTCCGCATCCCTCTCTTCCCCTTCCCTCCCTCTCCTCCCCCTCCTCCCTCTACCCTCCCTCTCTCATTCAGAAGGGGACGTGTCCTTTATGTTCAAATGTTCTTTTAATAATCGAGTCGTGAGAAGATGAAACCAACGACCCACAAATTCGACCAAACTGAAACGAGAAACAAGGATTCAATTATAAGAACTGTCCATATGGAACAGGAGAAGTGTGTGTGTGTGTGTGTGTGTGTGTGTGTGTGTGTGTGTGCACTTGTTTTTAAATCCTGGTGGGGTCCATAACATGAGATTGCACTGAACCCACTGGTCCGAGCTTTAAAAAAAAGTCAAGGGGTAATGCCTTTCCAACGTCCTAATGCAGTTTCTGCAAAACAATGGAAAGGACCCCTGCAGATGGACTTAGTTGAAAAAAAGTGTATTATTTGTGTGGACCCTGGTGGTGGTGTGAAGAAGGACTAGAGCAGGTCTAATGCCAGACTAAAGCAGGTCTAATGCCAGACGCAAGCAGGTCTAATGCCAGACTAAAGCAGGTCTAATGCCAGACTAAAGCAGGTCTAATGCCAGACTAAAGCAGGTCTAATGCCAGACTAAAGCAGGTCTAATGCCAGACTAAAGCAGGTCTAATGCCAGACTAAAGCAGGTCTAATGCCAGACTAAAGCAGGTCTAAGGTAGGATTCTCTGCCCACAGCTGAGTGTGATTGATGGTTTGTGTGAAAGCATTATTCCTCTTCTGTGTTTTCAGTGGAGCAGATCCGACACACTGTCGCAAGGCGGGTTAAAGGCCCAGTCGTTCTGACACCAGCTTGAGTGTGTGAGGCAGAGGGGACCAGAGTTGGTGTGCGTGTGTGATGGTCCAGTGCCTCTCGCTGCAGTGCGGACTCAGTTGCAGTGGAACAGCGTCCTCTGCTGCATCACTGTGACCACTACATAAACAGCCTTCTTACTCCAAGTTCCAACATTATGTTTCTCATTATAGTCATGTTGATGATTGACTGAGTGAGGGTGGTCCTCCCTTTGATCTAAAGATGTGACATCACAAATATATGATACTAATTACAGACACAACTGTTTTAGATCCAGAACTAGAGACAAGGGTTTAATACAGTGCACTGCTGCTGTGGTCTGAAAGTTACAGATTCCAGCTTTAAAGTTAAAGACCCCAGATTTAGAGTTACGTCCCCGAGCTTTATCAAAGGTCTCTGGCTCTTACCGGTGGGAAGCAGTGAGAGCAGAGCGTCTGGATGAGGGAGGCTGTAGATGCTGACCACTCCCAGAGACGAAGCCACAGCTAGGAGCCCAAGTCTGGGCATCAGAGGAGCCTGAGGCACAGGAACATTCTACTGTTACTGTAATAACTGCAGCAGTATCAGTAGGAGCAGCAGTATCAGTAGTAGTAGTAGCAGCAGTATCAGTAGAAGTAGCAGTAGTAGTAGCAGCAGTATCAGTAGTAGGTGCAGCAGTATCAGTAGCAGCAGCAGCAGTATCAGTAGTAGTAGTAGCAGCAGTATCAGTAGTAGTAGTAGCAGCAGTATCAGTAGTAGTAGTAGCAGCAGTATCAGTAGTAGTAGTAGCAGCAGTATCAGTAGTAGTAGTAGCAGCAGTATCAGTAGTAGTAGTAGCAGCAGTATCAGTAGTAGCA
This sequence comes from Knipowitschia caucasica, assembly GCA_964034765.1. Taxonomy (NCBI): domain Eukaryota; kingdom Metazoa; phylum Chordata; class Actinopteri; order Gobiiformes; family Gobiidae; genus Knipowitschia; species Knipowitschia caucasica. The sequence continues at coordinate 6,201,342 of OZ035839.1, forward strand.
GCAGCAGTATCAGTAGTAGGTGCAGCAGTATCAGTACTAGTAGTAGTAGTATCAGTAGTAGTGGTAGCAGCAGCAGCAGTATCAGTAGTAGTAGCAGCAGCAGCAGTATCAGTAGTAGTAGTAGCAGCAGTATCAGTAGTAGTAGTAGCAGCAGTATCAGTAGTAATAGTAGCAGCAGCAGCAGTATCAGTAGTAGTAGTAGCAGCAGTATCAGTAGTAGTAGTAGCAGCAGTATCAGTAGTAGTAGTAGCAGCAGTATCAGTAGTAGTAGTAGCAGCAGTATCAGTAGTAGTAGTAGCAGCAGTATCAGTAGCAGCAGCAGCAGCAGTATCAGTAGCAGCAGTATCAGTAGTAGTAGTAGCAGTAGTAGTAGTAGCAGTATCAGTAGTAGCAGCAGCAGTATCAGTAGTAGTAGTATCAGTAGTAGTAGCAGCAGCAGTATCAGTAGTAGTAGTAGCAGCAGTATCAGTAGTAGGAGCAGCAGTATCAGTAGTAGGATCAGCAGTATCAGTAGTAGGATCAGCAGTATCAGTAGTAGGAGCAGCAGTATCAGTAGTAGGAGCAGCACTGTAAACCCTAACTTCAATCGTACTTCAGATATCAAAGTTATTTTAAATAGATTTTTCCCAGTAAGTAAATATTACTCATTTATTGTTAGTTTATTTAAAGCTTGGCTATATCACTCATGGTTTTCTTTGAACTGAACTGTTTCTGTTCAAGTAAGCCTCACTTTTGACATTTTGACGTGTAGATTCTTTAATGAGGCAGGTGTGACAATGGCAGGGTGGTCTGGTGGCTGAGTGGGTAGCACCATTACCTCTCTACTACAGGGTTCTGAGTACAATTCCCGGTCGGAGTATAAGAAGAAATTTAAACTTTATTGCAATCACTTCAGTTACTTGGTAATATCAAGTAAAGGATGTACTCGAGTAATTCAAGTGAAGTTAATACGCAATTTATTTCCATGGTTTTTTCAAGTAAACTTTACTTGTCAGGCAAAGGAAGGTTTCTCACCCATCATCTGTACTTCTTAGCAAGTTTTCCCGATGTTTCGTCCTCAACCTGGGGACTTCTTCAGGGAATGAATTCTCGGACCGCGCGTTGGAGATTTATAACCTATGGGTGTGGTAAGCCACACCCTAACCCTGATACTAACTCGTAAACAATCTCAGGTCTGCTTTATGTAGAAGGGAGCAGGTCTAACGACCCTGCTGAGGCTAACGAAACAGAAACCTTCTCTTAACAGAGGAGGAGGGTTAAGATTTGTTTTGCCTCGCATCTATGACGACATCCTAAAAACAACGCCCTAACTTGGGACAAGGTCAGTGACATGCTAATGAGTTAGGAGGGGTGAAACCTGCACTCCACTTGATGATCCCAGCAGACAATAGGTCTGTGACATGCTAAGGAGTTAGGGTCGTTAGCCTCAGCAGGGTCGTTAGACCTGCTCCCTTCTACATAAAGCAGACCTGAGATTGTTTACGAGTTAGTATCAGGGTTAGGGTGTGGCTTACCACACCCATAGGTTATAAATCTCCAACGCGCGGTCCGAGAATTCATTCCCTGAAGAAGTCCCCAGGTTGAGGACGAAACGTCGGGAAAACTTGCTAAGAAGTACAGATGATGGGTGAGAAACCTTCCTTTGCTTTGACTAATCCCTGTACGACTGAGGGCTTACACAAATTTACTTGTCAGGGTTTACAGTATCAGTAGTAGTAGTAGTAGCAGTAGTAGTAGTAGCAGTATCAGTAGTAGCAGCAGCAGTATCAGTAGTAGTAGCAGTAGTATCAGTAGTAGCAGCAGCAGTATCAGTAGTAGTAGCAGTAGTATCAGTAGTAGCAGCAGCAGTATCAGTAGTAGTATCAGTAGTAGCAGCAGCAGTAGCAGCAGCAGTATCAGTAGTAGCAGCAGTAGTATCAGCAGTGGCAGCAGCAGTATCAGTAGTAGTATCAGTAGTAGTAGCAGCAGTATCAGTAGTAGTATCAGTAGTAGTAGCAGCAGTATCAGTAGTAGTAGCAGTAGTAGTAGCAGCAGTATCAGTAGTAGTAGTAGTAGTATCAGTAGTAGTAGCAGTATCAGTAGTAGTAGCAATAGTAGTAGTAGCAGCAGTAGTAGTAGCAGTATCAGTAGCAGTATCAGTATCAGTAGTAGTAGTAGCAGTAGTAGTAGTAGTAGTAGTAGCAGTAGTAGTAGTAGCAGTATCAGTAGTAGCAGCAGCAGCAGTATCAGTAGCAGTATCAGTAGTAGTAGCAGTAGTAGTAGCAGTAGTAGGGTTGACAAACCATTTGGATGGATCGGGTCGTACACTTTAGTTGTCCTAATTTCAATCTACACAGAAATCATGGAATTTCATATTCACAGTTTTCAGAATGTAATTTATTGACTACAAATAAATGAAACAAATCTGTAGTCAAAGATTAAATGAAATCAACCTGAAATAAGCCTAGTCTTCAATGATCATCATGAGCATTAACAAATGGCCCTGACAATGACTGATCTATAACGAGGTGCAAATCCTTGCTTCCTTGTAAAAGTGCATTGTTTTAAACTCCGTGCGGAGAAACCACTTGTCTTTCAACTCTTAGGCTGATTAAGGACTTTATGCGTGATTATTCAGTCATTTTCTTTGGCTATTCTATGAATTAAATATATATCTTATGCCGCGTTCAGACCGGATCATGCGTTGCGTTGGCTTTCAATGCAAAGTCAATGGTGACGCGCGTTCAAGCGTCAAAATACATGTGCGTCTCGGAATGCTCGCACGGACTGCTCAGTAGAGACGCACGGACTGCTCAGTAGAGACGCACGGACTGCTCAGTAGAGACGCCCGGACTGCTCAGTAGAGACGCACGGACTGCTCAGTAGAGACGCACGGACTGCTCAGTAGAGACGCACGGACTGCTCAGTAGAGACGCACGGACTGCTCAGTAGAGACGCCCGGACTGCGCGGCAAAGTCGAAGAGGAGGTGCAGGAGCTGAAAATCGACGCACGCAGGAGATAACCATTGCACAACCTTTCCTCAGGACGCTCGTGCAGCAACCAATCAGAGAGCCGCAAAGTGGTCTCGGGGACATTAGTGGTCTGAGTGAGCAGACTGAAAATACTTGTCAACAGCCAAAACAGGAGCCACACCAGGACTAAACCAGGGTTGACAATGGGGGACATGGTGCTTGTGAACATGTGAGTTTTCATGCTCCCGTGACTTTATGCAACTGCTTCAAGTTTGTTTGCCACTGCGGAAGTACCGTTTAATAATAAAATAAACTTATTGCGCACCTCCGTGAACACATACTACTGTTATATAGAGTCATATATAGGAGAAGATCTTTACAAAAGAAGCCGCTAGCTTAACTCTGTTAGCATCAAAGCCCGCCGGCTAATTCCGTCACTTCCAGCGTTGGCGGTCTGAAAGCAGCATTAGAAGTTTAACCATAGCCTAACAAGAATGTATAATTTCTTAATAACTTGTGAGTAAGTGACTGCCTGCTAACAACCAAACAGCAATGACCTATGCCATTTGGGGATTTTATTGGCCAATATTGTTTGTAACATAAACATACTAACACTGATTCAAATGAACTTAAAAGAAAGTCAGTTCTCATGACACCATCTCTCTCTCTGAAAGCAGTCATACATCTGACCCCCGAGAGAAACAGGACACACGGCGGCAAAAAGTACAGTTCTATTTGTAGCAATTGCCGTTCACAGTTTCTAACCACACGTGTTACGCTTCCCACTCTCGTCTGTACTTCTGTAGTTGCTTTTGTTTCTTTCTTGAACCTTTCTGAGATGCCATGATGATGCTGCGGGCGTGGCCCACGCTGGCGCTTGTAAACATTAAGCCCATGGATGTGATCAAGCCTACGCCCGCCTTTGACACTGATCGGCCGAAAGGTAGACGCTGTGTGTGTTGTGCTGTGACATGCAGTGAGTGAGGGATGCATTTAAAGGCGACTCTGAAGATACGGGACAAAAGCCGAACTTTATCGATTTAATATAGGACGCACATAGTTTTCTAAAATACGGGACGCTTCCATATTTTAAGGGACGGTTAGCAGCAGCAGCAGCAGTAGCAGCTGTAGCAGCAGTAGCAGCAGCAGCAGTAGCGCAGTAGCAGCAGGAGTAGCTGCAGCAGCAGTAGCAGCAGTAGCAGCAGCAGCAGTAGCAGCAGCAGCAGTAGCAGCAGCAGCAGTAGAGCAGTAGCAGCAGTAGTAGCAGCAGTAGTAACAGCAGTAGTAGCAGCAGCAGCAGTAGCAGCAGTAGCAGCAGCAGCTGTAGCAGCAGCAATAGCGCAATAGCAGCAGTAGCTGCAGCAGCAGTAGCAGCAGAAGTAGCTGCAGCAGCAGTAGAGCAGTAGCAGCAGTAGTAGCAGCAGTAGCAGCAGTAGCTGTAACAGCAGTAGCAGCAGCAGCAGTAGCGCAGTAGCGCAGTAGCAGCAGCAGCTGTAGCAGCAGCAATAGCGCAGTAGCAGCAATAGTAGCAAGAGTAGCAGCAGCAGCTCTAACAGCAGTAGCAGCAGCAGCAGTAGCGCAGTAGCAGCAGTAGTAGCAGCAGTAGCAGCAGCAGTAGCGCAGTAGCAGCAGTAGTAGCAGCAGTAGCAGCAGTAGTAGCAGCAGTAGCAGCAGCAGCTGTAACAGCAGCAGCAGTAGCGCAGTAGCAGCAGTAGCGCAGTAGCAGCAGTAGTAGCAGCAGTAGTAGCAGCAGCAGTAGTTGTTTCTCACCTGTCTCTCGGTCTCTGGTTTCTCCCAGGTTCCTGCAGGACACCACTTCAGTCCCCACACAAAGCCTTGGTCCTGGGCCAAACTGTAGACCAGAGCTGGTCTCTGGTCCGGTCTGAGTAGAGAGTCACATGACCCAGGGTTACACTATGGCTTCCATCACTCGCCCCTGGGTCCTGGGTCACTCTCTGGTCACTCTCTGGTCTCACTCTCTGGTCTCACTCTCTGGTCTCACTCTCTGGTCTCACTCTCTGGTCTCACTCTCTGGTCTCACTCTCTGGTCTCACTCTCTGGTCTCACTCTCTGGTCTCACTCTCTGGTCTCACTCTCTGGTCTCACTCTCTGGTCTCACTCTCTGGTCTCACTCTCTGGTCTCACTCTCTGGTCTCACTCTCTGGTCTCACTCTCTGGTCTCACTCTCTGGTCTCACTCTCTCTGGTCTCTCTCTCTCTCTGTAGGCCTGACCCCGTGTAGACTGGATTACCTGCAGTGGTTCTGGAGTCTCCCCAGGTCCCAGACTTGGACAAGGCCTGGACCACTGTAGACCTGGTTGTCCCGGTGGGTCTCGTCCATGTCTCTGTGACAGGAAAGTGCTATATACTGAGTCTCCTCACAGTGGTCTGGGGTCGGGCACCACTCCAGAGACCAGAGAGGACCCCCACAGAAGAAGACCGAGTCCCAGCGGTCTGAGTGGGCTGAGGAGGAGCAGAACCTGGACACAGAAGAGAGAAAACTCAAACTCTACTCGACTCTACCCAGTTTAACCTAACCTGGCAAGAGCCAGATTGATGATTGTGTAGAACTCTAACGCGTTCTCCGCGATATCAATCTGGGATTTCTCCCGGAGAATCCTTTCGGGGAAAGGAGGGGTAAGCAGCAGAATACTTGAAGCTGATTGGGCGAAGTGACGCTGTGTGCCCGCCTACCAAGGTTGCCGTCCAGAAATGTACAAAGCGCCTCTCGCTGTTCATCTTTCAAAAAAGAAATTGGAGATTCTGCTAAAACTGACTGATGTTTGTTTTGCTTCGGCCCGGCACTTCTTGCTTTCGTCAAACCCGGATATCCCGCCCTAAACCCCCAGACTGGCGCGTGATTGGCTCGCACACCCAGTGGTTTGACTCGAAAAGTGTAAGCGGGAGCGGTACAAGATGTATTCTCGAGTGTTTGTGAACTCACAAATACCGCGAGAATTCAGCTTGCAGGCAAGGTTAAGTTTAACCAGTACCAAGTCCATTTGTAGTCCCTCTGGGCCAGGGGTGGGCAATTATTTTCTTCAGGTGCCACATTGGGATATTGCCCTTTATTTTTGCTAAAAGGTACTTTAGTTTTTCAAAGTAAAATAAATATGATAAATCCTAGTCACAAGCCCTTGTAGAGCATTGACTCCGGGATGAATTTTATCAAAAAACTGTTTGAGGTAAACGGCTGGAAAGGTTGACCGCATAGAAATGTGGATGGGGCCGGATGTGGCCCCTGGGCTGCACTTTGCCCAGGTCTGCTCTTAGTTCTATTCCTATCTCGGCCGAGCTGGTCCTAAAGTGTTCTGAGTAGAGATCAGTCGTTTCCATCTGAAGTGAGTTTAGACTTAAACCTGTGCAGCGTCTGCGGCTCCTCGGTCCCAGATCCTTCTCTGGAGACACAGAACTGAACAGACTGCCGCTCCTGAGGGAGGTACTCCTCTGCTGCCTCCCTGTGGACACACCAAGACATTAGAAAGGAGATTAAATGGTTCATCTGAGCCAAACGCCCTGTCCTCAGCTCATTACCTGTGTGGAAGCAACTGCCAGTGTGAGGACGAGGGGATCCAGTCCGGAAACATCCAGGAGCTGTGGTAACCCTGACGACTGCAGACAACAGTTTAATAATAAATGTTTAAAGCTTTATGAGAGCCCAGCTTTAAAAAAAAAATGTATGCGACTTAAGTAAGATTGAACGTACAACTTGGAGGTGACTTCCTTGGAGACTTGGACGGATATGGACGTCATCACTGGAACTCCGTTCCCTTTCGGGTCCCCGCTGTGGCCCCCACCTCGGCCCCTCCCACTGCCTTTCTTGCAGCGGTTTCCGTGTCCTCTTCCATTACCCCCGCCCTGAAACACAGGAGGGGTTCACTCTCACCTCTAGGGGGCGTTCACACAGGGGCTGGAGTAGAGATTAATTTCTTCACCAGCTCTCACTCTCTGGTCTCTTACTCTCTGGTCTCTCACTCTCTGGTCTCTCACTCTCTGGTCTCTCACTCTCTGGTCTCTCACTCTCTGGTCTCTCACTCTCTGGTCTCTCACTCTCCGGTCTCTCACTCTCCGGTCTCTCACTCTCCGGTCTCTCACTCTCCGGTCTCTCACTCTCCGGTCTCTCACTCTCCGGTCTCTCACTCTCCGGTCTCTCACTCTCCGGTCTCTCACTCTCCGGTCTCTCACTCTCCGGTCTCTCACTCTCCGGTCTCTCATTCTCCGGTCTCTCATTCTCCGGTCTCTCATTCTCCGGTCTCTCATTCTCCGGTCTCTCATTCTCCGGTCTCTCATTCTCCGGTCTCTCACTCTCCGGTCTCTCACTCTCTGGTCTCTCACTCTCCGGTCTCTCACTCTCCGGTCTCTCACTCTCCGGTCTCTCACTCTCCGGTCTCTCACTCTCCGGTCTCTCACTCTCCGGTCTCTCACTCTCTGGTCTCTCACTCTCCGGTCTCTCACTCTCTAGTCTCTCACTCTCTAGTCTCTCACTCTCACTCTCTGGTCTCTCACTCTCTGGTCTCTCACTCTCTTTACACACATTCAGAGGGAGGGACCAAAGGGAGGAACCAGAGGGGGGAGCTTGATGGAAAGAAGGGGACAGATGTTGGACATACCTGGTGTTGTGTGCTGGTGAACCTCCCCTCCTCCTCCTCCTCCTCTTCCTCTTCCTCCTGATATTCATCTTCTTCTTCCTCTCCGGCAGTCTCAGCGTTCAGCACAAAATCCTTGTCACTGTCTGCGTCCGAGTCGCAGTTGAGCTTCCTCCTACGACCTGAGAAGGAGAATCTCTCATTTTCACTTTCATTCAAATCTCTGGTCTTTCTGGTCTCTCTGACTGACCTGTAGGAGTCTTGGTCTTGGATCCTGGTCTTTGGTCCTGGTCTCTCAAGGGCCCCTCATTGTCCCCATTGGCCTGGTTCTGGTCCTGCTCCTCAGTCTCGGCCAGACGGTCTCGGAGATATTTCAGAGCCCTGAAACCAAAGAATACATTTTTATGGTTTCTCCTCTGTTCATATGACATCACACTAGGCAAAAAACTATGAATTTTCATGACCGACCAGCGAGCCTCATTAACCGGTTGAAACCGGTTAACCGCGTAGTTTAAAATATCCCAGGTTCTTTGAAATAACAGCCATTTCGAACCGCGTACTTTTCATAAGTGTAGGTCTGCGTTCTACTGGATCAGAGCCGAGACAGCGGCGCAAAAACCCGCAACAGCTTCGGCACCTTTGCGCACAGAGAACTGCTGTTTTTCTGCTGAGCTGCGGGTTAAGGCTTTTTCAAGGAAACGACGACTCTTTCACATGGTCAGAGCAGCGAGTGACGAGCCGCGTCTCACAGGTCTCTGCTTAAGTTTAAAAGTGATGTGTGTGGAGCTGATGCCGAGGACCAGCAGCACAAACATGGTCCATGTGATTCGACTGGAGCCCTGTATTTGGATCCTTTGGGCTCCGTGACACAGAGGAGCGCGACAGACCGGTATGTGTGTGTGTGTACAGTACTTGTATGCGTGTATGTGTGTACATGTATGTATGTGTATACATATCCCCACCGCTGTCAGACTGTACAATAAGTCACTTTGAATGATCACTGTGTGAAAACCTGCACTACTATTGACACTGTTTCCAATTGACACTTGTCACTTGTTGTACATAATTATTGTCACTTTTGTTGTACATATATATCCTGCATGTAACATGTTTGCACATTTCCTCCTTTTGCACAATCTGAGTGTCCTATCCATGCTAAATGTGACATGTAAATTTCTCCTATGTGAGATAAATAAAGCACATCTTATCTTATCTTATCTTATATGTGTATGTAAATATAAGAGAGTCGGCCCGGAGTTTACTGATACATTGGCACACACAGTTAGAGACGGACCCGCTCGTCACACCGTGCGAATAGGGCTTAAAATAGCGTTATTAAGAGACGTCCCCTCTCCCCTTTTTCTTTTTTTTTAACCGACAGCTTTGACCGGTTAACGCTGTGACAGTCAACCACCGATTAAACGGTCACCGATTTACATCCCTTCATAACACATTCCTCTCCTCTCTCTCTCTCGTCTCCTATCTCACCCGTACCCCCTCCTCTCTCCTCTCCTCTCTCCCCTCTTGTACATACGCTCTGGCCGCTCCCCGTTTGGGACGCGTGCCTGTGTCCTCCTCCTCTGGGGCCTCCCCCTGCTCATCCTGCACCTCCTTCACGATCACCTCCTCTCTCTTCCTCTTTGTGTATTTGCGTTTGGGTTTCGGCGTCTCGACTTCAGCGCCTCCTTCTCCATTCAGCTCCACAACAGCAGCTGCACAGTAAAACACGTTCATTAGCTTTAAATAAGACCACTCCCCACCTATGTCATCAGGCCCTGCCCCAACCATGGAAGTCTCAGAATCCTCACCCGCTGCATTACTCTTCTCTCCTGGTTTCCGTCCTGGTTTCCTTCCTGGTTTCTTTCCTGGTTTCCTTCCTGGTTTCCTGCCTCTGCGTGTGGGTAGTTTGGGGGGTACATATCCTTCCTCCTGCTCCTCCTCCTCCGTTTGCTCCTTGGCTTTTGCAGACACAGCGGTCCTCCTCCGTTTCGCTGCAGGAGTTTGACCGTCATAAACCTCGCTCACATGGAAATCTGTGAATCTAGAGTTTTTCTTTCGTTGTCGTCCGCGTGAACTCGGAGACAGCTCTGACGTGACATCTGCAACAACAATGAGAAGAACACTATCACGGGGGTCTTTCTCTCTCTGGTGTCTCTCCCTCTCTGGTCCCTCTCTCTTGTTCCTCTCTCTGGGCTCTCTCTCTGGTCTCTCCCTCTCTGGTCTCTCCCTCTCTGGTCCCTCTCTCTTGTTCCTCTCTCTGGTCTCTCCCTCTCTGGTCTCTCCCTCTCTGGTCCCTCTCTCTTGTTCCTCTCTCTTGTTCCTCTCTCTGGTCTCCCTCTCTGGTCTCTCCCTCTCTGGTCTCTCCCTCTCTGGTCTCTCCCTCTCTGGTCTCTCCCTCTGGTTCCTCTCTCTTGTTCCTCTCTCTGGGCTCTCTCTGGGCTCTATCTCTCCCACAATGATGGTCAATGTTGTAGCCACATCTGCCCTCCAAATTTTATCTCACTTTACAGCACAGTGGCAGAATGGTTCAAACCCTTGCTTCTCATCAGAAGGTCTTGAGTTCAAATCCTGGTGGGCATTGAGTGGGGTTTGCATGTTCTCCCCGTCCTCCAGTTTTCACCCCCACTGAACACGTGGATTAGCCTTTGTAATGTCCCCTGCTCCTCATCTCACGATTGGCCTTCATTGAGTTTGTAAATAGACAAAACACGCAGTTTCACCTGGCGCAGAGTTGGAGGCGTCTGGAGACGATGGAGTTTGCATCTTCTGTCATAACACTTCCATCTCTACTGTTCTCTTTGCCTTGAAGAGATAAGTTTCGGTCAGAATAAAAATCTACAGTGATATTAATGTTATTACAACGGCATCATTACGTCATTACATCAAATACAAGTCGAATAAGGGGAAGATGGTTTATTTACGAATACAATGAAAAACATGTTGAAATTCTGACAAAATCTGACTAAAATAATGTTGTTGCTAAAGATTTCACATATATTTCGGCAACATATTTTTTTGTGAATTAAATACATCATCCACTTTCCTCTTTGAGTCAACATTAGTCCAACATGACATCAGCGTAGAGTGACAGCTACACAACACGTCCTTTTAACGACTTCTACTGTTATATTAGCACTGTGCGTTCAACTACAATTCATCTGGACCTGGACAACATACTGTATAGTGTAAACTCACAAAAAACTAATTTCACAACTTAAAATGTGTAGTTAGTGTCAAAGCTGCTGCCACGCTCCGGAGCTAACCATGCTAACTGAAGCTAACTGAAGCTAACTGAAGCTAACAGTCACATGAGCAGTATGATTTCTGCTCATGTAAAAGTCATTACAAAATATAATTGAGAGTATGAGCATGGATCAGCAGGAGCAGTGTTTATAATCTCACCCAGCGGCAGTTTTCAGCTTCGGTCACTGTGGCGGAGTGGGGAAGGCGCTCAGACCTGATCCCAGAGACGTGAGATCGAGTCCCGACAAGTCCCAGACCTCACTCTCAACACGAAATTAAAGATTCGAACAATATCAGATGGTGATAAAGCTTATATCTCACACTACAGTTGTATCCACGCAGGGTTATGTTGTTTTTGCCTTTAATATTAAACAAAAATGCTGTGTGAGACTGAAGTCAGACCGCCATGTTACTGAAGCAGAGCAGTGTGACACAGCGCCATCTGATGGACACAGGTGAAAATGCAGCTTTTAATCTGTGTGTTGGGAAAATGCCAGACTGTAAATATTAGAATACTTACTGGGAATAATAAACATGTATTCCACGGCCATTAATTGAGAACTATTTAGCAACTTTAAAGCTGTGGTACCAAACCTTTCCCTCCCATGAATATTTAGAGATCTCATGACACTTTTAAGCAACTGCGGTTAAAGTTCTAACTCATCATTCTAACATATGCACAAGGCATTAATTTTCCACTACATGTTTTGGTATCTCAAGGCCAAGCTCTGGCACCGTGGTGATAGCTGATTGGAGGACTTCATTCCTCCATGCTGTATAATATCACTTGCATTCTGTAACATCTTTGTTCGTGCTGTCTCTACCATCAACATTAAAACATCTTCTGTCTGAAGTAAAGACACGATCCCAGACTTCGTCCATCATCTTCAAATATGTCTTGATAATTTGGGTGTACAATATGTCACTATTTGACTCTTCAAGCTGAGATCTGATTGGCTGAGTGAGGGTGGTCCTCGCTTTTAAATGTTTCTGTCTGAAAAAGCTGATATAAAGATTTGACAAGAGACCAGAAATGCATGAAACTAGTGATAAAAACAACTGTTTAGGAACCAGAAATTATAGACATGTCATGTATTTGTTCCATTGTTGTGGTTGGAAACCAGCTTTTTTATCACATACTCCAGTTTTAACAAGTCGTACCCTAGTTTTTCGTACGTACGTATTTTTAATGCTTGATAAACACATTTAACATTCATATGGGACTTTTAAGAGTCAAGTTTTGTAACCCTTCTGGGAATCCAAGATGGCCGCCGCAGTCACCATGAAAACGCTCGCGCTCTCTAGCCTATGTGCCGTTTACCTTCGAGTCCTCTGTGTTAATATATACAGTCTATGATTAATCTCCGATTTAAGAGCATGAAATGTATATGATATTCTGCAGATTAACTCGTATTAGTAGATAAATTAGCTTCGACCACTAGAACTTGATGATAGCGTGACTTCAGTTTCTGAAACCCAAGAGGGCCGCTGCTGTCACCATGGAAACACCCGCGTTCTCTAGTTCTGTGTTCCCCGGACTTCCGGCCTCTCTGTGATTGGCTGTGTGTTGTGTATAAATCCAAATCGCGCGCACTTTGAGTTTAGTCTCCTGTGTTTCCAGAGCACAGAGCCTCGTAGCTTTAGTTTCACGCTTTCACTTTCTTTTAACCAACTTCTTTAGGCTTTTAACTCTGTATTTATTGTATTTATCCCGTGACTGCGTGTGAACTGAAGCTTAAACATGTTGGCCGCCCGCTCTCCTCTGTCCGCGAAGAATGAAGCCGTGTCCAAGATGAACAGCCTGAGTCTGAACAAAGAGAACACGGTGAGAACAGTTCTGTGTTTGGAACTCTCTTTACGGTCTTCATGCAGTTTGTGCCTGTATAAGAGCACTACGCTGTTTACGTACCTTACGCTGATTACGCTGTTTCTTCCGCAGCCTCCCAGCCTCAACAACACCCGCATCTTGGCTTCGAAAACCGCTCGGAAAATCTTCTCTGACGCCTCGGTGAGCACATACCTCCGTTATTGCACTGTGTGTGTGGTTTGAGGGAGAGTAGTTTTAATGAGTTTGTTCAGAAGTGGCGCCGAAAGTGTTTCTGGCGCCAACAGCTGACGGCCGCCAGTCACGTGACTGAGATAATTTAAATCCTCCATTTCTACTGTGGTCCTCACTGAAACATGAGGGTCGCTCTGTTTCTATTCAGTTTTATTTACTTCTATCGACTTTACAGCAAAGTGGCAAAGTGAGAGGTCTGAGGAGAACAATGGCCAGAGATCTGCATCTGCTTTGTTCTTCAAACCGACTCTTGTTAAACACTAGGGCTCTCAGACCAGTCAAGTGATGGTTTCTGGTTTCTTTGTTTCTGTGTAGATTCTATGTCATGAATTGTTTTTAAATTATCTTATTTTTGCAATGTGAGAAGTTCTACCTTTAACTCCCAGAGCAGTTGTTATTTTCACCAGTTTTAGTAAATGTAAAACAGAACTACATTTACTGTAGTTCTGATCTTAAAGTAATCCTGGATCAGTCTCACATTTATCCGATGTAAAGACTGTTGATTGACGTGAAGACCTGTCTGCAGCCATCGCCGCAGAAGTCCTCGCCTCAGGAGGAACCTCTCCTGAAGGAAAACCCACGGCGCTTCGTCATCTTCCCCATTCAGTATCATGACATCTGGAGCATGTACAAGAAGGCAGAGGCTTCCTTCTGGACCGCCGAGGAGGTACTACTACTGACTCTCATGTACAAGAAGGCAGAGGTCTCCTTCTGGCCTGAGCCGATACTTCTACTTCATACTTGACTGATGACCTACATGCTTCCTTCTGTCCTACATAGTGACAGCTCCACTGGTCCTTCTCTCTCTAACCTACATTCAGCTCTCCACCAGAGAGCAGTGTGGAGTTACTGACTGAATTACCTGAATATTCCTCTAAACTCTCTTCAAATATTACAGCTTGATGTCTCATGTCTTGCAGGTGGACCTGTCCAAAGACCTGCAGCACTGGGAGTCTCTGAAGGACGACGAGAGATTCTTCATTTCTCACGTTTTGGCTTTTTTCGCCGCCAGCGACGGAATTGTCAACGAGAACCTGGTGAGGGTCTGGACCAACATGGACCAGTCTGTAGACCTGATAACTGATGTAGTATCATGTGTATCCTGCAGGTGGAGCGCTTCACTCAGGAGGTGCAGGTGACGGAGGCTCGCTGTTTCTATGGATTCCAGATTGCTATGGAGAACATCCACTCCGAGATGTACAGTCTGCTCATTGACACCTACATCAAGGACTCTCAGGAGAGGTGGGTCTGAGCTCCGAGAGAGTGGGGGGTCGCGAGGGTCTGTGTTAAAGCGTTTGTTTTTTTGCAGAGAATATCTGTTCAACGCTGTGGAGACTCTACCCTGTGTCAGGAAGAAGGCCGACTGGGCCCTGAACTGGATTGGCGACAAGAGCGCCGCCTTTGGTAGGTCTGGTGACTGCACCTGTATGTCTGAGGGGCTGCGTCCTGGTCCCTGGTCTCAGTCTGTTCTTTGATCTCCTCAGGGGAGCGGGTGGTGGCCTTTGCGGCGGTTGAGGGGATCTTCTTCTCTGGATCCTTCGCTGCCATTTTCTGGTTGAAGAAACGAGGCTTAATGCCAGGACTGACCTTCTCCAATGAGCTCATCAGCCGAGACGAGGTTCTTAAACAAGTTTTTCTTTGTGTCAAAATCACCTGCCACAGATATTACAAAACTCTAAATGAAAAATGTTGACTTGAATTCCTGAGTCATTTACGCTTTAAATTACTTGCCGTATTTCTCCTCCTTATATGATCTTTGGCGGGTCGTTTTACCGCCAACCTGTGTGGGGCACCTCAGGGCTTCACCCTAGGCCCTTTGTTCATGAAAGATTTCTGTGTTTTGTAGTACTTGTATTGCGGTCGTTGATGATGGGTGTGTGTGTGTCCAGGGCCTTCACTGTGACTTTGCCTGCCTCATGTTCAAACACCTGCTGAACAAACCCACACAAGAGAAAGTACTGAGCATCATCAGGGACGCAGTGGCCATCGAGCAGGTACTACTGCTGTTACTAATAGTACTGATACTGTCACCACTAAACCCAGATACATATAGTTGTAATTGACGGTGGTGTAATTCCCAGGAGTTCCTGACAGAGGCGCTGCCCGTGAAGCTGATTGGGATGAACTGCGAGCTCATGAAGCAGTACATCGAGTTTGTGGCCGACCGACTTCTGTTGGAGCTGGGTTTCGACAAGGTACTAGTTCTATACTGTACTCTAGTAGTACTGATCCTGCTGTGGGTCTCGGCGCAGTAATGTCTCTAGTTCTGGAGCTGGGTCTGGATCAGGGTCTGCTGCTGTGAATATAGCTGTTGTCTGAAGCAGTATTACAGTACTAGTACTGCAGTAAGTTTACTGCAATACGTGTGTGCCATGATGAGCTGCGCAGGGGTAATGACCTCAGCTGATGATGGGAGCTGAGTCTGTTCTGTTTCAGAGACACTGGTCACTGACAGAACAGACGACATGTACGCAACACTGAGCACACACTTAGTACTACTGCAGTACTAGTTACTGCATGTGTCAGTTATACTATAGTACAGAGGGGCTCTGAGTAATGGAGATGAGTTGAGTCATTTTGGTACAGATGTGTCTGGTTGCTGGTCTCTCATAGTAACCATGTGTTTCTGGTCGCAGGTGTACCGCTCGGAGAATCCCTTTGACTTCATGGAGAACATTTCTCTGGAGGGAAAGACTAACTTCTTTGAGAAGCGAGTGGGAGAGTATCAGAGGATGGGGGTCATGTCTGGGACCAGCGACAACACATTCAGACTAGACGCAGACTTCTGACCAAACACAGCGCAGCTTCAGACCTGTCACTGTGGTCCTACCTCCAAACGCACATGAACTTTGACCCCAGCTGCTGCTGTGTCCTGAGGCAAGACACTTGATCTGCCTCTTTTTAACTAAATGTTTTTATTTTTGCTTTTGTACAGAGTTTAGTTTGTAATAAAATATTGCACTTAAAACACTGAGCGTCAGTCTCTGTTTAAGACCAGTGTCTGGTTCATGGTCCTTAATGAGGACCATCTGTGGAACTGTTAAATAAAACTAATTCTGCATCAGGGGGTGCCCCAGGGCTCCCTCAGCCCTGTGTTCCTCTGTAGTGAAGGACCAAAATGTCCACAGGGCAGTTCCAGCTTTTAGTCAGCCACATATAATTACCTAAATCATCCATTTTTGGAAAAGAGATTTTGTGACAAACTACCAGATGTATTGAGTTTACAAAAAGGCCAATTGCTTAAAGGAATTACTTGGACTTTTTCATTTGAGAAGAAAACAAGCGTTATATTCAGTTCATTAAAGTGTCAACCTTAAACATTGTTTTCTTAATGGCCAAATTTAATACGTGAGGGAATGACTGGGTGAGATTGGCGGATCGGTACAGTGATTTACCAGTCACTCATTCCCGCCGGGCCTTTGGAAACTCATTTTCCCACTGTCTAGTGATGAGGGAGGTCAGCGTAGTACAGGTGGGCCCCTCTTGGTAGTACTGGTTTTATTGACAAGTCATTTCCTGAGAGTTAACGGCAAGGGAAGAGTGGGATCCAGTCAAATGGTTTTTTGGAGATGCTGAGTCAGTCAGACTCGATATCCAACTTGATTCAGGTTTGACCATCAGCCAACTACTGGAGAGCCCAGAGGCATCTGTGCAGTCTGAAAGATGACGACGTAATCATGTGGACTGAATATCTTTGTGCCGTGTGATCAGACTATGCATGGAGTCACACTCCGCGATGAGAAACTTTTATGGTGACACCATGCTTTATGACCAGATGAAGGTAGAACATCTACCTTCATCTGGTCATAATAAACCTTGATCTTTAATGTATTTTAATTATTATGATAATAGGCAATGATTTTGCCTATAAATATTTTCTGGTCATACCAAATGTTTATACATTATAGAAACATCAACAGTGTCTGCTAATGTTTGCAAGCTCCCATCTTATTGCAAAAATGTGATTCAAAGTTAAGTACAGTAAGAGACGAGCTGATGCTTCACTTGTGGACATGCTTTCTGACATTTTATCTGTAGCATCAAAAGTTGATGATGACTTCTGCAGATAAGAGTTTCTGTACTCTAATAATTGCTGTGATTGGATAATGACATGGGCAGATGACAGGGTGATGCAGCGCTGGGGAAGGGGAGTACAATTATGCTGTGTGGCTAAACGTTTTGCTCATGTTTGGAAAACCACTTTTCTAAAAGTGATCATTGACCACTTAACTGAGCTCTGGGGTCTTTATCTACTGACGGACCACAGGGTGCGCTGTGTGTGCAGTCACAGATTTCAGAATTAAACATCCACTGGATTAAAAATCAGATTTAAATGTTTTATTGAGGATAAACACATACTGAGAGCCTAAACATAAGATTCAATGCAAAACAATGTTGGGGCTGGTGCTCTAGACAAAACAATGTTCTCACTGATTATCCAATCAGAGAGCAGCGTGAGCGTCACATGATAAAGGAATGTTCTAGTTTCTGCAGCGGGAGACATGATTGTGGATTACTTTTATAGGTACAAACAAGTTCATATTAGGACCCTCCCTCACAGCAGCCGCACCTCCTCCAGCCTCAGGTCGCCGCTGACCTGCAGAGCATTGATGCAGCTCAAGTCCTGGACTCTGTGTTTGTAACTGAACTGATGAGAACCATTCAGGGCCACACGGAACTGACCCAGGTCCACCTGGACTATCATCTGAGGAGGAACCAGAGAGACAGGGACCGGAGAGAGAGCGACCAGAGAGAATCACATTAGTTTCTCATCCACATGGAATCTTACAGTTTACAAAATATTACACGGCTCGTTCTGTCATTATGGACCTTCTCACCTCAAAATACTGGTCTGGACCGAGGGGGAAGTCCTGGATCTCGGTCTCTTCTGGTCCCCAACAGTTGAACAGAAACGAGTTCCTCGAAAACGTCTGCTCCTTCAGGCGAGGGTTCAGGTGCAGCGCAATGTTTGAGGTTCCTCCAACCTCCAGGTTCAGGCACAGGCTGAGGACACACCAGAGAGACCAGGTGAGAGACTCCAGAGAGACTAGATAGAGACCAGGGACCAGTCTGACCTCTGTGCATTGGGGGTGGTCCGTCCTCTGATTGTGATGCTGCGTCCAGGACTCAGGCCTTTGTCGATGTCAGCTCTGAACGGAACCATCTGGAAAACCAGAAGAGAACATCACTGTCAAACATCCTCCACCTCCTCCCTCTCCTCCCACTGGTCACTCACCAGATCTCCCTTTGAGCACAGAGCTGGCTGTGGAAACAAATGTATAAATGAGAGACTCAGACGTTAGAACACAGCTGAGGTCTGTAACTTTAGGATCTACACACAGACATATTAAAGGTGAGGATCTTACAGCAGTGTTTGGAGATCTGCTCTGAGGCTCTGGACGCAGAACCGCCGTCTGCAACAGAAACATGGTCAACTGGAGTCTGCGCTCCTACGACTAGAGACTAGAGGACTGGGTGGTCCTAACAGAGACCAGAGGACTGGGTGGTCCTCACAGAGACCAGAGGACTGGGTGGTCCTCACAGAGACCAGAGGACTGGGTGAGTGACCTGTGGAGTTCCTCAGGGGTCGATCCTGGGACCTCATGTGTTCTTTATGCTGTTAGGTCAGCAACAATCACAACCTGCAAACCCAGACCTGGTTCAGACCTGGCTGGGCAGTACTGCGATGGTCTGAATGTGGACTTTCCCCTGGATCAGCAGAGTGTCCACTCTCCTCAGATCCACACGGTGTTTGTACTCTACCAGGTGAGCTCCATTCACCGCCACCTGGAAGAGACCAGATCTCAGTTTGGGTCTGGCTGGGGTCTGGCCTGGCCTGGCCTGGGTCTGATCGAGTCTGGTCTGGTACCTTGTACTGGTGGCTGAGGACCAGGATGAGCATCTCGAAGGCCTCTCCTGGTCTCAGAGGCATGACCTTGTGGATTTCCTCTCGGCCCCAGCGCTCCTGCACCAGAGAGTTACACACCACACACTTCTTCTTCACTCGAGGATTCAGATGGAAGGCCACGTCTGCCCTGGGAGAAACACTGCTGCCACACGTCAGGTCCACCTGGAACCTGCAGAACACCACAGGTAAAGCAGGTCTTAAGAAGAACTAAAGCAGGACTAAAGCAGGACTAAATAAGGACTGACCGGTCCACGTCGGTAGGGACACTTCCCTGGATCAGGAGCATCTCACCAGGGGCCAGTCCTCCGAGGATTGTCCCAGAGAACGGAACCATCTGCAAACAGAGAGCGGAGAGAGAGAGGGAGAGAGATTTTTCGTGAATCATGTGGCTTAATGAAATGCTGAAATGCCTTCTGTCCTTTAATAAGTATCATGTTACTTTCATTTCGAGTCTGCAGCATGGAGGATTTGATGTTTTGTGCATCAAATCATCCATTTACAATTACTTATTACAATGATGTCAGTATTGTAAAAACCCTAACCCAAGTAATTGTAAATGGATAATTTAATGTGCACTGAACTCGAAATAAAAAATAAACACACATTCAAAAATTATATTCAGACTTTGAACCGCGTCAAATACAAATAGACATTAGCCCACAATCAAACATTATAATAATAATAACCATAAACATGTGTTTAAATCCGTGTATTGAGTCCGACGGTATGATTCTTACGTCAGTAGAACAAAAGTTAATGTTACCACAGACAGAAACAGACAGGTCCACAGACGGTGGCGGGGCTCGGGAGACTCACCGGACTCACGAAGCTCTGTCTCGGGCTGGAGACACCGGAGCACGACATGTTTAAACCACAGACTTCAAAAACCGAGAAAACTACAACGAAACCGAATCAACAGCTGTTTACTTCCTCATGTGGAGCCGGCAACAATGCGCATGCGTACATCAATTCATACACTAATTAGCGGAAACCATGTGACACACAAGAAAGTTAGACCTGGGGTCTGTAACCTCAATATAGATCCATATTTCAGTCTCATAACATGTTTAAAGCTGTGGTCTGTAACTTTAGTCTCATAACACATGTTTAAAGCTGGGGTATTTAAATATTTTGCTAGTTATCCATCCATTTCTGGGTCAGGGGGATTGCACCCCTCCCTGATCCTTCAGTGAGTCTTGTTCTCTCAGCAGGGGTTAGTGGGGTTTAGTGTCTTGCCCAAGGATACGACAGCAGTGGGACAGTCATGGTAGGCTCCAGCTTCAGGTTCAAAGGCCAAAGCTTTATCAAATGAGTCACTGTCATGCCATGTTGTTCATCAATGTATGTCAAAAGCTGTCTCTTGGGGGCCTACAAATTTAACTAATGTTCTAGAATGTAAATAGTGTTGATACAAAATATGCCAAATTGTATCTCGTGGTAGAAGCTAGTCTAGACTAGTGGGTGTATAGCCTTGGTCCTGAGGGTCTATCAGTGATGATGCTGTTTGTGATTCTCTGAGCTGCTTTTGGTGGAAACATAACTTTGAAAAGTCTGATTTTTAAATGTTTATCCCCTTAAATCATAACACAAACAAATAAGAGCGTTCATGTTTATTTCATGTACAATATTTACAAAAAATATAAAAAGCTATTTACACACAAACTTTACTGGTCTGTTAGTGTATTTTAGTTCAAGACAAGAAGAAAAATCTTGTTTTGAGACATGAGTCAAACCAACGAAACTAAAACTTAAATTACTATAGTGGAGTTTCTACCAATAACACTGAATCCCACAGTGAAAACCTGCACTTATTAAAAACAAAGGATTTGCAGGATTTAAGACATTACATTTGAAGTCTTCACACTGGTCCCAAGTAAATCAGTCTACTTCAGCAGAAGCCAGTGGGACCCCAGAGGCTGAGAGACTCCAGAGACCAGTCCTGCCTGTATATGGAGCATATACAGAAGTCAGAAGTCTGCGTCTAGTCTGAATGTGTTGTCGCTGGTCCCAGACATGACCCCCATCCTCTGATACTCTCCCACTCGCTTCTCAAAGAAGTTAGTCTTTCCCTCCAGAGAAATGTTCTCCATGAAGTCAAAGGGATTCTCCGAGCGGTACACCTGCGACCAGAAACACATGGTTACTATGAGAGACCAGCAACCAGACACATCTGTACCAAAATGACTCAACTCATCTCCATTACTCAGAGCCCCTCTGTACTATAGTATAACTGACACATGCAGTAACTAGTACTGCAGTAGTACTAAGTAGTGTGTGCTCAGTGTTGCGTACATGTCGTCTGTTCTGTCAGTGACCAGTGTCTCTGAAACAGAACAGACTCAGCTCCCATCATCAGCTGTGGTCATTACCCCTGCGCAGCTCATCATGGCACACACGTATTGCAGTAAACTTACTGCAGTACTAGTACTGTAATACTGCTTCAGACAACAGCTATATTCACAGCAGCAGACCCTGATCCAGACCCAGCTCCAGAACTAGAGACATTACTGCGCCGAGACCCACAGCAGGATCAGTACTACTAGAGTACAGTATAGAACTAGTACCTTGTCGAAACCCAGCTCCAACAGAAGTCGGTCGGCCACAAACTCGATGTACTGCTTCATGAGCTCGCAGTTCATCCCAATCAGCTTCACGGGCAGCGCCTCTGTCAGGAACTCCTGGGAATTACACCACCGTCAATTACAACTATATGTATCTGGGTTTAGTGGTGACAGTATCAGTACTATTAGTAACAGCAGTAGTACCTGCTCGATGGCCACTGCGTCCCTGATGATGCTCAGTACTTTCTCTTGTGTGGGTTTGTTCAGCAGGTGTTTGAACATGAGGCAGGCAAAGTCACAGTGAAGGCCCTGGACACACACACACACCCATCATCAACGACCGCAATACAAGTACTACAAAACACAGAAATCTTTCATGAACAAAGGGCCTAGGGTGAAGCCCTGAGGTGCCCCACACAGGTTGGCGGTAAAACGACCCGCCAAAGATCATATAAGGAGGAGAAATACGGCAAGTAATTTAAAGCGTAAATGACTCAGGAATTCAAGTCAACATTTTTCATTTAGAGTTTTGTAATATCTGTGGCAGGTGATTTTGACACAAAGAAAAACTTGTTTAAGAACCTCGTCTCGGCTGATGAGCTCATTGGAGAAGGTCAGTCCTGGCATTAAGCCTCGTTTCTTCAACCAGAAAATGGCAGCGAAGGATCCAGAGAAGAAGATCCCCTCAACCGCTGCAAAGGCCACCACCCGCTCCCCTGAGGAGATCAAAGAACAGACTGAGACCAGGGACCAGGACGCAGCCCCTCAGACATACAGGTGCAGTCACCAGACCTACCAAAGGCGGCGCTCTTGTCGCCAATCCAGTTCAGGGCCCAGTCGGCCTTCTTCCTGACACAGGGTAGAGTCTCCACAGCGTTGAACAGATATTCTCTGCAAAAAAACAAACGCTTTAACACAGACCCTCGCGACCCCCCACTCTCTCGGAGCTCAGACCCACCTCTCCTGAGAGTCCTTGATGTAGGTGTCAATGAGCAGACTGTACATCTCGGAGTGGATGTTCTCCATAGCAATCTGGAATCCATAGAAACAGCGAGCCTCCGTCACCTGCACCTCCTGAGTGAAGCGCTCCACCTGCAGGATACACATGATACTACATCAGTTATCAGGTCTACAGACTGGTCCATGTTGGTCCAGACCCTCACCAGGTTCTCGTTGACAATTCCGTCGCTGGCGGCGAAAAAAGCCAAAACGTGAGAAATGAAGAATCTCTCGTCGTCCTTCAGAGACTCCCAGTGCTGCAGGTCTTTGGACAGGTCCACCTGCAAGACATGAGACATCAAGCTGTAATATTTGAAGAGAGTTTAGAGGAATATTCAGGTAATTCAGTCAGTAACTCCACACTGCTCTCTGGTGGAGAGCTGAATGTAGGTTAGAGAGAGAAGGACCAGTGGAGCTGTCACTATGTAGGACAGAAGGAAGCATGTAGGTCATCAGTCAAGTATGAAGTAGAAGTATCGGCTCAGGCCAGAAGGAGACCTCTGCCTTCTTGTACATGAGAGTCAGTAGTAGTACCTCCTCGGCGGTCCAGAAGGAAGCCTCTGCCTTCTTGTACATGCTCCAGATGTCATGATACTGAATGGGGAAGATGACGAAGCGCCGTGGGTTTTCCTTCAGGAGAGGTTCCTCCTGAGGCGAGGACTTCTGCGGCGATGGCTGCAGACAGGTCTTCACGTCAATCAACAGTCTTTACATCGGATAAATGTGAGACTGATCCAGGATTACTTTAAGATCAGAACTACAGTAAATGTAGTTCTGTTTTACATTTACTAAAACTGGTGAAAATAACAACTGCTCTGGGAGTTAAAGGTAGAACTTCTCACATTGCAAAAATAAGATAATTTAAAAACAATTCATGACATAGAATCTACACAGAAACAAAGAAACCAGAAACCATCACTTGACTGGTCTGAGAGCCCTAGTGTTTAACAAGAGTCGGTTTGAAGAACAAAGCAGATGCAGATCTCTGGCCATTGTTCTCCTCAGACCTCTCACTTTGCCACTTTGCTGTAAAGTCGATAGAAGTAAATAAAACTGAATAGAAACAGAGCGACCCTCATGTTTCAGTGAGGACCACAGTAGAAATGGAGGATTTAAATTATCTCAGTCACGTGACTGGCGGCCGTCAGCTGTTGGCGCCAGAAACACTTTCGGCGCCACTTCTGAACAAACTCATTAAAACTACTCTCCCTCAAACCACACACACAGTGCAATAACGGAGGTATGTGCTCACCGAGGCGTCAGAGAAGATTTTCCGAGCGGTTTTCGAAGCCAAGATGCGGGTGTTGTTGAGGCTGGGAGGCTGCGGAAGAAACAGCGTAATCAGCGTAAGGTACGTAAACAGCGTAGTGCTCTTATACAGGCACAAACTGCATGAAGACCGTAAAGAGAGTTCCAAACACAGAACTGTTCTCACCGTGTTCTCTTTGTTCAGACTCAGGCTGTTCATCTTGGACACGGCTTCATTCTTCGCGGACAGAGGAGAGCGGGCGGCCAACATGTTTAAGCTTCAGTTCACACGCAGTCACGGGATAAATACAATAAATACAGAGTTAAAAGCCTAAAGAAGTTGGTTAAAAGAAAGTGAAAGCGTGAAACTAAAGCTACGAGGCTCTGTGCTCTGGAAACACAGGAGACTAAACTCAAAGTGCGCGCGATTTGGATTTATACACAACACACAGCCAATCACAGAGAGGCCGGAAGTCCGGGGAACACAGAACTCCCTGTGAAAAGCCGTTGAAAGAGTTACAAAACTGCAGAAATAAAAAGTTATGAAACCGTAAAACAGTGTCTGAATGTAACTGTGTCCACAAACTCACCACGAAATCAGCTCCATTTTAATTAATTAGTCACTTTATAATCTTTTTTTAATACATTTACAAAACATTAAAACCTTACAAAAAACCTTACACTTTAGTCAGTGTTTACAGTTAAAACATCTATCTTCATTCATCTGCTGCAATCCACGTCTACATCATGGATCTATAAGAGACTAGAAATAGACTACACTAGAAAGAGAGACCACAGATGGAGAGACCAGAGAAATAATACCATGTGAAGCATCTTTGAGTGCCCAAAAAACACTGTAAAACCAATGCGTTATTAATATTACAATCTAACATAAGGTTTTATCTCCCATGAAATTGTGATATCTCTCTTTTTGGTCTCTTTCTCGCTCTCTGGCATGGATGTATTAGTTATATTATCTCTGGGGTCTCTCTGATCTGCTTCAGCCTTTACTCCTTTTGAGCTTGTACCAAAGTCTTTAATTTGTAAAGGTGTCCCAACACAAGTATTTAAACAGCTCAAATAAATGTAAATCTAAGATATCCCTAATCTCTCTGATAAACAGTATCATCCACCGTCTTTGTGTTTGAACCAATTTTTTCCACCAAGAAGAATGGCACTATTCTCTAATGTCAACTTTGGTGTTAGATTGTCACTGGGTTTGAATTAAGCTACAAAAGTCAAAGCTGTTGTTGTTTAGACTTTGAGTACGTCTCCCTTATACATACACAAGATTATAACAGAGACATACAATTGTGGCTTAAACGTAGACAGTAAACGGATATAAACAGTCTGTATTTTGGCTCAAACTGAATCCTTTGTCTGATTTCCCTCCTAAATAAAACACTTGTGTAATGTTTACCCCTGCACAGATCATCTCAGTAGGAAGAGCGTCACTATGAACGAAAAATACAGGTCATTACCAATAATGACTAATAATGGTAATGACCGTATTTTTGCACACAGGCATACCAGTATCATTTGTATGTTGAAGTCGAATATAAGCACGACGTACATTTACAATAAATACATGGGAGGTTCGCATTGGAGTAAGACCTCTGTCGCTTTATTATTCCAATCAGAACACACACACGATCTTTGTCTGGCTCGCTGTTTCTTCGAATAATTCGAAATAAAACTATTAAACTATTATATAACAATTTCATCCAAATCGAGTCCATATCAATGTAATAATTGAAGAAAATGACAATCGTCTGGGGTCGTGTCTTTCAGACAAAAGACATGTCGATGGTAGAGACAGGCACAACATTCACAGTCATCATTGTAGCGAATGGCTTCGGCCACCGCGGTAAAGTGGGCCGCATCTTTCACCTCCGAAGTAAAACGGCCCGCATCGAGAGAAAAGCAGTGCGCGTTTTGTTGACTGCTTACGGTAATAGCAGAACAGCCTTTCGCTGTCAGCTTTTCTCCTCGAACAGAAAGCGCGCTTAGGAGACTCGTTTTGTGAATAAACCCTTATTTGGAAAAGCATGTAAAAACTTAAAATGTTCGACATTTAATTTGGTCAAAAAGTGAAATTTATTATTATTATTCCACTGGGTGTATGACCTCACCACTGCCTTCACCGCTGTGCCTACAACCACAAACCTTTACTTTGGAAATTGTGGGTAAAATTGAGACAAATTACACGTTTTAGTCCAAAATACACAAAACTAAGAAAATTCCCACCTTTGATCTACTGCAGTGTCTCCCAAAGTGGGGTCCGCGGCCCCCTGGTGGGCCGCGAGGGTACTGCAGGGGGGCCGCGGGAGGTCATAAAAAAAAAATATATATATATAATTATTTAATGTTAAATTTATAATGTTTTGTTTGTAATATTAAAGTATTTGTGTTCATTATTTGACTTGAATAATCCACTGTAATCATTTTTGTATTACAATGTTTGTAGCAGAGGCTATTTCCCCAAAATAAAATAACCAGAAGAGCCTATTCTTAATGTTGTCTTCTTGGTTATTATTTTGGGGGGCCACGCAGACCCGTCAGATTTTTAAGGGGGCCTCGGTGTTACTGAATTTGGGAATGGCTGATCTACTGTAACTTTTTTACTGTAAAAAGGTGTGAGACTAATTTCACTGGATTCATGACCTCAACATTGCCCTCTACCACTGTACAGTAAAAAGAAACATTTACTGTAGAAATTTTGAGAAATACTGATTTAAAGAAGCCATTTTGGTCCAAAATACCTCCAAAATAGTCAAAACATGTCATTTTTGATCTACTGTATCTTCTTACTGTAAAAAGGTGTGCGACTAATTTCACTGGATTCATGACCTCAACATTTTCCCTCTACCACTGTACCAAAGAACTTTTACTGTAGAAATTTGGAGAAATATGGAGTTAAAGTAGCCATTTGGGTCCAAAATAGCCTAAAAATGGTCAAAACATGTCACTTTTGATCTACTGTAACTTTTCACTGTAAAAAGGTGTGCGACTAATTTCACTGGATTCATGACCTCATGATTGCCCTCTACCACTGTACCAAAGACCAGGAACTTTTACTGTAGGAATATTGAGAAATATTGATTTAAAGTAGCCATCAGGAGCGGAACGTTGTGTTGGCGGCTTGTGTCTACCCGGAGTGTTTAGGCACACACACAGCGGCGCAGTCATGACAGAAGGAGAACATCCAGAAAACTGCGAAACTGCGAAAACGCGGCAGACGATCGCGAGCAACAGAGACGAAGACAGAACCCAGATCGTCACAGGTTGACTTAAGTGTCGTGTTTGTTATAACAGCGTTCGCTCTGAGGGGGAGGGGCCACGGAGAGAGTAGTCAATGAGTCTATCATCAGTCCATGAGACTAGCTCTGCTTTTGTGTTATCCCAGAGTTGATGATGGTTCCAACGTCGTGAAATTGCTCAGTGGGCTATAACCTAGGGTATGCAATTCAACCCAAGTAAAACCAAGGCAATTTTGTTTTCCAAAGTCCAATGTACTAACACTGACATTCAATTCATGGACCGTCCAGTCGAAATGGTCAAAGAACCATGGTTCTTTCTTTGAGGTCATTTGTGACCTCAAAGAATTTGAGGTCACAAATGACCTAAAATTTGAGTTGACTCCATTTGCAGAAAGGTGGCTTCTCAACTGTTCCTCCTCCGCAGACTCTCCCTCTCTGTTCATGACACGATCCTATTAACAAGATTGTATAAAAGCTATATCCTGCCTCATTTTGAATATGCATCACCTGTCTGGGCTGCTCTCAATGTAACACAATCTAACCGCTTAGAGAAACTCCAACGTCGAGCCATTAGGACCATACTACAGTACTCCTACACTCAACCAGTCGCTGATGATGACTACAAAGAACTAAAATTGACCACATTGAAACAAAGGAGAAACTTTGCAGTGATGTGCTATGGCTACAAGCTGCTGCATGGACTACTCCCAAAGGCTCTCCAATCCCAGTGTCCAATCATCAGAAGAACCCAAATCCAAACACGGAACAAAACACTGATCCATGTGGGCATAGAGCACCCAACAAGTCGAGCACTGGACCGCTCTCCATCATATTTGCTACTAAACAAAATTCCAAGACTGTGGGACTGTCCTTCTCTAGACTCTTTTAAAAATAAACTATGGTTCATTCCATTTTTGGAATCTAAAAAGAAACTAAAAACAATTACTCAAAACCCAATAATTTCCTCTACATTTGATGCCTGGCAGCAATTACACATATCAGTTGGACAAAACATAAATTTGTTGGTAAATTCACCACTCACAAATAATCCTAACATCCCAGCAGCCTTAGCGGATGGAATTTTACAAAATTGGGTGAGAAAAGGAGTAAAAATTGTTGGTGACCTTTATACTAATAATGTCTTTTTAAGTTTTAGTCAAATGTTAGAAGTTTATGATATAGATAAACGTAACTTTTTCAAATATTTACAAATTAGAAGCTGGATCAAGAGTCAAACTAAAGCTATTTTTCCACACAGACCTGAGGAATCTTTACTTGAAAAATGCATTTTAAACCCCAAATGCAAGAGAACTAAAGGTTTAATATCTACTGTGTATAAAATCATAATAGACAACTTACCGGCTTATGCTAGATATTTAAACAAAACAAGATGGGAATCTGATCTTGGGTGTATTTATACGGAGGATAATTGGAATAGATTATTGAAATTGGCACAAACGAAATTGGTGTCTACTAAACACAGACAAATTCAATTCAATATTTACCACAGAACATATTTTACACCATATAGGTTAAGTAAATTAGGAAACGACATCTCTGATCAATGTCAAAGATGCTCCATCTCTGTTGGAACCCTTGTGCACATGCTATGGAGTTGTACCCATCTGAAGCCATACTGGACTCACATCATCGCAGTGACCTCTCGAGTTTGTGGACAGGCTCTGGATGCTGATCCTCGGATTTGGTTGCTGGGAGATGTAACTTTACTAAAGGTGAACTCAAATCAGAAACATTTTGTGTTATTAGCTGCAACAGCTGCCAAGAAGTGTATCCTGAAGGATTGGAAGAGTATCAATCCCCCCAGCCAAAGGAAAAATTATGCATGCTATCCGAGGAAAACTAGACGACTTTGAACTGACTTGGACTCCTTTTTTGAATATGCTGACTCAACTTGACATGACCACAGACTAGATGTAAAACTGTGTCTATTACTGTTTGTCTCTTTTTATGATTATTTATTTTATTGTCTTGCTGAGAGAGGGTTTTTATTTTTATTTTATTTTTGTTTATTTTTTGTTTTTTGTGTTTGTTCAAAAAAATGAAAACCATAAATAAAACATATAAAAAAAAAAAAAAAAAATAAACTATGGGACGTTGAGGAAAGGCAGATCTTTGATATAATGTTTTAAATACCCAGCCGTCAAAGCCTTCGGGCACGACGCTTTGAACACAAAGCTGTGATTAAAAATTAAAATAAAAATCACGGGTGGAACAAATTGCAATTCTTTCTATGAAGTGCTACGTGCTTTTAAGGTGCTCCACAGCTGTTGGCATTAAAGTAGTTCCCATCCTTGTCCTGCACCCAGGGCGCCGTCCTGAGGTCAAACGTTCTCACAGACTGTATACAGATTGACAAAGCTTACCTGCAAGCTCAATGAACGTACATTTCTCCATTGTGAGATCAACAAAGTATCTTATCTCTTAATGAAGCCCTGCGGGGAAGTGCTCATGTTGAAGTTTGTCTGTTTGCAGGAGTGGTGTTTCTGTCCACTGTGGCCTCCGCTGGACTCATCGCAGGATTCGGATCAACTCTGGCTCTGGCCAAAAAGAAGAGTCCGGACTGGTTCAACAAGGTTCAGACTCATACCAGATACACTCCTTGCCCCTTCTGTCTCCATGACCTGTTTTCAAACTTGTGACAAACAGGCGCATTCCAACTGAGTCTCCTCTTCCTCAAACACTGAGGACATGGGCTGGTGTCAGACCAACTGGGCCTCTAACCCGCCTTGCGACTGTATCTCACCCTGACAAAATACAGTATAATTAAACTCAAAACTAAACTTTCTGATCTCTCTCTCAGGTCTCTCTCTTGCTCAGTCTCTCTCTCTCTGGTTTCTCTCTCTCAGGTCTCTCTCTTGCTCAGTCTCTCTCTCTCTGGTTTCTCTCTCTCAGGTCTCTCTCTTGCTCAGTCTCTCTCTCTCTGGTTTCTCTCTCAGGTCTCTCTCTCACTCAGTCTCTCTCTCTCTGGTTTCTCTCTCAGGTCTCTCTCTCACTCAGTCTCTCTCTCTCTGGTTTCTCTCTCTCAGGTCTCTCTCTCACTCAGTCTCTCTCTCTCTGGTTTCTCTCTCAGGTCTCTCTCTCACTCAGTCTCTCTCTCTCTGGTTTCTCTCTCAGGTCTCTCTCTCACTCAGTCTCTCTCTCTCTGGTTTCTCTCTTTCAGGTCTCTCTCTCACTCAGTCTCTCTCTCTCTGGTTTCTCTCTCACTCAGTCTCTCTCTCTCTGGTTTCTCTCTCAGGTCTCTCTCTCACTCAGTCTCTCTCTCTCTCAGGTCTCTCTCTCACTCAGTCTCTCTCTCTCTCTGGTTTCTCTCTCTCAGGTCTCTCTCTCACTCAGGTCTCTCTCTCACTCAGTCTCTCTGGTCTCTCTCTACTCTTTCCTCATGTGTACTTCTTGTGTGTAGGGAGTGTCAGCCTCAGTCGTGGTCCCAGAGTCTGGATCTTCTTTGGCTCTCAGGGCCCTGGGCTGGGGTTCGCTCTGGGCCTGGTGCGGAGTGGGACTCATCACTGTGACTGTCTGCAAGGTCCTGAACGTCCACTCTGTATGTCGTGCTTTATTCCAGTTTTAGACCTGTTTCAGTCTTGCTTTAGTCCTTCTTTCGTCCTGCTAATGCCTCATGTTGTCTTTTGTCCCAGTTTTCTGACTTCAGGCAGAAGATGCAGACCTTCTTCCCCGTGATCCCAAAGTCCAGCTCTGGTCCAGACTCTGTTGACTGGGACTCTCTGTTCTCCACCCCAACAGATGCTAAAGCTAGCTGTGCTAACACTGCTAACTCTGCTAATACCACGGCAAAACCATAGACCATAGGACAGAACTGGGAATTTGATTTATGTAAATGTTTGTAAATATGAATAAATTATGATATTTTATAAAGGTATTGTGTTTATAAGTCTTTTCAGATCCTTTTATAAGTATAGAACAAGATTAATGACCAAACCTACGTCTGTTTTTTTATGGAAGCCCGTTTCCGCCATGTAAAAAAAAAAGCAAACAGAAAGTCAAAAATTTGAGTTTAAAACTCAAAATTACGACTTTTAAAAGTCAAAATTACGAGTTTTCAACTGCGCATGTGCAGTTGAAAACTCGTGTGTGTTGTTGTCTGGAACGGTCTCTGGACGTCCTTCACCTGCAGATTATGAAGATATTGCCGACAGCGACCACTGCATCCATGAAGTAGCCAGAAATAATGTTGTTTGTGATTGATTCTGTAAAACTTTCCTGTTTAAGCCTCAGACCGCGGTCGTAGGACGCAGGGGGGGCTGTCTTTTTATTTATTTATGTTAAATTCAATTTACATATATACAACATTTAAATCAAACGACTTCTTATTTTGACATAGTAACAAATAATGTGAGCAATATGTTTTTATAATAAATCAAAGGAAAATGAGCCATCGAGACATTCCAATCCAATCTGCTGTAGACCACTCTGACCAGACGATGGCGCTGAGAGGGGTCCACACGGAGCGAGTATTTCCACGGCTGAAATGATGCGCTTTCTACGTGTTGTGTACGGGGTTTTATTCATGCATCTATAATGGGTTTAACTCCCTTTTCAAAGACCCTCACTGTTATCTGCGGAGTTATTTCTCCGGATTGTTGCTAAAAGAGTCGTGGGCTTTATTTTGCCACAATAAAATAATCAGACAAGGCACTTATTCCCTGTATGTCCATGTGTTCTTGCTCATACGCCAACAACTTTACCACACGCTCCATCAGCTCACCCCCGCGTGCACGCAAACACGTCACATACTCTTCAATGCACTGATCGCAATTCCAAAAGGGTAATATTGTCAGTGCCCGTGACTGTGGTTCTCCTGCCTCTGTCTGTGGTTCTCCTGCCTCTGTCTGTGGTTCTCCTGCCTCTGTCTGTGGTTCTCCTGCCTCTGTCTGTGGTTCTCCTGCCTCTGTCTGTGGTTCTCCTGCCTCTGTCTGTGGTTCTCCTGCCTCTGTCTGTGGTTCTCCTGCCTCTGTCTGTGGTTCTCCTGCCTCTGTCTGTGGTTCTCCTGTCTCTGTCTGTCTATCATTCACTGCATTTCTGGTGCATCCATCGATAGCCGTGATACTGACCAGATGTCACCAGTTGATGCTCAATGACTTTGAACAGCCGCATGTGTTTTATTATTAATCTTCCACAGTCCGTTTAGGATAAACTAAATAGAGGCTTCTGAAGCGGATTCTAATCATAAACGGAGAGACCGTTTGCATTTTAACGCGATTACTACCACAACATTATTGCTGCTACTTCATGGATGTGGTCACTGTCTGTAGGAAATATCTTCACATAATCTGCAGGTAGAGGATGACCCATGGTCATGGATCTATAACAGGGATGACCAGAGACCGTTCCAGACAACAACACATACTAGTTTTCAACTGCACATGCGCAGTTGAAAACTCGTAATTTTGAGTTTTAAAGTCGAAATTTTGAGTTTTAAAGTCAAAATTTTGACTTTCTGTAGGCTTTTTTTTTACATGGCGGAAACGGGCTTCTATAGTTTTTAGAATTTAAATTTAGAAGTTAATATTTTCTCGTTCGCTGTTCTATATCATAGCCGCTAGAGGACGCCACACTTCCACAGATGGAATAGATCATTTTCTGAGGCTGCAGTTGCTTCGTTGTCCATGTGGCGTCGCTTCAGATCGATCACTGACTGCACTCTACGTCAAACAATTCTGCCCTCTGATTGGTCACGCCCCCCACATTCCGTGCTGTGATTGGCTAAGAGCTGTTACCGGGCGCTTCGGGGGCACGGCGGCCGAGCCAGGGTGCATTCAGAGCGGGCAGGAGCAGAGTGAAGAGCCGCTGAGACCTCCGTTCCCCCTTACCCGCACTTCCGCTCCTCCTCATCCGCACTTATGCAACAGTTCACCGGGTACAAGCCTTTCCGCAGCCCTGACCTACTTACGAGCCCCACTGACTCCATTACCAGTTAAAGCTCGGGTCTGTAACTTTAAAGCTCCGGTATGTAACTTTCAGACCACAACAACAGAACTCTGTATTACACCCATGTCTCTGGTTCTGGCTATCAGCCCAAAGAGGCAGATAGTGACTCACCGGGATTTCTTACATAAAAGGTGAAGACTTCTGATTTGTTCAATGAGACGCTCTGGGGAGATCGTGCAGTTCAAGCAAAGCAGCCCAGGAATTTACAGGAACTGGAGAAGAATGACCAGATTTATCTTCAGAAAGAATACCAGACAGACTAAAGAGAGACCAGAGCGAGACCAGACCTGGTTGAGTCCTGGTTCAGTCTCAGATCCTACTCAGACTCAGTATTATTGGTCTCTGTTTTGTGTTTGTGAAGAGTTTAGGGTAGCTGAGGATAATCAGGTCTCATCAGTTCAGAGTCTGAGGCTGGGACTCGAGTCGTGCTTTGGTCCTGCTTTAGACCTGCTTTAGACCTGTTTTAGACCTGCTTAAGTCCTGCTTAAGTCCTGCTTTAGACCTGCTTTAGACTTGGTTCAGTGTAACATTATCTTTTGGTTCTCGTGTCTGTAACTGTGATGGAGATGATTGGGGCAAAACGTGATTAAAATTGAAGCTCAGGTCAGTCCAGATCAGTCCAGGTCGGGTTCAGGTTTAGAGTCTGTGTTTTGTTTAATAAACTATGAACAAACTAACAGTCTGGTTTGTTGTGTGTTGGCTTCATAATACTGTTAGCTTGATTAGCTCAGACTGCAGATGCATCACTGCAGACAGGAGCTCTCACTGCAGACGCTGCTCCAACCATCTGTCCTTGCCTCACTGAGATCAAGACCTGAGACTTCTGCACCAGGTGAAGACCAGGACCAAGAGAAGACAAGGACAAGGAGAGGACCAGGACCAAGAGAAGACAAGGACAAGGAGAGGACCAGGACATAGGACCAGGAGAAGACAAGGAAGCACAAGTGCTAACCACTGCATTTGTTTTTGTTTTAGATTCATCATGATCATGTGACTCTTCTGTCTGAAAGTCCTTTCTCCTCTACATCATCGGGGAAATGTTCCAGCTCCACCAAAAACTATCGCTCTCTGGAGCGCGGTGAAGTCACATCACTTCTCTGAGGTGACGTCATAAGAACAAAACGTGAGAGCCTCTTCTTTTTCTCTGTGTCCTGTGTAAGCCTCCGAAGCAGCGAACCCAGTCACCCCAGTGCTGCTGTCTGTGCTGCTGTCTGTGCGGCGCACTGGGGTGTGTGGGAGGGGGCGGGGCCTGAAAGGGGAGGGGCGGGGCCTGCAGGAGGACCAGAGCCCGCAGGACCGGCACGTGCCTCCTGTTTACACTACGACAGAAAACAGATCCAGGTTTTTGACGTTTCTACAAAGATTAGAAAGACTTCTGTGAAATCAGAAATCCTGAATCTTTTATAATAAAATATAAATCCTGTATATTCTATCATAAATATATAGTTGTTCGTTTACATCTGTAGCAGCATGAGACTCTGGGACAGTGACACATGTGGTTATTGCACATTCTGACATGTGTTCAGATGTACGTCATGAGTTTGTTAGTCCTCATTGTTCACACAGAGGGTGGAGTAGTCTGTCACTGAAGCTGCTCTCCAGAGCAGACAAGGGGGCAGGGGGCGACTGTCATGGTCCACTTAAATGCTGTTCCAGCTTCTTCCTGTCTCATTCTGTGATGCTGCTGCTCCAAAAGACCTGAGCCTCCTCAGCAGAGCCTCCTCAGCGGCTGTCTTCCCATGGGCTGGACTTGTGGGCTGCACCCCCTCCCCGCCTGGGACTCGCCACTGAGAACGTGCAAACTCCACGCAGACAAGAGGTATAGAATCGGACCCAGAACTTGGGTTTGAAACCTCGGAGCTTGTGTGTGGTCTCCTCGTCTCCTCCTCCCTCTGCTGCAAAGGTCTGTCTCACTCGTGTCCGGTTGTATTCACATAAATCCTCTGTGGATATTGACTTGTTTTTCTGCATCTGGAACAAAGAGGAAATACAGGGACCAGAGAGAAACCAGAGAGAGAAACCAGAGAGAGAAACCAGAGAGAGAGACCAGAGAGAGACCAGAGAGAGAGAGACTAGAGAGAGAGACTAGAGAGAGGGACCAGAGAGAGAGAGACTAGAGAGAGAGACCAGAGAGAGGGACCAGAGAGAGAGACCAGAGAGAGAGACCAGAGAGAAACCAGAGAGAAACCAGAGAGAGAGACCAGAGAGAGAGACCAGAGAGAGAGACCAGAGAGAGACCAGAGAGAGAGCAGAGAGAGAGACTAGAGAGAGAGACCAGAGAGAGAGACCATAGAGAGGGACCAGAGAGAGAGACCAGAGAGAGAGACCAGAGAGAGAGACCAGAGAGAGAGACCAGAGAGAGAGACCAGAGAGAGAGCAGAGAGAGAGCAGAGAGAGAGCAGAGACCAGAGAGATGTCATGGACTTAAGCTGTTGCTAATGTCCCTCAGACAAAAAGCAAGCGCAGTGAGAGACCAGAGAGAGACCAGAGAGAGAGCAGAGAGAGAGACCAGAGAAAGACCAGAGAGAGACTAACCTCCAACCTCAAAACCATGTATATAGTATAGTAGTCCAAAAAACCATTATTATTATAATTATTATTATAGATAAATAAACCGGACTGATCAGTCTGCAGCAGCTGCTATTCCACGGCTCTTCTCTCAGGGTCCTCTCTCGCCAGTCCCCCTCCCCCAACCTTTCCCCCAGTTCAGTGCACGGACCCGGGTTCAGCGAGTTTACCCTGACACCGCTGACTCCCGTACCCGCCCCCTTGGAGCCACGCACCCCGGCTGCTCCAGTCGCATCACACCGGGGCCTGGCTCTCTCTCCTCCGCCTCTCTGATTGGCTGAGCTTCGCTACACCTTTGGCTCTGATTGGCTGCCTGTTACCACCCAACACAACGCACTCTGAGGGAATTGTGTGTTTTTCCCTCTTCTCTCCTCTTTTTCCCGTGATTATGTTTTTGTAAATTTTCCAGATGATCCAGGAGCAGCGGGAGCAGGCACACGCGCTCAGCCCGGTCCGTGACGCTTGCTCCCCGACTTGGCTTCGCGTCGTGTCCCGGTGAAACCTCCAGGCTGGTTCCCACACTTTCACCTGGGTTTACCCCGAGCAGCGCGCTCCTCTGGCGGACACAGTTGGACCACAGCGCACAGGTCAGTCCCTGGTCTCCTCTCACACATGCATCCTCAGTATTCTGCATTACTCTCAGTATTTGTGCAACTTTGTCAGTGTTTGCGCGTGCACGCCGCTCCGCCGTCACTTTGTTATTTAAATTTTTTTGGGGCAGGTTTATGTGAGGACACGGTCTGCTGTAATGACTGCAGTCTGCTCTCGGGTCTGGCGCGCAGGACGTCAGCCATCCACTGAAACTACTACAAAAACTACAGAAGAAGAACCGGGTTTAATGTGGATTCTAGTGTTTTTTATCATCTCTTAACTTTATTCAAACTTAATAAACAAATAAATGCTTTTAGATTAAAGTGGAGAATTATCTGCTAATGTTGTGGAGGATTCAGACCTGGTTCAGTCCTGTTTCAAACCTGGTTCAGTCCTGTTTCAAACCTGGTTCAGACCTGGTTCAGAGGACGCAGTCTCCAAATCTGTCTTTGTTTGTGCCTCCTTTATGTTGAATTAACACAACTCCCCTTGAGAAGTCTTAAAGCTGGGATCTGTAACTTTCAAACCACAACAATAGAACTCTGTATTAAACCCATGTCTGTAGTTCTGTCTCTAAAACAGTTGCTTCTGTCACATCAGCTCTCAGCCCAAAGAGGCAGATAGTGACTCACAGGGTTCTTTGTATCACAGAAGATGAAGACAGGATGTGGTGAGACTAAAGTTACAGACCCCAGCTTTAGTTTGAAATGGCGGTTGGACACGAGGCGAGAGCAGGAAATGTGCGGAGGCTTTGATGGACGTCCAGACACATTTTTGAGTTTTGAGGAAGACATTAAAGCTGGAGGTCGTAAGGAGGAGGAGGTGGAGGAAAGGGAGGAGATGGAGGAGGAGGAGGAGTCACTTAAGGACATGACAAACTGTAGAGTTGGGGATTTCGACTAGTCCTGCTTTAGTCCTGCTTTAGTCCAGCTTTAGTCCAGCTTTAGTCCAGCTTTAGTCCAGCTTTAGTCCAGCTTTAGTCCTGCTTTAGTCCTGCTTTAGTCCTGCTTTAGTCCTGCTTTAGTCCAGCTTTAGTCCAGCTTTAGTCCAGCTTTAGTCCAGCTTTAGTCCAGCTTTAGTCCAGCTTTAGTCCAGCTTTAGTCCTGCTTTAGTCCTGCTTTAGTCCTGCTTTAGTCCAGCTTTAGTCCAGCTTTAGTCCAGCTTCAGTCCAGCTTTAGTCCAGCTTTAGTCCAGCTTTAGTCCAGCTTCAGTCCAGCTTTAGTCCAGCTTTAGTCCTGGTTTAGAGGAAACTGTTTCCAAACTTGTTTTTGTTTGTGCCACCAATTTTTTTCCCCTCGAGAAATTATTTTGGCTCTAAAACAGTTGCTTCTGTCACTAGTGTCATGTATTTGTGATGTCACATCTTTAGATCAAAGAGAGGACCACCCTCACTCAGCCAATCAGCTCTCAGCCCAAAGAGGCAGATAGTGACTCACAGGGCTGGACTGACAGAAGATGAGGAGAGCAGGTGTTATGTTTGAGACAGAAGTTACGTCCCTCAGCTTTAAACCCAGCACTTGTTTAGCTCCACATTGTTCCTCACCACAGAGCGACTTGCTGATCTAACGTCCCTCGCCGCTTCTCTCAGACCTGGTCCAGTCCTGGTCCAGTCCTGGTCCAGTCCTGGTCCAGTCCTAGTCTCTCCTCCTCCCTGTACTCTTTAGTCTGAGCCTATAGTACACAGTGTTCCCTATATGGATCTGCACTGTCTCATTCTGCAGACTCAGCCTCAGATCTGCTTTAAACCTGCTTTTGTCCTGGTTCAGTCCTGGTTTAGACTTGGTTTAGTCCTGCTTTAGTCCTGCTTTAATCCTGGTTCAGTCCTGGTTTAGACTTGTTTGGCTCTGGTTTAGTCTTGCTTTAGGCCTGGTTTAGTCCTGCTTTAGTCCTGCTTTAATCCTGGTTCAGTCCTGGTTTATTCCTGATTACGATCTGGTACATCAGCTGTTAATCAGGGATTGAGATCATGAAAAGGTTTTTTAAAATAATGATTCAAACTAGTGACTTATAAAATAGACTTCCATGTAAAAGTAAACTCCTCTCACTCAGTAACGTCATCACCGCTTTGGGTTTAAATTTGATTTGATCAGTTTGCCTCAGAAACCGTCTTAGCAACACGGAAAGGAAAACGGCTCCAACTTGTGTTCAAATCAGCTTTTCCTGCAATAAGGCTAACACTGTGGTGATGTCACACTGTGGTGATGTCACACTGTGGTGATGTCACACTGTGGTGATGTCACACTGTGGTGATGTCACACTGTGGTGATGTCGCACTCTTGTGATGTCACACTGTGGTGATGTCACACTCTTGTCAGTCCACTCCTAACGTACCGTCTGTGGTTTGGGCAGAAGGGTTGGGGGGATGTGTAGCAACGACTGAGCGGGAGTTGGGACCTGCAGGCTCCTGATTGGTCGGTTGTTGGGGTCTGCTCTCTGATCCTCACAGCAGTGTGTTTGTGCTCTCGCAGCTGGTTCTGGTTCTGGATCTGGCTCTGGACCCGGTCTGGTCATGGACTGGAGACCGTACCCAGACCTGGAGGCGGCTGAGGTCCTGGTCCTCATGAGCTCCTGGGGGCAGACACACAAGCCCCGCCCCCTCACGCCCACATGTGACTCCTGCGACTCGCTACAGATGGAGACCAGCGAACAGCGCGACCTAGTGGCCCTGTCCTCACTGGTACGACAGTGTTTTACCTGCTTAGACATGTTTGTACCTGTTCAGACCAGTTCAGACCGAGTTAGACTATTTAAGATGTGGTGGCCCTAATAAAACTGGTTACTGGATTGGACTAGTTTTAGACTGGTTTAGACCTGCTTTAGTCTTGCTTTAAACATAAAAAGTTTAGCTTTAGCATTAGCTTTAGCTTTAGCATTAGCTTTAGCATTAGCTTTAGCATTAGCTTTAGCATTAGCTTTAGCATTAGCTTTAGCATTAGCTTTAGCTTTGAGAAAGCCTAGTGTTAGACCAGCATTATGCTGTGTCTCACAGCTAATGCTAAAGCTAATGCTAATTTTGCCACAAAATCATTAACATGATAAACGCATCTCTGTCTCCAGTGCATGACTCCGCCCCATAGCCCGAGTTTTCCCGAGACATCGCCCACAAGCTCAGCCCCCAAGCCCCCGCTGGCCCCTCCCACTCTGAGCCGCGCCATGGCGACCAGCGTGATCCGCCACACCAACTTCCTGCCGAAAAGCACTCCACAGACTCCACCCACAGAAGTTGTGTTCCCGCCAAATAGGGCTCCAGTCCTGACTAAAGAGGAACATGTGACGCCGCCACAAAGTGCTCCCGCCGCTCAGAATCCTCCTACAAACGTCACGATCGTGCTTCACAATGTCCCCTCGCCAAATGGTGCTCCACACGTTCCAGAAGGCATCTCCAGTCTGCCAAATAGTGCGCCAAGCTCCCCTCCCTTATCTGCCTTCCTGCAAAATAGTGCTCCGAGCCCACCCCCGCCCCCCACTCTTCTCTTCAGTGCTCCAAAAGTTTCTTCCTCTCTGCCAAACTGTGCTCCATGCATCCCCACCGTCACGCTCGCATGCAGTCTGCAAAATAGTGCTCCAAGCCTTTCAACAGTCACCTCCGCTCTGCCAAATAGTGCTCTCCATAACAACAGCATCAACATGGACACTTCCTCCTCAGGCGAATGCCCAAATTTGGAGGCGGCGACAAGTGTGCAGGGCCCGCCTACCTCGCCGCTGCTGTGTCAGGTGATCCCAGTGGGCGGCCGTTCAGGTCAGGTGATACAGGTCGTTCAGGGGTCAAAGCAGATCCTGGTGAGCTCCGGAGTTCCTCAGGGAGCGGTGATGCTGGTGGTGCCACAGACGCAGGTGAGTAGCTCTCTCTCTGGGTTCTCTCTAATTTCTTTCTAATCTCTCTCTGGTCTCTCTCTGGTCTCTCTCTAATCTCTTTTTAATCTCTCTCTGGTCTCTCTCTAATCTCTTTCTAATCTCTCTCTGGTCTCTCTCTGGTCTCTCTCTGGCCTCTCTCTGGCCTCACTTATGGTTCTGTTTGATTTTATAGGTGGGCTCGCGGGGCAGTACTGTGGTCACTAAGCTCCTCCCCCTCGCTCCGGCGCCGGTTTATGTTGCAGCGGGAACGGGCTCTGGGAACGCCGTCACCACGGTTACGCCAGCGGTGGAGTTCTCGCGGCGACGGAACTACGTCTGCTCTTTCCCCGGCTGTAAGAAGACTTACTTTAAAAGCTCTCACCTCAAAGCACATCTGCGGACGCACACCGGTGAGTCTGGGTTAACCTGGGTTTGTCTGGGATAGTCTGGGTTAGCCTGATGTGTGTGTGTGTGTGTATATTGTTTGTAATGTTGTGTTGTTGTATTGCAGGGGAGAAGCCCTTCAGCTGTGCCTGGGACGGTTGTGAGAAGAGGTTTGCGCGCTCTGATGAGTTGTCGCGTCACCGCAGGACGCACACTGGGGAGAAGAAGTTTGCGTGCGCCGTGTGCGAGCGCCGCTTCATGCGCAGCGACCACCTCAGCAAACATGCTCGTCGTCACATGACCAAACGCTCAAGCTGGGCCAGCCAATCACAGAGCAGCAACTGAAACCAGCCAATCACAGCGGCGCCTGCAGCTAAGCCCCGCCCCCACCGCACATTCCGCTACAGTGTCAAAGTACAGCCCGCCCCTGCTCCCCCCGCAGGCTCCTGATTGGTGGATACTATTCATTCAAATCCTCGAGGGTCCTTTTCATTGTTTTCAATTGTCCGGTAAATCTTACTGGTCAGAGTTTTGCCAACGGACGGAAGTTTTAAATATAATATTGTTGGAAAATACCGTCTGCACACAATAGTCAGAAATATACATTATTTGAAGCTGGAGTTGGCTGGATGACACTAGAACTCTCAGAGTAGTCAATTTGACAGCTGTTAGTTTTGGAAGTGGACAACATTTTTGGTCTTCACAACCTGGGTCTGACTACTGTCAGCAGTTGGCATTAGCTTTTAGCGTTAGCCTTTGACCAAACCATTGTTACTGTATTTCAGATTTATTCTCTAGTTTCAGCTCTTAGTAAAAGTGAGTAAAGGTAAAAACCTCATGAATCATTTACTTTGAATAAAACTCAAGTCTTACAGACTCTAAACTCCGCCTCCAGGAACAGTTTAAAGTAACTCTCCAACTTTCATTTTGTACAAATGTTTAAAAAACTGAGATTTATCTGTTTGAAACTGGAGCGGAATGTGTCGACCTCAGCGGGCGCCAGGTCTCAGGACGGTTTCAGCCACTTTCAGCCTTTTCTTACAATTCAACAGGATCGGAGGCTACGACTGCAGACAGGGCAAAGGGGGTGCCAGGTTGGACGACAGGAGAATGTAAAAAAGCACTTTCAGAAGACATGGTTTAGTTTCAGTTTCAGCCTTTTATTTTCTAACTGAAGCCTCAAACTCGCACAACATCCTTTAACATGAGGGACAGGAATGTAGAGGAGCGTTTACAGAGGGAGCTCGGAGTACAGCCGCTGCTCCTCCACATCAAGAAAGGTCTCTAACAGAGAGTATTCTATCCTCGTCACAAACACTTAATAATAATAATAATGATGTGGATTAGAATCTTCCTCAGCCTGAATAGAGATTACACATATAGAGATAGAAGATGGTGTGAAGGCCTCTGATTGCTTGTAAATACTGCGATGGTTCAGAAGGAGTATTTAGAACTTCAGTGATTGGTCAGAGCGGATCACAACCTGTTGTCACAAAGTGAGCAGAGCTAGCTTCACTCCAGAACTTGCTATGTAGGGTTAAGCCTCGTGGATCTATGCTAATATCTGAATAAGGTAAAGCTAGCAAAAGGCCCAGTGCTTGTTCCACTCTGACTCAGGACCAGGAGAGACAAAATTCCTGTCGGCTTCTGCTAATGTTTGGGGTAGCGAACAGATCGAGTATGGACCAATGAGCACAGGCCACCTTATTCAACAGGCTATAGACTGGACAGTGCATACCCACCACAGTGATTGCCCGAATGCAGAAGAATCTGATTTGCCTGCTTGTATACAGTCCGTGTTAGCATTGAGCTAGCAGTTTACCATTAAGCTAGCAGGTTTGCATTGTCCATCTGTATACAGTCTGAGGTCCAAACGCAGTCGTAGCCTCCTCCTTTCAAACTCAGGACTTTGTTATATTTCCACTAAAGCATTTCTCTGTCTGAACTCGGCTGCTATCATACACACACATACACACACACCTATACAACATACATACACACACGTACACAACATACACACCCACACCTATACAACATACATACACACATATACACCCACACCTATACAACATACATACACACATATACACCCACACATATACAACCACACACATACATACACACACGTACACAACATACACACCCACACATATACAACCACACTCATACATACACACACATACAACCACACACACCTGACGATGCACTGGATTTTGTACACAGCTGTTTTGTACTTTTGTGTATAGTAATTAAGAATAAAGACTCATGTTTACTCCATTTTGTAACGTTAGAAGAATGCACTTCTCTGTTGGGTTTTGCCAAAGCTTTAGTCGTTGTAAATACTGTACATATATATCTCACTGTACATATATATCTCTATCTGCTGGTGCTGTGTTTCACTGTGACACTACCTGTTGTATCATACTATTTAAAGCATTGTGTTTCCATTGGCCCATAGTGTAGCCAGGACATGAAGATACCTCATATTCAATGTTATTCATCTGATATTTGCTGTTAATGTAAGATTTTTACTCATTAAAGACATAAAGTGGACGTCTGTATTTGTGGTCACTTTCTGGTTTCCTCCTGTGTAAGTCTAAAGCAGGACTAAAGCAGGTCTAAAGCAGGACTAATGCTCAACTTGAGTCCCAGCCTCAGACTCTGAACTGATGTGACCTGATTGTCCTCAGATTTAAACTCTTCACAAACACAAAACAGAGACTGAGTCTGAGTCTAAATGAGGACACTGGTCCCTCCTCCTCAGGTCACGTGAGGTAAACAGGGAAACTGATGATGACCTGCAGAGACTGCTGCAGTCTCAGGTCACATGAGGTAAATGTGTCTGAGACCAGAGAGAGACCAGAGAGAGACCAGAGAGAGAGACCACAGAGAGACCAGAGAGAGACCAGAGAGAGATAAGAGGGAGATAGACCAGAGAGAGACCAGAGAGAGACCAGAGAGAGAGACCAGAGAGAGACCAGAGAGACCCCAGAGAGAGAGACCACAGAGAGACCAGAGAGAGACCAGAGAGAGATAAGAGGGAGAGAGACCAGAGAGAGACCAGAGAGAGACCAGAGAGAGAGACCAGAGAGAGACAAGAGGGAGAGAGACCAGAGATAGACCAGAGAGAGACCAGAGAGAGACCAGAGAGAGACCAGAGAGAGACAAGAGAGAGAGACCAGAGAGAGACCAGAGAGAGAGACCACAGAGAGAGACCAGAGAGAGAGACCACAGAGAGAGACCAGAGAGAGAGACCACAGAGAGAGACCACAGAGAGACCCGAGAGAGAGACCAGAGAGAGACCAGAGAGAGAGACCAGAGAGAGAGACCAGAGGGAGAGAGACCAGAGAGAGACCAGAGAGAGAGACCAGAGAGAGAGACCAGAGAAAGACCAGAGCGAGACCAGAGAGAGACCAGAGAGAGAAACCAGAAAGAGAGACCAGAGAGAGACCAGAGCGAGAGACCAGAGAGAGAGACCAGAGAGAGACCAGAAAGAGAGACCACAGAGAGACCAGAGAGAGACCAGAGAGAGAGAGAGACCAGAGGGAGACCAGAGAGAGACCAGAGAGAGACCAGAGAGAGACCAGAGAGAGACAAGAGAGAGACAAGAGGGAGAGAGACCAGAGAGAGAGACCAGAGAGAGAGACCAGAGAAAGACCAGAGCGAGACCAGAGAGAGACCAGAGAGAGAAACCAGAAAGAGAGACCACAGAGAGACCAGAGAGAGAGACCAGAGAGAGAGACCAGAGAGAGACCAGAAAGAGAGACCAGAGAGAGAGACCAGAGAGAGAGACCAGAGAGAGAGAGACCAGAGAGAGACCAGAGAGAGAGACCAGAGAGAGAGACCAGAGGGAGACCAGAGAGAGACCAGAGAGAGACAAGAGGGAGAGAGACCAGAGAGAGACCAGAGAGAGAGACCAGAGAGAAAGACCAGAGCGAGACCAGAGAGAGACCAGAGAGAGAAACCAGAAAGAGAGACCAGAGAGAGACCAGAGAGAGAGACCAGAGAGAGACCAGAAAGAGAGACCAGAGAGAGAGACCAGAGAGAGACCAGAGAGAGACCAGAAAGAGAGACCAGAGAGAGACCAGAGAGAGACCAGAGAGAGAGACCAGAGGGAGACCAGAGAGAGACCAGAGAGAGAGACCAGAGGGAGACCAGAAGGAGGCAGACTATAATGGACTTGCAGACATGCTAATGAGTTCATTATTATGAGTCACTGATTTGCATGTCGTAGGTTTCTGTTGAGCTCTTTGTAAACACAGATCTCCAAAAGCCCCAGGGATTTCACAGCTGAGTCTGGGTCGCTCCAGGACTGTGACCTGCTTTAACCTGCTTTTTAGACCTGCTTTAGTCCTGTCCTGCTTTAGTCCTGC
The DNA here is from genome assembly GCA_964034765.1 of Knipowitschia caucasica. Lineage (NCBI taxonomy): Eukaryota > Metazoa > Chordata > Actinopteri > Gobiiformes > Gobiidae > Knipowitschia > Knipowitschia caucasica. The sequence goes on from OZ035839.1 coordinate 6,245,871, forward strand.
TTTAGACCTGCTTTAGTCCTGTCCTGCTTTAGATCTGCTTTAGACCTGTGTGTGTGTGTGTGTGTGTGTGCGTGCGTGTGTGTGTGTGTGTGTGTGTGTGTGTGTGTGTGTGTGTGTGTGTGTGTGTACATATATACGTGCTTGGGTCATATGAGGTAAACTATATTTACCCTCTCTGTTACCGTGCTTCCTGTTTTAAACACAGAATTTCCTTTTGTTTGTGTGAATCTGGCAGAGCAAGGATTAAATATATCATAGATTAGAGTAAAGATGATAGATGATAGACTATAGATAGATAAATGATAGATGATAGATTATAGATAAAGTCCTGGAATACTTCTCTGAACCACTTCCCATCTCCACGTTCTACGACTTTGAGCGTCATGGTGAAAACTGTGAACTGAAGATTATAAAACAAAACCCATTCTTTTTTGTTCTTCAGTCCTGCTTTAGTCCTGCTTTATGTGTCTTTGTGTCTGGAGCCTCACTCTCCCTGTCTCTCTCTCTTTCTCCTCTCTCGGGTCATTTGAGGACGCTGGCAGCTCAAAACTTCATGTTTTTACTGCAGGGAGCGCGCCGCCTCAGCGCACGCTACTCCCCCCTGCGCGCACCGCCTTCCCCTCTGCGTCACTATGTGCCTCACTTGGATCTCTGGAGGCTGCATTTCTCCGCGTTTCTTTGTGTCTTTGCAGCACGAGCGCAGACGCCATCTTAGTTTAGGATGCGGGGTGAACGAGTACACCGTTGCTTAGAGACGCCCAAAAAAGTTTGGCTGGTTTCCATGGAGATACTACAGCATCCGCGCGTGCAGAGGTGTCGACAGTCTCTCAGTATAGTGTAATAGAGAAGTCGCAGCACAAGTCTGTGCACATCTAGAGACTGGAAGTTCTGCCCATTCCTCTTTACAAAACAGATGTTAATATTGCATTCCCTGTGTTCCGCATGACCAGGTCCGAACTATGGTTGTGTCCTTAGGCAAGACACATCAGACAAACATACACCAGACTCATTCTATTGAGTGTGTGTGTGTGAATGGTTGATGGTGGTGGGAGGGGCCGATGGCACATATTAGTTGCCTCGCTTCTGTCAGTGAACCCCAGGGCAGCTGTGGCTACAGTAGTACTTTATACTGTGTTTGGAGAGAAAGAAAATGCTCCCCCCCCCCCCCCCCCCTTCTTGAGAATGACGTCACCATCCTTTACTGTTTCACTGAACAACTTTTAAAATTTGTGGGAAAAAAGTTAATTTTTCCAGTGTGATGACATCATGATTAAGGTGAAAAAGTCCACCTGTTCTTCCCTTTGATTACTGTGTGTGGGGGTCTCTCTCTCTGGTCGCTGGTCTCTCCCTGCATGGTCTGACTCTCTCTGGTCTCCCTTCTGGTCTCTCTCTGTTTGTGTGTGTGTGTTAAAATACACTCAAATATATTACTACAACTGATGCTTTGTTATTCCCCAAATTGTAAATTTCGTCTCGCGGGCTTCCATTCTTTATCCTTTGACGCCCTCTAGTGTTTGTGTATCACTGACCTTTTAGGTTCATTGTTAGACTTTAGTTTATTTATTGTGAGTTTTTGTTCCAAAATAACATCGACATTTAATCGTTTAATGAAAAACATAAATGCTACATGCTCCACATCAGCTGGAGCACACATATTATTTAAAGCTCTTTCTGGTCTCTAAGGCCTATCTCTGGTCTCGCTGGTCTCGCAGTCCCGGGTGTGTCCGGCAGGGGGCAGAATAAGGCCATGAATCAGTTTAGGGACTGTTCAAAGTCCGCGTGACCCGAGCTCGAGCGATACTCTGTCAAACAGAAAAATGGTGAGTTTCATAACTTTGCATTGTCCTGGTCCAGTCCTGGTGGTCCGGACCTAGTTCAGTCCTGATCCAGTCCGGGTTCAGTCTTGGTTCAGTCCTGTTCCAGACCAAGTTGAAAAAGACAGGTTCTGTCTGAGTTTATGAGCCTAAAAAGCTGCAGTACGTAACTTTCAGAACACAAGATGAAAACAGATGTTGAGTCAGATTTGTTCAAAACATTTTACTTTCAATACGGGTTTTTTATTAGACTAAAGTTACAGACCCCAGCTTTAAACATGTGTTATTTATTTATGAGACAAAAGTTAGACCCCAGCTCTAAACCCTTCTCTGGTCTCTAGGCCTCCTCGTCTCTCCGAGTCCATGTCCTCCGAGTCAGACCGGGTCAGGACCTTGTCCAGTCTCTGAAGGACCTGGTCTCTGAGTCTGGACTCAGGGCTCCGTTCATCCTCAGCTGTGTGGGCAGCGTGACATCAGTGCGTCTGAGGCTCGCCAGCGCCACGGCGGCAGAACCAAACCAGGTGGGGCAGGCATCCAACCCGGCCTGCGGCCTCGTCTCTTTTCCAAGGCCATCTGGTCTCCTTCTGGTCTCTCTGTGGTCTTTCTCTAGTCTCTCTCTCAGGTCTCACTCTGGTCTCACTCTGGTCTCACTCTGGTTTCACTCTGGTCTCTCCTCAGGTCTTGGATCTCTCTGGTCCCTTTGAGATCCTGTCTCTGGTTGGGACCTTGAACCCTGAGGCTCACCTGCACCTGTGTGTGGGAGACTCCATTGGGCGCTGTGTAGGAGGACACGTGCTGGGGCCACTTCCTGTTCTGACCACAGCTGAGGTGGTGGTGGGAGAGGCCCCTGCGCTCTGCTTCAGCCGGCACCCAGACCCTCAGACCGGGTTCAACGAGCTGGTGGTGGAGGACCGGGACCAGGACCAGGACTGAGACCAGGACTGAGACCAGGACTGAGACCAGGACTGTGACCAGGACTGAGACCAGGACTGAGACCAGGACTGAGACCAGGACCAGGACAATTGTAATTGTTGTGTTCTGAGTTCGATTTCTCCTCCAGACCTTTCAGTGTGGAGTTTGCATGTTCTCCCTGTGTCTGCGTAGGTTTCCTGCAGGTGCTCCTGTTTCCCTGCTCTCATCACTGTTGGAAGTGCTTTGTTTCTGTACTACATAAATAAAGAGACTCACAACTTCAGAGATCCGTCTGCACGACACCTGCACACTGCAAACACACACAAACACACACACTGCATAGTGGACTGACAGAGTGTGACATCACCACAGTGTGACATCACCACACTGTTAGCCTTAATGCAGAAGCAGCTGGAGCTTTGTGCTCTACCACTGGACAAATGTGTTGCTAAGACGGTTGCTAAGAGAAGCTGGAGTTCCCCTGAATGAAGGCCTCTGATTGGTCAGTCCTTATATGGTCATATCTGGATTTACAAAGACAATATCACACATAAGCAGCAGGATCAAAGAGAGCAATAAACCCCAGATTTATGCCCAAAATGATGAGTGAGACACAAACGTTACTGAACAAGAAGGAGAGAGATCAGCCACACTTCATCCATGAGCTTCTTTGAGCTAGTGGGTTAGCATTGTCGTCTGTATACAGTCTACAGTGCGAACACACATCATGGATCTATTAGACACACACACACACGGCCCTCATTTAGAAAACTTGCGCAGAAAAGGGTGTATATTTTGGGTGTGGATTCCAAATACGCAAGATCCAACGTGGGATTTATGAAAGTGTGAGATCCGCCCAGATCCGAGTGTACGCAGTTGCGGCTGTTGATAAATGTGTAAAAAGTCTTTACAGGATGGTCCAAAAGTTGGCTCTTGGCCCAAAGCTCCGTTCCACATGTGTGTCAATGCTGAGGGGGTGGATTTTTTTGGTCCACTCTAGTTTACTCGCTGTGAATTTTTGAAGTCTCTTGTTCAAATGAATGGAGCTGCGCCGACTGACGCATGCGCAGATGCGTTTTTTCCCAATTTTCTTGTGGGCGGGACCACTCGCGGCCATTTTGGATAGCTCCAATAGAGTAAATTTTTTGGCCCATTAGTTAGAACGGCGGAGATAGGCGTGACTCTGTCCGTTAATATATACAGTCTATGCCAAGAATATAACCAAAGTTTTGGCACTTTACAGCCACAACATTCCCACTGTGGCTCCTGTCTTGCCAAGGGCACAACGACAGCAGATAGTCTTGTCTGGGCTCAAACCCACGACCTTCAGGTTCAAAGGCCAATGCTCTACCAACTTCGACACTGCATGAGCACTGCAAGAGCCACTGCCAAAGGCAAGGCAAGTTCATTTGTATAGCGCAATTCATACACAAGGCAACTCAAAGTGCTGAACAAAATAATATAGCATTAAAATAATAAATAATCACAGAACATTAAAAAGAAAGTTGAAAATAAAAAATCCCTCAGTCGTATGCACAGCTAAACAAAACTGTTTTTAACCTGGTTTCAAACATTGTCAGAAAAGTGGCCTGTCTCACATCTTCAGGAAGATTGTTTTAGCAGCATGAATCTGAAATGCAGCCTAGTTCTGACTCTGGGCACTAACAGGAGTCCAGTCCCTGTGCTCATCAGAGTCCGGGCTGGTTCATATGGGACTAACATGTCACTAATATATTTTGGTGCGAGGCCATGGAGAGACTTGTAACAAGCAGAGCTGTTTTAAAGTCTATTCTCTGAGCCACAGGAAGCCAGTGCAGAGACCTGAGGACTGAACTAATGTGGTCGTACTTCCTGGTTCTTGTCAGGACTCGAGCTGCTGCATTTTGAATGTACTGCAGTTGTTTTACAGCCTGTTTGGACAGACCTGTGAGCAGGCCATTGCAGTAGTCTAACCTACTGGAGACAAATGCATGGATGAGAATCTCCAAGAGAGCCACTGCCCAACAGCCAGTTGCCAGAGTGGGAATGTGTGGTGGGAATATGTTTATTGTTGTCCACATTTTCAGTTTCATGCATGTTTCTTGCGTGTTGTGATGAAGGTGAGGCCATGTCCATTGTTCACATGTAGCTGGGTATTTTAAAAACTGAATATTTCCCTCTGTCCGTTACTCCGTTTATATAATAAAGGACGTCCTCTGACGTCCTGTCCTGCTGGGGAAAACACAAAAGTGGGCGGAACTTTGATGCTAACGCTGGTACTTCAGTAGCAGCAGAGGCGTTCCAAGGGTACCCTGGGGCCCCAGGCAACATAGTCCTTGGGGGCCCCAATACCGACCACATAAAAAGGTTTATATTACAGTAGGTATAAATATATATTTATAAATAAGGTAAAATGCAATATCTATTACTTGTTTACATTAATATAAATTAAATGTAGATCATTTCTTATTTTTTACAATAATGGATAGGCCTGGGGCCTGCCTGGCAGGCTGTACAGTCTACCATAGGAAATTGTGAATATTTCAGAACTTATCGTGACACAAAGCTATGGTCTAGTGGAGCGTCTTAACCACTAGACCACCGGTTCTGCTGATATAACAATGCCCCAGAAAGGGTTTTAATTGTTAATAAACAAAGTGGCAAGTTTTGCATCAGACAAAAAGTTCACTGCAGGTAGCTGTTGTAGCCTGTAGAAGTCGACCACTTGTGTCAAATCAGTCGGTCCTCGGGGGCCCCCTGCCGGTTTGAGGGCCCCAAGCAGCTGCCTGCCTTGCCTGTTGGCACGGGATGCCTCTGAGTAGCAGCACTACTTCAGTTATAGTAGAAACTCAGGATGAAGACATATGTCCACAAGCACTGTGTCCCCGTCCTCAGCCCTGGTTAAACCCTGGTTAAACCCTGGTTAAAACCTGGTGTAGCTCCTGTTTTGGTTGTTTTCGAGCATGAGTTTTTTTTATATATTTGTTTTTGATTGTTGTCATGTGGATGACAGGTACAAACATACAGTCTATGGTACTAACAAAGAAAAACATCTCCGGTTTAGCAGATACCTGGCTACGTGTGGACACCGCGGTAAAGTGGCCCTGCATTTCGTCGGCAGCGGTAAAGAGGTCCGCACTTTGAAAGCGGTTGGCTCCTTTAGGCTGTTACTTACGGTAAACGTGGAACGGGGAGCCGCGACGAGAAGCAAGCAAGATGCAATTTTATTAATAAAATCATTAAAAAAGAACAAAAGAGTTTGGCGACTACTTTCACTTCCCACTTGTTCACAGTGATGCCCTCTACCACTGTGTAAAATATAATTCACTTTTACTGTAGAAATTCAGAGAAAATTAGGGTCAAAGTGTGCCATTTTAGTCTCAAAAGCATTTTTTAAAATTATTTTTTTTTAAATCTAAAAGAGTTCCCTGACTACTTTCACTGCACACGTGTTCACTAAGATGCCCTCTACCACTGTGTAAAATATCATTCACTTTTACTGTAGAAATTCAGAGAAAATTGGGGTCAAAATGTGCAGAATTGGTCCCAAAAGCACTTTTTTAAATTCATTCATCAAAATCATTACTAATAATGATTTTATTAGTAAAATTGCATCTGGCTTGCTTCTCGTCGCGGCTTCCCGTTCCACGTTTACCGTAAGTAACAGCATAAAGGAGCCAACCGCTTTCAAAGTGCGGACCTCTTTACCGCTGCCGACGAAATGCAGGGCCACTTTACCGCGGTCGTGTGGACAGGGGTGTAAATTTACACCACCTACAGACTCGGTGTATATTTTGTACCTTAGAGACACTTACGCTCACATCCAGATCGAAAAGTGTCATTTTTGTCCGTACACTCATTACACCCTGTGTGACGAAGAACGGCCCTAGCATTTAAGTTGATTGACAAGTGAATTAGCCAATCTCAAGTGTTCTTGTTCTGTGTTTGATTGACAGCTAATTCGGGCCAATCAGAAGTGTGTATATTGAAGGTGCACTGAGAGCACTACGTTTGCTAAGTTTATCGTTTGCACAGTGTTTTTACGGACCACGTGGTTGTTCTCCGTGTGCGTTATAAAAAAGTGAGTAGTGGTTGGACTGAGGTCACATAAATGAACCCTGCTGTACTTATAAACTGTTCATAAGGCTATTATAACATAAGTGAACTGTAGGTATATTTTAGGCACATTTGAATATATGCTCCTTTGTTATTGAGTGCTGCTTAGAGCTAATATGCTAACCACTGTGTGCTAAATGTTATTGGTGTACATAATGCGTTAGTTAAGTAACTCATTCTAATTTAGACTTTCTTTCTGTTATTTGCAGGACCACACACACACACACACATAAATATAGAACCACAGAGATATAGATATCTGTTGTGAATCAGTGTGCTATACTTTAATAAACCCAAAAATTGGATCATCTCTACACAGTGCATTCTTACCGATACTCTCTGGTAGTCACAATCCATTACAAACCAGATAAACTTGCTCTCTCCATAACACCCTAATTTGGCCTTACGCAAGGTTCATAACCGAGGCCCACAGTCTTCAGCTACGAAATGAGCCGTGAATAATTGACCACAGGGAGCGCCGCTGAGCTGATTCTGGGCCCGCCATCACAACAGGGGCCTTCATCCTTTTAACTGCATTTAACCACGATTATAGACACGCACACACACACACACACACATACACACAAATAGACCCCAGAAATACCAGTGATGACCTTAAACTCCGATTGCGTTTATTTGCCATTTGCAGTAAAAAAAAACACATTGGAATACATTAGCAAAAAGTCACCAGTGTGCACAGACAAATACAGACATAAAACAACATTAAAAGTATGGAAATAAAACAAATAAGGGCACAACGACAGCAGATAGTCTTGTCTGGGCTCAAACCCACGACCTTCAGGTTCAAAGGCCAATGCTCTACCAACTTCGACACTGCATGAGCACTGCAAGAGCCACTGCCAAAGGCAAGGCAAGTTCATTTGTATAGCGCAATTCATACACAAGGCAACTCAAAGTGCTGAACAAAATAATATAGCATTAAAATAATAAATAATCACAGAACATTAAAAAGAAAGTTGAAAATAAAAAATCCCTCAGTCGTATGCACAGCTAAACAAAACTGTTTTTAACCTGGTTTCAAACATTGTCAGAAAAGTGGCCTGTCTCACATCTTCAGGAAGATTGTTTTAGCAGCATGAATCTGAAATGCAGCCTAGTTCTGACTCTGGGCACTAACAGGAGTCCAGTCCCTGTGCTCCTCAGAGTCCGGGCTGGTTCATATGGGACTAACATGTCACTAATATATTTTGGTGCGAGGCCATGGAGAGACTTGTAACAAGCAGAGCTGTTTTAAAGTCTATTCTCTGAGCCACAGGAAGCCAGTGCAGAGACCTGAGGACTGAACTAATGTGGTCGTACTTCCTGGTTCTTGTCAGGACTCGAGCTGCTGCATTTTGAATGTACTGCAGTTGTTTTACAGCCTGTTTGGACAGACCTGTGAGCAGGCCATTGCAGTAGTCTAACCTACTGGAGACAAATGCATGGATGAGAATCTCCAAGAGAGCCACTGCCCAACAGCCAGTTGCCAGAGTGGGAATGTGTGGTGGGAATATATTTATTGTTGTCCACATTTTCAGTTTCATGCATGTTTCTTGCGTGTTGTGATGAAGGTGAGGCCATGTCCATTGTTCACATGTAGCTGGGTATTTTAAAAACTGAATATTTCCCTCTGTCCGTTACTCCGTTTATATAATAAAGGACGTCCTCTGACGTCCTGTCCTGCTGGGGAAAACACAAAAGTGGGCGGAACTTTGATGCTAACGCCGGTACTTCAGTAGCAGCAGAGGCGTTCCAAGGGTACCCTGGGGCCCCAGGCAACATAGTCCTTGGGGGCCCCAATACCGACCACATAAAAAGGTTTATATTACAGTAGGTATAAATATATATTTATAAATAAGGTAAAATGCAATATCTATTACTTGTTTACATTAATATAAATTAAATGTAGATCATTTCTTATTTTTTACAATAATGGATAGGCCTGGGGCCTGCCTGGCAGGCTGTACAGTCTACCATAGGAAATTGTGAATATTTCAGAACTTATCGTGACACAAAGCTATGGTCTAGTGGAGCGTCTTAACCACTAGACCACCGGTTCTGCTGATATAACAATGCCCCAGAAAGGGTTTTTAATTGTTAATAAACAAAGTGGCAAGTTTTGCATCAGACAAAAAGTTCACTGCAGGTAGCTGTTGTAGCCTGTAGAAGTCGACCACTTGTGTCAAATCAGTCGGTCCTCGGGGGCCCCCTGCCGGTTTGAGGGCCCCAAGCAGCTGCCTGCCTTGCCTGTTGGCACGGGATGCCTCTGAGTAGCAGCACTACTTCAGTTATAGTAGAAACTCAGGATGAAGACATATGTCCACAAGCACTGTGTCCCCGTCCTCAGCCCTGGTTAAACCCTGGTTAAACCCTGGTTAAACCCTGGTTAAACCCTGGTGTAGCTCCTGTTTTGGTTGTTTTCGAGCATGAGTTTTTTTTATATATTTGTTTTTGATTGTTGTCATGTGGATGACAGGTACAAACATACAGTCTATGGTACTAACAAAGAAAAACATCTCCGGTTTAGCAGATACCTGGCTACGTGTGGACACCGCGGTAAAGTGGCCCTGCATTTCGTCGGCAGCGGTAAAGAGGTCCGCACTTTGAAAGCGGTTGGCTCCTTTAGGCTGTTACTTACGGTAAACGTGGAACGGGGAGCCGCGACGAGAAGCAAGCAAGATGCAATTTTATTAATAAAATCATTAAAAAAGAACAAAAGAGTTTGGCGACTACTTTCACTGCACACTTGTTCACAGTGATGCCCTCTACCACTGTGTAAAATATAATTCACTTTTACTGTAGAAATTCAGAGAAAATTAGGGTCAAAGTGTGCCATTTTAGTCTCAAAAGCATTTTTTAAAATTATTTTTTTTTAAATCTAAAAGAGTTCCCTGACTACTTTCACTGCACACGTGTTCACTAAGATGCCCTCTACCACTGTGTAAAATATCATTCACTTTTACTGTAGAAATTCAGAGAAAATTGGGGTCAAAATGTGCAGAATTGGTCCCAAAAGCACTTTTTTAAATTCATTCATCAAAATCATTACTAATAATGATTTTATTAGTAAAATTGCATCTTGCTTGCTTCTCGTCGCGGCTTCCCGTTCCACGTTTACCGTAAGTAACAGCATAAAGGAGCCAACCGCTTTCAAAGTGCGGACCTCTTTACCGCTGCCGACGAAATGCAGGGCCACTTTACCGCGGTCGTGTGGACAGGGGTGTAAATTTACACCACCTACAGACTCGGTGTATATTTTGTACCTTAGAGACACTTACGCTCACATCCAGATCGAAAAGTGTCATTTTTGTCCGTACACTCATTACACCCTGTGTGACGAAGAACGGCCCTAGCATTTAAGTTGATTGACAAGTGAATTAGCCAATCTCAAGTGTTCTTGTTCTGTGTTTGATTGACAGCTAATTCGGGCCAATCAGAAGTGTGTATATTGAAGGTGCACTGAGAGCACTACGTTTGCTAAGTTTATCGTTTGCACAGTGTTTTTTACGGACCACGTGGTTGTTCTCCGTGTGCGTTATAAAAAAGTGAGTAGTGGTTGGACTGAGGTCACATAAATGAACCCTGCTGTACTTATAAACTGTTCATAAGGCTATTATAACATAAGTGAACTGTAGGTATATTTTAGGCACATTTGAATATATGCTCCTTTGTTATTGAGTGCTGCTTAGAGCTAATATGCTAACCACTGTGTGCTAAATGTTATTGGTGTACATAATGCGTTAGTTAAGTAACTCATTCTAATTTAGACTTTCTTTCTGTTATTTGCAGGACCACACACACACACACACATAAATATAGAACCACAGAGATATAGATATCTGTTGTGAATCAGTGTGCTATACTTTTAATAAACCCAAAAATTGGATCATCTCTACACAGTGCATTCTTACCGATACTCTCTGGTAGTCACAATCCATTACAAACCAGATAAACTTGCTCTCTCCATAACACCCTAATTTGGCCTTACGCAAGGTTCATAACCGAGGCCCACAGTCTTCAGCTACGAAATGAGCCGTGAATAATTGACCACAGGGAGCGCCGCTGAGCTGATTCTGGGCCCGCCATCACAACAGGGGCCTTCATCCTTTTAACTGCATTTAACCACGATTATAGACACGCACACACACACACACACACATACACACAAATAGACCCAGAAATACCAGTGATGACCTTAAACTCCGATTGCGTTTATTTGCCATTTGCAGTAAAAAAAAACACATTGGAATACATTAGCAAAAAGTCACCAGTGTGCACAGACAAATACAGACATAAAACAACATTAAAAGTATGGAAATAAAACAAATAAGGGCACAACGACAGCAGATAGTCTTGTCTGGGCTCAAACCCACGACCTTCAGGTTCAAAGGCCAATGCTCTACCAACTTCGACACTGCATGAGCACTGCAAGAGCCACTGCCAAAGGCATGGCAAGTTCATTTGTATAGCGCAATTCATACACAAGGCAACTCAAAGTGCTGAACAAAATAATATAGCATTAAAATAATAAATAATCACAGAACATTAAAAAGAAAGTTGAAAATAAAAAATCCCTCAGTCGTATGCACAGCTAAACAAAACTGTTTTTAACCTGGTTTCAAACATTGTCAGAAAAGTGGCCTGTCTCACATCTTCAGGAAGATTGTTTTTAGCAGCATGAATCTGAAATGCAGCCTAGTTCTGACTCTGGGCACTAACAGGAGTCCAGTCCCTGTGCTCCTCAGAGTCCGGGCTGGTTCATATGGGACTAACATGTCACTAATATATTTTGGTGCGAGGCCATGGAGAGACTTGAAACAAGCAGAGCTGTTTTAAAGTCTATTCTCTGAGCCACAGGAAGCCAGTGCAGAGACCTGAGGACTGAACTAATGTGGTCGTACTTCCTGGTTCTTGTCAGGACTCGAGCTGCTGCATTTTGAATGTACTGCAGTTGTTTTACAGCCTGTTTGGACAGACCTGTGAGCAGGCCATTGCAGTAGTCTAACCTACTGGAGACAAATGCATGGATGAGAATCTCCAAGAGAGCCACTGCCCAACAGCCAGTTGCCAGAGTGGGAATGTGTGGTGGGAATATGTTTATTGTTGTCCAACATTTTCTAAAATGTGCTCCAATTCATACTGACTTCATTTGAAAAATGCTGCAATTATTTTAAATTAGTAGAATAGATGCTGAGATAAATAAGTGTAAAAGGGAAAGTCCATAAAGTGAAACCCAAGATGTTCAAGATTAAAAACATCACACAGTACAAAAGTATATAATACATGTTTTAAAGTTTAAAAGGTTGTTTGTTTTGAGTATAATTGTTGTTTTGATAACTTCTTTAGTTTCTGGTCATAAAAATGTCATCATTAGTAAGATAATAAGTAATCTCAAAATTGTTTTGACTTTAGGGAGAAAAACAATCTCATTCACATACTGATATCTATTGTTGTTTTTAAATTGGCCGTGTCTCAAGGATTGTTTTTCAGACTCTGCCACACTGTGTGAGAGGTCACTGCTGGACACTGGACACCAAAGCCCACCCAGCCACAGGTCACAGATCAAAGAGCAAAGGAAAATGCCACCTCCTTGCCCCTCCCCACGCCACTGCAGAACTGAGTGGGTGTGAGAGAGACCGGGGCCATGAAAGAGAGGTATCTGGAGACGTGATGGGTGGAGCGTCAGGTAGAGACCTAGAGGGAGTTGAAAGTGTGTCTAGTTGGTTTGCATCACCACAGTGTGACCTTTGACACCTACAGGTGGTTCGAGGAGTCTTGAGACACAACCCCAAAATTCACATACACACACACACACACATACACACTCATACACTCACACATTCACATTTACATATAGATACATGAAAAAGCAGAACATGAGAAAAAAGCATTAAAAGTTTACTCCAATGTAAACACATATTTTTAATTGTCTATCACTTGAATCAGTATTTTTTGAGACCAGAAATGTTCATTTGAATTCTATATTGTCATGGACTTAATTGACCTCTGTCCTGACACTTTTGATGTTTTGATTTTGTACTGTGTGAAGTAATTACATTGATGAGAATTAGATCTGATAAAAACACAAATTAGAGAAGTAAATTGCGCTTGCTTTTTGTCTGAGGGACATTAGCAACAGCATGAATAGAAATTGTGTTAAAGTAGAATCAAAGTGTCTTAACCATAGAGAGTAACTACTGCATTACAAGCTGTGTACAGGAACTGAGACACTGCACCATTGACAAGAAGTGCATCGCAAATGACCTAATGTGCTTCGAGTGAAAAGACTGTATCTGGAGATCCTGATGTGCATCTGGACCGAGAACCATGGCTTGGACCCTACTGATGTCCAAGATGACCTGACCTGATGACGACTGAGACTCATCCTCAGAGGACCTGAGGACCTGAGGATCTGAGAGAGAAAACTGGGGAGTGATGTTTATATTTTTGAAATCATACATTGATGAGTGCTAAATGAGAGAGATACTCATGATTCTTTCTTTTGTTTTTGTTTGTCCCTAGCTTCTGGACATCTGATGATCTATTGGACACAGCCATTTGCAGAACAAGAACCAGCCAATGAAAACGTCTATTGCCGATGCTATTGCTACAACCAGAACCTGTGACCAAATGCAATATAAATGTTAAGTATTCAGACATCTGACAGACAAAAACTTTGAAAATGATAAAGTATGATTATTGTAGCGTTTTAGTAGATGTCAAATAGTAGTAAAAGAGTAGAATTTGACTTCCTTTGTTTTTCATAAACACATTTCCACATAAGAGTTAAAATAGTACCCTACAATGTTATCCTTCTGATAGAGCAGATATAATATTAGAATCAGAGTATTTTAGAGATATTAAAAGTGACAGAAGTCACAAACTAGGAATATGCCTTTGCTCAAGCTGCAGCCGAGCTTTTGAGTTAAAAAATAGAGTAAAAATAGGAATAGATAAATGCATCAACCATAGATTCTTTCAAAAATAGAGATTATTTGTAGCCAGTGCTAATATCAAATGGTAAAGGGACCATTTCACAAGCATTTACTTCATGTGGCATGTCGGTGTACACCTTACCCTGAGCTGATTGGTGGGCGTCACCGAGCAGTGCCCATAAAGACACGGGAACGCGCAGCGCGCATGCATATGTCTTTGTTTGGGTGCGGTGGTCACGGCGTTTGGTGACCGGCTGCCTCCTCTGTGGAGCACGCTTGTGGGCTTGGGCGCCCACAGTCTGGGTTGTGCGTGTGTGCATGTCCTCCTCCTCGGTAAGTTGCTCATTGTCCATCCTTTATTGGTTGGCCCTGTGCCAAAGCTGACCATCAAACACTGTTGCTTCAGACTTCGAGCTGCAGTAAGGACCAGCCAATAATCCACCTGGCTCTCCCCCTCCTCCCGCTGTCCGTGCGCACGAGTCTTGCGTTGGCCGGTAAGATCACAAAGTTTAGTTTAGTTTCCTCCAATCCTCCTAAGACTCGTGTCTCTCCTTTTGCAGGCACGGTTATCCACGTGCGGTCCCAAGCGGGGGCCGCCGCCCCAGAAAAGAAATCGTTGTTTTGTCCATTCATTGTCCTCATACACAACACTCACCACTGTGCACTGTCCTCACGGTGCCGTGAAAGGCGCACTCTGATTCGCCCACACACCAGCACTGCTGTGGGGCGTCTTCTGCGAGGCGTTCAGGTGCGCTCCGACTAAACGGCGTTCAACAGGAGTGATGATTAAATAGCCCATGCATTACAGGGTGTAAAATACTTAAAGGAATTCGTATTACTGACTCATGTACAAGAGCCGGAGGAGCGTTACTTCAAGTGTGTTTATTTCACCAGTTCTCTCTACGGGTAGCCCCAGGGACATAAATGCAGTTGCGCACTAGCCATATGATGCATACATTACATCCCCCTTCCTCAGTAATAACAATACACATTAAAGAATATCTGCTGAACAAAAGTGCATTAATTATTATTAACAGTAAACTTTTCTTGTGTGAATAAAACCACAACAAACTTTAACTTTTTTTTTTCAACCAAGTAAACACAACCAATGAATTAGAAGTGTGATCATTTTACAAGTTCAGCTTATCAGGTGGTTTCACCGCTCTGCCCCGTCTGGTATGATACTGCCCTCCTGCTTGTATTTGTGGACATTGGGGGACCACAGAGGGTGAACCTGGTGATTCCGGGGCGACAGTAGGAGACTGCTGCTCAGCTGCTGATGTCACTGGTGGTTCACGCCAGGGCTCTTCATCAGGTGTGACGTGACGTGGCTGGTTGGCAGTTGCAGTGCTGTTGCGGAGATGTTGGCTTGTACGCCGATACAGCTTACCTCCGCTGTCCACCACATAGGAGCGTGGAGCACTGTGGGGCTGCACAACTACTGCAGGGGACCAATTGTGTTTGCCAGGATGAGGTGCCATCCTGACTTCATCCCCCGGCTTTAGATCCGGACGAGGACGTGTTGCTCTCCTGTCATGATAGAGTTTCTGGGTGTGCTTTGTCTTGTCCAGAAGAACTTTTACTTTAAGAGAGTCGTAGCTCATGGGCTTGAGTAGAGCACGTGCAGTTGGCAGTTTGTTGCGAGGCCTCCTACCCATGAGCAGCTGAGCAGGTGACAGTCCAACTGATTCAAGCGGAGTCGTTCTGTAGTCTAATAGAGCAAGGTGTTTGTCAGGTGCTTTGCTCCAGAGCCTCTTTACTGTTTGCACTGCTCGCTCTGCTTCACCATTGGAGTGTGGTGTGTGTGGTGAAGACGTTTTATGCTGAATACCATAGCTGTTACAAAACTCCCTAAACTCTTCTGATGCGTACTGGGGGCCATTATCGGTTCTCAAGATCGCTGGAATGCCATGCCGGCTGAACTGAGCTTTTAGCGCTTCAATAGTAGTGCGGCTGCGCTGATCCTTCAGCATATCTGCTTCAATGTACTTGGAATAATAGTCCACTAGTACGACATATTGCTTGTCCTCAAACTCAAACAAATCTGACGCTACAACTTCAAATGGTAGCTCAGGTGTTTCTGTTGGCATTAGTGGTTGTTTTGGGAGTCTGTTTTGAGTTTCAGCGCATTTTGAACAGTTTTTTATCATGCTTTCGATCTCGGCCCCCATGCCTGGCCAATACAACACTTCCCGTGCGCGCTGCTTGCTTTTCACCATTCCCTGGTGGGAGTGATGTATGAGACCGAGCATGTGCTTTTGCATGCTGGGGGGTATAACAATACGCATACCTTTGTACACAACACCATCAGTTACAGCCAGCTGACTTCTTGAGTCCCAGTATGGCTGCACAGGAATGGGCACATCACGCCTGTTTTCCGGCCAGCCTTCCTGGATGACCTGTCGGAGGAGACTCAACTCATTGTTAGTGCAAGTCTGTAACTCCATATATTTCTCATTGCTTACAGACAGAAAGTTGATCATAGAGACACACTCAAGAGTTCCTGCCTCTGGCGTTTTGTCAGAGAGTTGTGCTCGGGACAGCGTGTCTGGTAACTCCATGTCTTTGCCTCTCCTGTATTTAACTGTAATGTCATACCACTGGAGCCTCAAACGCATTCTTTGGATACGCATTGGTGTGGACAACAGCGACTTTTTGTAAATGTCCTCAAGTGGCTTGTGATCGTTGTATACTGTGACATGTTTCCCAAATATGTAGTGGTGAAACTTGGTGCATGCATGGACAATGGATAACATTTCCTTCTCAATTTGCGCGTAACGAGTCTCTGCGTCGGTCATCGATCTTGAGGAGAAGGCCACCGGCTGGTCATCCTGCACCAACACAGCTCCAAGTCCAGTGCTGCTTGCGTCACAGAATATTTCCACTGGTTTTGACACATCATAGAATTTCAGCACAGGGTGATGTGTACAAACATGCTTGAGCTTATCAAATGCCTGCTGTTGTGCTGGTTGCCATGCAAACTCCACATCGCTTTTTGTGAGTTGTCTTAACGGCGCATCTATTTCACTGAGGTTTGGGATGAACTTTGACAGGTATGTTACAAATCCCAGGAAGCGTCGGACGCCTTCCTTGTCTGTAGGTGGCGGCATGCACCTTACAGCCTCAGTTTTTGCTGGGTCAGGTTTCAGTCCTTCAGCTGTTATTAAATGTCCTACATACGGCACTGCTGACTGCCGAACGTGGCATTTGTTAAAGTTTAGTCTCAGATTGTAGCTTGTTGCTCTCTCTACAACCTTTTTCAATATCTGGTCATGTTCTTTCAGGCTTGGTGCTGCAATGAGAATATCGTCCATAATGCCAGTTGCTCCTTTGATGCCCTCCAGCATTTGGTCCATGATGCGTTGAAATATCTCAGGTGCACATTTTATTCCAAATGGTAGTCTCAGCCATCTGAATCTTCCTATTGGAGTGTTGAATGTAGTCAGGAGTGATGAAGCCTCATCCAGCTCGATCTGCAAAAAGCCTGACTTTGCATCTAGTACAGAAAACACCTTTGTATTGGGAATGGTTGACACAACTTCTTCTATTGTGCGCATTGGATAGTGCTCTCGTCTCATAGCATTATTTAAATCACTCGGATCGATGCAGATTCTGATTTTATCTTTATTTGTGACCACCACCATAGAACTGACCCATTCAGTTGGCTCGTTTACTTTAGTAATGTGGCCGTCATGCACCATCTCATTTAGCTTTTCAATTATCTTGGCTCTGAGTGCGACTGGCTGTCTACGCACAGGGTGTACGACAGGTTTAGCCTCTTTATCAATCTTTATTGTGTACTTCCCTGGTAGTGTTCCTGTTGTGCGAGTCAGCTCTGGAAAGTTCTCCAGACCATCGGGTGCTTTTGGGACTGTGTCGGTGCTCACTTTGTTATTTACCCCACTATCTTGTAAAGAATCCAGCCTCACGATAAGACCTAGTGCCTCAGCTGTAGTGCCACTCAACACATTTTCTTGTGCAATGTCCACGATTTCAAATTCTGCTTTGGTTTTGTGCCCTTTGTGTTTTAGCAGAAGGTCGACTGCAGCAACAGGCTTTATTTTGTGGTTTGAATAGGTTTTGAGCAACCTTTTTGATGCTTTGAGCTCACCTGTGTGCTTTATGGACTGGTAACAGTTCAGAGTCAGTGTGTTACACTTTGCACCTGTATCTATCCTAAACTGCACCTTCTGACACAATATGTATGTGTCCACCAACCACTTATCATCTGCCAGTATTGCGACTGGAATGGCATCTGTTGTCAGGTTAATGTTGAGTATTTCCTCTTCACTTTCACTTGATGATTCTACATTCACTGCACTTACTGATCGACTGCGACACACCGCCGCCCAGTGGTTTGGCTTGTTACAGCATGAGCAAATCGAGCCTTTTGCTGGACATTTACCTTGGTTCCACTTGTGTTTGGGGTCTTTTCCACATTTTCCACAGCTTTTATATTTTTGTCCTGTTGGTGTGTACTCTTGCTGAACGTGGTTGTATGCCTTTTTGCTTTGTGCGTTAAACTTGACTTTGCTTGACAAAGCAGACACTTGTGAATCCTCCTCTCTCACAATTCTCATCTGCGTTTGAGACATTTCGAACTGCTGGGGAATTTCAATGGCTTTGGCTAGCGTTAGCTCTTCACCTTTTTCAAGCAGTCTCTCCTGGACACGTTTCTCTCTCACGCCCGCTATGATGGCATCAACTAGCATGTCATCTGCGTCAGCATACTCACAGTCCAGTAATAAAAGTCTCAAATCTTTCACAAAGTTGTCAAATGTTTCTGTTGAACCCTGTTTTCTTTGTTTGAAACGGTGCCTGGCGATCCTCTTGTTTTTCCTCGGTCTAATATAGCCTGCAAACTTGTCAAGCACTTTATCAGGGTCGTCTTTTTCACCATCAGCCCACTGGAGTGTCTTGTATATTTCTCTTCCTTGCTCCCCGATCCATGTACCAATCCACCCCGCCTTTTCCTTGTTCTCGCCGCGCGGACAGAGGACCGGCGAACACGAAGCCAACATGGCTGCGGAACCGCTGGAACTCCTGATATAAATCCGCCGCCTCCCAGTCTATTTTGGGGAATTCAAACTGCATTGTCATGGTCACGCAGGTACTTACTGCTCTCGACACACTTCTGACACCATGTAAAATACTTAAAGGAATTCGTATTACTGACTCATGTACAAGAGCCGGAGGAGCGTTACTTCAAGTGTGTTTATTTCACCAGTTCTCTCTACGGGTAGCCCCAGGGACATAAATGCAGTTGCTCACTAGCCATATGATGCATACATTACACAGGGAAGGACATTTTAACACTTTTGTGCATTCCCTAGGTTAACCCCCTTTGTTTGGTGAGTTATTTCGTGTGTTTTGAGTTTGTTTGATTTGCTTACATTTAATGTTTTGCTGCATGCGTGTCTTGCTGCATGGCTTGTTTTGTCTTTTTGTCATTTGTTTGCATGTTTTCCCATTAATTTCCTTTGCTTCCCGTAAGGTGTTTTTTTGCATTATTTTGCTTGCTTAATTTGTCCAACCTGTACAATTTAATGCTGTTTAACCATTTTTATCTATTCCTATAGGCCTATAGTGTTTTAATCATTGTAATAAAATAAATAATTTTGTACATTTCTAACACTGTTCACGTCTCGTCAATGTCCACGGCCCTGTGCGCCTGTTTAATTCATTTAGCTCACATTTTCCCAGGTACTGGCCCTGGGTGGCGTTGTTGGTACTCCTCAGTTTTATTTGAAAGTTGAAGATCCACTCCGACTGCCACACTTGGCGTTGCTGTTGGCAGGATTGGACATTTAAAACTGAGATGTGAACAGTGTTTAAACTTGTTTGTTGAAGTTATAAATGTGTTTTGCTTCACTCATACATTTACATTTTTTTTTTGAGTTACATTTGTCTGGACAAAGCAACGGTTTCCCCTTTCAGGAGCGCAAAAGTTCAGGTCAGTGAAATTACTTTTGTTTACAGCTTACCCAAAGGTCGCATTACAGGTGCTCTTGGTCAGAATGGAGGAGGAGATGCAGCAGCTCAGAGAGCAACTGGCTCAGCTAGAGGCGGACAATGAGCATCTTCGCCAGGAGAGGGCTGCGCCTCAGGCCGGCCCTGCTGGGGCTTTCCATGCTCCCAACGTCTCCTCCGACCAGGCCCGGTCACTGGGCTCTCGTACCCCCTCCACAGAGCGTGTGTTTGTGATGGCACGTGACCGTAAATGCCCCTTGTTTAATGGTAGGTCTGGCCTGTCTTTGAGTGAATGGCTTGAGGAAGCACAGGCATGCATGCGAGCTAGGCACCTTTCTACTGTTGAGCAGGCATTCTTCCTCTTTGATCACCTGGAGGGTGAAGCTAAAGTTGAAATAAAATTTCGTCCAGCAGAAGAGCGGGAAAACCCAAAGAGAGTTACAGAGATACTTCAGGAGCTCTATGGTTGTGTGCAGCCATATGTGAACCTGCAGCAAGCGTTTTTCTCCAGGCGTCAGGAGGAAGGCGAGACTTTACAAGAGTTCTCACTGGCTCTAATGGCTTTAATGGACCAGGTAAAGCAGCGTGCCCCAGACAGAGTGCCCAACTCCAATGTGCTCCTTCGCGACCAATTCACTGAACATGTATTTGATAGCACTCTACGCAGAGACTTGAAACGGTTCATTCGGGACAATCCGACAGCCACTTTACTCCAAGTAAGGGCAGAGGCCCTCAGGTGGGAGCGGGAGGGACTCCCAGCCCCCTTTAGAGAGCGTAGCTTCTCTCTTCCTTCAGTTCGTGGCCTCCAGTTTGAGGTCAGGGGTTCCACACGCCCCACTCAGGCCTCACCTACTCCAAACCCGGGGCTAAATGAGGTGATGGAACTGCTTAAACGTCAGCAAGATCAACTTAACCAGTTGACTCAAACAGTCGCCTCTTTGAAAGCTCCTCGGCAAAATACACCTCCACGAGCTGCCATTATCTGCCGTAGGTGCGAACAGCCTGGTCACTATGCCGGTGAATGTGATGGTGTGAGAGTTTACCGCCCCTCACGGGCCCCTTCAGCCATCAGATCTTCAAATGCCAACCATTCGGAAAACTGAAGCCCTCTGAACTGCGGAGCCAACGTTCAGAAGGGGCCTCTACCGGCTCGCAGGTAAATGGATACACAGAATTAATGGCGTCATGCCCAACAGTCACTGTAGATATGGGAGGGGTTCAGGTTGTTAGCTTGGTGGACACAGGTTCTATGGTGTCCACAATAACTGAACGTTTCTTTAGGGAGCATTTCGAACCCTGGGGCCCTGATCGTCTCCACTCCTGCCATTGGTTACAACTGCGTGCTGCTAATGGGCTTGAGATTCCATATATAGGTTACTTGGAGCTAGATGTGGCCCTTTGTGGTAAGAATGTCCCCCGCTGTGGCATCTTGGTGGTGCGCGATCCCCCTGGCACTGGTTGTTCTGTTCCCGGTATTTTGGGGATGAACGTTATTCATCGTTGTTACAAGGAGCTCTTTGGTTCCCATGGGTCCTCTCTGTTCGATTCTCCCGCCGTGGCCCAGGCTCCAGGGACAGTTGTAGAGGCTTTGCAAAGATGCCACTATGCAGCTGCTCAGTCCACCGAAACATTGATCGGGGCTGTTAATGTGCGAGGTCCGCGAGCGGTTCGGATATCAGGGGGCACTATGAAGTTGGTCCCAAGCACCTGCCCCGAGCAGTTTGCTGGTCAGTCTGTCCTATTTGAGCCTCCTCAGTCTGGCCTACCTGCTGGTCTACTGGCGTCCCCCTGCCTTGTGCATGTCGACAAGGGCACAGTTTACATCCCCGTTGTCAACGTGGGGACGTCAGATGCACTCCTCTATCCTCGCACCAGTTTAGGTGCCTTGAGCTGGGCTGATGTGGTGAGTTTGCCATCAGGAGTTGTGGAAGTTAATGCCATCTCAGCCACGACACCCCCCCAAGTGACAGACGACCTTATGCAGGGTAAGGTTGAGATTGCAGACTTGTCCGCCTTGAGTCCGGAAGAACAGGTAGAGGTGAGGGCTCTGCTGCAAAGATACAGCAATGTGTTTGCGGCACATGAGGGTGATCTGGGATGCACCAACTTGATTGCCCACGAAATACCCCTGCTCGACGAAATCCCCATCCGGCAGCGTTACCGACGTATTCCACCATCCGAGTATGAAGCTGTAAAAGCTCATATAAACAACCTCCTCAATGCGCAGGTAATACGGGAAAGTAATAGTCCGTACGCATCACCCATCGTCCTGGTCCGAAAGAAAGATGGTAGTCTGCGCCTTTGTGTGGACTACCGTCTCCTTAACGGTAAGACCAGGAAGGATGCCTTTCCCTTGCCACGCATTGAGGAGAGCTTGGATGCGCTGTCGGGGGCACGCTGGTTTTCTACCCTCGATTTGGCCAGCGGGTATAATCAGGTCCCGGTAGCAGAGCAGGACAGACCAAAGACTGCATTCTGTACTCCATTTGGCCTCTTCGAGTGGAACAGAATGCCCTTCGGTCTGTGCAATGCTCCGGGGACCTTTCAACGCCTCATGCAGAGGATGTTCGGGGACAAGCAATGCGAGTCGCTGTTGCTGTACCTTGATGACATTGTTGTCTTTTCTTCATCAGTCTCCCAGCATCTGGAGCGACTGGAACTTGTTTTGGCTCGTCTTCAAAAGGAGGGCTTGAAGGCAAAACTGGAGAAGTGTGCTTTCTTTAAACAGGAGGTGGGCTATCTTGGCCACATCATCTCCAGTGAGGGTGTCTCTACCGATCCGTCGAAAATTGATGCTGTGGCCCATTGGAAACGTCCTGCTCACCTGTCAGAGCTACGCACCTTTTTGGGTTTTGCCAGTTATTACCGGCGTTTTGTGGAGGGGTTTGCCCGATTGGCTGCACCACTGCACAAACTGGTGGCAGCGCTTGCGGGTACCAAGACCAGGAAGGGATGCGGGCAGTCCCTAAGTTCCCTATGGTCTTTGCAATGTGAGGAGAGCTTTGAAGGTTTGAAGACCAAACTAGTTTCTGCTCCGGTGCTGGCATATGCCGATTTTTCACGGCCCTTTATCTTGGAGACGGATGCCAGTTACAGTGGACTTGGAGCCGTGCTCTCCCAGGAGACTGAATCCGGCATTCGACCTGTGGCATTCGCAAGCAGGGGTTTGAGGCCCACTGAGCGCAATATGACAAACTACAGCTCCATGAAGCTGGAGCTGCTTGCACTCAAGTGGGCCATGACCGAAAAATTTCGGGAGTACCTGCTTGGCCACAAATGCGTGGTATATACGGATAACAACCCGTTAAGCTACCTGCAGTCTGCAAAGCTTGGAGCCTTGGAGCACAGATGGGCTGCTCAACTGGCTGCCTTTGACTTTGAGATTAAATACCGCTCTGGTCGCAGTAACGGAAATGCAGACGCTTTATCCAGGCAGTATGTGACTTCTGCAGACTTGGTGGACAGTGTGTTATCTGGAAGCTCAATTCCTCTCCTCCTTCAGCAGGAAGGCCAGCCTCCTGTTGCGTCACAGGCCTTGATTTCTGCCCTCCCTGGTCGCTCCTTAACGGACATTGGTGCCCTGCAGAGGACAGATCCACTTCTGTTGGAGTTCTTGGTCTTTTGGCGACAGAAGAAGCCACCGACCGCTCAACAACGGCATCGCCTCTCCAAGCCTATGCTGGCTTTACTCCAGCAATGGGACAGGCTGACCGAACAGGATGGGGTGCTGTATCGTCGCTCCTGGCGGCCCGATGGGGGTGAGGAGATTTTTCAGATCCTTTTGCCTGCTACCTTAAAACAGCAGGTCCTCCAGGAGCTCCATGAGGCACATGGCCATCAGGGCATCGAAAGAACAACCGAACTAGTGCGCCAAAGGTGCTACTGGCCCAGGATGACCTGACATCAAGCAGTGGGTGAAAGAATGTGAGCGCTGTCAAGCAGCGAAGGACTCCGCACCAGTTCCTCATAGCTACATGGGCCACTTGCTTGCGTCAAAACCCAACGAAATTCTGGCCATCGATTTCACTGTCCTTGAGCCAACTCGTAACGGGGTGGAAAATGTTTTGATAATGACCGATGTTTTCACAAAGTATACATTGGCATTCCCCACACGTGACCAACGAGCTCCCACTGTTGCTAAGGTTCTAACCAATGAATGGTTCTTTAAGTTTGGTGTACCCTCCCGCATACACTCAGACCAAGGCCGAAGCTTTGAAAGTGCGTTGATCCATCAAATTTGCCATATCTATGGTGTCAAGAAGTCTCGGACCACACCTTACCACCCGGCTGGTAATGGTCAATGTGAACGATTCAACCGCACGCTTCATAATTTGCTCCGCACGCTCCCATTCTCCCGTAAACAGGACTGGGCCTCCTGTCTCCCACAGGTATTGTACTCTTACAACACCACACCTCACCAGAGCACCGGGGAGTCACCATACTTGTTGATGTTTGGCCAAGAGCCTAAACTCCCAATTGACTTTCTTCTGGGTCAAATTCAGGATCCCGTTGTGGGCACGGTCCAGGACTGGTTGGTGGAACACTGTTCCAGGCTCAAGGTTGCTTTTGCAAGCGCGCAGAGGCGATTAGCTCTGAATGCGAAGAAGAGGAAAGAAAGGCACGATGTTCATGTTAGGGAGGCACCTCTGGAAGTTGGTTCTTTGGTTTACCTTCGAGACCATAGTGCACGAGGGCGTCATAAGATCCAGGACCTGTGGCACCAAAATCTCTTTCAGGTGCTGAAGGCACCTGGTGGAAATGGCCCAACCTACACTGTGGCCCCGGTCACCAATCTATTAGCCTCGCGCACTGTGCACAGGGACATGCTTAAACCTCATATACAATCCTGTCCCCCACCGGAGGCCTCTATGCCAGAGTTTTCTCCCCCTGAAACTCCCAGTAGCAGCTCTTCTCCTAGTGGTTCTTGGCGTCTGTGCACCAGACGCGAAGATTTGGTTCCTCAAACATCCAACTTGCCACCCCGTGATGGTCCTTCCAGCGGACCCGTGCCTGTTTCAGTAGGGGATGTAGCAGTGGAGGCTCATGGAGACCCAGCTGCTGCAGTGCCCGAACCCAGCACTAGTGAACAGGGCTTACGTCGTACCACTAGGACAACTGCTGGACGTCATCCTAACCCTTATCGTCTCCCTCGCACTCTCAGGGACTGACTGGATATCACACTTGCTGTCTTGGTCTAGTGTTCGTTGTGAGTTTTTGGTCTTTAGTTGTCGTCGGGGCGCCGACAAATTAAGGGGGGGTAGAATGTGGCATGTCGGTGTACACCTTACCCTGAGCTGATTGGTGGGCGTCACCGAGCAGTGCCCATAAAGACACGGGAACGCGCAGCGCGCACGCATATGTCTTTGTTTGGGTGCGGTGGTCACGGCGTTTGGTGACCGGCTGCCTCCTCTGTGGAGCACGCTTGTGGGCTTGGGCGCCACAGTCTGGGTTGTGCGTGTGTGCATGTCCTCCTCCTCGGTAAGTTGCTCATTGTCCATCCTTTATTGGTTGGCCCTGTGCCAAAGCTGACCATCAAACACTGTTGCTTCAGACTTCGAGCTGCAGTAAGGACCAGCCAATAATCCACCTGGCTCTCCCCCTCCTCCCGCTGTCCGTGCGCACGAGTCTTGCGTTGGCCGGTAAGATCACAAAGTTTAGTTTAGTTTCCTCCAATCCTCCTAAGACTCGTGTCTCTCCTTTTGCAGGCACGGTTATCCACGTGCGGTCCCAAGCGGGGGCCGCCGCCCCAGAAAAGAAATCGTTGTTTTGTCCATTCATTGTCCTCATACACAACACTCACCACTGTGCACTGTCCTCACGGTGCCGTGAAAGGCGCACTCTGATTCGCCCACACACCAGCACTGCTGTGGGGCGTCTTCTGCGAGGCGTTCAGGTGCGCTCCGACTAAACGGCGTTCAACAGGAGTGATGATTAAATAGCCCATGCATTACAGGGAAGGACATTTTAACACTTTTGTGCATTCCCTAGGTTAACCCCCTTTGTTTGGTGAGTTATTTCGTGTGTTTTGAGTTTGTTTGATTTGCTTGCATTTAATGTTTTGCTGCATGCGTGTCTTGCTGCATGGCTTGTTTTGTCTTTTTGTCATTTGTTTGCATGTTTTCCCATTAATTTCCTTTGCTTCCCGTAAGGTGTTTTTTTGCATTATTTTGCTTGCTTAATTTGTCCAACCTGTACAATTTAATGCTGTTTAACCATTTTTATCTATTCCTATAGGCCTATAGTGTTTTAATCATTGTAATAAAATAAATAATTTTGTACATTTCTAACACTGTTCACGTCTCGTCAATGTCCACGGCCCTGTGCGCCTGTTTAATTCATTTAGCTCACATTTTCCCAGGTACTGGCCCTGGGTGGCGTTGTTGGTACTCCTCAGTTTTATTTGAAAGTTGAAGATCCACTCCGACTGCCACATTCAAAAGTAGATAAAGTTAATTACAGTTTATGTACAGTTTTATTAGATACTTGCCAAATTCACTTGTGTTCAAACATGAGTGAATGTTGACTATGCAAAAAGTCCATATGAGTGTAGTCTAGATTAATGCCTAGATCAATGAGATAGATTAGAACCAACAGAGATTCAAAAGCATTTAAAAGCATTTTGATGAATTTGGGTGTAGCACAAAAACACAATAGTAGATATTTAGATATTGAAGTTTCCAGCACAAACACCATTGTAGAATAACTGACCCCAGGCCCGTCCTAAGGGCTGTGCGACCTGTGCCGTCGCACAGGGCCTCGCACCACACAGGGGCCTCGCAATCTTCCTTCCTTTTATTTTATTTTATAAATACACTAGTTCAAGGGTCCCCAAAGGGCAGACTGCACTCCAAATTTGGAACCCTAAACCCCTTTCTCTGGACCTCTTTGATTTCGTTTGATCAAAAGAACATTTTTACAAGTAAAGTCAAATTTTCACCAAAAGCGATTTGTAAACAGGCAGGCGCGCTGGCAGCTATGTATGCAACGGGTCCTCCGAAAAAACTGTAGCCATTTTGGCGCATTTTGCCCAAATCTAACTATTAGAAGAAAAAGACTCCTTTTGGTTCAATCTTTTGAGTTGCTCTGCCATTTTGCCACAGGACGAAAGAGACATGTCAGCTAAAAAGACCGCGACCAATATTGCACGTAGAGTGTGTGTGCGTGTGTACGTGCGCGCGCCAAACGCTGCATAGGAGCGAAGACACTCGGTTACACGCGTGCTGATCTCGTCAAGCACCGCGCGAGGTGGTGCTGAATTCATGTCAAAGATTATAACAGGAAAAACTTTCCTCAGATCTGGGAAAAAAGTGTCAGGGCAGGGCCTCGCGTTTCGAGTTCGCACAGGGCCTCGCACCCCTCTTGGGACGGGCCTGACTGACCCCAACCCCAAACCTAATTAGCTACTATTAGGATAATACTAATTTGATTAATGATGTACATTCATCCCAAACTGCCTGACAATATCTTTAGATAATAAAAAGTAATAAATCACTGACCACTATAGAAGTGTAAATGTTGACCATTTGCCTTACTGTGTTCACAGTTTTATTCCTGAGAATGAGAATAGACATGGAGCAAAATCCCACTGATAATATGCCACTGATAATGAGAGTGTAAAACCACAGAGAGATTTATTAGAATAAAATGTATGTTTAAGAATATGGCTCAATAGAAGCAAATATACAAACATATTTGTGAATAGATTAGAATAGTTTTAAACTATAGTGATAGTAAAAGTAAAGTACACAGTCTAAGATTGATAAGTGAAAATAATAAAGTGAAATAAGTGAAGTATAAACAATCAGCATTAGAATAAAAGTATAGAGTAATAAAAGTGAAATTAGCTTCAAATTTGAGACTCAGCTCGTTTTTTGTCTGTGTTTTGACTGAATCTGCTGAGTTCTTGTGTGTCCAATAGTTTTTGTTTGTTTTTATTTTTGATTTGTTTTTTGTTTGTTTTTTTTTTCCCAGGATAGAGGATAAAATCCACTGATATTGATTTGATGATTATGAGTTTAATGCATACATTTTCTTTGTTTTTAATAATTTTTTGAAGTTTTTTTTTGGAATTTTTTTTTTCTTTTTCCATTTTATTGATTGATCGATTTGAGTGATCACATGTGATTATGTGATCAAAGGGGAGGGTGTTAGTATTAGATAGCAATATGGCCTACGTGCAGGACTGTACAAGGACTCTACAAGGACTCCATGTTATGACTATGATTTGACTGTCTCTTTGTGACACGTATGTCTTTCGATGTGTGACGTGACAATGACTATATAAACTGTGTACTGCCTTTATTCTGTCTGAGAGAAAGAAACAGAGTAAACCAGTGGAACTTGAGAGAAACTTAAATAAACTTCCAGAGTTTGGCACACCACGATCCGTCTCTGTCTGCTAAATCCTAACACTCCTTTGTTATTTAGTGCTGCTTAGAGCTAATATGCTAACCACTGTGTGCTAAATGTTATTGGTGTACATAATGCGTTAGTTAAGTAACTCATTCTAATTTAGACTTTCTTTCTGTTATTTGCAGGACCACACACACACACACACATAAATATAGAACCACAGAGATATAGATATCTGTTGTGAATCAGTGTGCTATACTTTAATAAACCCAAAAATTGGATCATCTCTACACAGTGCATTCTTACCGATACTCTCTGGTAGTCACAATCCATTACAAACCAGATAAACTTGCTCTCTCCATAACACCCTAATTTGGCCTTACGCAAGGTTCATAACCGAGGCCCACAGTCTTCAGCTACGAAATGAGCCGTGAATAATTGACCACAGGGAGCGCCGCTGAGCTGATTCTGGGCCCGCCATCACAACAGGGGCCTTCATCCTTTTAACTGCATTTAAACACGATTATAGACACGCACACACACACACACACACATACACACAAATAGACCCAGAAATACCAGTGATGACCTTAAACTCCGATTCCGTTTATTTGCCATTTGCAGTAAAAAAAAACACATTGGAATACATTAGCAAAAAGTCACCAGTGTGCACAGACAAATACAGACATAAAACAACATTAAAAGTATGGAAATAAAACAAATAAAACAGTAAACAAGTGTCACTGTGAAATCGATCGACTAAAACAGTTTCAAAACAAGTGCAAATCATTAAAGTGCTCTGTTCACACTGATAACAGCCTGTGGATAAAAACTGTTAGTGTAACGAGATGTCCTGCATCTCAGAGAACAATGTCTTCTGCCAGAGGGAAGAAGCTGGAACAAGGCTTTTCCAGGGTGGCCAGAAGAGTCATTCGTAAGTCTTAGAGCTCTATTAAGAAGTCTGGATTTATAAAGAACCTCCAGAACAGGAAGCTCACAGCCCATGGTCCTCTTTGCAGAGCGGAGCACCTTGTTTAACGCTCTCTTTTCTTTATCTGTGATGTTTCCAAACCACACAGACACAGAACCAACAAGTAAACTCTCAATGGTGCAGCGATAAAAGTTAAGCAGAATCTTAGAGTTAGTGGTAAATTCTCTAAGTTTCCGCAGGAAGTAGAGACGCTGACGAGCTTTCTTAACGACTCGGTCAGTGTTTTTAACCCATTTCAGGTCGTTAGAAAGAGTTAAACCCAGAAACTTGCACTCCTCTACGATCTGCACCTGGGAGTTGTCAATAACTATAGGAGTGTGAGAACTGGTCTACGACTTCACATGTTTTCGATGCATTCAGCTGGAGGTTGTTAGTTTTACTCCACTGAACCACATTTTGTATCTCTGCTCTATAAGAGGATTCATCATTGTCACTGATGAGACCGATGATGGTGGTGTCATCAGCATATTTGATTATCAAGTTTGAGTCAGAGGAGGACACACAATCGTGAGTGTACAAAGTAAAAAGCAAAGGACTCAAAATACATCCCTGAGGAGAACCAGTGCTCACAGAAACAACATCAGAAAAACAGTAATTGATTTTCACTCTCTGAGATCTGTCAGTTAAAAAGCTAAAAATCCATTTACACATGGCAACACTTAAACCGAGAGACATGAGCTTTTCAATCAGTTTACCTGGGACAAGGCAGTTAAAAGCAGAGCTATAATCAATGAAAAGCATTCTCGCGACAGATTTACTATTGTCCAGGTGACTGTAGACAGAGTTCAGAGCAAATTAATATGAGTCCTGGTTCAGATTCAAATGAAGGAAGTTTGGAGCAACAGTGTGAAATTCATAAATTCCTGCGGATCCGGAGTCTGCAGCAAAAGTTGAGTTGTGTTTTGGTTTCGCGCCCGCAGACACTTCTCAAAGACTTTCTGTTCACACGCTTCAAAGGAGAGCTGTGTTTGACCCTCTGAAGAGACCGAGCTCCCATTAAAACTGACGGACACTGTGTGCGAGGAAGAGAGGCAGCAGAGCTGGAGCTGCAGCCTGAGGGCCGTGAGAGACCAGAGAGACCAGTGAGATGAGAGAGGCCAGAGGAAGACCAGAGAGACCAGTGCGACCAGAGAGACCAGGGAGACCAGAGAGACCAGAGAGAGAAATAGAGAAACCAGCGAGAGGGAGAGAGAGACCAGAGAGGGGCCAGAGACCGGCCAGAGACCAGAGAGAGACCAGAACGAGAGAAACCAGAGAGAGAGAGAACAGAGAAAGGGACCAAAGAAAGACCAGAGAGAGACCAAAGAGCGAGACAAGAGAGAGAGACTAGTGAAACCAGAGAGAGAGAGACCAGAGAGTAAGACTAGAGAGACCCCAGAGAGAGACCAGTGAAACCAGAGAGAGAGAGACCAGAGAGTAAGACTAGAGAGACCCCAGAGAGAGACCAGTGAAACCAGAGAGATCGGAGAGAGACCCCAGAGAGACCGGAGAGAGACCGCAGAGAGACCGGAGAGAGACCGCAGAGAGACCGGAGAGAGACCAGAGAGAGGTATCAGTGAGAAGGATCAGAGTAATGACGTAAATAGAAGCCGGGTCTTGAGAGCGCAGCTATGTCCATGCAGCTCCAGGCTTCCCTCTCTCTCCCACACACTATCTACTGTCGTCCAGAGCTGAGTATTCTCCTGACCTCCTCCTCCTCTGCGCGTGCGTGTGTGCGCGTGCGTCGCTTGGATGTGTCTAACGAGGCGGCGCCCCCCGCTGCGAGCGGCCTTTTCATGTGCGCGCGGAGGAGGGAGGCGTGGGGCTAATGGGGCCGCGGCTGCGCGCACACCAGCGTGAGACCAGCGTGAGACCGGATCAACAGCCCTCACCGCCGCGTGCACACGCGCCTCCTCTGGATCAGATATTCCTGTGTAACAAACATATTTGTGTTTTATCACTGTTCCCTTCGACACCAACACGTGAAAGTTTGATTCAGTCCGCAACAGTTTGTGTGTGCGTTTATGTGTTTGTGTGCGTGTGTGTGTGTATGGATGTGTGTCTGTGTGTGTGCTTGGTCTAGAAATGTGTAGTGTTAGGACCGTGAGTTCACGTGCTCGCCTCCTGTGCTCGTGCTCTCATTATCAGTCCCGCGGTGGCAGTCTTTCTCTGTAATGATGTGTTTATTCTCTTCAGCTGCAGCGGCTCTCGGACATTACGTCTCCTTTAGGCCCAGTTTACACGGAGACAATGCAGCAGTAAAACACTATAGTTGGATTTCGGTTGCTGCCCCGGTCATACAAAGACTGTGATCCAGGGGGGTGAAAACGTAAGTGTTCAGATCCATCCTGCAGAGTGGGACAGCTCAGATACGCTGCTCAGCGGGGGCTCTCTTTCACACTCTTTCTGCCTACTACTGTCTGGGCGCTATAACTACATCGTTTTTGATCCTCGTGAACGCTGTGAAATTTGCATTAGGAGCCCGGTTGTTTCTGGCTGAGTTTACACGGAGACAATGTGGCAGTAAAACGGTATAGTTGGATGTCGGTTGCTACCAACCGTTCATACGAAGACTGTGTTCCAGGGGGGTGAAAACGTAAGTGTTCAGATCCAGCCTGCAGAGTGGGACAACTCAGAAACGCTGCACAGCGGGGAGCTTTTTCACACCCGCGAGAGGGGAATAGGTGTGAAATCCCCCTCTGCTCTGACCCCCGCCTCCGCGCTGCTCCCCGCACGTAAATTTGGACATGAACTCAATGTAAATTAAAACAGCGCGACCTCAGCTGACAGAGAACCTACAGCTTTAATAAAGGTCGGATTTTGTGGGGATTTTAGTGTCTCTTGTCATCCTGAACTTTTTTTCTTCTTAAGTCCTTCGGTTTTCTTTAAATCCACACTTTAGTGCCACAAACTCTGCTTGTTTCCTTTCCGCTCTGACTCCGTCTGGCTCCCGCTCTAACTCCCGCTCTGATGAACGGCTCTGATTGGTCAGAGCGCAGCCGAGCCCCTCTGTGCACGTGCGTGAGCCCCACATGTGTATCATACAGTTAAAACACAAAAAAATATATAACACATGGTATCGGACTATAGGGAGAGACCAATGTCCATGAGGTATGTGCACTTTATTTATCCCTGTAGGGCAAACACTGTCTCTCTGCATTTGACCCATCCTGATGCCACTAAGGCTTACATCAGGAGCAGTGGTGGCTGTAGTAACAGCGCCCGAAAACCCATCTGCAGATGTTGCTGCTCGGCTTGGTCAGGACTATCAGAGCTGGAGGATTTTACCAAGCCCCGGCGATCCAAGATGGCGCCCTATTCAAATGAATGGTTGTGCTCAGTGGCGCTTTGTGACGGCATGGGGGCTGAAAGATTAGCGGAAGTCGCCTGGAACTCGCAAAGATCTATGGGAAACTCGCCTGTATTTGGGCATCGTCTGGTCCTCCCGGTTCTGTGCAGTGGATGATCTCCCATAATGCCTTGCGCCAAACACGCGTGTGTGGGTCTCACACCAGGTCTCACGCACGTGCACCGAGGGGCTCGGCTGCGCTCTGACCAATCAGAGCAGTTCATCAGAGCGGGAGTTAGAGCGAGAGCCAGAGGAGCAGAGTTTGTGGCACTAAAGTGTGGATTTAAACAAAACCGAAGGATTTAAGAAGAAAAAAAGTTCAGGATGACAAGGGACACTAAAATCCCCACAAAATCCGACCTTTATGAAAGTAGGTTCTCTGTCAGCTGAGGTTGAGCTGTTTTAATTTGCATTGAGTCCTATGGGGAAAGTTTCTGGGTAGCCCACGTGAATTTAGTCTGGTTTAGTCTGCAGTACCGCGAGAATCCCCTGAGCACATGAGTTATTCAGCTACAAGCTAGTAATACCCTATCCAGTTAATATAATAGATCCATGGATTTTACCTAGTGTGCATGTTTTTAGTGTTAGCGGAGACCGGAAAGCTACGCAGGCATGGGGAAAACATATAAACTCCACCCTGTTCCGACCGGGATTTGAACCCAGGATCTTCTTGCTGAGAATCGAGAGTGCTAGTGTCCTAGATCATCACCACAGTCCTTCTTCTTTGACACTAACAAACCCTCCTGCATCGGCAAGGAAAAACTCTAAAACCCAGTGGGAGAAAAGTGAGAAACCTCGGGAGGTCCACATTAAGAGAGGGATCTGCTCCATACGGACGAACAGGCTTTAGATCCAGGACCTAAGCCACAGAACGAGGACCAAGGCCACGCAGTGGTTGTAGAACGAGGACAGGTCCGGAGCAGGACTGAAGCAGCTCCCAGGCGGGTCTGCAGGTGTAGATGGTGGGGGCCGGGAAATTGCTGACATGTTTGCAGATGTGGAAGTGCTGTTTAATAATAAAATAAACGTCTAACATTTTTAGAATGTGCATCCAGTGTGCGTGGAAACTAGCGTCCAGCGTCGGCGGTCTGAACGGCCCATTATGATGACGCTGGAACGCAGTTTCCATGCACACTGGATGCTCATTCTCAACCTTTTAGACGGGTGTTCAGACCTTCTGGCCTGCGGTGGTGCCCGGCGGAAGTGTCGAAAGTGCTTTGATGCTCACGGAGTTAAGCTAGCGACTTTTTGTATTGTCTTCGCCAAGAATGCAGCTCTGCAGCGTCTCAGTGTCCGGAGACCTTCCAGAGACTTTATATAACAGTAGTATGTGTTCACGGAGCTACGCCATGAGTTTATTTTATTATTAAACAGTACTTCCGCATCTGCAAACACGTTAGCTGCACTTGTTTAGAGTCACGGGAGAATGAAAAGTCAGGCTGGAGGCATATGTTCACAAGCACTGTGTCCCCCATTGTCAATCCTGGTTTAGTCCTGGTTTCAGAATCAGAATTAATGTATTGCCATTTGTAGAAAAAACTAAATTGAAATACAAACAGGAGACACCGGGGGCACCAACACATCAAAGCACACACACACAGACAAAAAGGCTAAAAATAGCGAGACAAGACACAGTGAGGCTGTGCTACGGCGACCACTGCTCCTGACGTAAGCCTTAGCAGCATCAGGATGGGTCAAATGCAGAGGATGAATTTCCCTACGGGGATCAATAAAGTGCACCTTTACCTTACATACTGGTTTAGCTCCTGTTTTGGCTGTTTACGAGTTTTTTGAATCTTCTCACTGTGTCCCTGTGTCCGTGGAAAAAGTTAAGAAATGCTTAACTCCTGCCTGCGTCGATTTTACGCCTCTGCCGCTTCTCTACTGCGCAGTCCGTGCGTGCCGCGACGCACATGCGGTTCCACGCTCGACCGAAAGTCACCATTGACTTTGCATTGAAAATCCCTGCAATGAATGTTCTGGTCTGAACGCCCCATGAGTGGGACATTGAGTTTACCGCTTCAACCTGTTCATCACTAATATTAGGAGTGGTTTCCTCCATTGTCGAGGATGGAAGTGAGACTGGTGTTTTAGGCCTGATGATAAAATTATATACACAATACATTAAAATTACATCAATGTACACAAAACAGAAATATATAATAAAATATGTATTAGAATTACATTTATTTCAAAATAAAAAAACTAGTTAGAATTAAATTTGAATCAAAATCTTTAAAAATTAAATGAATAATGAATATATCATAAATACATTTACATAATATTAAATTAAATTAAAATGTATCATAACATGCACACGCAACTTCAGAGTGCTGTCCTTTAAACTGTTTATTATGTTTTTGATGTTTCACAATTCTTGTAATTTTTAGTATTTTTTATTATAGATAATTATTCTCCTTCATTTGTTTATTCTTATTTTTCTTAATCACATTTAGTTCAGTACTACATAAACATTGGACTCAAATGCATTTACAATGAATTGTATTGTATTTTATGTAAAATAGTGCACATTATTGAAATTACAGTGTAAATGTCAGATATAGCGACGGGTAGAATAGAGTAGAGTTTTTTGTTTTCTAAACACTCTGTTTATTGGCTTTTCCCTCTTCACATTCTACAGGTTCTCTGCAAGGATTCTTATCTTGTTCTAGCAATTTTCTTATTCCACACTAATTCTGAAATTATTGTATCAAGTTCTTTGGAAAAATTACTCATTCAAATGAAAAGGAATGCACTGGACTAAAAAGAAGAATCTTGGCAGTATTTTCATTATGTTAGAATTGTTTACATGACTGTTTTTGACAGAGCTTAAGCTGTTTTGTTTAGAGGAAAGGGCAAGATCAGAATGAAACAAGGTTGATAATTACTGGAAAAGCACCCGTTCCATCTTCGAGTCCAAAATGTGTTCACGAGGCCATGCGCCGACTTCCGTCCAAATCCTGCCGTGACTTTTTTGTTGCACACAGACAAACAGACGGACGCGGGTAATCACTGTACCTCCCGGGGAAGGAGGCGACACTGTTCATGATCCACTAGGGGGTGCTGCTCACCCACAAACTGACACTGTGTGGACTAACACGAGTCCAGGGAGAAACACAACTGCAGATCATATATTGGTTTCTTGTGATAAACGCAAACCCGGCGATTACAACTGAAATTTAGAAGTTAAGCTAAGTCCGACCATTGTGTGTGTGCGTGTATGCGCGCGTGCGTGGGCGCATTATATTCCACGTTTTATAATAAACATTTACAGATGAACACAGTGACAGACCATGATGCTGTAGTTCCACTTCCGCCCTGAAGGGCCGCGTTTGACGCTGTGTCCTGGACCTCGCGTCAACTCCGGCCGGAAAAGGCGTAGCGTGACCCGGCTAGAGTCTCCCCATTCCCCGTTCTGCCCCCAGTCCCGTAACGCGTGTTTTTACCTCCTCATTGTACCATTTTCCCCTCAATTTGAGCCTCTAAACCCCGCAGATGGGAGTCCCTGCCTTTTTCCGCTGGCTCAGCAGAAAGTACCCGTCCATCGTTGTGCACTGCGTGGAGGAGAAGGTGAGCTGCAGCCGCTGTAGCATGTTAGCATCACGGGCGAGCGTTAGCATCGACTGGTGTTTTAAATAAGCGACTCTGCTACTTTAGTTATTAATGTTTGTGCGTCTAAATAACCCATACAATCCAACCTCGCTGTTTGGACTATATACAATATGTTTTAAACAAATATTGGATAGGAGTCATTTAGCATCGTTAGCACATTAGCAAACAACTAGAAGCGCCACATTTCAGTTGTGGAGTATTTACAGTTTATGGCTGTAATAGTTTATTAAGTGTTTTAATTCACGTGCACATGTTTCTGTTTCTGCTTCACGTGGAGGTGTGGAGCAGTCTACAGGTTTTACTTTTAGAAAGACATCACTGAGTATTTTCTGATGCGCCACTCGAGCCGTTGGATTGAACTGAACATTGTTTGTTTTGATCCGTGAACACGTGGCCTCATGCACAGTTCCGTGACTACTTTCTCAAAAAAGGAGAATTCATGGATTTAAAAAATGAAACATTGCTGGTAAATTGTGCTAATAGAAAGATTTCTAAGTGTGATTGTGAATGGCTGGGTCCATCACGGTATGTTATACTTGGTTCATAATTTTGATAAAATTGCGATAACTTAAACGATTGTGTTTATCAACATGTTGCTTATAGTTGGAAGCATTAAGTCTTACACTATGGTGTCGTTCCAATCCTTTCTGTTACATGAATTACACATGCATTGATTTACATTGATGTGAAGTGTGATTCTAAATAAGTAGAGTAGTAGGTTCAGGACTGTTAGCGTCTCTGCTGCAGATACAGGACGTGTTAGCGTTTGAGTCTCTCTGCTGCTTGTTAAGAGCATGCTGTTCTCAGGGGAAGGAGTACAATGGCGTCCGCATCCCTGTGGACACTACGCGACCAAATCCAAACGAAGTGGAGTTTGACAACCTGTACCTGGACATGAATGGTATCATCCACCCCTGCACTCACCCAGAGGACAAGTAAGCGATGACATCATGATAAACACATTTAAAACATTCAGAGGACAAGACTCATTCAACACTACTCAAGTCCAACACTGCTCCTCCAAATAACAGTAGGGCTAAAACCAGGGTTGTCCTGGTGCAACTAAAGATTTGGGACGGATAAGTGCACTGTCATAGCTAGTTTCCCAGTGATGTATTACTTTAATCCATTCAGGCTGGTAACGCATTCTCGCATTTTGACCTCTCATGTCGGGTTCGGACATGTCTTTTTTTTTTTTGACCAATGAAATGCATCAGGATACTAGGGATGTGAATTTTCAGCATATCTGTAATTTCCAACTTTTTCTTGCTGAATATGTAATTAATGTGAAATGTGTGACTACGGACAGCTGTCGCTGCTTTGTAACGGCAGCCGCATTGACAACAGCTCAGTGAATGCACAGCCGTAACGTGGTACAGAGCGCGGACCATTGACGCGCGTTCAGAACCATCCCCAACTTATTGCAAGTGTGAGTCTTCCCTATGTCTTCTACTAAAGTGCAGCCAAAACTTGCTTTGACTTTCTGGGCTGAGAGTGGATTTTTTTCCCACACACTTACTGCCACTTTATTGCCAAACTTTTGTTTATATTTAGAATTATCAGGGTAAGTAACTTTTGACATTTTGGCAAGCAAAATATAAAAGGTACCTGCTAAAACCCCTTGTGGTGCCCCCTGTACGTTAACATTTCACTTCTGTGTGCTGCAGTTGAAAGGTAGAAATGTGGGAATGCGTTCCCGGCTTCAATGGGTTAAGCAGTTTTTAGCTCCATCCACACTTCCCGCCACCCTTCTGTCTAAATGCTCAGTTTTCAGTTTGGGAACCACTGCCTTAGACTGTGATGTCATGGGCAGAGCTGTGCTGACAGTTGATCAGTACCTTGTTGGGTTTCCATCTAAATCATGTGTTTAACTGTCTGTGTCTCAGACCGGCTCCAAAGAACGAGGACGAGATGATGGTGGCCATCTTTGAGTACATAGACCGTCTGTTCAACATTGTGCGGCCCAGAAGAGTGCTCTACATGGCCATTGACGGAGTGGTACGTGGCTCTCTCCCAAACCCAGGCACAAAGCATTGGCCACTAGAGGCTGATTCTTACTGGGTCAGAATTTGAACTTGACCAAAGTCCTGTTTCTTGATTAAACCTGTTTGTCCTGAAGGCCCCACGAGCCAAGATGAACCAGCAGAGATCCAGGAGGTTCAGAGCGTCGAAGGAGGGAGTGGAGCTGACCGAGGAGAAGAACCGCATGAGGGAGGAGGTGATCCAGAGAGGTAGGAGCTCAGACCTGACTGAAGACACAGGACCTGCACCCTGGACCTTGGCTTGGGCCTGGGCCGACTGTAAAACTACATGTTTGTGTTTCTAGGTGGATATCTTCCCCCAGAGGAAGTCAAAGAGCGCTTCGACAGTAACTGCATCACTCCGGTGAGTCACCCTAATCCTATGGAGGCTGCTGCCTCCTCAGCTCCCCCTGCTCAGGTCTCTCTCCCTGCTCAGTTTTGCTGTTGTATTTCAGGGCACAGAGTTTATGGATAACCTCGCTCAGTGTCTGCGTTACTACGTGGCCGACCGACTCAGTAACGACCCAGGCTGGAAGAACGTCACGGTGACATAAAAACACACGTACAGAGACAAGCTCACACACAGGTCCTGACCGCTGTCCTCTTGTGGCCCAGGTCTTGCTGTCAGATGCCAGTGTTCCAGGAGAAGGAGAGCATAAGATCATGGACTACATCCGCAGACAGAGAGGTAAGGCCAATCCCCTGTGATCCAAGATGGTGTTCTACTCAAATCAATGGCTTGTGCTCAGTGGCGCCCCACCACGGGCACCGAAAGATTAGCGGAGCCCACCCATATTTTGGCATCGTCTGGTCCTCCTGGTTTATGGGTAGTGGACTTGTTCCCACAATGCTTTGCTCCAAATACATGTGTGTCTCTCATGGACGACAAGTGACACTAAAATCCCACAAAATTTGATCTTTATGAAAGCTGTAGGTTCTTTGTCAGCTGTGGTCCTGCTGTTCTAGTTTACAATCTGTTCTATGGGACATTTTTCTGGGTAACGTGATTTATCCAGTGCATAACACCCCCCGTATGCACTATATGTAAAATCTTTCAACTTTGGTAGCCCTGACCAAGAGCGTCAACATCTGGAGAGGCTTCCCTGTAGCTGTCCTACATTGTAGGATGGGTGAAATGCAAGGAACACATTTGCTACAGTAGGGCTGTGCCAAATATCTATTGATCAAAAGATTCAACTTTGTACAAAAGTCTCAAGACACCAATGTTCCATAGACTGCCTCGTCGTACCCTGCAGAGACGATAACCTACCTTAACCCTTAACCTTAAATATTTGAAAACTATTATATTTTCATTTAGAAACTGCTCTGCTTGCCCTCCAACTTTTCCATACCCATGCACTGTGTTGTTACTCCTTTGTTCACTAGATGAACATTTTGCTCTTTTAAAATCAGAAATAACCTGTTCATGTGTTTGCAGCTCAACCGAACCACGACCCCAACACTCACCACTGTCTGTGCGGCGCCGACGGTAAGTGACCCAAGCTCTGTTTACTTAGAGACACACGCTCACATTCAACCCTAACCCTGTTACTATGGAGACAGACCCTTACGTTCAACTCTGACCCCCACTCACGTAACCATCGAGACCCACTGACCCTCTGGTGCTGTTACCATGGAGACACACTGACCCTGTGCTCCTCTGCAGCTGACCTCATCATGCTGGGACTGGCCACACATGAACCAAACTTCACCATAATCAGAGAAGAGTTCAAACCCAACAAACCACGACCCTGCGCCCTCTGCGGACAGATGGGACACGAGCTGAAAGAGTGCACGGGGGCGGCCCGAGAGAAGCAGGGAGAGGTCACTATACTGCTGATGCTGCTGAAACTACTAATACTCATGTTCATAAACTAGGGCTGCAACAATGAATCAATAAAATCAATAAAAATCGATCATTAATAGTGTTGGCAACAAATTTCATTATCGATTCGTTGTGTTGCGTGATTAATACATCGCGGAGCTCACGTGAGTTGGGCGCCTCTCTTGTACAGCTGTGTTCAGATGATGCATGCACGTGCGTAGATGGAGGACGCGCTTTCACTAAATATCAGCTGCATGAGTTTAGTCAGGCTGAACTGCTGCTGTACTTTCCAGCATTGGGGAAAATTGCAAAACGGAAGTGGTGGGCGGGCTTTATGCTAACGCTGGTACTTCCTCATTAGTGAACACGTTAGCAACACTTATTTACAGTCGCAGTAGAATGTCAACTCAGGGTGAAAACATATCTTCACAAGCACCGCGTCCTCCATTGCTTTCTGATTGATTGCTGCACGTGTGTATCATTAGTTGCAGCCCTATAATAAACACTATTGTAAATCTGTTAAAATCCTCCATTAAAAGCCTCGGTCCCCTGTGGTCCTGAGAGGAACCATGGAGGTCAGACGCCCCTGTGCTGTTGCGGCTGCAGATTTTCATTCCAACCTAAGGAGCAGCACACCAGGCCCACCCATTTAGTCAAGTCTTCAAGTTGGGCTCATTGAGGAAATGGGTGGAGTCTGGTGTGCTCCTTCTTAGTTGGAATGAAAACCTGGAGCCACAGCGGCCCTTTGAGGAGCGTCTGACCCCCACTAGTGTAAGAGCACTGAAACGAACAGAGTATGGAGCCTTGTCGGACCCCTCAGGTGATAGCACTCAGTCTGAGGCGGGAGCAGATCAGTGAAGGCCGTCAGGGGCCAAGGTGGTGGAAGAGGAGGTGTAATAGTTTTTTTTCTGTTTCAGCACGATGAGTTTGCCAACACGATGCCCGTGTCGGAGCAGGAGTTCATCTTTATCCGGTTGTGTGTTCTCAGAGAGGTGTGTGTCTTCTAATTCAAGCTACGAGAGTCATTACAATCAAATCAAAGCAAATCACAAACACTGAAATTATTCAAGTCGTTAGTGAGAAAACTGACAGAATATAAAATGCTGCTTAAATGAAACAGAAGACGACTCATCATCATTAAGCACAGCTGTATTCTGTTTTGTAACAATGGGAAAGAAACCTGCAGTCTTAACTCTCCCTCACTCCGCTCTCTCTCCCTCAGTACCTGACGCGGGAGCTCACCATGTCCAGCCTACCGTTCCCCTTTGACTTCGAACGGT
This sequence comes from Knipowitschia caucasica, assembly GCA_964034765.1. NCBI lineage: Eukaryota > Metazoa > Chordata > Actinopteri > Gobiiformes > Gobiidae > Knipowitschia > Knipowitschia caucasica. Next base: position 6,287,006 of record OZ035839.1, read on the forward strand.
CTGTGGACGACTGGGTTTTCATGTGTTTCTTTGTGGGGAACGATTTCCTGCCACATCTGCCCTCACTGGAAATCAGGTCACACACACACACATCTGACACACACCTGCTACATATCTGCAAGACACACATCCACGGTCTACACACACAACCACTGTCTACACACACACACACACATCCACCTGCTACACACACACACACATCCACAGTCTACACGCAGACATCCACCTGCTACACACACACGTCTGCTCCACATAAACCTGCTACACACACATCTGCTGTTCCATGCATATAATACACGCTCAGTCTGACATTCATTGAGTTAGCGGATTAGCATTGTTCATCTGTAAACAGTCTGTTCTGTGATAATTGCTGACTGCAGTACTGGTGTCTCCACAGAGAGGGCGCCATTGACCGACTGGTGGGAATCTACAAAGACGTGGTGCACAAGACTGGGGTGAGAAGCTGCAGCTGTGCTTTAGAGCACACAGGTGTAATGTAAGGAACACAGATGCAATGTGTTGCCATGGTTACAGGGGTACCTGACACAGAATGGTTTTGTGAACCTGGAGCGCGTTGAGCTGATCATGCAGGCGGTGGGCGTGGCCGAGGACAACATCTTCAGGAAGCGCAAAGATGACGATGTAAGAGCTCTTAATGTGACCTGTGCGGTCTCGTGACCTGTGTGGGTGTGTGACCTGTCTCGCCGTGTCTTAGCGTTAGCATGTGTTAGCTTGTGCGCAGCTGTTCACGTGTCTATTTTCTGTAGGAGAGTTTCAAGAGAAGAATGAAGGACAAGAAGAAGAGGATGAAGGTGAGTGTCAAGTGTGATCTGGATTGAGTCTTGTCCTGGTAACGTAAAGGCCACTATAATCTGGATTAATCGTTCAGTTGTCTATAGCTTATACCTGTTGTTACCTGGCCCTAGGCGATTACTAAAGATATATACATGGCCACAAGAGGCCAGCCAAATCTGTGCCATGACACCTGGATTTACCAGGATCACAGAGTGCTAACCAATGTTTAATCCCAATATTGCTCACCAATATTACCTCACATGAAAGTGACCTCACATGAAAGTGACCTCACATGTAAGTGACCTCACATGTAAGTGACCTCACATGAAAGTGACCTCACATGTAAGTGACCTCACATGAAAGTGACCTCACATGTAAGTGACCTCACATGTAAGTGACCTCACATGTAAGTGACCTCACATGTAAGTGACCTCACATGTAAGTGACCTCACATGTAAGTGACCTCACATGTAAGTGACCTCACATGAAAGTGACCTCACATGTAAGTGACCTCACATGAAAGTGACCTCACATGTAAGTGACCTCACATGTAAGTGACCTCACTTGTGAGTCGATGAAGCCAAAGGAGCAATACGTAGATAGTTGTGTCGGTGTTGTCCTTACCATGTCTCTCTCTCCAGGCCGAGCAGCAGCGTCCCTCCTTCCTCTCCTCTGGACAGTTCGCTCCTCAGGCTCTGGGACGAGGAGGTCGTCCTGAGCCGGTCCACAACGCCCGTCACCAGGCCTTCAACATGAGGGTGCAGAACATGGTGAGACTCGTGTTTGTCTGACTTTGTTGGAAAGATCCATCTTCAAGCATTTCTCCTATAATGCTCTGGAGGACGCAAGAGGAACTGAATAAAACTTAAGATAACTTATGTTTTATTTTTTTAACTATATTGTTGGAGGCTTTGTCAGATTATCCATTATTCTTTTAGCAAGAATGTTATTGATGCTAATTCTGATTTATTAATGTTTTGATGCTTTTACACCTGGATTATCTGAATGTAAACGTTTGGTTCCAGGACGCAGCACAATCCCTGAAGGCCATGATGAAGAATGGAGGGAATGTAAGTTCTGAATGTGTATGTGTTTCTCTGTGGGTCCCCTGGTGCATTGTGGGTAACTCTGGTCTGGTTGCAGTCCGCTGGTCCGTCTGCAGACAGAGGAATGAAGAGGAAGGCTGAGGACAGCGACAGTGAGCCCGAGCCAGAGGACAACGTCAGGTGAACCTCCTTTATATCTCTAGAAAGATCATCATTAAAGTTGTAGTGTGTAACTTTGGTTTCATAAATAACAAATACCGATACTTTTAGCTGGAATAAGTCAAATGATTTCAACAAATCAGACCTCAGTTCTTTTGTGTCACAAAAAATCCTGTGAGTCACTATTTTCCTCTATTACACTTTTCTGTCTGGAAAAAACAAAGACAAATACATGAAAGTAACAGTTTTAGAGCCAGAACTAGATTTGTGGGTTTGATACAGGGTTCTATTAGTCTGAAAGTTACAGACCACAGCTTTAAACATTTACGGATGGAGCTTACATCAGCTGCAGCATGTGACATATGAGAAAAGTGAGTCTGGCTGAGGGGCCCCACAGGGATGCGCATTGGGTCCATTGATATTTTCATGAGGAACAGTGAAACGACTTCTGTTCTGGCTCCGGTTTTCTGTCTTTTTTCATTACTGTATAGCTCTCCCTGACTTCTCCTTTCCCTCCTTCCTGGAGTTTTGCCACAGACAACTTTAACAAGAATGGAAATGATTAACTGGTCCCTCAACGCAATTGATTCTATCTTTTCAACACGTAAGCGTGGGTCTGGAGAGCCCGTGTGCCCGGACGGGACTTCACCAGCGGGGTATACTCTTGACAGCTGGAACAAGTTTCAGCCCCTCTGTCTGTCGACCCTGTCCATTGAAGATTCGGAAGATGTATATATCTTTGGCATTTTGGTGGTGGGAATCCTCCTGTTTGGGCTTGGAGTGATCCTCTTCTACCACAAATTCGGAGGCATGGCAGTTCGCAAGATTCACGACCTGCTGACCGTCAAAATTGATGGGATGTACAAGGAGCTTAGCCGCGTCGTGGTTGAGAGCGCCGTGTCTGGACAAAGGAGAGTGGTTTTGGTGGAACAGTTGATAAAAGATCTCGCAGCTCGTTCACTCGATGGACATAAAACTCTGGAGTTGAGATTGAATGACATCGTTTGCCAGGCTTGAACTCTCTGACCCGGCTTGGATTTGCCCCTGTGTACGGGGTCTGAGGGCGCCGCAATTCGGTTTAATTGGATTTAATAGAATATCTGCCTGACATTGCATTTAATATTGTCCCCCTGAGGCGATGTGTTTTTCTCCTCCTGTGCCTTCTCTCCACTCTTATCTCACATTCCTCGGGCCAAGGCCATAATAACAAGGTCCCATCTACAACAACTCACACTATTTCAGTCTCCAGCTTGGATCCCCTACCCCCGCCTCCCTCGATCCATCTTGCTCCCTCCCTCCCTTCCACTCCTCACTGTGTTTCCGACTCACCCCCTCCCTGACCCCGCCCCCCTCTGACAGCCACATTGGGCCGGCTGTAGGAGGTGCTTCATCCCGAGAAAAAATCCGTGCTTTATACAAAGCACAAATGTGTCTATCCAACTGTCTGTGAAACTGTATGTTATTGCTCTCTGCTGTTTATTCTACTGTTTGTCGCATGGCGCCGTAAAGATGGCGCCGTGGCAAGAGCTCTGGTGTGTGTCGTCTTCTCTGTCTGGTGCACACCGGGGTAGTCTTGCACAGTTTTCCAATGTGGTTTTACTGCAAATGGCAAATAAATTATTCTGATTCTGATCTCAGACTGTGGGAGGACGGTTGGAAACAGAGATACTACAAAACCAAATTTGACGTTGACGCAACAGACGATGAGTTCAAGAAGAAAGTGGTGAAGTCATACGTGGAGGGGCTCTGCTGGGTGCTGCGCTACTACTACCAGGTAACTGCAAACGCTACTACTACCAGGTAACTGCAAACGCTACTAATACCAGGTAACTGCTAATGCTACTACTACTATTACCAGGTAACTGCTAATGCTACTACTACTATTACCAGGTAGCTTCTAATGCTAACATTACCGCTAATACTTCATGACAAACCCCTGATGTTTAATACTGGAGTTGTGTGTTGAAGCGTATTCAGTCTCTGAGACAGTGACACCAATCCATGCATTTGGACTGTAGTCCCTGCGCTGACTCCAGGGGTCTGCAGAGAACACAGATGTGACATCACCCTCTGACACGCTGACCCTGTAGACATGTGCGGTGCTCCAAAAACAATGAAGCTGTAAGAGATCTGAAAATCTCTTTTTTGGGAATTGTCTCATCTAAAACAGTGCTTTTTGAGTCTCTATGAGGAGAAATGCTGGAACTCTCCCCTCTCTCCTTCCTCGTCCTCATAACTGTTGCGGCATTGGCCTTGAAGGAGCCTGAAGGTTGTGGGTTCGAGCCCACCACAAGTCTTTCTCCACGAGACCCACAAATGTCTGCTGTTGTGGGCTTGGGCAAGACACTTCACCCCACTTTGCCTATTTGTGGCCATACTTGCATGAAAAAGCCAGATCCCGTCAAACCTCTGAAGCTGTGCAGGGCAGGGCCTGGTTAGTGCTGTGACGCGAGACCTTTGGGAATACCAGGTGCCACAGTGGGGCGGCTGGGGCTGTAAAGTGTCAAACTTTGGTTGTGTCCTTAGGGAAGACACTTCACCCCCATTGCCTAGAATGAGTCTGGTGTGTGTGTGAATGGTTGGTGGTGGTTGGAGGGGCAAATGGCACATGGTTGCCTCGTTTCTGTCTGTGTGCCCCAGGAGACAGTGGCTGAGTGGATAGCACTCCCGCTTCTCAGCTAGAGGATCCTGGGTTCGAATTCCGGTCGGAACAGGGCCTTTCTGAGTGGAGTCTGCATGTTCTCCCCGTGCCTGCGGAGGTTTCCTCTCGGTGCTTTGTCTCTCTGATGTATCTCTGCTGTCACTCCTTTTTGAGTGTCCAAAAAGCGCTATAGAAAAAAGATTATTTTTTTAAATATAACGCAGGTCCTCAGGCACAAAGCATGATGGGAACTGTGCATGTGATAATTTCAGCGCTCTCTCAGACCTGCGGTGTTACATCCTCCTCTAATCCTCTGCTCTCAGTGGGATTTGGTCCAGGCCTGGTCTAAAGCCCTCTCTGCCGCTGCATACATTAGTGGATTCCCCTGAGGTCCGGGACGTGTCCTGGACCCGGCTGCACATCCGACACGCTCCACATCCCAAAAACTACACAAGTTTCTGCATCTGCCTCAGTTTCTACTGTAGAATCCTGAGCCTTGTGTCTCGGATTCAGTTTATTTGCAGTTTGTAAAAAGTACAAGAAACAATCAACAAAAACAGATTCAATACAAATTATTAAAGTGCTTTGCTCATACTGATAACAGCTGAAAGAAGCTGTTAGCCTATCCAGATCCTGCAGCCAACGATATCTTCTGCCAGAAGAAGAAGAGTCACTGATTATTCTAAGATCTGGATTTAAGAATCTGGATTCATGAAGAACCTCCAGAACAGACATCTCACAAGCCTCTCTCTGGCTGTAGTCCCAGGGCCGAGGCTGTAGTCCCAGGGCCGAGGCTGTAGTCCCAGGGCCGAGGCTGTAGTCCCAGGGCCGAGGCTGTAGTCCCAGGGCCGAGGCTGTAGTCCCAGGGCCGAGGCTGTAGTCCCAGGGCCGAGGCTGTAGTCCCAGGGCCGAGGCTGTAGTCCCAGGGCCGAGGCTGTAGTCCCAGGGCCGAGGCTGTAGTCCCAGGGCCGAGGCTGTAGACAGGTCTGTTTCCACACAAAAACAAATTTCAAAACGTTCCAAATGACTACAGTACTCAATCGCAGCATTCAGACTGAGGCTATTGTTTAAATAATATGTTCTTACTCCCACTGCTGTCGTTGTGTCCATGGGCAAGACACCCACTTTGCCTGAAGCCCCTGCTGAAAGATCAAGGCAGATCCAGGAATGTATTAAAGGAATAGTTCACCGTTTTTACATACTGACATATGTTCTTACCTTACCTTAGACTAGTTAATACGTACCTGTCTGGTCTTAGTCCGTGCGCTCTGTCATGCAAACGGAGCAAAAGCGGGAGCACAAACGCAGCCTCCTCTGTATATTTTGTAGCACCAAAAGGTAGCTCCCGCTAGAAGCTACCAAACTCTTCCAAGTGTTCCCTATTAAATGTATATAGTTACGTGACGTGTTACACTGCAAAGTATAGTAACACAGAAATGTAACAGTCGATTTTCTCAGCGGATAAAACGGGTACTATATTGTGAGGCGTAGTAATCTGAGGGGCGCTACGTCCGCGCACTAACTTCTCTCCGTACTACAAGTCACGCTGCTTCTATTGACGGAAGTGAGCGAGAGAGAAGTCTCCGGAGAGAAGTTAGTGCGCGGACGTAGCGCCCCTCAGATTACTACGCCTCACAATATAGTACCCGTTTTATCCGCTGAGAAAATCGACTTACATTTCTGTGTTACTATACTTTGCAGTGTAACACGTCACGTAACTATATACATTTAATAGGGAACACTTGGAAGAGTTTGGTAGCTTCTAGCGGGAGCTACCTTTTGGTGCTACAAAATATACAGAGGAGGCTGCGGTTGTGCTCCCGCTTTTGCTCCGTTTGCATGACAGAGCGCACGGACTAAGACCAGACAGGTACGTATTAACTAGTCTAAGGTAAGGTAAGAACATATGTCAGTATGTAAAAACGGTGAACTATTCCTTTAAGTGGAAGAAAATGGATGGATACATTTATAGTTGTCTCAGTATTCTCGCCTCCCCTAAAGCCCACGGGGAGGTCCTCTTCAGCACTGATTCAGCGGAGCCTCTTCTAAATGTCACTGAGCCCAGTGGATTTGTGGAGCGCTCTGAACATTTTCACCAAATGCCACTGAAAATCCTACAGTTCTGCTCCCAAACTGAGAGCAGCTCCAGGGACCGTGATCCACCCTCACTGTGTGAAGGAGAGGTCCCAGGTCTGTCCTAATGCTGTCAGACCGTACAACGGGAACTGCTGAGTCTGTACTTCAGACTCAATCAATCATCTGTAAATAGAAAGTACTGCACTTTCAGAACTTTAATTTATTCTGCCCACATTACGCAAAAATATATTCTAACATCTCTTTATCTTTAATTCCATCTGAAGTATTCACAGCGACTGATCCTTATGTTGTGTTCTTTCTCCTCCTCTGTGCGCTGCAACACTGACATTTCCTCACTGTGGGATAAAGGTTCTGATCTGAAATATGAGACTGACCAATGAGAGCGTCTGCAGCTCTGTCTTGTACATACATGAGTTCTCAGGTGTAATGACTGTACCTCTCTCTCGCTGCAGGGCTGTGCCTCCTGGAAGTGGTACTTTCCGTTCCACTACGCTCCGTTTGCCTCAGACTTCAAAGACATTAAAGACATGTTCACTGAGTTCGAGACAGACACCAAACCGGTGAGAGCTGGGATATTTGGGAGACAGGGTAGAGACAGGGGGAGACGGGCAGAGGGGGAGAGAGACAGAACTCTCAAGACTAGACTCTGACCATCACAATGTGCATTTGTCTTTGGGACACACGATGTAAAGCTTTTAGTTTTCAGTTTTGAATATTCATTTAATTAATTAATGTGTGTCTTTCTCTGTAGTTTAAGCCTCTGGAGCAGCTGATGGGAGTCTTTCCTGCAGCCAGTGGAAATTTTCTGCCCCAGACCTGGAGGAACCTGATGTCCAACCCTGTAAGTGGCGCGCGCAGAGTGGCGCGCGCAGAGTGGCGCGCGCAGAGTGGCGCGCGCAGAGTGGCGCGCGCAGAGTGGCGCGCGCAGAGTGGCGCGCGCAGAGTGGCGCGCGCAGAGTGGCCACTCTGTGGCGCCCACTTCACCTCTTTTTCTCTGCAGGAGTCATCCATCATAGACTTCTATCCAGACGACTTTGCCATCGACCTGAACGGGAAGAAATATGCCTGGCAAGGTCTGTGGTGTTTAAAGCTGGGGTCTGTAACTTTAGTCTCATGAATAAAACATGGTTAAAGCTGGGGTCTGTAACTTTAGTCTCATGAATAAAACATGTTTAAAGCTGGGGTCTGTAACTTTAGTCTCATGAATAAAACATGTTTAAAGCTGGGGTCTGTAACTTTAGTCTCATGAATAACACTTGTTTAATGCTGGGGTCTGAGTGTTTTTAGTAGGCGTTCCCTCTGTAGATGGCGGTTCGTTCCTAAAATTTGGGGGAATCCTCCAATATACCTTTTAACTTTGATCTTTAAAGTTCAGTCCCTGATCTGAGTCCTGTGTGCAGGAGTGGCGCTGCTGCCATTTGTGGACGAGCGCAGACTGAGGGCAGCTCTTGCGGATGTGTATCCAGAGCTGACACAGGAGGAAAGTGAGTGTGTGTGGTTTTAATCGGGTCCAGGTTTATTGATTTGAGGTGTTTCTAAAGACAGAAATGTTTCTGTTGTTTCCAGTGAAGAGGAACAGTTTGGGCAGCGACGTCCTGTTTCTGGGGAAATCTCACCCACTGTTCGACTTTATACATGAACTGTACAGGACCGAGACCACAGAGGTAAGACCAGAGAGAAGGGCAATTCAAATGTATGGATTCCAGATTGTGTTGTTGTGTCCTTGGGAAAGACACTGAAACCCCGCTGAAAGATCAAGGCAGAGCAGCCATCCTCCTGTGGACTCACCACCTGCAGGAGGATCAGAGAGGGGCGGGTGCCCTGTGGACTGGGTGCAGCTCTGACTGCCACCCCCCAACCCAGAAATGGATTAAGGGGAAAAAAATGGTCGGATTTGTCAGGGGGCTAACTTGGGTCCATTTTCACTAAAGGGTTAGGGTCTGTTGTATGTAAAAGGTGCCTGTAAACATATGTAGCGTCTAATGATAGCTGCCGTAGTGTGTCTCATTTGTTGTTTCCATAGAGACGTGAAAGTAATTTCACTGGAGACAGTCAGATATTCATCACAATATTTACCATTTATCAGTGTTTGTTCCATCAGCTTCTGTACCTGTGTATAATAGATTTTCTAGAAGCTACAGCAATAATAATGATGACAACATAGGATTGTAAAGTGTTACCTGATGATTTGTGTGTAGGTCACAGATATCCCACCAGAACTGTGCCACGGCATTCTGGGAAAACTGAATCTTGACCAGAACCCCATCCTCCCAGAGAAGTATGCTAGCTACTTTATTTACATTATCACCACATATACACACTCCTGATGTCTATCTGCTGTCTCTGCTGTCTCTCTGCTTTCTCTCTCCTGTATCTCTGCTTTCTCTCTGATGTCTCTCTGATGTCTCTCTGCTGTCTTTGCTGTCTCTCTGCCTCTCTGCTGTATCTCTGCTGTCTCTCTGCTGTCTCTGATGTCTCCCTGCTGTCTCTCTGCTGTCTGTCTGATCTCTCTCTGCTGTCTCTCTTTGATGTCTGCTGTCTCTCTGATGTCTCTCTGCTGTCTCTCTTTCTCTCTGCTGTTTCTCTGCTGTCTCTCTGATGTCTCTGCTGTCTCTCTTTATCTCTGCTGTCTCTCTGCTGTCTCTCTGCTGTCTCTCTGCTGTCTCTCTGATGTCTCTGCTGTCTCTCTTTATCTCTGCTGTCTCTCTGCTGTCTCTTTTTCTCTGCTGTTTCTCTGCTGTCTCTCTGATATCTCTCTGCTGTCTCTCTGATGTCTCTCTGCTGTCTCTCTGTCTCTCTGATGCAGGACAGTGCAGTCTCCCATCCCAGCGCTCAGAGACGTGGCACAGAACTCGTCCATCGGGTAAATCATCTGTTTAACTGTTCTCCTTGGGTTCAGACCTGCAGATGTGTTTGGATCCATCCACGCTCATGAACATTGTCACAAGCAGAAGACACACATGTGTCAAGACATCATCATGTGTTTACTCCTCTTTCTCTGTTCTCTCTCTCTCGCTGGTCTCCTCACTAGTTTTAAAGTAGTTTAAATCTCTTAGCTCGTTAGCTTGCCGCAGCTGCTGGTCTCTGATTGGACAGAGCTTGCCGCAGCTGCTGGTCTCTGATTGGACAGAGCTTGCCGCAGCTGCTGGTCTCTGATTGGACCGATCCAGCTGTGAGTTCAGAGGAGCTCATTCAGACGCTCCCTGTAATTTGAGCGTGACAAGATCCAGAGATGTGTTTCACTTTCTCCACTGTATCGTCCTGATCTCTCTCGGGTCTCCTCTCTCGGGTTGTGTCTCTGTTGTTCCTTCCATGGCCTGAGGAAGACTGTAGAGCTGTGATGTTTAGCATCAGATCTCTGACGTTTCTTTTAAAATCAAGATTTGAAGAGAAATACTTTAAGACATAAATGCACTGATGGAGATGAGCCTCATACAGACTCTGATTCAGGACCACAGTCTGAGGCTCTGGTTCAGGACCACAGTCTGAGGCTCTGGTTCAGGACCACTGTCTGAGACTCCTTGTGTGTGTGTTACAGAGTGAGGTTCAGAGACCCAGAGTTTCCTGCAGGGCACGTATTTAAGGCTGTGATGCTACCGGGCGCCAAGTGAGTCACACACACGCACACACACACACACACACAGTATTCAGTCACTTACAAAGAAGCAGGCCTTGTGTATCTGAGCTCTAACTTACTTCAGGCTCCTGTCCTCCACTCGATACTTGTATCAACGACACAACCTCAAAAGTTATTATATTTGATGTTATTCTGATCAGAATCCCAGCAAACACGCTGAAGCCGGAGGACTTCCAGCAGAGCGGGCGGCAGTGGAGACCTCAGCTCGGATTCAACCCCAACAGACAGCAGGCTCACCTCGGCCAATCAGGACAGAGAGCACTCAAGTAAGTCCCGCCTCCTTTTTCTACAGACTTGTACTTAAAGGTGAGGGATGTAACTTTCAGACCACAATAGAACTCTGTGATATATGTAGTTTTCTGGCTCTAAAATATTTACTTCTATTACGTGTTCACTTACAGTATCAGCTCTCAGCCCGAGAGTCAAATAGTGACTCACACGGCTCTTTCTTACAAAGAAAATTACGTTGCACAGCTTTAATGTAATGTTACCCAGACCGAGCTGCAGCCCTATTCTTACTGTAACATTGTGCTCTGGTCCTGGTCTAATGTCTGGTCTTATGTCCTGGTCCTGATCTCACTTCTTCTCTGCTTTCAGCCACTCTCTGGGTCGAGGTGGAGGTCAGTACAGCAATGCGCCCCCCCCAGGAAACTACCAGAACTACAACAGGGGACAGCAACACTATCCCTGTGAGTGTGTGTGTGTGTGTGTGTGTCTGTCTCTCTATGTGTTTGTGTGCGTCTCTGCGTGTGTCTGTCTGTCTGTGTTAGTCCAAACTTGTTGTGTGATTACTTTTAAACCTCATATAATTGTGATTTTTCTGTTATCGTCTCAAGCATAATGGCTGCTCTTTGTGTCGTGTGTAATCAGCACTGGTTCGGCTGATTAGACTCCCTCCTCCCTCTCCCCCTGCCTCTCACTCCTCCACATCCCCCCCTCCAGTTATGGACTTGAAGTGCTTCGGCTACATTCTCTAGTGTCGGTTACTGGTCTACAGTTCGGGTCAAACCTCTTTGTTCTAGAACCTGGACTGTAGACCAGGACCTAGTCTTGGTCTAAAGTAGCTTGACTCTCCCTCCCCGTTCTCCCCCCTCTCCTCCTCCTCCTCTGGACTTATGGACGTGAAGTGCTCTGGCCCCATTCTCTGCAGTGAAATAGTTTGTAAAGTGTTGTTTCCTTGGCGACAGTCTGTGTGACCTCTGACCCCTGTCCACTCTATGGGGGCGGGGTCTTCGAGGATCTATATCTTCAAACACATTTTTAATACAAGTGTGGATTTTCCCTGCACTCTGAAATGCATATGCTGGCTGTGTCTCAGTAGGACCGGATTACCGTGGTTACACGCAGCATAAACTGTTCAATCCAGTGACGCCAAACAGACTGGTCTTTCACTCTCTCAAGGAGCGTCCAGTCTCTGCTGAGGACTCTCACGTCGGACACTTGTGTCTGCCATCTTGTGCCAAAGGGATCCTGGTCCCCGTTCAATTCAGTGTATTCTAGTCTCGGCCTATATCACAGCAGTAGTAGCCTGGTCTTACCACACCATCGTACTCATTTCATTTTGTACTACGGTCTGAATTTCCTCCATTGAGCTCCGTTAACAGGTGGGAGGGCTTAATTCCTTTTGCAGATTGAAACGACTGGATCTGAGTTTATGTAATGCGCCCGAGTGAGTGAGGCATTTAGCATTCAGCCTAGCTTTAGCCATCTCCTTTGCCACTAACGGAGCCCGTGGGGAGTAGAGCCACAACATCTTTACCAGCAATGAAATTTGCTAAAAATTCCTCTTGCTCCGGCTTCAATTTCTTGATATTTAGAGCCGAACCAGAACGGATTACTTTACTATTGCATTTGCCGCCAAACTACAACCAAAAAATTTGGCACTCACTGAATGGTTGGAAGAGAATTCAAACAAGGTAACCGCAGCCACTAGGATCAGATCTAGACGGATATGTAGGAAATTAAAATTGACCGGAGTTTAAGGATGGACATACAATTCACCAACAGAGATCAGAGAATCAAATCAAAGGGTTCAAACACAGACACATTGGTCCATAAGGGGCAGAGACCACTGTCCATAAATGTTGCTGAATGCCCTGGATCACCACTGGGTCCTCGGGTTCCCCGTACATCTACAGAACCTGTTTGGTCCGAGCCCAGAAACGTTCAAACAAGATTTGGACAAACTCCATAAGTTTCTCCAGAGTTCATTAAAGTGACAGGACCCAGAGCGTCTCAGCTGCTGTTTTGTTCTGAGGTCTATTATCCTGTTTTGGCTCCACCTGCCTCTCCCCTCTTCAGTTTGAACCCTTCTCCCCCGCCCTCCCCTGGGGTAATTGGCTGCCAGTGGGTGGTCCTTTCCTTTTGTCCTGAGCTCACAGGGAAACACACACTTCCTACATGTTACATCAGTGGTTAAAATGTGTGGTCTGTGATGTCACTGCTCCTCAGGTTTAAAGCCGTTCCACACATTTTACTTCTTACAATGTGTTTCTCATGCACCTCGTGATTTCTCCATCATATTACACTAGCCTCACATGAGTTACTTTTGTCTAAAGTCTGAAGAAAACATTTATGGCTTTGGTGTTTAGTTCAGAGGTCTCTCTCTCTGGTCTCGTGCTCTGGTCTCTCTCTCTCAGGTCTGTTTATAAAACCTTAAAACAAACAGTTGCGACTGCAAGAATTTTTGAACACATCACCCCTGTCCCAGTGTGGAGAGGATCCTTCATTATTAACATTTGTCTCAAATAACGACAAACTGGTGAAAAGTGTGTCTGTGTCTTGTCTCTGTGTACATATAATCCTAATAAATAAATATATATATATATATATATATATATATATATATATATATATATATATATATATATATATATATATATATATATATATATATATATATATATATATATATATATATATATATATATATATATATATATATATATATATATATATATATATATATATGTGTGTTCACAGTAAAGTGACAATTGAAGTATCTGGACTTTAAAAGGTTATAACTTAAAAACTAAAATTACTTTCATAGATTGGAAGAAAGATTTCAAACACAGACACATTGAAGAGATAGTGTGGAAAAAATCAAAAGGAAAGATTGACATAAAAATGTTTAGCAACATTTTAAACGACCAAATCAGCCTCTGATTGGACCATTCTACTGTGACGCCAGTTACATAGAAAATAAAATGTCCTCAGTCTGAAAAAGCAGAAGATGAAATCCCACAAAATGTACATGGTTAACACAACAGAAGGGAATCACTTGATATAAAAAGGAATCGTAAAAAAATAAAAATTAATTAATTAATTAAATGACCCCTGAAAAATGTATAACGGACGTGATGAGGACGGTCCTCTTTTCTCTAAAAATTAAACTTGAGGAAAAAAAAATGTGGTCTGTTTTCTCATTTAATTGCTTGACAATATGGAAGTATCACTTTGTGTAAAAAAACAGAATCTCTGATTCAAATGTGGACATCTGAAAATACCTATCAAACTTCCACAAAGCTCATTCCGTCAAATCATCACGTCCGTTACATAAAATAAACAGGGCCGCTATAGGAAACTTGTTTTAAGTATAAAACAGTTATGTTCTAGCAACTTCTAAAGGACAGAGGAGGTGTTTGGAAACATGAAAAACATAAAATATCTTCTAATTATTAAAATCTAATTTTTGGCCTTTTGTCACACTTTTGTGCCCTTTAGTGTGAACAAGCCCATATATATAATTTCTGTTTGTCTCAGCCTTGTGTGTGTGTGTGTATTCTCTCGGTCTCCAGGGAGACCTGAAGTGGCTTTAGTCTCCCTCTTGAGTGTTTGTGATGTGAATGTTAATGTTTCAAACCTAAAGCTGGATTATCTGGAGTCTGCAGGGTTCAGACTGTAGACCAGTCTCTGAGTCCCGGGTCTCTGGGGTGTGTGTGTCCTCATGTTGTGTGTCTCTTTCTCAGCTCCTCGGCAGAGCAGCCTGTTGGGAGAGCCTCCGTATCAGCAACCGTATCAGAGGTAGGACCACAGATTGAGACGTCACACACATCAGTTTCTTTACTTTCACTTTCGTTGCTGGACAAATGTCCTCGGGTTTAGATGAATACTTCAGTTTGGACTTAACTTTAGTCTCATCAATGACATGTATTTTTAACAAAGTTTATTACTGATGTCTGTTGTGATCTGAAAGTTTCGGACCCCAGCTTTATAGTTATGTTTAACCCCTGCTGTCCTCTGGTCATTGACCCATCAGTGATTTTAAAATTAAAATCCAAGCTTAAATGTATGACTTTCAAACGTGACCGAGTCTTTTAGACCTTAAAGGTACACTGTGTAGTCTTTACCCCATCTAGAGTTAAGATCATATTGCAAGTCTACTTCTACCACCCACATTACGGAAGCCTCCGAGGACCATATGTCGTGTTTGACAGTGGTCGCCAACCCCTGTTCATTCTGGACCACAAAGGAAAGAATCCTTTCATTTAATAAATGACCGGATCTCTCTGTACACTACCGTGCCACAAATGTGCCGCGGTTCTGTTATGATATAGTTTTACCATGGATCTGTTAAATATATAGTTTTACCATGGATCTGTTATAATATATAGTTTTACAAACACTGAAGGAATGGGAAATGCTAAAAACCACAATGAACTGAGGTGACATTGCCGCGGCTGAACTGTGGCTAAAAGATCAGGTTATTATCTTTCAGCAGACGCTGCATCCACATCATGGTAAGAAAACAGAACATTCAAACTCACTGTTAATATTCTGACGATTGTTTTGTGAGGATTCTGAGTAGAGCCCTGCACGGGCCTATTATCTGGGCCCGAGCCCGGCCCTGGCCCGAGGGGGTGGCGCCCCAGCCCGGCCCGGCCCGATATGGTTTCTGAATTTTCAGGCCCAAAACCCGCATCAAGCCCGCCTTTTTTTTTTTTTTTTGTAACCTCCCATAACAATGTTTTAGCGTAGTATATAGTGCCGCGCACTGATATGAACGCAGACTTAGCTAGAGGGCGGAGTTATACATGGTAGTGATGTGTTGCAATGAGTTCTGTGTGTGCGGAGTGGTGCAGAGTGAACGGCCGCATCTGTATGATGCCCCCGATGCTGCAACACACCTGCACATTACATAAGTAATGCTATGTGCCGTCAATGACAACACTACACAGAACAAGAAACACTACAGCGTGATAGAACGCTATATTCAGTGGGTGCGCTCGTAAATCTATTCTGCCGCTCTGAAAATGAAGAGCCCGAGCCCGGCCCGTGTCCGAGGTCATTATGCGGTCATCGGCCCGAAGCCCGGCCCTCGGGCTGTCGGGCCGTTGGGGCCCTCGGGCCAAGGGCTCAAGTACAGGGCTCTAATTCTGAGTATTGAGGCTTGTACCTGAATAAGTTTATTTGAAACTTGTGACAGAGTAGTTGGACTCAGAGCGGGTCAGAACATCCTGAGACTGTTGCAGATTCTGGCTCATTACTGTCAGTGTGAAGAAAGTTACGCATTCACATGTGCACATGTTGTGTACAAACTTCACAGTGTGTCTCCTGTTTTTAACGCTGCCTTTCGGTGTGTGTTTGCAATGTTGACTCCTAATGATGATTCCTGTTGTTGTGTCGTTGGGCAAGACACTTAACCTCTGGTAACACCAACTGCCACAGTGGGGCGGCTGTAAAGTGCCAAACTGCCGTTGGGTCCTGAGGCAAGACACTTCACCCACATTGCCTAGAATGAGTCTGGTGTTTGTGTGAATGGTTGGTGGTGGTGGGAGGGGCTGAGGGCACAGACTGGTTGCCTCACTTCTGTCAGTGTGCCCCAGGGCAGCTGTGGCTACAGTATTAATTCATCACGTGTTTGGAGTGAATGAATAATGACATGTGAAGCATCTTTGAGAGTCCAAAAAAAGCGCTATATAAAACCAATGTAGTATTATAACTGTTCTGTACCATCACTGTGGTCCTCCATGGTTCTGTACCATCACTGTGGTCCTCCATGGTTCTGTACCATCACTGTGGTCCTCCATGGTTCTGTACCATCACTGTGGTCCTCCATGGTTCTGTACCATCACTGTGGTCCTCCATGGTTCCTACTTCCAACTTGTGAGGGCATTTATTAGTAGCACCTGTGAAACAAAGACGTCTCCTTTTGTCCCTTATCAACCACCGTATTTCTAGATGGAGCATTGATTTGGAGAGTCCTCAGCCTCACGGACATTTATAATTCAAATTCTAAGCCTATGACTATTCAAAAACATGGTGGAGGTAAATATTCTCAAAGTTAATTTGTTATTGGTTACAAACATAAAAAACGTTTTCATTTTGAGCGACCTAAAAATTAGACTACCTTTTAATTTAGGGTCTTTTTCTTCTACTTTAAATCACCTGTTGCTGTGGATGGCACAGGGTTAGAAATGGGAAGATTTAAGCCCAAAATGGTGAGTGAGACACAACGTTGCATGTTCTCCTGGTCCTGTACTACAGCAACCACTGCTCCTGACAGAGGACATTCCCTGCAGGAAGAATGAAGAATGGCATAAATCCCCTCCCTCCCTTCCACAGTGTAATGAAGTCCATTCAGAGTTCCTTGTGTTTGCTCAGTGTAATGAGGCTGCACTAACGCTCTCAAACTCTAATCCGTCTCTGTTTAAGGCTGCGGCCACATGCACAGCCCAAAGCCCGGTTAAAGCGGGCCTAGGCCCTGACCACGATTAGATCTGGGCTTTATGGGGCGTTCAGTCTCTAAATTTCAGACGCTAGGAGTGTTCACACCAGAAGTCCTGGGATGCGGTGGCGAGCGCCGGAAGTAGCGGGCGGACTTTGATGCTAACAGAGTTAAGCTAGCAGCTTTTTGTATAAAGTTCTTCTCCAGTAATGCAGCTCTGCAGCATCTCTGTCCAGAGACCTTCCACAGACTTTATATAATAGTAGTATGTGTTCACGGAGGTGCGCCATAAGTTTATTTTATTATTAAACGGCACTTCCGCATTGGCAAACACACTTGAAGCAGTTGCATAAAGTCACGGGAGCATGAAAACTCACATGTTCACAAGCACTACGTCCCCCATTGTCAACCCTGGTTTAGTCCTGGTTTAGCTCCTGTTTTGGCTGTGTACGAGTATTTTGCGTTATGTATTCGAACGGGATTCACATCCTCTGACGTGCAGGTCTCCCCCGTCTCTCCCCCGTCTGTCCCCCGTCTGTCCCCCGTCTCTCCCCCGTCTGTCCCCCGTCTGTCCCCCGTCTCTCCCCCTGTCTCTTCACGAAGCGCAGCCAAAACTCACTGTATTAAAACTCAGGTTCCTACACTTTTCCTTGCATTGACAATCTGTTATTTGTGCACAAGAAATTTTTTTTTGAACAAATCAAACGGAACAAACCAAAAACAGTCTTGTTTTATTATTTTGCTTACTTAAGAGCCCTGTGATTTATTTTACTTTTTGGGAATAGTTTCCCAATGTTTCCACATAGTTTGTGCCACTTTATTGACAAACTCTTGTTACCTTGTGTAGATAAATGTTTGTTAGTCTCACATTATTATTTTAAATCATCTTCCCTGTGTGGAAGTTGTATATTTTTTGAATAATTCTACTGAAGGTTTATAATAATACTCTTCATTCTTATTAAAAGCCACAGGTGTCAGCTCTCAAATTCTTTTGAAACGATGTTTCTATCTGCAACAGAGGCCGAGATATTGGATTTCAGGAAAACTTCAGGTTTTGGAGGTGGTTCTAAAGTCAGCCATGGGTTTTAGTCTGTTTTACCAAAGTGTGTCAGGCCTTAATGGGTTAAAGCTGGGGTCTGTAACTTTAAAACTGTTCTGTTTACTGCTCTGTGATTCTGCTGTTTACATGTGATACTGTCTTTGTAAATCCACATATGAGCCATGTTAGGACTGACCAATCAGAGCGACTCATTCAGGGGTAACCTCCAGCTTCCTGTCTGTCCTGATACAGCATGTAACACCGCCAGAACAAATGGAAAAGGAAACGACATTAGTTTAACCCACGGGCATCTTGGCCCCTGGGATGATATTTGATTAGTGTTATAACCGGCCGCACAGAGCCATAAGGAAATATTGCATAATTAATTTAATGTTCAAGACGTGTGTTTTCTCTTTAAAGTAAGTTTGTTTTTGTCTGTGAGCCCGAATAAGTTAACCTGGCAAGAGCCAGATTGATGATTGTGTAGAACTTTAATGCGTTCTCCACAATATCAATCTGGGACTTCTGCAGGAGAATCCTTTCAAGGAAAGGAGGGATAAGCAGTGCCCGCCTACCAAGGTTTGACTTAAACCAATCCCGGTAACATCTTTGCCGTCCAGAAATGCACAAAGCGCCTCTCACTGTTCATCTTTAAAAAAAGAAATTGGAGATTCTGCTAAAACTGACTTGATAGCCTCAGCTACGCGTCCGTCCTCCTGCGTAGCCATGTTTGTTTTGCTTCGGCCCGGCACTTCTTGCTTTCGTCAAACCCGGATATCCCGCCCTAAACCCGCAGACTGGCGCGTGATTGGCTTGAACACCTAGATGTTCTACTCGAACAGGGTTGGCGGGAGCGGGGCAAGATGTATTCTCGAGTGTTTGTGAACTCACAAATACCGCGAGAATTCAGCTTGCAGGTAAGAGTATGAATAAGTCAAAAATATTATTAATTTAATCATTAATTAAAATACTGCCCATTTTAATATTTTAATAAACATTGGACCAGTCCACTCGGCTTAAAGTGAATGTTTTTTTTTTGCCTCTGATGTATTTCACTTAAACATACCTGGTCTAACCCCAGTCTCTTCCACAGACAGTCGTATGGGGGCGGGGCTCACGGCTGGGGCCGAGCCAATCAGAACCAGCACAATGCGTACCAGCAGAACTCCAACAGGGGGCACTCTCAAGGAGGATACCAGCAGCAGCAGCAGCAGCAGCAGCAGTACGGCCAGTACAACCAGAGAGGAGGAGGAGGGGGAGGAGGGCAGGTGAGGAGGCTGTCACATGTGGTGTCTGTGTGAATATAAGATACAAAGAGACCATTTACTCTCTGGGGTCTCTCTCTCTCTGGTCTCTCGCGCTGGTCTCTCTCTCTGGTCTCTTTCTCTGGTCCCTCTGGTCTCTCTCTCTCTGGTCCCTCTGGTCTCTCTCTGACTCATGTCTTTTTTGTTTCAGGGCTATAACACTGGACGTGGTGGATACCCAGCTCCCCCTCCATCCAGACGATACAACTGAAACTAAACCAAAACTGGACTGGACTGGACCAGACGTTGACTTTTGACTCTCTGTATTGTGTATGATTTGTGTAAAGATCATTTCTTTTTTATGTGATCCATGTTTTTAACTCAAGGTTTGAGGAAGTTCTGTTTATTACTGAGAGAAACTCCAATAAACATATTCTGACCTCACTACGTCTGAGTCTGTTTGGTCTCTCCCTCTCTGACCGGAGAGGAGGGAGACCGGAGAGGAGGGAGAGACCGGAGAGGAGGGAGAGACCGGAGAGGAGGGAGAGACCGGAGAGGAGGGAGAGACCGGAGAGGAGGGAGAGACCGGAGAGACCGGAGAGGAGGGAGAGACCGGAGAGACCGGAGAGGAGGGAGACCGGAGAGACCGGAGAGGAGGGGGAGACCGGAGAGACCGGAGAGGAGGGGGAGACCGGAGAGACCGGAGAGGAGGGGGAGACCGGAGAGGAGGGAGAGACCAGACTCAGAGAGACCAGAGAGGAGGGAGAGACCGGAGAGGAGGGAGAGACCAGACTCAGAGAGACCAGAGAGGAGGGAGAGACCAGAGAGGAGGGAGAGACCGGAGAGGAGGGGGAGACCGGAAGAGGAGGGGGAGACCAGAGAGGAGGGGGAGACCAGAGAGGAGGGGGGAGACCAGAGAGAGGGGGAGACCAGAGAGGAGGGGAGACCAGAGAGGGGGAGAGACCAGAGAGGAGGGAGAGACCGGAGAGGAGGGAGAGACCCGAGAGGAGGGGGAGACCGGAAGAGGAGGGGGAGACCAGAGAGGAGGGGGAGACCAGAGAGGAGGGAGAGACCAGAGAGGAGGGAGAGACCAGAGAGGAGGGAGAGACCGGAGAGGAGGGAGAGACCGGAGAGGAGGGGGAGACCGGAAGAGGGGGGGAGGGGAGACCAGAGAGGAGGGGGAGACCAGAGAGAGAGACAGAGGAGGGGGAGACCAGAGAGGAGGGAGAGACCAGAGAGGAGGGAGAGACCGGAGAGGAGGGAGAGACCGAGAGGAGGGAGAGGAGGAGAGAGACCGGAGAGGAGGGAGAGACCGGAAGAGGAGGGGGAGACCAGAAGAGGAGGGGGAGACCAGAGAGGAGGGAGAGACCAGAGAGGAGGGAGAGACCAGAGAGGAGGGAGAGACCAGAGAGGAGGGAGAGACCAGAGAGGAGGGAGAGACCAGAGAGGAGGGAGAGACCAGAGAGGAGGGAGAGACCAGAGAGGAGGGAGAGACCAGAGAGGAGGGAGAGACTAGAGAGGAGGGAGAGACCAGAGAGGTCACATGAACACAAACCTGCTCTGGTCCAGGGGCACATTACTGAACATCCTCAGATCAATATTGTGTCATGATTGAGTCTGAAACTGTTTTAACAGAGTTTATGTAATTGTACTTTGTAATGTTTTTATTGTTGAAAATCACAGGTTAAGAACCAGGAATTTATTATGTAAACTGGACCTGTTTCCACCAGCTCTCTTCTGGTTGTGCTTACTTCAATATCTACTGTATACTAGCAACCTATACCACAACAAATCAGGGGAAACTCCTTGGTAACCATGGCTTCCAGAAGGCCTCTGGCCAATTACTGTCAGAACACTTTAGTCCCTATTGACTTGAAAATGACTTGATTACAAAATATAAATTCTATAAATACATGTTTTATTTCTATTCTTTAAATACAAATCAAAGTCATTTGTGAATTTATACATTAGTAATGAAGTCATGTTTAGTCTCTGTCTCTAGAATGTAACAGACACAGAACCATGAAAATCTACTAAAAAGATTTATTGACAATTGATCAGCACCAGCTTTAACGCCCTGATGCTGCAGCGGGTTCCGTCTGACTCCTCTCGCACAGAACCTCCTGCAGCTGTGGGTTCAGAATGTGAAGATCCGACTCTGGTCTCTGTCACCAGGTCCTGTACAACAGACTGGCCCCGATCACGTGATTGTGCGCCTCAGAGTCTGTGTGCGGCTGCAGAGCGGGACTAGGGCACATGTCCTGGTGCACCTGGTTCTCCTCTCTCTCCTGATGCGCCTGCGCACAGGTCTTCTTGCTCTCGTGCTCAGAGTCCGTGCTGGTATCTCTTGCCGCGCGCTTGAGTTTGTAGCGATGGTTCTGGAACCAGATCTTGACCTGGTTCGGAGTGAGTTGGACCAGAGCCGCCAGCTGCTCGCGCTGCGGGGCAGACAGATACCGCTGCTGTTTGAAGCGCCGCTCCAGCGCCTGCGTCTGCGCCTGCGCAAACAGCACGCGCCGCTTCCTCCGAGGAGCCGCGTGCAGCGCCGCGTGCAGTGACATCGCAGACTTCCCAGACTCCATGTGCACCGGGACCGGCCTGGACACTGGAGACAGAGAGAGGCATGAGAGACCAGAGGAGAGAGACCAGAGAGAGACCAGAGGAGAGAGACCAGAGGAGAGAGACCAGAGGAGAGAGACCAGAGGAGAGAGACCAGAGAGAGAGAGACCAGAGAGAGAGAGACCAGAGAGAGAGAGACCAGAGAGAGAGAGACCTGAGAGAGAGAGACCAGATGAGAGAGACCAGAGGAGAGAGACCAGAGAGAGAGAGACCAGAGGAGAGAGACCAGAGGAGAGAGACCAGAGAGAGACCAGAGAGAGACCAGAGGAGAGAGACCAGAGGAGAGAGACCAGAGAGAGAGAGACCAGAGAGAGAGACCAGAGGAGAGAGACCAGAGAGAGCGAGACCAGAGGAGAGAGACCAGAGAGAGCGAGACCAGAGGAGAGAGACCAGAGAGAGCGAGACCAGAGAGGAGAGAGACCAGAGAGAGCGAGACCAGAGGAGAGAGACCAGAGAGAGCGAGACCAGAGGAGAGAGACCAGAGAGAGCGAGACCAGAGGAGAGAGACCAGAGAGAGCGAGACCAGAGAGAGAGACCAGAGAGAGCGAGACCAGAGGAGAGAGACCAGAGAGAGAGAGAGACCAGAGAGAGAGAGAGACCAGAGAGAGAGAGACCAGATGAGAGACACCAGAGGAGAGAGACCAGAGAGAGAGAGACCAGAGGAGAGAGACCAGAGAGAGACCAGAGAGAGAGACCAGAGGAGAGAGACCAGAGAGAGCGAGACCAGAGGAGAGAGACCAGAGAGAGCGAGACCAGAGGAGAGAGACCAGAGAGAGCGAGACCAGAGGAGAGAGACCAGAGAGAGCGAGACCAGAGAGAGAGAGACCAGAGAGAGAGAGACCAGAGAGAGAGAGACCTGAGAGAGAGACCAGAGAGAGAGAGACCAGAGGAGAGAGACCAGAGAGAGACCAGAGGAGAGAGACCAGAGGAGAGAGACCAGAGAGAGAAAGACCAGAGAGAGAGACCAGAGGAGAGAGACCAGAGAGAGCGAGACCAGAGAGAGAGACCAGAGAGAGCGAGACCAGAGGAGAGAGACCAGAGAGAGCGAGACCAGAGGAGAGAGACCAGAGAGAGAGAGACCAGAGAGAGAGAGAGCGAGACCAGAGGAGAGAGACCAGAGAGAGCGAGACCAGAGGAGAGAGACCAGAGGAGAGACACCAGAGAGAGAGAGACCAGAGAGAGCGAGACCAGAGGAGAGAGACCAGAGGAGAGAGACCAGAGAGAGCGAGACCAGAGAGTGGCGAGACCAAGAGAGAGAGCGAGACCAGAGGAGAGAGACCAGAGAGAGAGAGACCTGAGAGAGAGAGACCAGATGAGAGAGACCAGAGGAGAGAGACCAGAGAGAGAGAGACCAGAGGAGAGAGACCAGAGGAGAGAGACCAGAGAGAGAGAGACCAGAGAGAGACCAGAGGAGAGAGACCAGAGAGAGAGAGACCAGAGAGAGAGACCAGAGGAGAGAGACCAGAGAGAGCGAGACCAGAGGAGAGAGACCAGAGAGAGCGAGACCAGAGAGAGAGACCAGAGAGAGCGAGACCAGAGGAGAGAGACCAGAGAGAGCGAGACCAGAGGAGAGAGACCAGAGAGAGCGAGACCAGAGGAGAGAGACCAGAGAGAGCGAGACCAGAGGAGAGAGACCAGAGAGAGAGAGACCAGAGAGAGAGAGACCAGAGAGAGAGAGACCAGATGAGAGAGACCAGAGGAGAGAGACCAGAGAGAGAGAGACCAGAGGAGAGAGACCGAGAGAGAGACCAGAGGAGAGAGACCAGAGAGAGACCAGAGGAGAGAGACCAGAGAGAGACCAGAGGAGAGAGACCAGAGAGAGAGAGACCAGAGAGAGAGAGACCAGAGGGGGAGAGACCAGAGAGAGAGAGACCAGAGGAGAGAGACCAGAGAGAGCGAGACCAGAGGAGAGAGACCAGAGAGAGCGAGACCAGAGAGAGCGAGACCAGAGAGAGAGACCAGAGAGAGCGAGACCAGAGAGAGCGAGACCAGAGAGAGAGAGACCAGAGAGAGCGAGACCAGAGAGAGAGACCAGAGAGAGAGACCAGAGAGAGCGAGACCAGAGGAGAGAGAGCGAGACCAGAGAGAGAGAGACCAGAGAGAGCGAGACCAGAGGAGAGACAGAGAGAGCGAGACCAGAGGAGAGACAACCAGAGAGAGAGAGACCAGAGAGAGCGAGACCAGAGGAGAGAGACCAGAGGAGAGAGACCAGAGAGAGCGAGACCAGAGGAGAGAGAGCGAGACCAGAGGAGAGAGACCAAGAGAGCGAGACCAGAGGAGAGAGACCAGAGAGAGCGAGACCAGAGAGAGAGACCAGAAGAGAGCGAGACCAGAGAGAGAGACCAGAGAGAGCGAGACCAGTGGAGAGAGACCAGAGAGAGAGACCAGAGGAGATAGAGACCAGAGAGAGACCAGAGGAGAGAGAGAGAGACCAGAGGAGAGAGACCAGAGAGAGAGAGAGACCAGAGAGAGAGACCAGAGAGAGAAACCAGAGAGAGAGAGAGAGACTGAGGCCAGAGAGAGAGACCAGAGAGAGAGAGAGAAGAGAGAGATTGAGAGGAGAGAGACTGAGGCCAGAGAGAGAGACCAGAGAGAGAGAGAGAAGAGAGAGATTGAGAGGAGAGAGAAAAACCAGAGAGAGAGAGAGAGAGAGAAGAGAGAGATTGAGAGGAGAGAGAAAAACCAGAGAGAGAGAGAGAGAAGAGAGAGATTGAAAGGAGAGAGAAAAACCAGAGAGAGAGAGAGAGAAGAGAGAGATTGAGACCAGAGAGCGAGAAACCAGAGAGAGAGAGTGAGAGAGAGAGAGAGAGACTGAGGCCAGAGAGAGAGACCAGAGAGAGAGAGAGAGAAGAGAGAGATTGAGAGGAGAGAGACTGAGGCCAGAGAGAGAGACCAGAGAGAGAGAGAGAGAGAGAGAGAGATTGAGAGGAGAGAGAAAAACAAAGAGAGAGAGAGAGAGAGAGAGAGAGAGAGAGAGAGAGATTGAGAGGAGAGAGAAAAACCAGAGAGAGAGAGAGAGAAGAGAGAGATTGAAAGGAGAGAGAAAAACCAGAGAGAGAGAGAGAGAAGAGAGAGATTGAGACCAGAGAGAGAGAAACCAGAGAGAGAGAGAGAGAGAGAGAGACTGAGGCCAGAGAGAGAGACCAGAGAGAGAGAGGACACCAGAGAGAGAGAGAGAGAGAGAGAGACTGAGGCCAGAGAGAGAGAGACCAGAGAGAGAGAGAGAGAGTTTGAGACCAGAGAGAGAGAAACTAGAGAGAGAGAGAGAGAGACCAGAACGAGAATTACTACAGAGAGAAAGAGAGAGCAGGGAGAGATTGAGACCAGAGAGAGACAAAAACCAGAAAGAGAGAGACTGAGGCCAGAGAGAGACCAGATCGAGAGTTACTGGAGAGAAACACAGAGAGCAGGGAGAGAGAGACCAGACCATGAGAGACTAGAGAGAGAGGGCAGGGAAAGAACGGTGAGAAAGAAACAGAGGGAAGAGAAACCAGAGAGAGAGACTTGGACCAGAGAGAGGGAGAGAGAGAGAGACTGAGGACAGAGAGAAACCAGACTGAGAATTACAAGAGAGAAAGACTGAGAGCAGGGAGAGAAACCAGAGAGAGAGAGACACAGAGATATAGAGAGACCAGAGAGAGACCAGAGAGAGAAACACACAGAGATAGAGAGAGACCAGAGAGAGAGACACACAGAGATAGAGAGAGACCAGAGAGAGACCAGTGAGAGAGAGACCAGAGAGAGACCAGTGAGAGAGAGACCAGAGAGAGATACACACAGAGATAGAGAGAGACCAGAGAGAGAGACCAGAGAGAGAAACACACAGAGATAGAGAGAGACCAGAGAGAGATACACACAGAGATAGAGAGAGACCAGAGAGAGAGACACACAGAGATAGAGAGAAACCAGAGAGAGACCAGTGAGAGAGAGACCAGAGAGAGACCAGTGAGAGAGAGACCAGAGAGAGATACACACAGAGATAGAGAGAGACCAGAGAGAGAGACACACAGAGATAGAGAGAGACCAGAGAGAGACCAGTGAGAGAGAGACCAGAGAGAGATACACACAGAGATAGAGAGAGACCAGAGAGAGAGACACACAGAGATAGAGAGAGACCAGAGAGAGACCAGTGAGAGAGAGACCAGAGAGAGATACACACAGAGATAGAGAGAGACCAGAGAGAGAGACCAGAGAGAGAAACACACAGAGATAGAGAGAGACCAGAGAGAGAGAAACCAGAGAGAGAGACCAGATGGGATCAGGTCCTGGCCTCGCTGCAGGCCTTTGTTCCAGATCAGAAGTCGGTCCAAATGACGTGTATTTAAACATGGATGAGCCGCTGTGACCTTTGAGTCTCTGCAGATGGAGAGAGACCAGGACAGAGGCCTGCATTTAGAAGCATCTGTCGGGTTAGCTTTTCAAAATAACACGTTTTAAACAGTGATAATTTCATGATTTGATGCTAGTTACTGTTTGTTTTGTTTTTCAATGAAGGTAGAGACTCGTAAAGCAGGGGAACAAAACCTTTTTATAAATACAACCTTTTGGAGAGTGAGAAACACCAGAGAGGGACCTGAGTGAGACCAGAGAGAGACCCGAGTGAGACCAGAGTGAGACCAGAGTGAGACCAGAGAGCGACCAGAGAGAGAGACCAGAGAGAGAGAGAGACCAGAGAGAGAGACCAGAGAGAGACCAGAGAGAGATATCCAGAGTGAGACCAGAGAGAAACCAGAGAGAGACCAGTGAGAGACCAGAGAGAGACCAGAGAGAGACCAGAGAGAGACCAGAGAGAGACCAGTGAGAGAGACCAGAGAGAGACCAGTGAGAGAGACCAGAGAGAAACCAGAGAGAGACCAGAGTGAGACCATATAAGTATTCCATGTCCTCTCCTTGTGGCCTGTGGGAGCAGGAGGAGATGACAAAGCAGATCTTTGCTTTGGCGCTCGGTGTAAATATGAGACGAGCAGAGAGCGGGAGGAGACGAGGACCACGAGGAGCAGAGGGTAATGAGATCAGAGAGGTGCGAGCTCCGGAGTCTGCCCCACACACACTAAACCAACACCATTGCAGTCTGAGAGAGAGACCAGCAGAGGAGAGCACACACACAACACACTGTAAACTCATGTGATCGATGGAGATGGTGTTTATGAGGCAAGTTTATTTGTATAACACCGTTCATACACACGGAAAATAGTAGAGTAGAGTAGAGTAGAGTAGAGTAGAGTAGGGTAGAGTAGAGTAGGGTAGAGTAGAGTAGGGTAGAGTAGAGTAGAGTAGGGTAGGGTAGAGTAGAGTAGGGTAGAGTAGAGTAGAGTAGGGTAGGGTAGGGTAGAGTAGAGTAGAGCAGAGCACAGTAGAGTAGAGCAGAGCAGAGCAGAGCAGAGAGTAGAGTAGAGTAGAGTAGAGTAGAGTAGAGTAGAGTAGAGTAGAGTAGAGTAGAGTAGAGTAGAGTAGAGTAGAGTAGAGTAGAGTAGAGTAGAGTAGAGTAGAGTAGAGTAGAGTAGAGCCTGTAGAAACAGGGCCATAAACAAACGGTGTCTCATGCAGCACTATCAAAGGTCAGTGGTTGGTGCTTGTGCCTCACAGTAAGAAGGTCCTGGGTTCGATTTGGAAAAGTCAGAGACAGAGATCAAACATATACACACTTATACTGTACACACTGCTATATATCCTGGCTAGCTGTAAATGCTCTACGTATAAGATAGAGACGTATATATATTGATACATCTCTGTCTGTAAATGCAGTTTGATCCCATTCCAGTCTGTTTATGTTTCTGTGATTGACATTGATCGTTTTCCACATTTCTTCGTCTGTAAATCCAGGAGCAGGTGTCGTCCGTCGGGGCAGATGAAAGCCCGGGATGGTGTCTGCGATAGGACGGAGATGGGAGCGCTGATACCACCTTCAGAGACCCAGACCTTTACTGCGGGATCACACACGCTCTCCCATAATCCTCCAGGCTGCGGGAGGCTCAGCCGGCCATCTGCCCCGGTGTCAGGTCCACCCGGGACAAAGACCCTGATCCTGCTGTGGAGGAAACAAGATGGAGGCTCTGCAGAGAGACGGGGAAGACCAGATGTTCTGATAAATGTTAGCTCTGTCTGATTTTATCGTTTAAGATTTATGTTTTCCCTGGGTCTACAGTCTCAGTCCTGGGTCTACAGTCTCAGTCCTGGGTCTACAGCCTCAGTCCTGGGTCTACAGTCTCAGTCCTGGGTCTACAGCCTCAGTCCTGGGTCTACAGCCTCAGTCCTGGGTCTACATCCTCAGTCCTGGGTCTACAGCCTCAGACCTGGATCTACAGCCTCAGTTCTGGGTCTACATCCTCAGTCCTGGGTCTACAGCCTCATTCCTGGGTCTACATCCTCAGTCCTGGGTCTACAGCCTCAGTCCTGGGTCTACATCCTCAGTCCTGGGTCTACAGCCTCAGTCCTGGGTCTACAGCCTCCGTGGACAGTGGTTTTGAAAGGCTCCGTGGACAGTTTTTCTGAAACGCTCCGTGGACAGTGGTTCTGAAACGCTCCGTGGACAGTGGTTCTGAAACGCTCCGTGGACAGTGGTTCTGAAACGCTCCGTGGACAGTGGTTCTGAAACACTCCGTGGACAGTTTTTCTGAAACGCTCCGTGGACAGTGGTTCTGAATCGCTCTGTGGACAGTGGTTCTGAAACGCTCCGTGGACAGTGGTTCTGAAACGCTCCGTGGACAGTGGTTCTGAATAGCTCCGTGGACAGTGGTTCCGAAACGCTCCGTGGACAGTGGTTCTGAAACGCTCCGTGGACAGTGGTTCTGAAACGCTCCATGGACAGTGGTTCTGAAAGGCTCCGTGGACAGTTTTTCTGAATGGCTCCGTGGACAGTGGTTCTGAAACGCACCGTGGACAGTGGTTCTGAATGGCTCCGTGGACAGTGGTTCTAAATCGCTCTGTGGACAGTGGTTCTGAAACGCTCCGTGGACAGTGGTTCTGAAAGGCTCCGTGGACAGTGGTTCTGAATAGCTCCGTGGACAGTTTTTCTGAATGGCTCCGTGGACAGTGGTTCTGAAACGCTCCGTGGACAGTTTTTCTGAATGGCTCCGTGGACAGTGGTTCTGAATCGCTCCGTGGACAGTGGTTCTGAATAGCTCCGTGGACAGTGGTTCCGAAACGCTCCGTGGACAGTGGTTCTGAAACGCTCCGTGGACAGTGGTTCTGAAACGCTCCATGGACAGTGGTTCTGAAAGGCTCCGTGGACAGTTTTTCTGAATGGCTCCGTGGACAGTGGTTCTGAAACGCACCGTGGACAGTGGTTCTGAATGGCTCCGTGGCCAGTGGTTCTAAATCGCTCTGTGGACAGTGGTTCTGAAACGCTCCGTGGACAGTGGTTCTGAAAGGCTCCGTGGACAGTGGTTCTGAATAGCTCCATGGACAGTTTTTCTGAATGGCTCCGTGGACAGTTTTTCTGAATGGCTCCGTGGACAGTGGTTCTGAATCGCTCTGTGGACAGTGGTTCTGAAACGCTCCGTGGACAGTCGTTCTGAAACGCCCCGTGGACAGTGGTTCTGAATGGCTCCCTGGACAGTGGTTCTGAATGGCACCGTGGACAGTGGTTCTGAAACGCTCCGTGGACAGTGGTTCTGAATGGCTCCGTGGACAGTGGCTCTGAATCACTCCGTGGACAGTGGTTCTGAAACGCTCCGTGGACAGTGGTTCTGAATGGCTCCGTGGACAGTGGTTCTGAAATGCTCCGTGGACAGTGGTTCTGAAACGCACCGTGGACAGTGGTTCTGAAACGCTCCGTGGACAGTGGTCCTGAAACGCTCCGTGGACAGTGGTTCTGAAACGCTCCGTGGACAGTGGTTCTGAAACGCTCCGTAAACAGTGGTTCTGAATAGCTCCGTGGACAGTGGTTCTGAAACGCTCCGTGGACAGTGGTCCTGAAACGCTCCGTGGACAGTGGTTCTGAAACGCTCCGTGGACAGTGGTTCTGAATGGCTCCATGGACAGTGGTTCTGAAACGCTCCGTGGACAGTGGTTCTGAAACGCTCCGTGGACAGTGGTTCTGAATAGCTCCGTAAACAGTGGTTCTGAATAGCTCCGTGGACAGTGGTTCTGAAACGCTCCGTGGACAGTGGTCCTGAAACGCTCCGTGGACAGTGGTTCTGAATCGCTCCGTGGACAGTGGTTCTGAATGGCTCCATGGACAGTGGTTCTGAAACGCTCCGTGGACAGTGGTTCTGAAACGCTCCGTGGACAGTGGTTCTGAATAGCTCCGTAAACAGTGGTTCTGAATAGCTCCGTGGACAGTGGTTCTGAAACGCTCCGTGGACAGTGGTCCTGAAACGCTCCGTGGACAGTGGTTCTGAAACGCTCCGTGGACAGTGGTTCTGAATGGCTCCATGGACAGTGGTTCTGAAACGCTCCGTGGACAGTGGTTCTGAAACGCTCCATGGACAGTGGTTCTGAACGGCCCCAGGGACAGATCCGTGTGCGGCGCAGGACTGAGCGGCTGCAGCTTTGTGCCAAACACTAAATCAATAACCGCTTTCTGAGCCCGACCCCGCGGGCTCAGATCCATACGGGAGAGAGAGGACTCCGGCTAAAAGATGCATGAAGGCAGCTCTGCAGACCGCGGATTAGAGAGAAGAGCGTTGGCATCGTAATGACATCCTCCACAGCCCACTGTCAAGCTGTACAACGAACACGGGACTGGAACGATCACCGAGCTGTACTTACGAGCTAACACAGGAGAGTTTTAATCATTGTGCAGACCTCGGGTGAAAAGGACCAGCCACAGATGAGTCAAAGTAGAAGTGAAAAAGGCCAGCCTCAGTCCTGGGTCTACAGCCTCAGTCCTGGGTCTACAGCCTCAGTCCTGGGTCTACAGCCTCAGTCCTGGGTCTACAGCCTCAGTCCTGGGTCTACAGCCTCAGTCCTGGGTCCACAGCCTCAGTCCTGGATCTACAGCTTCAGTCCTGGGTCTACAGCTTCAGTCCTGGGTCTACAGCCTCAATCCTGGGTCTACAGCTTCAGTCCTGGGTCTACAGCCTCAGTCCTGGGTCTACAGCTTCAGTCCTGGGTCTACAGCCTCAGTCCTGGGTCTACAGCCTCAGTCCTGGGTCTACAGGTTCAGTCCTGGGTCTACAGCCTCAGTCCTGGGTCTACAGCCTCAGTCCTGGGTCTACAGCTTCAGTCCTGGGTCTACAGCCTCAGTCCTGGATCTACAGCTTCAGTCCTGGGTCTACAGCCTCAGTCCTGGATCTACAGCCTCAGTCCTGGATCTACAGCCTCAGTCCTGGGTCTACAGCCTCAGTCCTGGGTCTACAGCCTCAGTCCTGGATCTACAGCCTCAGTCCTGGGTCTACAGCCTCAGTCCTGGGTCTACAGCTTCAGTCCTGGGTCCACAGCCTCAGTCCTGGGTCTACAGCCTCAGTCCTGGGTCTACAGCTTCAGTCTTGGGTCCACAGCCTCAGTCCTGGGTCTACAGCCTCAGTCCTGGGTCTACAGCCTCAGTCCTGGGTCTACAGTCGCTTTTTTCCCTCATGGTGGTTCCTTGTCTGTGCTGCAGGGTCAAAGGACAGTCATTATGCGCCACATCTAAGTACATTCATGAACAAATAAATGTTTTTGTAAACACACACGCACGCACGCACGCACACACACACACACACACACACACACACACACCAGTGATGGGAATAACGGCGTTACTTTTTCAGTAACGAGTAATCTAACTAATTACTTTGACAGTAACTATAACGCCGTTATCATTTCCGACATCCCGTTACTGCGCGTTACTCAAGAAGCACAATGAACTTCTCTTTTTACTTCGTGATAGGACTCGTGCGCGTGTTGTCATGAGAGAAGGGAGGATGAGAAAACCTCTCAGCAATTATTGGCTGATATAAATCATATTTCCTTTACAATCCACATGTCTACAGTTGAGAGGATGGCTCATAAATTGTGTTTTTGAAACAAATATGGGTCTTAATCGCGCTCAACCACGGCTTGTATCACCGTGAGGCCTCAGGGGGGCGCATGTGAGCGCAGACGTCGGCTGCATACAATTCCATCGATAAGCTCCTTGCTCTTCCTGGTTTATCTGCTAAGGACAGCAACAGGTTTGGCTAACATACATATAACACATTTTTACATAAACTAAAATGCACTTAGGGTAATTTTTCAATTACTATAGGAATGATCAGAAAGAGAGGTGAAGTGTAAGACGGTTGATTTTAGAAATTGGATGCACTCGGCTGCCGCTAGCAAAACACAGGAGTTTATGGAGGAGACACGCGTTTTGTTTTACTTTTTAAAACTCATTGGACTCATTTCCAAATGGAGGATTACATATCTACGCTCAAACCATTAACTGGTTTTAAACAAGGAACTGGTCTGAACCGAAGTGGCCTGTGCAGGTCATTTATAAGGTATAGCTATAGGTAAGACCCATGACTCATAGTTTTGCGTTTTGTATGAACAAACAATGCGGGCATAAAACATATTTTGCTGTAGCCAAACAAATTGTCCACTTGATTTATATGATATATATGTTCATCTGATTGGACTGAAGTCAGTGCGTCACCGGTGTTTCCACATTCACAGTGGAGCGTGTTGGTGTTTAGTGCTTACAGCACAGAGAGAGATGAAGAGTGAACAGGACTTCAGCGACAAAACAGCCTTTTCTAGATGGAAATATTGGCACTGTTTCAGACTCACTGAGGTTAAAGGTAAAACTGCGCACGTCGGGTGCACATTATGTTCCAGAACTAAACGAAAAAGTAACGCAATAGTTACTTTTACTGGTAACTAGTTACTTTTATAGTGGAGTAACTCCGTTAGTAACTCAGTTACTTTTTGGGAGAAGTAACTAGTAACTATAACTAATTACTTTTTCAAAGTAACGTGCCCAACACTGATTCCGAGTACCGAGTGAAGTACCGAGTTTATGAGTTTTTGAAGTATTGAGTTATGATGTTATGTTGCTGTTTATCGATCCTGATGGTCACACGTGAATGTATGACCAGAGGGGGGAATATGAGATTTCATAACACTTTGAAGCAACTTTTGTTAAGGTTAAACTCATCATTCTATCAATGTGCAGAAGCCAGTACTTTTCCCTTGTTTTGTCTATCTGAAGGCCAAGCTACAAGCACACCGTGGAAGCTGCTGATTGGAGGTCTCCATGCCTCCGCTCTGTATAATACACTTGCATTCTATTGTTTCTGTGATCGTGTGCTTTGTTCGTGCTGTCTCTACCATCGACAATAAAACATGTCTTCTGTCTGAATTAACCCTCTGGGGTCTAGAGCGTCGGATCCGACTCCTGCGCACATGTTTTATAAATGTTCAATTTTCTCATGAACGGCAAAACGTAGCGACTTACTTTTTTTTTCTCCGTGAAGTACACATTTCAGGCATTACAGCGCTAGTTTTGTTTTGTCTGTGTGACTTTTGGGGAATTTTCTACGTGTGTTTGAAAGTTGGTGTCCAATCGGATCTTCGAGCGGTCTCCCGTGAGGTAAAACAGCCAAAACAGTAAAGTTATTTTGCTTACACGCTGACACAGGGACTGCCAAAGATTGTCAGAGAGTAGGATGATTCACTCTCCTGTGTGTATTTATTGTCCCATAGTTGAAATTACAGCTGCGATTGCAATTACTGATGCGTAAAAGACGCATTATTTTAGCGGAATGTTACGAAAATGCGTCCCCGACACAGCTAATGTAGCTTTGTATCACTGATCTACGTGATCTACGAGTGATGTGTGTGTTCAGAGTCTGGGCTTGAAAGTGCATTACACAAAGATAGGAGGAGACGCAGATGCAGCGCTCACAAGAGCCAGCACCTGCCTGAAGAGTGCGCATTATTGATGTATTTATATTATATATTTATTATTGACATTGATAAATACATTATAATGATATGATGTATATGAATATAAGATGTTGTTTTTCTTTCTTTGTTTTCTTAGTTTTTTTTGTTTTACATATCTTACAGCTGTGATACTGAAGCAATATATAGACATAGACAAACTGCTTCAGGAAGGGCATCAGGAGTACAGCGTTTTTTTCACTTGTAGTGGAATTTTGTAAAAATTATAATAGTCACAGGTTCAATTTTTTTCCCCATCAACCCCAAGACCCTAAATAACATTTCTATACAGTGTAAAAAGTTAGCAATAGCATTTCATTGTGTTTTTCAAAACATTTTGGTGAAATTTAATTTCCGTTTCATTTTTTTCTTTGTCTTCATGATTCCATATTTTTTATATAATTCATATGACAGCTGTACACTATGAATATTATAAATCCACAGGTTGTACTGAAAAAAACAAAGTTTACTGCTTGACTCTGCATCACAAGATGACTGTTTTATGAGCAATTATACACAAAGAAAACCAGGCGAGGAAAGTTCCCCAAAATGAGCTTAGACCTTGAAGGGTTAAAGACGCGATCCCAGACTTTGTCATCTTCTTCAGTGCCAATGTTGAGATGGTTGATAACTTCAAATACCTTGGCACGTACATACAGTAGATGGGAGACTTGCCTTTTGTGAGAACACAGACTTCATTTTCAAGAAATGCTCACAACGACTGTATCTGCTTCGCAAACCAAATAATTTTGGTGTGAGTCGTTCTATCCTTGAGACGGTCTACAAGAGCCTGTTGGAGAGCATCCTCACTTTTATCATGCTGATGTGGTTTGGCAACCTCAGCATGAAGAACCAAAACAAACTCCAAAGGATCGTGAACCAGAGCTCGAAGATCATTGGGCAGCCACAAAGATCTCTCCACTGTTTGTTCGAGGAGGAAGGCTGAGCTCATCATCAATGATGCTTCCCATCCGCTAAACTGAAAGTTTGAACTTTTGCCGTCAGAATGGAGATATTGAGGTATATCAGCCAAGAAAAACATTTTTTAAAACTCCTTTGTGCCCAGAGCAGTGAAAGCGGCAAACACTCTTAAGCTTTGAGAAGTCCGGAGGTCCACTCTTGTCGTTAGGCCGGATCAGGCCTTGTTGGGGATTCTGTTTCCAGTTAGTTCTTCCAATTGTACTGTGAATGTAGTGCCACATGATATTTTGCTGGATGTGTGTCTTTTACATGTACAGTATGTATTTTAACTGAGGAGCTGAGGAGCTCCTTCAGTGGAAGACTGAGGCACCCTCAGTGTAGGAAGGAGCGCTACCGCAGGGCCTTTATCCCCACCGCTGTCAGACTGTACAATGAGTCACTTTAAATGATCACTGTGTGAAAACCTGCACTACTATTGACACTGTTTCAAATTGACACTTGTCACTTTTGTTGTACATAATTATTGTCACTTTATTGTACATATATCCTGCATGTAACATGTTTGCACATTTCCTCCTTTTGCACAATCTGAGTGTTCTATCCATGCCAAATGTGACATGTAAATTTCTCCTATGTGAGATAAATAAAGAATCTTATCTTATCTTAAGATGACAACTAAAGACAATTTTCCACCTTGGTGGACAAGAAAGTTTTCGTATTCGTATTATTCTTTCACTCTATACACTATAGTCACAACTTCCCTGGTGCACAGACAGAAGAGAGGCAACCAGTATGTGCCATCGGCCTCCCCGACCACCATCAACCATTCACGCACACTAGACTCATTCTAGGCAATGCGGGTGAAGTGTCTTGCCTAAGGACACAACAACAGTTTGGCACTTTACAGCCGCAGCCGCCCCACTGTGGCACCTGGTGTTCCCAGAGGTCTCCCATCACAGTACTAACCAGGCCCTGCCTGGCTTTCACGCCTAGGTGGCGCCACAATTATCATGTCGATATTGTGTTTCAGGATTCAGTATTTTAAAATAGAAAAAGCAAAAGAACCAATAGATTACCCAGAAAATTATCTAGTCAATTTCCAATAAAAAATTAAGATCTGGCACACCTTTTCAAGATTGTGACCATATTGTAAAGCTCTAATCTGTAAATTATAGATTCTAGTGATGACTTTTGTATTAAAGCTTTTCTCACATCCCGTTTTCATTTATCAATTTCTGTGAATAGTTTGTGAAAAAGTGGAAACCCTTCCCTGAGTTAAAACATTTCACTCAAGTCATTGTCATATTGAAATATAAGGGTAATTTTACGCTACAGGAGATGCTTTGAGTTCATATTATAATATTTTCTGTAATTTCTGGACTTGTGGCTCAGGGGGCGGACCAGGTACAGTCCCCACTTTTCCCTTCTTGTTTGTAATTGTGTCTTTCTCCTTCTTTTGGTTTGTCTTCTGCATCTGTGGCCTCTCTGAAACTCTCCTGGTCCCGCCTCCAGGACCACAAGCTGAAGCCTGATTGGAGGAATGGAGCAGAGGCCCGTCCTGCACCAGTGATTCGGGTATGTGGTGCTTCTTTCACACACTCACTGAAATCTGTAAGTGTTTGTTCTTCACTTTCCACGAGTCATTCTGGTAACCATAATTACCCAAAACGCCTAAGATATTCAATTGAGTCTGTTATGAGGCTACACAATCTGGAAATGTGATTTATATGGGGAACAGGTTATTTTCAGGTGTTACAAAGTATACTGTGACTCTCTAAGATTGGGAGAGTGTACACTTTTCTTGTATTCATTTCATGATATTGAAATTAGTCAGAATTATGTTACCATTATTGATGACAGGTTAAAGGTGATGTCAGCGACTTACATTCTAATTTCAAAATAATTTATATTTCATATAATTTGACACAACTATTATGTATAGTGAGTCTTTTTTAACAATAATGCACTTCAAATAGTCCCTCCCCTTGAGGCATAATTACAACCAGTAAGATTCGCTGAATGAGAATATTTAAACCAATGACGAGGGGCGAGGATTTTAATGAATTTTGACCAATCAGGAGGATTTAGGGGGAGCTTTGAAAAGTAACTAACATTCACTTTAGGGTTCTACTCAAATAGTACAATTATGTATTTTTTTATTTGTCTATTCATCATAAATAAGACTTTTACATTTGTGCAGTTTGAACAAACAGGAATAGAAGGAAGACAAACATTTTATAAATCCTATCCCTTGTTTGGCTGGTTGTAAAGGCGTTTTAACACATAGTGCAACTCTAGTACTATAACTATAACTATAACTCTAACATACATAAGCGGTTCCATTAGTGAATGATTGGAAATACATTTAAGATAAGATCAACTTTAATAATCTCACAACGGATACATTTACACTTACACTTGCACTAGGACTGAAAAAAACGAACCACTATTGTCACTTTTAATTGTATGTTATTGTACATAATATATCTTGCACAAAAGAGACTAAACCTTAACTAGGGGTGGGAGCCCCAGGGTACCTCACGATACGATACAATGTGCGATAAAAAGCTCACAATAACAATTGTCTCACGATATGATGATGCAGCGATTATCGATATATCGGTCAGAAATATACCTCTGATAATATTGTTCTTATATTTATGGCATAAATTAAATGAACACTTTATTTCAAGATGAATGGATAAAGTGTCATGTGCAACATTAAAGTGAACAAACAAAAATGCCTTTTAACCTGCACATTTTAGTAAACATCTACATCCAATAAAATCAATATGAACATTCTACAGAAATTGTTGAATGCGTAATGTAGCCAGATATGAAGTATCAATACTTGTTTTTTTACAAATAAAGCTTAAAAAAAAACGTATTGAAATTTTTTTCAAATAAACATTTATTTATACTGTAATATATTTATAGGCATATCGATAATCAATTGCGTGAAAAAGTATCACGATACATCACCATATCAATATATTGTCACACTCCTAGTTTTAAAGCACTCCCTGTCTTGTTGCACCCCCTCAGTGATTCTGTCTTTGCCAAATGTGACATGTACATTTCTCCATTATAAGATCAATAAAGTTTATCTTATCTTATCTGTTAACATTTGAATATTATACAGTATAATACTGATTAAACCACGACATAGAAAAGTGTGTTGTACGGTGAGTGTGCTCCATCAGCTTGTTGTGTCCACCAACTTTAGTTGTTCTATGTCCTGTGAGCAGTGGCTTGTCCCTGTGCTCACCTCTGCCTGCCCCTTCTGCCCCCTCTGCCCTGATTGGCTCAATCCTCAGTGGTTCTCTGGCTGTGTGCCAGCTGTGCCCCCTGATCAGAAGAGAATGTGACATTTGTGCAGAGGTAATGGAATCTCTGCGCAATTAAATGTGTTTCTGCAAAGACGAGTCCTTCTCCCAGCGGCGAGGGGGGCATGAGCGGTGATGAAGCAGCCCAGCAGGCTCCTGGCTCTGAATAAAATCTCAGTGTCAGGTCCTGTTTTTATTTTTCTTATTTTTTACAATAGGATGACAATTTGGTGTGCTGTTGGTTATTTGCCATAAATAATCACAGACAATAAATTAATTTAGTCCAAAGATAAGGCCACAAATGAATAAAAAGCTGCAGGGTTGTCAATGTTTGAGTGTGACACTTAACCAACAAGCTGATTTGGGAAAAAAACCCAATGTGATTAGAGTAACTGTGGACACAATATGATTTAATGAAATCTATATTGGACAATAATAACATCTCCTATCTACTGACTACTGGGGGGGGGGGGCGACAGTTAGCGCAGTTGGGTAGATGCATTGGACTTAACGGCCAGAAGGTCGTGGGTTGCATTTCCCACTTCTACACCACCTTCTCCACCGAGACTCCCACTGTTATGACTGTTGTCGTTGGTGTCCTGGGCAAGGACACTTAACCCCCACTTTGCCCCCTAAGCCCCCCACTGATAAGAGATCAAGGGGGGGGGGGGGGGGACTTTGCTCTCACGCAGAGAGCAGCTCGGTCGCTCCGGTGGACTCACCACCTGCAGAAAAGGTCAAGTGAGGGGCTGGTGCTTATGAGCTCTTGGGGGGATGCTCATGAGTGCCACCCCCTGAGACCAGAATATGGATTGTGAACAGGGAAGGAAAAGGGATGGGATGGATGGAAACATTCCCATCTCTTCTAAAACTTGGAGTCACTATATCCACCCATTATACTGTTTCTGACAATAAAAAAAACAACACGTCCTGTATATTTCCCAGCACATCCTACAGTCTCTCTGCGGTTCACTCATTAACAACAATGGGAAGAAGCGAGGAACATGGTCATATGTTCATCAGCTTCTGGAGATCAAACAAGCTGATAGAGGAAGGGTTTTTGACACAGCTTGATGCCGCAAAATAAGCATATACACATTCAGTCTACATCACTATACAAGCTTCTACGGTTCATATATTTTAGAGCTAAGGCAGTAGCAGGCGATAGTCCGGAAAACTTACCGTAATACATGTTTGTTTTGGAGTTCCAACACAGGGAAGAGTTTACTGAAAAGAAAAAAGCCTGGTCTTCATCATATTAGAAATCAAGTTGATCTGTTTGCATGCCTTGAACGATAGAGCCCCTGTGAGTCACTAGATGATGCATTGTTTGGACTCTACTACATGGGTTCCATGGCTTTGTGGTGTTAAGAGTTAGGTACCCCAGTGCAAAAACTAAAATTATAAAAAGACTATTCCACATGTTATTGTCTCCTCTCGTATTGAACCCCACTTACCCTTATGTGTTTTCAAGAGACTTTATGGTTTCTTTGCCAATAACAACTAAAGACAACAGCCTGTACTGAGCCAACCTCCCACTCACATTTTCGAGATCCACCCGTAATGACGCAATGTTCGATAAAAAAACTACAAAAAATCTGTATTTACATTGATTATCAGTCATAATGATTACTGTCTGTACATTTTGAAGTATATTGGTAACAGAATGTGTAAACAGCTATGCATTCACTCCTGCTTTTTGGTGTTTCACCATTTTTGCACCACACTGTGATTCCAGAAGCACAGACTGCGAAGGAGACAGAAAGAGGCCTTTGACTCCAATAGTGTAATATAATGTTCATTCAAAAAAGGCGAATTAGATCTGTCTGGACAGATAGTATGCGGAAAAATTGTTTTAATTGTTACAATTTTATCACTGGGGTGCAAACCACCTGTGCGGAAAAAAAAAAAACGCTGTGTATGTCGGTTGAACGGCCGACCAAGGGAAGCACATTTGGCCTTGTATGTGCGTATTTAGTCGTGGACGCAGTGAGAAAGAAACAAGAATTGGGGGTCCGGAGGATATAAAGCATAAACACCAGGAGTGAGCTGCGGGCAGGTCACAGGCGGGGAGTGCACACAGTCTCTGCCCTGTTGGAGCCATGTGTGCACCCACTCGTGGGGCCGACGACCAGCACTTTTCATCATACGAATTAACAGCTTTCTTCATGCTTTCCTTTTGACTTCTGCCTGGCATCAATGTGACTGAGATTGTGCAGGCCAACGAGTCAGCAAAATATACATTTGCTGTCATTTTGACACAACTTGGCCTTGTGATTTTGATATTCTCTTTGTAGTGTTGTCAAAGTCTCAAATAAGTATACAAGTATGGTTAAGTACTAAAGTACGTATCAAAACGGGTGATCTTTTTTGCAGCAAGTATGATATACTAAAAATAATGTGGCATAAGACAAATGTTCAGCTAACTGGGGGTGAGATAAACTTATGGCACCATATAAAACGTTACTTAATTGGCCAAAAGACCCATTGATAATGTATTGGTTGTATGTGTATCAAATTTGGTTTTGATAATATTGTCTTAGGAATGGTGTGTTTGTTTCGCTTTCTCGCATCATAACTTTCTTCTATCAAAATTAATGAACGGATGTGTTTATCCGATGATTGAAAAATGAAAACACCGTGCTACAACCATTATGTCAATTGCACATGTAGAAATATCTAACGTCACAAATGAGGAGAAGAAGATAAGAACTATCACCACTATCTCTTCTTTTCTGAGACTGCCGTTTGAAGAAGCGTACTTACACTTTCCTCATATACCACTAGTTCTAAAGCCTACAAGTACAAATATTCTCACCCTCGTAACTAAACACTGAAAAACAATTCAATTAAGTGCATTTGTTAATATAATCTTTTCTTCAACAATATTCTTATCGTTTGACCAGTGAGGTGCTATCCTGGGTGTAACCACACCATAGTACAATTGACAGGTCGTACTAAGGTCTGGAGGTGACTCCATTGTGCTCTGTTTACAGTTGGGAGGCGTTAAGCCTTTTGCGATTTGAAACGATGGCGATCTTGATAGTTACCGTGCCTAGGGACGTTATGTAGTCGCGCCGTGTCGTTGTTAGCATTGTAGCTAGCCAATTCCACTTTGCGCTAACGGGAGCCCTGTGGGGAGTAGCGCCACAATTTATATTCT
Organism: Knipowitschia caucasica; assembly: GCA_964034765.1. Taxonomy (NCBI): domain Eukaryota; kingdom Metazoa; phylum Chordata; class Actinopteri; order Gobiiformes; family Gobiidae; genus Knipowitschia; species Knipowitschia caucasica. The sequence goes on from OZ035839.1 coordinate 6,328,210, forward strand.
AGCGAGTGATTACAGTTGCTATACATGTCTCTTGCTTCGGCTTCATAGTTCTTGTAGAATCCATACCGGATGGCTTTACTATCGCCATTTTTTGCTTTTGACAAACTACAACAGCCCGTTTGGTGCAAACTCTTGACTGCACTCACATCTAATACAACACCCGCCTTCCGCGCTCGGCTGAGTGTCCTGGGGCGAAAATTTAGGACCGATTGTACATCGCAAAACACAGGGACCAGACGCAGACGTTTTTAACATGCGCAAAATAAGTGAAACGGATGATTGAGCGGATGTGTGTGACGGATGGCTAACGGCCCAGGTAGAGTGTGTGCGGCTATGAAAGGATTGGAATGAGAAAATATTACTTCTGCCTAACAAAAGCAATCACAAACTTTATTAAACACATCTTCAGAATTTACTTACATGATAGAGATTAAAAAGATACGAAAGAACTTCAATATTGTATATTTCATTTTATAATTGTGAACCAACTAATAATTACATTTTTCATGCCATTCCATTTAATCGTACACTCATTATAAGCAAAGTCATCAGTTAAATTTAAAACATGTTCTGTTTGTGATAATTGACAAACAATAGAACTGCATTTTTTATCCTAAAGCCAAGACATGTGTGAGTTTGAATTATTGACCTATTGAAAATGCAGACCCGGCAGGGGTTTTCAGGACTGAGTGGCCATTTCCAGAGCTCACCAAATACCGTATGCGCTGCAGTCAGTAGCGCAATGCACCGCTCTAAGTGAATCAGAAGGATCAGTGCAGAATTTCTGTTTATTCATACCCTGAGGAGTATTTCTTTCAAAAGATATGTAAGAGAGAAGATGAAAGAACTGGTCACACCGAGCTATTGTAAATATTTATTCATATACTTAAATAGAGCCAGTCATTTGGATTATCCTCTGAGGCTCATTTATATCTGCTGTCATTACCAGCATGTGAGTAGGGTTTAATTCGGGATTACGGGATTCCCGGCAATCTGATGTAAAAACTATTTCCGCATTCCCGGGCAATGTTTTGCCCCCCCCTTTATTAATTATAATATCCCCCCCCCCCCCCCCCCCCCCCCCCCCCCCCCCGCCCCCCCCCCCCCCCCCCCCCCCCCCCCCCCCCCCCCCCCCCCCCCCCCCCCCCCGCCCACAATCCCCACCCCCCCCCCCCCACTTTCTTATGACTCGGAAACGGGAAATGAAAGTAAAAAAAAAATAAAAATACAGTGCGCTGCCTCATTATAAAGCACAGTTTATTGTTGTTCAAAGTTCAAAACAGTTTCAGGTCAATGAAACATGTCAACAGCTGTGAGGATGCTCCTAAATTTGTTCTTTGACAACAAATTTGGGTCGTACGCGCTAAATCCACGACTGGTATGAGGCCAGGCGCAGGGTTACGGGGGCGCCAAGTTGAGCCCAGAATTTGGTTAGTCATTTCTTTCAGAAAGTCTCTGTCTTTTTTCTCCATCTGCTAATGGGCTACAACAGGTTGGCTAATCTTACATATAACACATTTTTAAAATCATATAAAATGCATTTAGGGGATTGTTCTGCATTACAATGACGATAGGAATGATAAGGAAGAGTGGGAGATGGTAAGATGGTTGATATTAGAAATTGGATGCGCCCGTAGAGTCGGCTGCAGCGAAACACAGAGAAGTGGATGGAGGTGGCACCCGTTGTGTTGTTCGCTTTAATCTCTTTGGGCTGAGTTCCAATATGGGGGAGCTTACATATCTGCGCTCAAACTATTATCTGGACTTAAACAGGAACTGGTGATGAACTCGAAGTGTCTGTGCCAGTGAGCCGGCGCCAGGTTGCAATTGTGGGTAGGCCTGCAGATGTAAGTAGGCCAAATTCGCGACTGCAAAAACCTACAAGGGGTTAGCGGGAATGGTTGGTTTGTCAAAGAATATGGTTCAAACGCCACGGCTACTGCGACACACACAAGCGCCACCAAGCTAGCATCACATACACACAAGCTCATTTATGCAAACTTGCGCTTGTAGAAAAATGTGTACATTTGGGTGTGTAATGCCATGTACGCAAAATCCAACGTTGGGATTTTAGGCACGTGTGAGATCTAGCTTAGCTATGAGCGTATACGCAGCTGCGGGTGTTGATAAATCGGCTGTAATACGGAAGTAATTTATGAAAGTCACAGCCTTTAGAATTTATGGGTGCAGCAAATGTCGCGGATGACATGTAGCAGCACGAAAAAAGAATTAGGGAACTAAGAGGCATCCGAAAGTCTCAAACACCACTCCTAATAAGGACTGGTGGACACAGGGCGCTCAAAAAGGGGGGCACGGTTTGTTTGTTGATGGGTGATGTAAAAAATAAATATGACGCTATAGAGTCAGCACTGCGTTTTTGCACGAATATTGGGCGAAATATAGTTTTGATAGGGCATTAGAAAAAATGCTCTCGCTTGAATTGGTAGCAAGTGAATAAATCTAGATGATGGAAGAATGAAATGACATGACTGAATTCATAGTTTATTATGCAGCAGGTGGCGTCCTCGTGGATGTATTTATGTACGGGGTGGCGCTCATGAATGAAAGGTCTGCAGTGTCTTGGGGACCGCAGGCCTGGGCTACAGGGGTAGAAGCTGTGCGCAGGGCATTGAAGCGCTGTACACATTCAGAGAGCGTAGTTGCGGGTCGCAGATTTCACAAAGAAGGACTGAAGCGCAAAAACTTCCTGCAGCATGTGTGAGGAGTCTATGGGGCTGCGATATCGCACGGCACGCGCGTGCGCACGTTCGGGAGTCAGGGGGGCAAGTGAGAACAGTTTGGAGTCGGGCGCATACCCATGCGGTAGCGTTATGTGGGGGTGTGGTGGCAGTGATGAGGCTAACACCTCATATCATAATGAAGATAACACACATGGCTTAGTCCGAGAATGTGAGGGAATACAAATAGGGGTCCGTGGTCGTCCACCGCTGTAATTACGCAGTTGCAGTAGGTCCTGGTCACAGGCAACAGCTGGGTCCACCAGCATATCCGACCTGGTTGCCGGTAATAGTGTAATTACTGTATATAGAAGAGCGCTTGGTCCACAGTTGTCAGCGACGAGTTCACAACCGCATTCACACGTTTACAATAACATATAGAGCGAGGATCAAAATAAGTACCGACCACACCGAAGTCAAGATGTAATAGAGGGGTCTACGGATCATGGGAGTCTGTGATGTTATTCTGAAGTTAGGTTGGCATTTTTCATTTAGACATATTGTCCGAATGCGCTCAAATTCAACTTTTGAAACTTGATGCGTGACCTATGAAAAACACATTTTTAATTGTGCAGTGGAAGATGTTTTGATGTTGTCCATCTGAATTTCCATGCGTGTTTTGGCGTGTTGGCCGCAGTGGAGATCAGCGGATACGTTTACGCCACCCGCCAGATCCCTGCCGTATTATGTATTTTTTTGCGTATTGTACGCTCACGTCCAGATAGATAAATGCGGAAAAAGTGATTCCACCTGTTTTTCCACCCTGATTTGGTCGTACGCAAGTGTCAAACATGAGGCCTGTGTGTCTCAACACACAAAAGGCCGGGGTGTGGACCTCATCTGTGCGAGGTTGAATGTAACCTGGCCTGTACGGCGCTCTCCTCTTGGGACCGCGGGGGGCTCAGGGCCTCTGGCGCTCCTCTACCGCACGAAAGTTCACGCTGCACCTTTCTTAAAACTAAAAATGACTAAAAAGGCTCATGCATACTGTTGTGAATGTTTTGAGAGCGGTTGTCTAGTGTAATGAGAGGACCAGAAAAAAATCCGGGCGGCTTGTTCTCCGGGTAACGAGGCTGGTGTGTATATGATCATGCCTGATTTAGTGGACAAAATTATTCAGCCAAGAAACAGGACTATATTTGATGCAACTGTGACGTCAGGGGGTTACATTTCTCTGTAAAAACATTAGAACGAACATTTAGGCATTAATGTCGTGGTGTGTAAAAATAAAATATTTAAATTAGGACTTTTAATAAAAGGCTTAAAGGGATTGAGAGGCAGAAGAACAAATTTGAAGTTAGGCAGAAAAAAACGGGTAGGGCACCAGCCTACCCGGGCGTATCCCTGGCGCCGCGGCTGTCTGTGTCTGTTCAATTATTAACTAGGGTCAAGACCCATAACACAATGGGAAATGGTGCCTTTGTACGAAACTTTTGCCGTGTTAGTTTGAGCAAACACATGCGGGCCATGGAAAACTATTCTGCTGTAGCCAAATAAGTGTGAATATGCCCAGCTCTGTAGGTTCTGTTGAGTTATATGATGATGTTATTGACTAGGGACTTGATGTCGTGCCTCCAACCCACACGCACGTTAACTTTTCGACAAGTGGAATTTCGCGCCAGACATTAGAATCAGCATGGGAGTGGTAAGGACTGAAGAAAAGTCCTCACATCTCATAAATTTCGGTAAAACAGCCTTTGGCTACTTTAGGCAAAGCTGAGCAAGTCACTTGCGTGTTGTGCAAACACGAGGGGGTGTACGCATTGGCAGCTCTTGTTTGGTGTTGTTAGATTTGAGGTGATAGCTTACAGGACGTGGGCTAATATACACAGCTATTTCCCGGAGTTCCCCGGGAAAAGGCGGCCGTCGTTTCCCGGGATTTGATACGGCGCTTGTGCGGGAAAAATAATATTTAAACACTACGGTGGAGGGACAGTTGGGAAAGGAACATAGAATAGAATAATGTCAGGAAACCCGGTCCCATGACACTTCTTGAAGTGGAGTTGAGTGTTTATGTTGTTCAAGTTCACTGGTCACGTTATAGAAATTTTTTAGCAAATCATTCATTTTAATTACTTAACAAGGAGTGGAGAGGATGTTTTTATTTTTATAAATGCCCACCACCTGTGAATATCATATTTTACATCTGTGTGTTTGTAGCCAGTAGTGAATTAAGTAGTGAATTAAGTAGGGAAATAGTAGTATATATTCATTCATATTTTGTATTTCTGCCAAATGAATCGTTGAATGACATATGTAATGAAAATGCCCTGGTCCCCAATGAACGACTGTTGCTTTCTCTGTGCTGTGTTAGTGCTGGTACAAGCTAACATGTGTCAGGGGTCGCCTTGCACAGCTATGTTGTTAACGCTGCATTGTCTTGATGTTTGCACAGGGGGTTTCACAGGTAACGTGCAGGCTCCTCTGGGGATTGGACTTCGTGTGAAAGTGACTCCACACAATAGTCCATAAAAGGGGGCGCTTCAGGGAGCTCCTCCTCTGGATAATGTGCTAATGAGAAGGTGACAGGAAGGACTCTGCTGGCACGGGTGGCACTGGGTCAGGAGTCAAAGGATAGGAAGCAATGTGTGCCGGACTAAAGGCTGTAAGAAGCAAATGAAAGAGCTCATATTGCCATCTCCGCCTGCTGTGCACTTTCCTGTGTGGACTTTGAAGGTGATGTGTAGCCGAGGCGGTGACAGTTGACAGAAGCGTTGTACTGGAGAAGAGAGAGAGAGACCAGAGGAGAGAGACCAGAGAGGGAGAGACCAGAGGAGAGAGAGACCAGAGGAGAGAGACCAGAGAGAGAGAGACCAGAGGAGAGAGACCAGAGGAGAGACCAGAGAGCGAGAGACCAGAGGAGAGAGACCAGAGAGAGAGAGACCAGAGGAGAGAGACCAGAGAGGGAGAGACCAGAGAGAGAGAGACCAGAGGAGAGAGACCAGAGAGAGAGATACCAGAGGAGAGATACCAGACAGAGAGAGACCAGAGGAGAGAGACCAGAGAGAGAGACCAGAGGAGAGAGACCAGAGAGAGAGACCAGAGGAGAGAGACCAGAGAGAGAGACCAGAGGAGAGAGACCAGAGGAGAGAGACCAGAGAGAGAGAGACCAGAGGAGAGAGACCAGAGAGAGAGAGACCAGAGGAGAGAGACCAGAGAGAGAGAGACCAGAGGAGAGAGACCAGAGAGAGAGAGACCAGAGGAGAGAGACCAGAGAGAGAGAGACCAGAGGAGAGAGACCAGAGAGAGAGAGACCAGAGGAGAGAGACCAGAGAGAGAGAGACCAGAGGAGAGAGACCAGAGGAGAGAGACCAGAGAGAGAGATACCAGAGGAGAGAGACCAGAGAGAGAAATACCAGAGGAGAGAGACCAGAGAGAGAGACCAGAGGAGAGAGACCAGAGAGAGAGACCAGAGGAGAGAGACCAGAGAGAGAGACCAGAGGAGAGAGACCAGAGAGAGAGAGACCAGAGGAGAGAGACCAGAGAGAGAGAGACCAGAGGAGAGAGACCAGAGGAGAGAGACCAGAGAGAGAGAGACCAGAGGAGAGAGACCAGAGAGAGAGAGACCAGAGGAGAGAGACCAGAGAGCGAGAGACCAGAGGAGAGAGACCAGAGAGAGAGAGACCAGAGGAGAGAGACCAGAGAGAGAGAGACCAGAGGAGAGAGACCAAAGAGAGAGAGACCAGAGGAGAGAGACCAGAGAGAGAGAGACCAGAGAGAGAGAGAGACCAGAGGAGAGAGACCAGAGAGAGAGAGACCAGAGAGAGAGAGACCAGAGGAGAGAGAGACCAGAGGAGAGAGACCAGAGAGAGAGAGACCAGAGGAGAGAGACCAGAGAGAGAGAGACCAGAGGAGAGAGACCAGAGAGAGAGAGAGACCAGCGAGAGAGAGAACAGAGGAGAGAGACCAGAGAGAGAGAGACCAGAGAGAGACCAGAGGAGAGAGACCAGAGAGAGAGAGACCAGAGGAGAGAGACCAGAGAGAGAGAGACCAGAGGAGAGAGACCAGAGAGAGAGACCGACCAGAGAGAGAGAGACCAGAGGAGAGAGACCAGAGAGAGAGAGACCAGAGGAGAGAGACCAGAGAGCGAGAGACCAGAGGAGAGAGACCAGAGAGAGAGAGACCAGAGGAGAGAGACCAGAGAGAGAGAGACCAGAGGAGAGAGACCAAAGAGAGAGAGACCAGAGGAGAGAGACCAGAGAGAGAGAGACCAGAGAGAGAGAGAGACCAGAGAAGAGAGACCAGAGAGAGAGAGACCAGAGGAGAGAGAGACCAGAGGAGAGAGACCAGAGAGAGAGAGACCAGAGGAGAGAGACCAGAGAGAGAGAGACCAGAGAGAGAGAGAGACCAGCGAGAGAGAGAACAGAGGAGAGAGACCAGAGAGAGAGAGACCAGAGGAGAGAGACCAGAGGAGAGAGACCAGAGAGAGAGAGAGACCAGAGGAGAGAGACCAGAGAGAGAGACCGACCAGAGAGAGAGAGACCAGAGGGAGAGAGACCAGAGGAGACATCAGAGGAGAGAGAAACCAAACTAATCACAAAATTAGTTTTTGTTTCAGTTTTCAGTCTGTGGTATTACAAATGGTAAAGCGTTGTATTTAGCCGGGTGCGTATAACCGGAAAATTATTCTGAAATATCTTATTTTTATTTGGCACAAATTTGGCAGTTTGAATGAGCTCAGTTAATGTTGTGTTGACTTCGTATGTGCAGCAGATTTTATGAATTGACGTAATTTTTTTAACCTTTTTTACTTTTCCGCTCATTTCTTTGTCACCAATTTTAACTGTATTCAAACATTCGTAGATTTTTCTGCGTATTCAGTTTCAGTTATTAAATCATTTCCAGTGCAAAAATACGGAAGTACATGTTCACTCTCCGTTTTTATCACGGGCCCGTTTCTTTCACCTCAATAAATAACAGACGCTGAGGTTTGGGCTCACGTGAGGTTCCTAAACCCTCAGTCCTGGGTCTACAGTCTCAGTCCTGGATCTACAGCCTCAGTCCTGGGTCTACAGTCTCAGTCCTGGATCTACAGCCTCAGTCCTGGGTCTACAGCCTCAGTCCTGGATCAGTCTCAGTCCTGGATCTACAGCCTCAGTCCTGTCTGGTCTGGATCATGTGTGTGTGGTATGGCCCATACAGATTTGATTTGAAGTTATCAATAAACTTCATAAGATCCTGTGTCCACGTGCAAAGTGATTTTAAAAAACAGTTTTCTGTCCTTGAAAGTCTGCGGCCGACATGATATTATAATTCTCCAATTGGATTTTTGAAAAGGCGTGAACTCACTTGTGTTGTAGCGCGGCTCGGGGCTGTACCAGGCCGTTCCGCTTCTCACGGGGTCCGGGTACGTGAGCTCCCCTACCCCCGGGCATAGGTGGCTCATCCCCGGGTACTGGAGGTCCCCTACCCCCGGGCAAAGGTGGCTCATTCCCGGATACTGGAGGTCCCCTACCCCCGGGCAAAGGTGGCTCATCCCCGCGGAGGAGAACTGGCTCATCCCGGGCGGAGGCAGGTGGAAGCCTGGGGAGGAGGCTGCAGAGGCGCCCGCAGGAGGAGGCCCAGTCCCGGGCAGGGTCTGCAGCTCCGGAACGTGGTGATGATGATGATGGATGTGGTGATGATGAAGCTGAGGCGGCTGCGCGCTCTGCTGCTGCGCGTGCTCGTATCTCGGCCTGAAACGATTCCAGAATATTGATTAAAGCTGGGGCTCGTAACTTTGAAACCTCTCTATCAAACCCGTGTCTCTGGTTCTGGCTCTAAAACTGTTGCTTCATGTATTTGTGATGTCACATCTTTAGATCAGAGAAGACCCTCACTCAGCCAATCAGCTCTCAGCCCAAAGAGGCAGATAGTGACTCTTTCTGACACAGAAAATGAATTTGTTCACAACAGTACTTTTGACTCTCTCTTTAAAAATGTAACATGTATGAGACTAAAGTTACAGAACCCAGCTTTAAACATTTCAATTTCGGTTTTGTATAAAACTAAATGAAAACGCGTGCGCGAGGAGCTGCGGGCGTGAGTTTATTTCGCAATAAACCTATAATTATAATATTAATAATTATTATCATTATAAAAATGATAATAATTAAAAATAATAATGATTATAATATAAAATATCAATGTGAGAAAGTCTGTGTTTTTTGCACTTATAGACGTTTTATGAACAGTTTTGATGCCTTATATATTTTTACTTGTTTGCACTTCCTGTTACTGACTGTTATGGAAATATAATCATTCTGATTGAGATAAAACTGTTTAATTTAGAAACTTATCACAAACTGATTTAATAAAATCGAACGTTTGATCTTATTCATTTTTCACATTAAACAGAAGTAAAAATATAATTTATTATTATCACAAAATATTTTTTATGTTTTAGTTTCAATAATGTTTAAATAATAATGAATAAATATGTTTTTATTGAACAATGAGTTCTTCTCTGGTTTTACTGTGTCCTTCGCAGCCGTTACTCACAGAACTGCAGTTACTTTAGGAACGTGGCTCCGCTGCATTAGAACATTATTAAACCTTTTTAATGTTTAAAAAAACTGGTTAACGGAGGTCAGACTCACAGAACTGTAGTTACTGTGTAACTTTAGCTTTCGGCCTTTATTCAAATGAAATCACGAACCAAGTCTGGTCCACAGCTTTGAACTACTGTTGTTATTATTATTATTATTATTATTATTATTACTGTACATTATTACAGTCAGTTCCTAATTTAATGAATTATGAACAAATTGTTGTTTTAAAATTCTCTCAATCCGGTTTCACTTCGTTTCAACACTGCGTTTTTCTGAAGAACCGATATATAACTATATGTATATGAATATATATGTATATAAATATATATGTATATAAATATATACATATATATGTATATAAATATATAAATATATGAATATAAATAGATACATCATCCGGGTTTGTTCAGATGCGCTGCGTCATAGAAAATAAACTTTAAACATTAAAATACATCACAACATCTGAAATAAAGTCAATATTAATGTATGTTTTGTATTTTTTCAGACAAATATGATTCAAATATTATTCACTAAAAAAACTCAAACAGAATTAGTCTGTTTCGTTTTTGAGAAAATAAGTTTAAACTAAAACTTTATAGAAGCAGAAAGTGTCTGAATGAAACTCTTACTATTCATTAGTTCAGCTAAAATTATTCACATTTTTGTATTTTTATTATTTCAATCTCATATACAATTTTGATTTTTTTCCCGCGGCCCCAGGAGTCCCGTACCTCCGTCCTGACGCCAGACTCATGCTGGATCCCGATCTGTCCTTCAGGCCCGCGGGGAGAGGGTTCAGGCCCGGTGCTCGTGTCTCTGGTGTCCCCGGTATCCTGTGTCCACGCGGATGTCCCACACGGAGAAGCACGTGCAACTCATGGGTCTCAAGCTGAGGTCCCGGTCCCGCGTGAGCAGAGACAGACACCGGACTGAAGTAACGGAGACCAGCGCCTCTGCGGCCTTATCCAAGCGGGAGGCGGGGGAGGAGCCAGAGATAGACCAGAGAGAGACCAGAGAGAGACTAGAGAGAGACCAGAGAGAGACCAGAGAGAGACTATAGAGAGAGACTAGAGAGAGACTAGAGAGAGACCAGAGAGAGACCAGAGAGAGACTAGAGAGAGACTAGAGAGAGAGACTAGAGAGAGAGAGAGAGAGAGAGACTAGAGAGAGAGAGAGAGACTAGAGAGAGAGAGAGAGACTAGAGAGAGAGAGAGACCAGAGAGAGACCAGAGACAGATCAGAGAGAAACCAGAGAAAGACCAAAGATAGACCACTTGTTTTCCTGTGGTTACCATTTGATCTGATTTGGAACATGTTGGACGCGGTCAGAACGTCTTTAAAAAACACAAATAGAAGAAAAGAAGGGAACTGAAGTGTCTTTCTGAGTCTGTGGCTCTCGTCAAAGACTCATGAACCAAACTGAAATGAGACGAGGAGTCTGCTTCTGATTGGCTGATAGAAACCTGCTCCACATTATCAGCCCTGACTCTCATTCATTTAAATGGGGACAGAATGATGCACTCATTATTAAGAGAGATCCTTTATTCGCCCACAGCGGGAAAATGTCAGTGTTGCATCACAGGATATAGAACAGTAGGAAAGAGGAGCACACGGCACAAGTTAAGTCAACAATAGCTATACTAATTAAAATAAAACAAAATCTCTAACTCTAGCATCAAATAACAAGTATAAAAACTCAATCTCGAAATAATAAAAAGAAGTGTAAAAGTTTTACATTTGGCAAAATAAGAGGCAAATATAAAATACTGTGTATTCTAGTGCAAGCACAGTGTAGTTATATGTTAGCACCTGTACATTAGCAGCAGTATGTTAGCACCTGTACATTAGCAGCAGTATGTTAGCACCTGTACATTAGCAGCAGAATGTTTACATCTGTACATTAGCAGCAGTATGTTAGCACCTGTACATTAGCAGCAGAATGTTTACATCTGTACATTAGCAGCAGTATGTTAGCACCTGTACATTAGCAGCAGAATGTTTACATCTGTACATTAGCAGCAGAATGTTTACATCTGTACATTAGCAGCAGAATGTTTACATCTGTACATTAGCAGCAGTATGTTAGCATCTGTACATTAGCAGCATGAGGCTCTGAGACACAGGGACTCAGTAAAGTGACAGAGCCTCTCCTTCACACACCGAGGATGAATTAGTCTGTCACTGAAGCTGCTCTCCAGAGCAGCCAGACTGTCCTGCTGGGGGCGACAGTCATGGTCCAGCATAGATGTTAGTTTGTCCAGGACCCTCCTGTCCCCCACCTGCTGCACTGTGTCCAGGGAACAGCCCAGGACTGAGCTGGACTTCCTGATGACCTTGTCCAGCTTCTTCCTGTCCCTCTCTGTGATGCTGCTGCTCCAGCAGACCACACCGTACAAGAGGCTGATGCCACCACAGAGTCATAGAAGGTCTTTAGGAGTGGCCCCTGCACTCCAAAAGACCTGAGCCTCCTCAGCAGTAGAGCCTCCTCAGCAGTAGAGCCTCCTCAGAAGTAGAACCTCCTCAGCAGTAGAGCCTCCTCAGCAGTAGAGCCTCCTCAGCAGTAGAACCTCCTCAGCAGTAGAACCTCCTCAGCAGTAGAGCCTCCTCAGCAGTAGAGCCTCCTCAGCAGTAGAACCTCCTCAGCAGTAGATCCTCCTCAGCAGTAGAACCTCCTCAGCAGTAGAGCCTCCTCAGCAGTAGAGCCTCCTCAGCAGTAGATCCTCCTCAGCAGTAGAGCCTCCTCAGCAGTAGAGCCTCCTCAGCAGTAGAACCTCCTCAGCAGTAGAGCCTCCTCAGCAGTAGAGCCTCCTCAGCAGTAGATCCTCCTTAGCAGTAGAGCCTCCTCAGCAGTAGAGCCTCCTCAGCAGTAGATCCTCCTCAGCAGTAGAGCCTCCTCAGCAGTAGAGCCTCCTCAGCAGTAGAGTCTCCTCAGCAGTAGAGTCTCCTCAGCAGTAGATCCTCCTCAGCAGTAGAGCCTCCTCAGCAGTAGAGCCTCCTCAGCAGTAGATCCTCCTCAGCAGTAGATCCTCCTCAGCAGTAGATCCTCCTCAGCAGTAGATCCTCCTCAGCAGTAGATCCTCCTCAGCAGTAGAGCCTCCTCAGCAGTAGAGCCTCCTCAGCAGTAGATCCTCCTCAGCAGTAGATCCTCCTCAGCAGTAGAGCCTCCTCAGCAGTTAGAGTCGGTTCTGGCCCTTCTTGAAGAGGGCGTCTGTGTTATGAGTCCAGTCCAGCTTGTGGTTCAGATGAACACCCAGGAACTTGTAAGTAGTGCTGGGAACCTCAGGGAACCTCACGATACGATGTGCGATAGAAAGCTCACAATAACGATTATCTCACAATATGACGATGCAGCGATTATTGATATATTGGTCAAAAATATACCTACGATAATATTTTTCTTATATTTATGGCATAAATTAAGTAAAAAAATACACTTTATTTCAAGATAAATGGATAAAGTGTCATGTGTAACATTAAAGTGAACAAGCAAAAATGCCTTTGAACCTGCACATTTTAGTAAAAATCGTACTTAATCTGTCTCACATCCACTAAAATCAATACGAACATTCTTCAGAAATTGTAGAATACGTAATGTAGCCATATATTAAGTATCAATACTTATTTTTTTCCAATAAAGCTTAAAAAAATAATATTAATTGAAAAAAAAAAATTAATACTTAGCAAAAGCATATCGATAAACGATTGTGTGAGAAAGTGTCACCATACATCTCCATATCGATATATTATCACATTCCTACTTGTAAGAGTCCACTCTCAGTGTCCTTTCCCTGGATGGAAATCCACCACCATCTCCTTGGTCTTCCCCGCGTTGATGAGGAGGTGGTTCATCTCCTTGGTCTTCCTCACGTTGATGAGGAGGTGGTTCATCTCCTTGGTCTTCCTCACGTTGATGAGGAGGTGGTTCATCTCCTTGGTCTTCCTCACGTTGATGAGGAGGTGGTTCATCTCCTTGGTCTTCCTCACGTTGATGAGGAGGTGGTTCATCTCCTTGGTCTTCCTCACGTTGATGAGGAGGTGGTTCATCTCCTTGGTCTTCCTCACGTTGATGAGGAGGTGGTTCATCTCCTTGGTCTTCCTCACGTTGATGAGGAGGTGGTTCATCTCCTTGGTCTTCCTCACGTTGATGACGAGGTGGTTCCGCTGACACCAGTCCACAAAGTCCTGTATAACTCTGTACTCTGTGTCATCGTCCTCGGAGCTGAGTCCGATGATGGCAGAGTTGTTGGAGAACTTCTGGAGGACACAACCGTCCGTGTTGTGTCTGAAGTCCGCAGTGTAGAGGGTGAAGAGGAACGGTGCGAGGACAGTCCCCTGGGGGGCCCCCACACTGCAGGTCAGGACCTCAGACACAAAGTCCCTGGTTCTCACAAACTGGGGTCTGTCTGTGAGGTAGTCCAGGATCCACTGGGACAGGTTGTAGTCCACACCGGCTGTCTCCAGCTTGTCCCTGAGAAGCCGCGGCTGAATGGTGTTGAAGGCACTGGAGAAATCAAAGAAGAGGATCCTCACAGTGGAGCCGGGTTTCTCCAGGTGGGACAGCGAGCGATAGAGGAGGGTGAAGATGGCGTCCTCAACCCTGATGCCCGGCCGGTAGGCGAACTGCAGCGGGTCCATCGCTGAGGTCAGAGTGGAGTGGAGAGGTCCCAGGACCAGTCTCTCCAGTGTCTTCATGCAGTGGGATGTTAGAGCCTTCTGGCCAGTGGCTCCGGATGGCGCCGGTGTATGGCTGCGTGCTCGAGCTCTGGGTTGCACCCTGTCTTTTTTGTGTTGGTGCCCCCGGTGTTGATTCTGATTGTACTGCAGGTAAAAGTGTTCAAGTCGTTAACCCATTGCCTGTGGAGCAGGCTTTGGTTTAAATCCTGAGATGGACTTCAGATTGTATTTAAGTAGCATTATCTAAGATTTTCATGTAAAAGTCATCATTAAAGGGCCCCAATCTGTTAAAATGCATTAATAAACCATGCTCTTTTCAAATCCTTTTCAAAGTCCAGCTGCAGTAGAATGCATACTAAACGGGCTGTCTCTGGGCAGTGCCGGTCCTGATGGCATAGAGACAAGGTACATTAAAATGGCCTCTCATGTTCTGTGCTTTCCTCTGGCAGATCTATTCAACCTTTCATTTAGCTCTTGTGAAGTTCCCTCTGCCTGGAAACGTGCAAAAGTCATCCCCCTTCACAAAGGTGGTGACATCAGTGACATGAACAACTATAGGCCCATCTCAATAATCAATAGCATTGTAAAAGTATATGAAAAAATAGTTTTTAATCAATTATCTGAACACATATCATCTAAAAATCTTCTATCTCCACTCCAATCTGGCTTCAGGAAACATTTTTCAACAACATCTTCATTACTAAAGTTTTCTAATGACATTTTTTCTGGTTTTGACAACTCTTTTTTTACTGGTGCTTTATTTATAGACTTATCAAAAGCCTTTGATATGGTTGACCATTATCTTCTTTTAGACAAACTTCACTGTATTGGTCTGGACAGATCCTCACTCCTCTGGTTCAATTCCTATCTACATCACCGTCAACAATGTGTCTTTTACAATGGTAGCTACTCTGGTTTTTCTTTTATCGAGAGAGGTGTGCCACAAGGTTCGTCACTGGGTCCACTTCTTTTCTCCATTTTTATTAATGACCTTCCCCTTGCCTGTACAGACTGTAGCATTCAACTTTATGCAGATGATACAGTGATTTACACATCCAATGATAACATCAGCAATATTCAACAATCTATCCAACATGACTTTAATTCTGTTCAACACTGGCTAAAATCTAACAAATTATTACTGAACAAATCAAAAACAGTTGTCATGTTGTTCCAGAAAAAAATGCATCCTATTTTCTCTAACAAAATTCAGCTTACTTTTTCAGACATGTGTCCAGTTCCAGTCGTTGATAAATTTAAATATCTTGGTTTGTGGCTTGATCCTTCTCTTTCATTTAACATTCATATACAAACAATCACAAACAAAATTTCATATAGACTAAAAGTACTTTACCATTCATTGAACTGTTTTGGTTTATCTGTTAGGAAGAGGATCATTTGTCAACTGATTTTACCTATTCTTGATTACAGTGATATAATTTATCAAAACACTACTGCCTCTGTCCTCCAGCCCCTGAACGTCACCTACCACAGCCTGTGCAGGTTCATTCTCCGTTGTCCCTTTAGAACGCACCACTGCCTTCTGTACGAGCAGCTTTCCTGGCTCTCTCTGTCCTCCAGACGTCAGCTACATTGGCTATTATTTATTTTTAAATGCATTAATCTTAGTTTTCCTGACTATTTAAAACAATATTTGATTCCTTTTCACCCTCCTACAGTTTGCGTCATGCAAATCAGTCCTTCTTTTCAGTCCCAAGATTGAAAAAAGAAGTCGGGAAACATGCATTTAAATTTAAAGCACCGTCTGATTGGAACAGTTTGCCCTCATCTGTTCGCTCTCTCAGTTCTCTGGCTCAGTTTAAGAATGCTCTTGTGCGAAATCTCCAAAATCAGTGTCATTGTTTTTGATTTTGGGTTACATAATCCTATGTTTACTGCCTTTAATATAAATAAGTTTAGTATTTTCACTATTTATTGTCTGCATCAAATATATTTACAACAGTCATGGTGTGTGCGTGTGTGTGTGTGTGAGTTTGTTTTGTGTGAGTATTGTTTATTGTTGCTTTTTGTCCTTTGTCTTTATTGTTTACTTTATTGTATTGCATTGTATCTGTCACCTCTGTTACCTTTTTGAGGACCCCCTCGAAAACGAGATGTTTCATCTCTAGGGGCTTATCCTCCAAATAAATAAATAAATAAATAAATAAATACTTCTTTAATTGAACAGTAGTTCAGGGACAGTTGAATTTCAAATGGGCGGCACGGTGGCTGAGTGGATAGCACTCTCGCCTCTCAGCAAGAAGGTCCTGGGTTCGAATCCCGGTCGGACCAGGGCCTTTCTGAGTGGAGTTTGCATGTTCTCCCCGTGTCTGCGTAGGTTTCCTCCGGGGACTCCGGTTTCCCCTACCACTAAAAATATGTCCAATAGTTCTGGCATGTGCCTCCTGTACTGGCGACCCCACTCCCATCTCTGTGTGGAGTGAGAGACAAATGCCCAAAAATTAACAATTGTAAACCGCTTTGAGACTCAGATCTGCAGTGAAAAGGCGGTATATAAATTAAAACTTACTTACTTACAAAGTTAGTTTTACAGCCCCTAAATCTTGTATTTGTTTTCATTTCGATGCCCCGCCCTCCACCATTTTACCAATCAGAAAGTTTGTGATCCGAGTTGCCAGAAGGAATAAAACCAGGATTTCTATCTTTGTGAAAAAGGTGTTGGTTATTGATTTGTTGTTGACAAAATTCTTGTCTATTCAGAGATTATGGTCTTAGCTGGATTTGTTTGCATATCTGGCAACCTGAGTCAGAGAGAGTGGGAGAGTTTGCAGTACCACTTTTTACCAAATTTTTACATATGGCTCCTTTAAAGATACATTGACAGAGACAGAGATTTAATTTATTTATATATTGTTTATTTGGTTGGGACAGTGCATGTTAATGAACACATCACTCCAGATTGTAGCCATGGGCTAATTTGCATCCGTTGTCCCACATTCACACTCACACACACTGAACTATTGCACATGTTTATAGTGGTAGGGGAAACCGGAGTACCCGGAGGAAACCTACGCAGACACGGGGAGTAAGTAAGTAAGTAATTTTTATATATATTCCGCCTTTCACAGACCAGAGTCACAAAACAGTTTACAATTGTTATTTTTGGGCATTTGTCTCTCACTCCACACAGAGATGGGAGCGGGGCCAGTACAGGAGGCGCATGCCAGACCTATTGTGCATGTTTTTAGTGGTAGGGGAAACCGGAGTACCTGGAGGAAACCTACGCACATGCAAACTCCACTCAGAAAGACCTTGTTCCGACCGGGATTCAAACCCAGTACCTTCTTGCTGAGAAGTGAGAGTGCTATACACTCAGCCACTGCCGAGAATAACAGAGGGAGACAGAGAGAGAGAGAGGGAGATAGAGACAGAGGGAGATAGAGACAGAGAGAGATAGATAGAGGGAGAGAGAGTCGCGTCTCCACAGATGTGACTGTGACGTCACCGTCTGGTTTCAGTGTAAAAGTTCAATGAAAAACATCAAATATCTTCAACTAGTCTCCGTTTGTCCTGCAGCGCCCCCTGCTGGACACATGGGGACCACACATTTCACTAAAACCCATTTGTTTATTTGAGCTCGTTCAAGATATTAACACATCGACAATGTCGATGTCTCATAAATAACACATGTTTAAAGCTGGGTTCTTTAAGAGTTTAGTTATTTAACAATTACAGTACAGACCCCAGAAAGTAAAATGTGAATAAAACAGACACCAGGAGCCCTGTCACAGCTGCCTCTGCTGATGTGACAGAGACAGAAATACAGGAAACTAGTGACAGAAGCAACAGTTTTAGAGCCAGAACTACAGACATGGGTTTAAAAGAGTTCTGATGTTGTGGTCTGAAAGTCACAGACGTCAGCTTTTAAGTTACAGACCCCAGCTTTATGTCCCCACTGCTCTGTTATAGCGTCTGACCAGAGTCTGTTTTGAGTCCAATATTATTATAGATCTTTGATAGTCTAAAGTTCTCTGTTCCCTATTCACCATTCCCTAACTTGTATGTATGTTCTTGGTTCCTACACGGACAGTTTAGAGTGTTACACACGGCGACACGAGTGGATCTATTATAATAGATCCATGATTGGACTGTTCCTCGTGAGCAGGGGTAATGCTCCGTTTTGTAGAGTCGTGAGACAGAACAAGCCGAAGCCAAAGCGTGGTGCGCTGCGCCCCCTAGTGTCTGCAGAGAGAAAGAGCCTTCATCTTCAGGGTACTGCTGACGTCAGGGAGAAAGGAACATTATGTTAAAGTGGACATATCGTGTTTTCAAATAATTGATTTTTACATCTAAATCATTAATTTGTGGCCTATATAAAGCGTAACTGCAATGCCTGGGTCTGAGTCTCATTATTTGTAGCTCCACGGGCCTTTCTTCTACACCTGTTCTGAGGTGCGTCTGAGAGCAACCTGTTTTGGTGCTGTCTCTTTAAATGCAAATGAGGCGCTTTTGACCACGCCCCCATCCAGGTGACACAGGTTCAACTCCACCCCGAGCGGCCATTTTTGTAGTTTCTAAGCACAGATACAATTATCTCATAGAAACTTCTCATTACATCGCAAACATGAAGCAGGCCTTCCTCATTGACTGAAAGCAAATGTTAATTTTCATTCTTAGTCCAGTCTTATTATTGACTCTTCTCTTTTTAGCTTTGGGATCCATGCGCACAGTCTATGATGCTCACACGCCGGTTTGTTTACAGCAGCGGCCGCCCGGCGCGGGCCTACGTCGCAGGATATGACGCACTACGTTGACAGAAATTTTTACATTGAATATTACTTATGCACAATTTTACAGCATTTAAAAACGTTAAGAAAGTTTTTTCCTTCTACAGAAGGAAAGAGACGCATGCGCCTCCGGAGCAGCAGGTTGCCGACTCCTAGTTTATACAGTATGTGGAAGGAAAAACTGTAGAGAATCAAGATATGTGCAGTTTCAACAATAAAATAAAATGCAATAGTCTACATTACAAGAGAGAATAAACATGTCTCAGAGTGAGGGAGGTGGACACAGACAACACTATTGTTTGTTACAGGGATGAGAATTGGTCAAAAAAGACTGAAATGCATATTGTCAGCCATTTGCTGGCTCTAAATCTGTTTAATTTGTTCACAACATATTACTTTTGGGCTCAAACATGAACTTTTAATGCAAAGCAAAATGTAGGTATCAGAGCTTCATTTAGGGCGTTTAATCGCGCTTCGAGAGGAGAGGGGAGACGCGGACTGTTTCCTGCAGCAGTGTATTTATTGGGTGCAGATTACTCAAAGACACGCATGGTCCTGTGCACGTTTTTGGGGTTGGGTACATGGCCACGATGAGGCTGCGCGCTCAGCCACAACACGGTGGAGCGGCTGCGAGCGGCTGGACGCTCACAGCCTCTCGCAGCCGCATTAAGGGCTCGACACACGGGAGGCGACAAATGAGAGCGATCAGCAAAACTCAACGCTGTCGCTCAGATAACATGACAGACGGGGCGCGATGCGGCTTGACGACAGCGTCGAAAAGTTGAGCCGATTTCAACTTTCTGGGATCGCGTCGCTGACCTGCGCGTGCACGATACATGCACGAGCGGGAGGATTTCACACGCACGTTTTTCGCCCGTCGCTGAGCAGGAGGCTCGCTAGCGATTGACGCTATGTCGCGCACGTCCCATTGAAATGAATGGAGGCGATGCGATGTCGCCTCCCGTGTGTCTAGCCCATTACAAAGCGGCCGCAGATGCCCCGGAACACTGCCGCCGCTGAGGTGGCGGAATCCCGTTCGAGTACATACAGCAGGTGCCCCGCGGATACGCGCGCCCCGCTCCAACAATTCTCAACGGATTTACACTTCTCATAAACATGTGTTTTGTATGAGGCAGACAGACCGGCCCAAATATGGGCATCGGCCCTTTGGGCATTGCCCGGTACGCCCGATGGCCAGTCCAGCCCTGTTCGCTGGCATCCTTGAGCTTGGACTACAAATTCGAAGTGATGCACAGTAGAGGAGGGCTGGGCCGAAGTGTTTTGTTAGACGCCCATGCCCTTATATAGCAGTCTCGCTGCAAATACTGTGACGTAATAATTCTAAACACGTAATAGAGAATGGCAAAATCAGAACGGGTTGAAAAATCTTACCTAAACAGAATATGAAGTGTTCTCTGTAACCCATGAAGAGACTGATTTCAACTTTTTTGCACTTCTAGAGGCTCCAACTACACAACATAAGGCATTTAAGGCACAAAAAGTGGATTTTTCATGATTCGTCCCCTTTAAAGCTGAGGAACGTAACTCAACTTTAACCCTAACCCGTTACAACAACACAACTTGGTGTAGTTTCACATCATGTATTTGTAATGCCACATCTTCAGATCAGCCCAAAGGTTTCATCAGATGTACAGTTTTAAAGTTTCATTTAAAGATAGAAAAGAAAAACCTCTTCACACATAAATGTCTTTAATAATCTTAATAAATTACAGATCAGTCAGATAAATATGATCCACATTCAGACAGTAACACAGCAGCAATATGAAATATATATTAGAGCTTCCATCAAACAGACTTTAAATACTTAGATATGTACATAGAGTTTGTTTATGGTCCGGTCCCTCACAGACAGGTTCCCTCTGCCTCAGGACCCAACGTTAAAGGAGAAATATTATATCAGTAATTATAATAAATACACTTCATACAGTGTGACATCACCACAGTGTGACATCACCACAGTGTGACATCACCAGAGTGTGACATCCCCACTGTGTGACATCACCACAGTACCGACACTTAAACGCAGCTTCCACGCACACTGGACGCACATTCTCTAATTTTCAGACGCTAGGGGTGTTCAGACCAGAAGTCCTGGCCTACGGTGGGAAAAAACGCAGGCTTTGATGCTAACGGGATTACGCTAGCGGGTTTTTGTTTGTTGTTCTTCTCCAAGAATGCAGCTGCAGCGTCTGTGTGTCTGAGACCTTCAGAGACTTCATATATAACAGCAGTTTGTGTTCACGGAGCTGTGCCATGAGTTTATTTTATTATTAAACAGTACTTCTGTATCGAGAACATGTAAGCTGCACTTGTTTACAATCACAGGAGAGACTCATGCTGGAGCATGGATCTATAATAATAACTAGGGTATTACTCAGTTGGTAGAGCATTGGCCTTTAGGCCTGAAGGTTGTGGGTTCAATTCCCACCTCTCCACTGACTCCCACTGATGTCTGATGTTGTTGTGTCCTTGGGCAAGACACTTAACCCGACTTTGCCTAAGGCCCCCGCTGAAAGAACAAGGCTATGCTCACACTTACAGAGCAGCCGTCCTCCTGTGGACTCACCACCTGCAGGAGGATCAGTGAGGGGCTGGTGCTATGTGACGACCCAGAAATGGATTAAGGGGTAGAAAATGGACGGATGGATGGATGGGTATTACTAGCTTACAGCTATCCCACCCATGGGCACAGGGGGCGCCTGTGGTACTGCAGACTAAATTCACGAGGGCTACCCAGAAAAAAGTCCCATAGAACTCAATGCAAATTAAAACAGCTCGACCTCAGCTGACAGAGAACCTACAGCTTTCCTAAAGGTCGGATTTTGTGGGGATTTTAGTGTCCCTTGTCATCCTGAACGTTTTTTCTTCTTAAATCCTTCGGTTTTCTTTAAATCCACATTTTACTGCCACAAACTGTGAGATTTCATAACACTTTTAAGCAACTTTTGTTAAAGTTAAACTCATCATTCTATCAATGTGCAGAAGCCAGTACTTTTCCCTTGTTTTGTCTATCTGAAGGCCAAGCTACATGGCACTGTGGCTTGGCAAATATAGTTGAGTTCTACTGATCTCCCGGTTTCCGTGAAGTCCCATGAACTACTGAGCACAAGCCATTCATTTGAACAGGGCGCCATCTTGGATCACCGGGGCTTGGGCTGGAGGCATATGTTTCGAGTATTTTCAGTCTGCCCGCCCATACCGCTATTTTCCCCATGACCACTTTACGGCTCTCTGATTGGTCGCTGCACGTGTGGCCGGCGGAAAAAGTTAAACAATTCCCGCTACCGCTCCTCTGCACCTGCCACGCAGTCCTTGTGTGTCACGACGCTCATGCAGTTCCACGCTCGAACGGACGTCACCATTGACTTTGCATTGAAAGTTGCCGCAGCGCATGACCCAGTCTGAACGCCCCATTAGCCTTAAGAAGAAGAAGCAAAAGAAGCTGATTTGAACATAAACTGGAGCCAAAGTCCAGTTCTGATGGCGTTAGCTTCACGGTGTAACCAGAGTGAGCTGCAGACAGAGAGTTACTAACTTCAGTGACTCTCTCCATGACCTGATTTACAGTGATGTCACAGTGATGTCACAATTATGTCAGTTACGTCACAGTTGAGTCACAGTTATGTCATGGGACGCATGGTGGTGCAGTGGACAGCACTTGTGCTTTACAGTGATAAGGTTTAGGGTTTGATTCCACCTCCAGGAGTTTGCATGTTCTCCCCGCGTGCTCCAGTTTCCCCAACCACTAAAAACAGGTGAGGGTTGAATGGGTGTGTGACTGTGTGACAGATGGAAATGAGCTACATAGCTACAATCTGGTTTATTAAGAGCTCCTGCTGTTCATGAATATGCTCTGTCCCATCGAAATAAAAACATAAACAAATAGTGATGTCACACAGCTGTGTCACCAGCCCCAGTGCAGCAGGTGCTGCAGGGCTGCGTGTTGTGTCAGTGCGGCGTGTGCTTCCGGCGGCAGCAGCGCAGACACACACAGCAGTCGCTCACATGGCTTCAGCTGCAGGCGCCGCACCGGCAGCAGCTGCAGCGCCTCAGGGCCACGCTCCGAGCAGGCGCGCTTGAGTTTGTAGCGATGGTTCTGGAACCAGATCTTGACCTGGTTCGGAGTGAGTTGGATCAGAGCCGCCAGCTGCTCTCGCTCCGGCGCAGACAGATACCGCTGCTGTTTGAAGCGCCGCTCCAGCGCCTGCGTCTGCGCCTTGGAGAACAGCACACGCCGCTTCCTCCCGCGGGACTTTAGTGTCTGACCCATGTGACCAGGGTGAGAGAGACCTGGGTGATGACCAGAGAAACCCCTATGTGCAGACAGGGCTGACGGCTGCTCCAGCGTGCACTCTACACAAACAGAAGAAAAGACAAAAAAACATATTTAAAATGAACAAAATCATTAGACGAAAAGTCACTGTCCACAAGGGGGCACTGTGCTGCTGTCACATGTACTACAGCACTGGACTGCAGTTCCTCTCCCTGCCACTCGGAGTGTCCCCCGTGTAGACCGCTGGACTGAACTGTAGGAGGTCTGAATGGATCCTGGTCTCCCTCACAGACAGACTCCAGTTTGTTGAACTTACTTGAACAAAAGCATAATAAAATCAGCAATGAAGACTATTCCTCTTACACTAGAGTTCTCTTGAACATTCATAAAATTATTCTCCAAAAATCCTCCAAAAAGCCACCTTGAGCGTCCAACCCGTCCACCTCTACATTGTCCTCCCCCGCTTTCCCCTTACCCTCTTTTCTCTAAATACAAGGTTAAAACACTGCCACCAACAGTGAAGTTAAACAAGAGACCCAGGCCCCGTCATTAAGCCGCCTCCTCATGGTGAGAACACAAAGAATACAGAACAGCATCAGGAGTTAGACGAATCTAATTCTTGTTCCGTCTAAGATTCAATCGACAACAATTGACGCTGACACTGAAACTTATCTGAAACTTGCTTATTGTCAGTTCTTTTTGTAACAAGTCTTTTTTAATTCATAATTCCATTTGTGCTCATAATCTTATTTCGGGGAGGCATAGCCGCAGATTTTAGTGGTTACTTTGTCTTTCATATAATGCCTCTTGGGAAGTTTGGGTGAATATTTTAAATGTAAATGTTGTTGTTGTTTTTGGATCATTTGTGTTTTTCACTCATAAACCCCCAGTGGACTCTGCAACCGTTAGAAGAAGTTCTGAATGTTCTGAAACCATCGCCCTGTGAAGGTTAAAATTGTGAGGGAAGTTGTCGTGGACTAAAGTCTCAATCTTTTATGCAGCTAAAATCTGAAAATACAAAACAATACAATTTATTCTTGTATAGCCCTAAATCACAACAGAAGTCATCTCAGAGACTTAACAAAACCATTAAAATCACCAACACAGAACATGTGATACAGGCTTCTTCTTTGACTAATCCAGGTTAAAACAGTTTTTTTTGCTGCATACAACTGAGGGATTTTATTTTTCCTTTTTTAAATGTTCTTTGATGGTTTATTTCAATGCCTTGTATGATTATTCCTGGTTTCATGTGCTCTCCTGTACTGACTGTAACGTAACTTTATCTCATTCTCCTCTCTCTCCACAGGGCAGTGGCGGCTGGTGGAATTTTCTACTGGGGGGCTATGAATATGATGACTAGATATATACCAGCAGTAAGTAAGTTTACACTGACTGTTGTGACTGAAGCCTCACACGAGAATCAACAAGGTCACATGATCAGGCCTGTAGCTTTCATCCAGCTGGGATGAAATATTTATCTTCCCAAACATAGCTAATTTGAGGGCATTTTGTATGTGGATACCAGTCTGCTCATGCTGTGAAGTGCTAAAAAGTGCTTCAGATCAGTCATACCTGTCTTGATCCATTCTGGGTCAGACCCTGATGTTTGAAACAAGAGGCATGGAAAGCAAAATAAAGCATTAGCCTCGCTACATGCTGCTAGCCAAGATTTGGCGCAGAACCAGGTCCTGGAAAAAGTACGAGTGTACCGTCTCCCCCTGTCGCTGGACTGCTGACTAATGGTAATATTTGGCTGATCAGGTCCAAGCTCTTTAACCTCAACCTTCTCCTGGTATGATCTTCTCTCAAACGGTATTGTTTTGAGTGATCTAACTGAATTATTCTTTTTCTCGTTCTCCATTTTGCGTCTCTTTACGTTCGTCTCAAATTCCCACAGCTTGACCTGTCAATCACTGTAAACGGACGTCACAGACAGTGAGAGTACAGGTCGCGGGCGATCCCACCCCCTCAGGGCGCACTTCTCCTGCGCCCCCAAATCGTCTTATCTCTTGCATTGAAGAGGAGCTACTGCGCATGTACAACTTTTAACGAGAGTCCATAGACGGCTCAGGGCGCAATCTTTTGCGCCCTGAGGCGGAAATACGTCCTCAGTCCGACACAGACAACGCTGATGAGCTTAATCAATCCAACTCAGCATAAACTATAAAGTATTTCTTCCACATCTGAAATAAAACACACATAAATTTCGAAATATTTTAATGTTATTATTTTTTTTAACGTTTTATTCAAGGTAACATGGCAAGTTGTGAGTGGTGGGGCGGCGCCCTAGCGCCCTCTATTGGCCGGCCGCCACTGCCACAGGGGGCGCTCTTCTGGGACCATCATCTCAGTTTGACAGTCTGTGGTTTACAAATAATAAAAATCTGTATATTGTAATAGAGCAGGACTGGAGTGTGAGCTGTTTTAACATGTAACAAATGTAACAAAGAAAAGCAGAAACTTGAGGATCCAGTGTTATGTTTGTGTTTGTGTGTTAGCGCTTCTTTAGCATCATCTGATGTTACTTTAACCTTTTACAATAACAAACTGAGGATATTTTTAGGCCTCTCCAATTATTCGCCAGTTTCATTTTTTCCCCCTGTCAAATAGCATCGATTCTTGACCCTGTAGACACGCACAAAAGTCTGCACATGGGGGTCTAAAACGACCGATTCGGCGAAAAATGTCATAAAATGAATGTTACCAGATGATTGTCCGACAAACTGCAACTCGATAGCGCCCCCTGGAAATTTCAAATTTGCAAAGCCTATGGGAGCCAGGCATGCATATTTAGGAGTAGGTGAAATTCAGATCAGTGATAGTTCTCTATGAGACGAGCCTAAAACAATCTGGGACCAGCAGGAAGTCGGCCACGATGGTCTGAAGTTTCATCGCCAGTTTGACTTTTCATTTTTTGGATTTGTTCTCGTTTTTCATCAGATCATATGAGGTCTACCACGCCATGCCCTGGAGGCGGCTGCGAGAGTGGAAAGGCCTTTCATCGCTGCTTGCGGCTTTAATGATTTTTTAATTTTTATTTATTTAGATTTAAATTAAGAAGTTTAATGTTTTTAATCAACTGCTCCCACTAATGTCTGCTGTCGCTGTATACTTGGGCAAGACACTTAACCCCACATTGTCTGAAGGGTTGAAAATGAATGAATGAATGAATGTTTTTAATTATTCATTATCATGAAGTATAACAGGCCATGTAGCAACCATACAAATGTGTGTGATGAATGCTCATTCATTTTAATAGGAGGAGGCAGTAGAACATTTGCAGATGGGAAAGGTCCGAGGGCCGCATGAAAAGGAGCCGTATGTGGCCCAGGTCTGCATTCTGACATTTTCATGGACCTTCAGCAACAAGGTCCTGGGTTCGATTCCACCTCCAGGCCTTACTGTGCGGGGGAGTTTGCATGTTCTGCCTCTGCCTGAGTAGGTTTCCTCCGAGTGCTCCGGTTTTCCCTCCCACTAAAAGCATGTGCAATAGGTCTGAGTGGTGTTTGGTCGGAAGCTTTGATGCACCTCTGTGTTCGGGTTTCGCTTCATGAGGAGAGTTTAGAGAATATCTGAACTCTGAACACTGTAAAGGTCTTTGTGTGACATTGGTTTGTGAAATGCGCTACATAAAAAACAAGACACTAAACATCTGAATATCTGATCTAAAACAACGGGTCCTATTTGATGTGCGCATAAATCTTATTTCTCCTTTAATTCGGCTGTAATGGAAGACGAAAAAAGCTGTATCTTTGAACCCGCGGCTTTTTGTTTTCTTTCATTCAGAATCTGGCCGCGCGCGACGCACATCATCATTTTCTATTTATTTCACTGTTTCCGAAACAAACAGGATTTTTTTTACATTATTTGTAAGAATTCTATCAGTTTCAAATCAATTCAATTCAATGTATCCTTGTCTCGTAGTTATCAGAGAATCAATGTTCACTCAGGAATTAAAAAGATAAAACACACAGAGCAGAGACCAATGTTTAAAATCCTTCTTAACAACAAAGATCGTTACAACACAAATAATATCAATGCAAATAGAAAAAACAATACAACCAAAAAAACCAAGAGACCCCGGTCCAGACCCGCTCGGGCCTCGCGCACAAAGGCGGATTATCTTGCGGCGCGTGAGGAGCGCGCGGGATCAAAGGCCTCGGCGCAGACTGTGTTCAGTTTAACTGCAGATTAGAATGGATTATAACGAGTTTAACTGCAGATTAAAAGGGGATTAAAGAGTTTGTAAAGATAAATGGATTTCCCCCACGAGGACACCGCGGCGGCCGCGACCACACGCACGACGCGAGCGGAGAAAAGAACACTTTAAAACCGCTGATGCTGCAACTGCTACTGATACTGATATTACTCATTCATTCATTTATTCCAGAACAAAAGACAAATCTTTTTAAACTGATGCAGAGACTTCGGTAACAAAGTGAGTCAGATAATATTAGAGATAATAATCTTTGTTCCTTGAATGTTCTTCATGTTTGTCCAAAACCTGCAGATCACATTCTCCTCTTGGTGCTATAATAATTATAATAACAATTATAATAATAATAATGATATGATTAAAGCTGCGGTCTGTAACTTGTAAACTTTCTTTAATTACGGTGATGATTTATTATTATTGATAATAATTAATAATTATTAATAATAATAACATCTATATAATTTCAAACCAAGATCTCAGTTAAACAGATGGTAACATTTTATTCAATGTTAATAATTTTATCAATATTAGAAAAAAGCACTGTTCAATTTTCTTTAAAAAATATATTTCAAATTTTTTTCTCTCTTATTAACTCATTAATGTTGATGTCAAAATGTTGTTATAAAACATTTAGAAACAGGAATGTTGTGTGTGACGTGAACACTTTCAGATTCACATTTTTTCCCGTTTGCAGTGAAACCAGTGAAACACAGAATTATAGGGTTTGAGAAATGTTTTATGTTTTTATACAGACTATATTTACAGAACACGGGGTCCATTTTAAAATTAGATGTGTTTTTTTATCACAGGACAGTCCCATCAACATGAGCCAAGGAGCAGGTTGTAAAACAGTGACATAAAAGTATATGCAAAAATGAACATTATCAGACTGAAAAATACAACTTTGAGTAAAATGGGTCTGAAACAGAAACTAGACCAGGACTGAACCAGGTCTGACCCAGGTCTGATCCAGGTTTGATCCAGTGTGTGTGAGTCGACTCTGACCTGAGAGCGGCTGGAGGTCCCAGGGGCCTCTGCGCTGATCTGCATCCTTGTTCGAGGCCTCTCCTCTGGGCGGCTGAGCTCCGCTGGGCCCTGGTCTCACACCGGGAGTCCTGGAAATCTGGTCCGAGTCCGGGAGGTCCAGGATCTCACGCACCGAGAATCCAGATCTGGACATGACCCCTGGACCAGGTCTAAAGCAGGGCTAAAGCAGGACTAAAGCAGGGCTAAAGCAGGACTAAAGCAGGACTAAAGCAGGACTAAAGCAGGACTAAAGCAGGACTAAAGCAGGACTAAAGCAGGTTTAAGGTAGGTCTAAAGCAGGACTAAAGCAGGTTTAAGGTAGGTCTAAAGCAGGACTAAAGAAGGTCTAAAGCAGGTCTAAAGCAGGTCTAAAGCAAGTCTAAAGCAGGACTAAAGCAGGTCTAAAGCCGGATTAAGCAGTACTGAAGCAGGTCTAAAGCAGGTTTAAAGCAGGACTAAAGCAGGTCTAAAGCAGGTCCAAAGCAGGACTAAAGCAGGACTAAAGCAGGTGGCAGGACTAAAGCAGGACTAAAGCATTCTAAGCAATTCTAAGCAGGTCTAAAGCAGGACTAAAGCAGGACTAAAGCAGGACTAAAGCAGGACTAAAGCAGGTCTAAAGCAGAACTAAAGCAGAGATAGTGTGGATTTGAGGAGGTGGAGTCTCAGCTCAGATCTTGGTCTTGGTCCTGGTTTTGGTCTTGGTCTTGGTCTCTGATGCTTCAGTCACAGAAGGACCATCATGTGTTTGATCACAGCTGGTTCTAAAGTCGAGTTTTTTCCACCAATATGAGATATTTTCATAAACGTGATCAGAAGGAGCTCCCCTCATTAAAACTTGTATGGTGTGTGTTGTGTGTGTGTGTGCGTGTGTGTGTGTGTGTGTGAGTGTGTGAAAGAGAGAGAGAGGGTGGTGTGTGTGTGTGTGTGTGTGTGTGTGTGTCCACAGTTCGACCTCCTGCTGCTCTGTTCAGTTTTCTCTTGTCTCCATAAACATTTAGACATAATACTGTTTCAGCCCGAGACAATAGAGAGAGATCAGAGACCAGAAAGAGACCAGAGAGAGAGAGAGACCAGAAAGAGACCAGAGAGAGAGAGAGAGAGAGAGAGACCAGAGAGAGAGCAGAGAGGGACCAAAGAGAGACCAGAGAGAGAGCAGAGAGGGACCAAAGAGAGACCAGAGAGAGACCAAAGAGAGACCAGGGAGAGAGACCAGAGAGAGAGACCAGAGAGAGACCAAAGACAGACCAGGCAGAGAGAACAGAGAGAGAGAGACAGAGAGAGACCAAAGAGAGACCAGAAAGAGACCAGAGAGAGACCAGAGAGCGACCAGGAGAAGACCAGAAAGAGACCAGAGAGAGGCCAGGGAGAGAGACCAGAGAGAGAGAGAGACCAGAAAGAGACCAGAGAGCGACCAGCGAGAGAACAGAGAGAGAGACCACACACACACAGCAGAGTGCATCACTGGATTTCTTGAGTTAGTGAAACTGCATTGTTTACTTTACGTAACAACAATAAATGTGTTAGATATAATTAACGTTTTTAAAATCCCACTAACTGTTGTGCCTGGACTCTGTATGACGCTGAGGCCTGTAGTTTAGGCCTTCCATTATAAGTGGTTCTAGTCAGTGACAGAGGAAGACGCTTGTTCAGGTTGCTCCTGGTGTTTATGACAGACCTCCTCATTCCTGGTCTTATATCGCCATCTGCTGCTGAGACCAGGAAGTGCATCTGTCATAAAACACGTAAACCCGCGGGAAACTCGCATATAAATGACTGAACTATGGACTAAACACAAACAGATGCACTTCTTTCTCATCTGCCATAATATCTGAATAATTATTAATTGCAGTGATTGTCGTTCTACTTCCGGGTTTCCGTAAACAGGAAGTGAGCGACAGCGTAGAGGACAGAACCAAGAACGCGTTTTATGTTGACATTTTTCTCTGTCTCATATTAAGACAACGAGACTGTCCATGGAGGTGGACTGAACACTTAAAGCTGGGGTACGTAACTTTAGTCTAGTGATGGGTTGATGAAGCTTCATGAAGTGTTGAACCTTTTCATCGAGAAAAAGGTTCATTTCTTGATGCTTCATATGCTCACAAACCTCCTGTTGGTCAAAATCTGTATTGACATTTGAACTGTTTGTGAGGCTCTTGGTGCATAGGAATTAATACTGGTAACAGAAATAATAATGTAATTTGATTGTGTATGACCCATTCATTCATTTGTTTCATTATGATCAATATCATTAGTGAAAATTAAATGACAATAAAATCATAATGTACTGGGAACTGGTACAGTTGTCTGCTCTAACACACACACACATACACATACACATATACACAAATACACACACATATATTTAATGATGAATGATTATAGCTTGTCAAGTCAAAATCAATGTTATAAATCCAATAGGACAAAAAACATGTTGAAAGTGTAAGTGCTTTTCTAAGGACGTGACACAAATGGGGATATTAATTGGGCATTGTGACCCCATCAGTTGTTTAAAACCAAAACATTTCTGACAAAGTTCTTACACGTGTATTTACATCAAAGTGCTCCCGGTAAGATTCGAACCCCGGTCCACCAGGTCCCAGCCCTGCTTCCCTACCATCACTGACTGAATTAATCAAGACAAACACACGAAGTTTGAGCGGATCCTCTGCAGTACTTCATGAATCTCTCCATTTCCTGTGCTCCCGAGGCTTCAAACGTCATTGGTGACGTCACTCATCTAAAACAACTCAGGCTTCGACTCGCGCTCCGATAAAAACTTCAGGGATTTCTCGACTCACGCCCCGAAGCGCCGACGCGGCACGACCCATCACTACTTTAGTCTAGAGGAGAACAGAAAGAGTCTTAAAGTATAATGTTGAACAAAATGTGAATACATCATGCGTGTTTGTGTGCGTGGTAGTGTGCGTGTGTGTTGTGTGCTCAGATGCGCCCCCTGGAGGCCAAGCGGCTGCTGAAGGCGGTGATAGCTCTGGAGTTAGCCGGAGTGTTCGGAGCCTACGGCCTGTTCACCTGGATGAACAACAGCAGAGGTGAGACACTTTACTATCAACACATGATTGAACCTTAAAACATGTTCATAGACGTGTATGAGGAGTGTGACATCATCAAACAGATCTGAACATAAGCTGGAGCTAGTTTCCTTATATGGGCATTTGTTCTGACGCCGTTCGCTTTTCTCTGGCGTGACATAGGCAGATGTGTTGTTAAAACAAGCTGGAGTTTCCCACTGAATGAAGGCCTCTGATTTAAGCTCACAATGTTGAGTGTGACACAGTTAATGAGCCAGAGGAGTTTACTTTTACATGAGTTAATAAAAGCCTGAGAAAGGAGCCAAACTTCACCATGAGCACTTCCCTACTGGGTCCTAATGCCGACATCTCAGGCACCCCTCAGTAATCACTGTATAATGTGCAGTGTTGGACACGTTACTTTGAAGTAATTAGTTATAGTTACTTCTCCCAAAAAGTAACTGAGTTACTAACGGAGTTACTCCACTATAAAAGTAACTAGTTACCAGTAAAAGTAACTATTGCGTTACTTTTTCGTTTTGTTCTGGAACATAATGTGCACTCGACATGCGCATTTTTACCTTTAACCTCAGTGAGTCTGAAATAGTGCCAATATTTCCATCTGAAAAAGGCTGTTTTGCTGCTGAAGTCCTGTTCACTCTCCATCTCTCTCTGTGCTGTAAGCACTAAACACAAACACCCGCCACTGTGAATGTGGAAACACCGGTGAAGCACTGACTTCAGCCCAATCAGATGAACATATATATCATAGAAATCAACTGGACCTAGAGAGCGGCTTATTCACAGTTTGTTTGGCTACAGCAGAATATGTTTCATGCCCGCATTGTTTGTTCAAACAAAACACTAAACTATGAGTTATGGGTCTTACCTTATAAATGACCTGCACAGTCCACTTCAGTTCAGACCAGTTCCGTGTTTAAGTCCAGATAATAATTTGAGCGTAGATATGTAATCCTCCATTTGGAAATGAGTCCAATAAGTTTTAAAAAGTAAAACAAAAACGCATGTGTCCTCCATAAACTCTTGCTGGAAAAAAATTACCCTAAGTGCATTTTAAATTATCTTAAAATGTGTTATATGTATGTTAACCAAACATGTTGCTGCCCTTAGCAGATAAACCAGGAAGAGAAAGGAGCTTATCGATGGAATTGTATGCAGCCTTCTGCGCTCACATGCGCTCCTCTGAGGCATCACGGTGATACAAGCCGTGGTTGAGCGCGATTAAGACCCATATTTGTTTCAAAAACACAATTTATGACCGTCCTCTCAACTGTAGACATGTGGATTGTAAAGGAAATGTTTTAAATCAGCCAATAATTGCTGAGAGGTTTTTTGATCCTCCTTTCTCTCAAGACAACAGTGTCCTATCATGAAGGAAAAAAAGTTAATTGTGCGTCTTGAGTAACGCGCAGTAACGGGGTGTCGGCGATGATAACGTCGTTATAGTTATAGTCAAAGTAATTAGTTAGATTACTCGTTACTGAAAAAAGTAACGCCGTTATTCCCATCACTGATAATGTGCTGCTGTTTTCAGACTTTAGGAGCAAAGTGAACACACGCTTCCCCAGAGTCTTAGAAGGTAAGAGCGTTTACACAGACTCATGCACACGGCAGTAAGCTGAGCTCTGATTGGTCCTCTGTGTTTCAGCCTATTATCTGTCCAATGAGTACGCTGGAGTCTACGGCATCAGAGAGAGGGACCAGGAGGCCTGGAGCCAGCAGGACTGAACAAATACTGGACAAGGACCAGGATTGAACCAGGTCCGAACTGAGCTTAGAACGTGGGGGATAAAAGTTCTCATCCTGCCGTTTCATTTTCAGAACTAAGACTTTGATTAAAGTCTCTAATCAGCAGAATTGTTATCAACCGTCCGGTGTGAAAACTGTCGTTCCCCGTTTACTGAGGACCAGAACTCTCAGTCCATGTGGATTTATCCTGCAGTACCACCACGGGCCTCTAGTCCATGCTCAGCCCTCAAACCATTGTGCCAGTTGCCCCTGGTTACTGATGTTTTTATTTGAATAAACGGTTCAATGAACAAATGTGCGTGATTTTTATACAGTCACAGATTTATTCATTTGGTTTGTTACAGAAGAGTAGATAAAACACATTCAGTTTGTTTTTAACACACAGCACTGCTGCCGTCAGGGTTTGAGCTTCTAGTTACTCACATTAATAAACCACTTTCTTGTAATCCAAGAGTATATGAGTGTGACATCACCAGTGTCGTCTTGATGCGAAGCTGAAGCTGGAGCCAGTTCCCTTACATGAGCGTTTGCTCTGACATCAGCTCCGTGCCATGACAGGCATGTTAAGGATCCTGATTTGCTGGAGGAGTTTATTTTTACATGGAAGTCAATAGGTTAGCATCGTCCTCCATCTGTGTACAGTCTCTGGTCCAGTTTGTACGGAGGTCATAATAAAATATATTTATGTCCAAATGTTCATAAAACTCCAGTCTGTGGTCACTTCCTCCTCTTTCCGCTGAACTTCTTGTTTCCGGGGCTCTTTCCTCCTAACATGGCTGCTCCTGGTGTCCTCTTCCTGTCTCCTGGTGTCCTCTTCCTGTCTCCTGGTTTCCTTCTCTTCTGGAACATGGCCTTCTTCTTCCTCAGAGTTTTGACGTCACGGTTGTGGATCCAGTCGTCCCGTTGGCTCTCCCACTTCAGCTGCTTCACCCCTGCACACAACACCACAGTGACTGCTCCCTCTAGTGGCACGATTGGAGAACTACAGCCATTTCAGTTCACTTTAAAGGCAAAAAACCCATGTCTCCAATTCTGGCTCTAAAACAGTTGCTTCTGTCTCTATAGTTTCATGTGTTTCTGTTTCTGTCTTTAGATCAAAGAGGACCACCCTCAGCCAATCAGCTCTCATCATAAAGAGGCAGATAGTGGTCTTTCTGTTCAACCTACTTGTGTCATCAGTGTTGGGAGTAACTAAAGTAATGTGCTTTCTGCAGAATCGCAGTAATGTAAGGCATTAAACACCAGTAATATTTGACTCAGTAACTTTACATTGCATTTTAACTTATAATAAATCATGCTTTGTATTTGCCGCCGCGAGATCAGCAGGAGTCACCTCTGCTGCAATGGTCTTTGCCTCCAAGTGTTCCTTTCATGGTCAAACTAAAAGCTCTATCAACCTCACGCTACAGCATCATAAGCTCCATTTAGTTTGTATTTATATATTTGGGGAAAGTAACTTCAAAGTAATGCAGTAGTAGAGTAATCCTTAACAGAGACTTATTGTAGGAACACATTACTTTGAAACAACAGTAACAAGTGTCAAAGTTGTTCACCTGCTTTGTCCGAGTTCCTCACAGCGTCGAGTCCCGTGTGGTCGACTTTAGAACCAGCGTTTTCATCCAGGAGAGATCCAAACTGAGAGGGAGGAGACAGGTTTGAACCAGGACTGAGCCAGGTTTGAGCCAGGTCTGAGCCAGGTCTGAGCCAGGTCTGAGCCAGGTCTGAGCCAGGTCTGAGCCAGGTCTGAGCCAGGTCTGAGCCAGGTCTGAGGACTGAACCAGGACTGAACCAGGACTGAACCAGGACTGAACCAGGACTGAACCAAGACTCACCTCTTCCGCTGATACGAAGGCGCCTGTGTTGCTCTTCATCCTCTTCTTCTTCTTTGCCCCTTTTGAATCTGAAAAAATTAGCTTTTAAGATGAAAATGAAGAGATCCTTTATTCATCTTCCTTTGGGGAAATGTCAGTGTTGCATCACAGCGACAGAACAGTGGAATGAGGACGAGAATATTAAGTAGATCACAACTACACTTTAATATATTACAATTTCTAGCTTGTGTGTGTTTGCTTATGTAATGTTTGTGTGTCTGTACCTGTGAAGTCCAGTTTCTCAGAGTTTTTGCGTTTGCATGTAGTTTTCTGTCTGGTCTCCTCCTGCTCCTGCTCCTCCTGCTCCTCCTGCGAGTCTGGGACAGGACATGACATAACTCATCAGTAAACACATTAAATCAGATAAAACCCATGAGTTTGAATCCTCACCTTCAAAGTCGTCCTCCAGCTCTGGGACTGAACACAGACACAAGGTTATTACACAAACATCACATTAAAACATCTTTAGAGCCAGTTCATCTGTCCCAAAAAGTCACCAAATGACTACTGTTATTTTATTTATTTATTTATTAGTTTATTTGACAGGGACAGTGTACATTAATGAACATTACTGTAAATGTACCAGAATTAGCCACAAGGCTATTTTCCATCCGTTGTCCCTGGACAGATTTAAAATGTCAACCTAAAAGCAAACACAACACTTGTATACAAAACAACAATGATAAAAACAGTGTACATTTACCATATATACAATTAGTTAAAAGTTAGTGTTGACAGGACTGTTTTGTAATGAACCATGATTTGAGATGAGTTTTGAACAGATTGTATGAGGCCAGTTCTCTGATGTTTGATGGGACTGTGTTCCACTCCTGAGACGCCCTCACAGAGAAGGCACTCTGGCTGAAGGCGCTCTTCCGGAGTGGGATAACACAGTCCCCACGGGCGGCCCCCCTGGTTACCCTGTGTGTGGTGTTCCTGACTGTGATAAATTGATTGAGAGGAGGTGAAGATGAACCATGAATGATCTCGTAAATGAGACAGAGATTAGAGTATTTGATGACATTTGTCCAATTTAGAAGATGGTGTTTTTGTAAAATGGAACAGTGGTGAAATCTTTGTGGTTTTTTGTCCAGTATCTTGAGTGTTTGCTTGTATAAGGATTCTATTGGTTTTAGGGATGTTTTGTTTGCCTGTGGTTAAGCAGTATGTAATGTGAGACAGAACCATAGAAAACATGAATAATCTTGCGGACTGAAGTGATAAGTTGGATCTGATGAACCGGAAATTAGCTAGGTTGAATTTGACTTTATTGGAAATGTTTTTTATGTGGGATTTGAATGTCAGCTTTGAGTCTATTGTTACTCCCAGATATTTGTATTCTGTCACGATTTGAATTTTTTGACCGGAAACTGAGATATTGATGTTATCATATGAGGTGTTGGATTTTGAGAAGAACATACCAACCGTTTTATTGACATTGAGCTTTAGGCAGCACTGATTTAACCAATTTGTGACATGAACCATAGACTGTGATAGTTTGTCGGCAGCTTGTGTGGGGTTTTTGGCGTGTATGTAAATTACTGTATCATCTGCGTACATTTGAACATTTGCATGCGGGCACACTGATGGAAGGTCGTTGATGTAAAGTGAAAAGAGTAG
Source organism: Knipowitschia caucasica (assembly GCA_964034765.1). Taxonomy (NCBI): domain Eukaryota; kingdom Metazoa; phylum Chordata; class Actinopteri; order Gobiiformes; family Gobiidae; genus Knipowitschia; species Knipowitschia caucasica. The sequence continues at coordinate 6,364,732 of OZ035839.1, forward strand.
TGGGCCTAAAACGGAACCTTGTGGGACACCGGTGGACAATGGGAGAAAGGGGGAGCAGTGATTATTGATCCTGACAGACTGTACGCGATCTGATAGATATGACTTTGTCCATTTTATTGTACTTCGTGAAAAATTGAATTTGCTGAGCTTTGAGATGAGTATTTCATGATTTACAGTGTCAAACGCTTTTTTGAGGTCAAGAAACACTGCTCCTACAACTCCATTTTTATCCAGTAATTTTTTTACATTTTCTATGAGGTAAACATTTGCTGTTTCTGTGGAATGTTGCGCCCTGAAACCGAATTGCATTGGATGAAGGGAGAATTGTGTTGTGTTTAGATGGGTAGCTATTTGTTGAGCAATGAGCTTTTCTGCAATCTTGGAAACTGTTGGGAGAATACTTATTGGCCTATAATTGCACAGAGACATAGGATCACCAGATTTATGGATTGGGATGACGGCAGCTTTTTTCCAGATAGTAGGAAACTGATTCTGGGATATAGAATAGTTTATCATTTTAGTTATGGGTGGAATGAATACAGTGCTGAGTTCTTTTACCATAAATGAATCCATGCCAAAAATATCTTTAGTTCTTGATGATTTAAGTGACCCTATCATCTGTCCAACTTCAGCCTCTGTCACATCAACAAAGGCGAAGGATGGTTCCAAGGTGTTCGTTGGATAAACAGTCATCTTGGTTGAGGGGAAAGATCCAGCGATCGCGGATACAGACTCGGAGAAAAAAACATTTGTTGCCTCAGCAATTATAAGTGGGTTTTTTAACACTTGTCCATTCACCCTAATTTCTGAAAGTGTTTTCCTTTTAGCGTCCTGTCCTACTAATTTCTTCAGATGATTCCAAATAATTTTAGAGTTCCCTTTAGCATTTTCTATTATGGTTAGGAAGAAATTAGCTTTGGCCCTACGTATACGATATACAACTTTATTTCGCAACGATGTGAACAACTTTCTAGCAGTATTTGTCTTATTTTTCATTGCTTTTTTAAGTGCAAAATCTCTTTCCTTCATCAGTTTTAAAATATCCTGATCCATCCAAGGTAATTGATTTTTATTTTGTTTCCTATTGATTTTAGCACTGTGTTCCTTAATTAATTGCTCTATAGTTTTTAAGAATGATTTACTGTCTTCATCAATGTCTTTACCCTGCAGTAGTTGATCCCAGTTAGTTTGTTGAATCGAGTTTCTGAACATTTCCTGCATGTTTTTGGGAATTCCCACATATTCATTGTCACTGCTATATGAGTGAAATCTCTGATTTGAGAGTTACTAGTGCTGCTTCTACTGCTACTATTGCTGCTGCTAATCGGGGGTTCGTCAGACCGATGGATCTTGAACGAAGAACACAAGGTCACTCCAACATGCATCAATTTCAACTTAAGAAGAAAATTAGCTTGAAAAATAGGAGAAAAAACCTGCTGATTGCCAACTTGCTCTGTGGTCTGAGCGGAGCCTGCAGGGCCTCTGATGTAAACATGTTTACACTGATAACGGGGCAGAGCACAGAGCGATACAGAGAGATCCTGAAAGCTCTTACCATCCTCATCGTTGTCGTCTGGGTTCATGAAGGCTCCGCCCTCTTCCTCAAACTCCTCCCCAAAGTCTTCCTCATCCAGACTGAGCTCCACCTCCTCATCGTCCAGATCCAGGTCTGAGTCCTGGTCCGAATCTGGGTCTGAGTCCAGAGGGTCTGAGGTCTTCTTCCGGCTCACGTTCCTGAAAACATGTAACAGAGACGTCCCTTAAGGCTTCGCTCTGGGACCACTGCTCTTTATAGACAACTGTGGTTAAAATATACATCTGTGTGTGGGATGTGTGTGTGTTTGTGAGAGAATGTGTGTGCGTGCGTGTGTGTGTGTGTGTGTGTGTGTGTGTGTGCTCACCCGGCAAAGTCCAGGTTGTCCTCCTTCAGCTGAACGTAGAAAGAGTCTCCTTCACACGAGTCTGAGAGAAACAAGAGTTTACTACAGTAAAACACAAGACACACGAGACACGCACACATGCACAAAACCAGTCCAGACCGGTGTGGTCCGGTCCCGATCCAGTCCAGTCTGATCCGGTCCCGATCCAGTCCAGTCTGGTCCTGATCCAGTCCAGTCCAGTCCAGTCCAGTCTGGTCTGGTCTGGTCCCGTCCAGTCCTGATTTAGTCCAGTCTGGTCTTGTCTGGTCTGGTCTGGTCCCGTCCAGTCCTGATTTAGTCCAGTCTGGTCTTGTCCAGCCCAGTCCTCACCCAGGATCTTCTCAAACTCGTCGTCGTCCACGTCCTCGATGCTCTCAGTGTCTGCATCAGGACGAGGTCTGCGTCCCTGCTGCTGCTCCTGCTGCTGCTGCTGACGCTTACGGAAATACCTGAACATACAACAATATGTTATTAATAAAAACTAATACTGCTGCTGATGGAAGGACCTCCTGCAACATTATACTACAACTACAAGTTACAGAAGAACCTGATCCATCAGTATCTCTCTCTCTCTGATCTCTTTCTCTGGTCTCACCGATGGAAGAAGACCTGGTCCACAGGGATCTGAGATTCGTCTTTGGTCACAAACTCATCACAGTTCACTGGAAACACAAGTTCAAAACAGGTTTAGTCCAGGTTTGAACTGGACTAAACCTGTTTGATGGTTTAGTCCAGTTCAAACAGGTTTAGTCCAGTTCAAACAGGTTTAGTCCAGTTCAGACCGCTCTAATCTGAGTACAGAGTCTCACCTGGGGCACTACTGGTTGCAGTTTTCTTCGGCTGCAGAACAATCGACTCAGAACTCTCTGGAAGAGGGGGACAGTTACAAGTTAGCAGAAAATATATGTGAAACAAGAGCCAGGCGGCGACGTCACAGATTAGGGGCGGCAACGTCACAGACCAGGGGCGGCGACGTCACAGACCAGGGGCGGCGACGTCACAGACCAGGGGCGGCGACGTCACAGATTAGGGGCGGCGACGTCACAGACCAGGGGCGGCGACGTCACAGACCAGGGGCGGCGACGTCACAGACCAGGGGCGGCGACGTCACAGACCAGGGGCGGCGACGTCACAGACCAGGGGCGGCGACGTCACTGCCTGATCAGTACCTGGATCACTCACGTTTCTGCTGTTTGGGATTCCTGAAGACGAATCTGTCCAGGAACCGGATCAACGTGAAGTCCTGCAGCGGGTCTCCAGAGTACGACACACTCTCCCCCTGAACACACACACACCTGGTTACACCTGGACCTGGTCTGGATCCTGGTCTGAGGCCTGGTCCTGGTCTCACCTTCAGGATGGTCTTGGCGAACAGAGACACAGACGGATGGTAATGAGCAGCGAGCTGAAACAAACAGTTGAACTTTAGAAACAATTTCTTTAATCAGGAATTAACCTCAAATTCCCCTTCGTCTGACCTAGTCTGGTACAGTCTAACCCGGTCTAGTCTGGTTGGCCCTGTGTGACTCTGTCTGGTCTGGCTCTTACCTGGTGCAGTTCCCACAGTGTGCAGTGGTCGGCGCCACAGAACAGAGGATTCCTGTGGAGCGGGTCGTACGAGTGAGAACGCACTCCTCCTGAAACACAACACACACGTCAATACAACTCACACACACGACACCCACACACAACCCATATCCGCGCACAGACACACACACAGCTCACCCTCCATGTTGTGGTGGTGTACCCATGATGCACTGGGCTTGTCCTGTGGAGGGGGCGTGGCTTTGTCTGCGTCCACAAAGTTCTCTTCCTCTTCTTCGTCAGGCTGGTCTCTGAACGACTCCTCTCCATCCTACACACAGGGCCTCATAAGTACACAAACACAGGACCTCAGAAAAACACATGCAGAGGCTTATAACTCAAGCACTTTCAAGGTAAACTTGGATAGGAATAACTTTGTCAATTACCTTTAGCTGTAAGTGCCGCCCATTGTATGTCACTCATGTCCCTATCACAGACCGGGCAGTATCCCCGTTTGTCATCTCGGCCATAAACAAACTTTGTACTTATTTCAAACTTGACATGTTAATGTCTGCCGAGATACGGACGTACACACCGTTACTGAGCATCCTGAAACCATGGGAGCAATATCATGGAGATGGAGTCGAACTTAATTTTTATAAAGTACTGAATTCTATTTCTCGTGGCATAAAGTCCTAATGTTATATTAAAACACAGTAAAGTTTGAAAAAAATCAAGCATTTTCAAGCATACTTAAAATGTCAAGCACATTCCAGACCTTCAAAACACTTTACTGAAATTCCAGCCTTGTCCAGACTTTCAAGGATCTGTACAAACTTGTCAAAAGTACACATACACACAGCCACGCACACACCCAAAAGGCCTCATAACTACACAGCCACACACAGACACTCGCCAACAGACAGACAGGGCCTCATAAGTACAAACACACACACATAGGGTCTCATAAGTACAAACACACACACACACACCTGGTTGTCCTGCAGCAGTGTCTGTAAGCCTGGCTTGCTCCTCAGGATCTCCGACAGCAGGAACAGTGCTCCGCAGGTGAAGCTGGCGCTGTTCTCTGCACTGACCTGTAGGAGGCGCTTCAGGAATGCCTTCACCCTGCGCAGCACTGTGTCCGCCTTCACAGACTTATACACCAGGTTCAGGAACATGGACTGACGAGACGACGACACCAGCCCCGGGTCCAGCAGCTTCCTACACACACACACACACACACACACACACACACACACACACACACACACACACACACACACACACACACACACACACACACACACACACACACACACACACACACACACACACACACACACACACACACACTATTTGTATAGCACAGTTCATACATAGTTTTCCGATATTTTGCGAGAATAAAGATTTCTTATCTGTTTGACATTTATCATGGTCTGTACATGAACTGAAGCAGAGGACAAGTCTTATTTTCCTCGATGTTTGTAAAGTCTTTGAAAAATATGAGGATATGAATCGCAGTATATCTCAGAATCAAATCACAATACTGTCTATATCGCAATAATATTGAATAATCGCCCAAATATCAAAATACGATTGAAATCCTCACATTTTTGCTATCTCCCAGCACTAAGAGTATTAGCTAAAACAGCAGTAACGGTGTCTCACCAGTAGAGGGCGCAGTAGTACTGGTCTCTCACTTGTAGAGGGCGCAGTAGTACTGGTCTCTCACCTGTAGAGGGCGCAATACTGGTCTCTCACTTGTAGAGGGCGCAGTAGTACTGGTCTCTCACCTGTAGAGGGCGCAGTAGTACCGGTCGGACACGGCCTGTTGAGACTCCATGACCTGGAACAGTAGCATTAGCGCCTGCACCGCGGTGTTGAAGCGGACAGAGTGCACCACAGAGAACAGCGTGTCCATGTGCTTCCTCACGGCGGCGTCTCCCTCCGTGGCGTAAGGATACGCTCGGTTCACTCCGCTCAGCAGCGCACTCAGCATCCTGCCCGCCACTTCCTGCCGCTTCACACACCAGCGGAAGAACGAGAAGTAGATCCCAATGAGGCGACCGGCCAGGGCGCCGTCGTCCCGGGTCAGGATCACCTGCACCAGAAACAGGTTAAAGCTGGGGTCTGTAACTTTAAAGCCTCTCCCCGCTCTGGTCTGGTCTCTCCCCCCTCTGGTCTAGTCTGGTCTCTTCCCCCTCTGGGTGCAGTACCTGGCTAAGGAAGCAGAGGGCGTAGTACTGGGCCTTCTCCCCCACATTGGCTCTGAACAGCAGCCGCTCCACCTCAGCACACACCACCCCCTTCATGTTGGGGTGGCGATGGAGCAGCGTCTCTAGTGTATGCGAGGCTTTAGCCGCTAGCTTGTACTCAGGGTCCCCCAGCTTATTGACCATCTGCGTGAGGAGCGCCTTCTCCTGCTCCGGACGCGCACTCAGCAGCTCGAAAGCCGTAGTCAGAGCTTTTGCTTTGGTCGTCAGGACGGTGTCATGAGAGACGACCTCCAGGGCAGACACAAAGTCCTCCATGATGATCTGAAGAGAGAGCACACATGAGGGAGAGACAGGACAGATCAGAAAGGCCAGAGAGAGAGACCAGAGAGAGACCAGAGAGAGACCAGAGAGACCAGGAGAGGGGAGAGGAAGAGAGACCCTAGAGAGAGAAAAGAAAAGACCAGGGTTTAGACCAAAAACAAAACAGTGAAACTTGGCAGAGGGACTGTGTGCTTCATCACATGACCAGAATGAGGGCGTGTCCAAACATGAGGCTCTGTGCTCTTAAGAGGCAGCGCTGGCCTGGTCTCAGGAGGATCCAAGCCCCAATGATCCAAGATGGTGCCCTATTCAAATGAATGGCTTGTGCGCAGTAGCGCATGGGACTTCATGGAGACCGGGAGATTAGCTGAACTCGCCTATATTTGGGCATCGTCTGGTCCTCCCAGTTCTGCGCAGTGTACGAGCTCCCATGATGCGTTGCGCCAAATGTGCGTATGTGGCTCTCATGCACGTGTCAGAGCGGGAAGGAAACAAGCAGAGTTTGTGGCAGTAAAGTGTGGATTTAAAGAAAACAGAAGGATTTAAGAAGAAGAAAAGTTCAGGATGACAAGGGACACTAAAATCCCCACAAAATCCGATCTTTATGAAAGCTGTAGGTTCTCTGTCAGGTTCTCTGTCAGGTTCTCTGTCAGGTTCTCTGTCAGGTTCTCTGTCAGGTTCTCTGTCAGGTTCTCTGTCAGGTTCTCTGTCAGGTTCTCTGTCAGGTTCTCTGTCAGGTTCTCTGTCAGGTTCTCTGTCAGGTTCTCTGTCAGGTTCTCTGTCAGGTTCTCTGTCAGGTTCTCTGTCAGGTTCTCTGTCAGGTTCTCTGTCAGGTTCTCTGTCAGGTTCTCTGTCAGCTGAGGTCAGGCTGATTTAATTTACATCGAGTTCTATGGGACTTTTTTTCTGGGTAGTCCACGTGAATTTAGTTTGCAGTACCACGGGCGACCCCTGTGCCCATGGGTGGGACAGCTATAAGCTAGTAATACCCTATCCAGTTATTATTATAGATCCATGGGAGGATCCAGTACCTTCAGTTTGTGCTCAAACATCCACAGCAGCAGTCTCCGGTCCCTGGCCTCTCTGTTGCCACTTGCCCGCTGCTCCAAATCCTCAAACGGACGCAGTTTGAAGGGGTGAAGTTTGCGGTTCTCTGGGAGGAGGTCAGAGAGGAGCAGCTCGCGGAGGGTGTCCACCGCCATCAGGCCCATCCTGAGATTATAAGGAAAATTTAATACAACTACAGGCCAAATCTACAGAGGAGGGATGAACAAACCACAGGCACAGGAGAGAGAAGAGGCCATTATGAGGTCTGTCACCATAATTATGGTACTATTCTGATCAGGTCTCTCCTCTCTCGCTGGTCTCTCCTCTCTCCGTCTCTCCTCACCTCCTGCCCCCCTTCCTCCTCATCATGGCCACTAGGCTGCTGAGATGTTCCAGAGAGTGCACAGGTGAGTCCTGAATGAGGACCGTCATGGCGGCCAGTCGATCGGCCAGGACTCCGGCCGACACCACGTTCTTCATCCACGACGAGTTCGCTCCTCTCTGCAGATTCTTCTTACTCCTGTACAGGTCCTGCTCCTGCTGCAGCAGCTGCAGCGCCAGGGCCTCGTATCTGAGGCGGAGAGGATGAGAGACAGGGGAGAGAGGAGTGGGGAGGGGAGGGGAGAGAGGAGTGGGGAGGGGAGGGGAGAGAGGGGGGAGACAGATGAGAGAGGTGAGACGGTGGGGAGAGAGGGGAGGAGAGAGATGAGAGAGAGAATCAGGTCAGAAACTACTCTTTCTGACCCTGATCAATTGTTCCCAACCCCTGGGCTCTTACTCCAGATCCAGCACCAGTCTCTTTAAGAGCCAAGCCTGACCCAGACCTGACCCAGACTTGACCCAGACCTAATTCTCAGACCAACAGAACTCTGTATTAAACCCATGACTCTAGTTCTGTCACATCTTTAGAACAAAGAGAGGACCACCCTCACTCAGATCACTGAGGCTGGGAGACCTAAGCCAGCCCTAAGGACACCTCACACGTCAATGTGGATGTGAGACCTTCAAGAACCCGGTAAGAACTAGACCTAAACCGGAGCTAAACCAGACCTAGACCTTGTGGCTTACCTGGACACCAGCTCCCCGTCCTGAGCTCCAGAGCAGACCTCACTGCTGTAGTCGTTATGAAACCACTTCCCTCCAGGTTTTATGAGCAGCAGAGTCCTCTGCGTGAACTCAAACACGTTCTTCTTCACCGCTGTCTTCTTCAGATCCTTCGTCTTCACTGCGGTCTTCTTCCCCTCGGCAGACGTGGACTCCTCCCCGTTCACTTTACTGCTAGCTTTACTGTTAGCTTTACTGGACACAGCTTCAGGCTTCTTCTCTTCTGGCTCCTGTTTCTCTGCTGGAGCCTCCTCTTCATCAGGAACAGTCTGAAATATACAAGAAATGTATCAAGTCCAGAGACCACGGAGAGAGACGTGAGATAGACGGGAGATAGACGTGTGAGTGTTACCTGCAGACTGGAGTAGGCCCTAATTCCCAGTTTGCTGATGAACTTCTCCAGTTCTCCTTCCTCCAGGTCGTCGATGGCTCCTTTCTTCCCTCCGTCGATGAGTTCATTCCACTCATCCACCGCCGACAGCATCACAAAGTCCGACTGCAGAGATCGCACACAACACAGCATTTTAACACACATCACAACAAAGTGTGGACACAGCAGCAGGTCACAGTAGGTCTGTTATACCTGCTGCTTCTCTTTGGCATAAATACACACTGGAAGTTATTACTGTATTGACATGTTTTGAAGACGACGGATAAAGAAACACTCAGGATTGTGTTAAGTTTCCTTTAAGCCGAGTGTCTAGGGTCTGTAACTTTCAGACGACAACAACAAGAGAACTCTGTATTAAACCCATGTCTCTAGTTCTGGCTCTAAAAAAGTTGCTTCTGTCACTAGTTTCATGTATTTCTGTGTCTGTCACTTCAGCCCAAAGAGGCAGATAGTGACGAGAATGTGTAACAAGAACAGCTGAGTTTGTACAAATGTCACCAATAATTCACTAGTCATTTTGTCACTAGTCAATTTACCTGATATTACTATTACTGCATTATTACATGTCCATCTGCTCTTTTTTCCTTCGTTCTCTGCTGTAATGTGCGCAACGATGACACTGAAATTTATCCACTGTGAGACGAATAAAGGTTTATCTTATCTTATCTTACAGGGTTCTATGTATAACAAAAGATGAAGACAGGATGTTGTGGTCCGACTTGTTTACAACATTAATTTTAAACTCTTTCTGTTCAAACATGTGTTATTTATGAGACTAAAGTTACAGACCCCAGCTTTAAACATGTGTTATTGTCTTGTATAAATGCAGACACTTCACCTGAGTGCCTCCGAGCTTCAGCACTTCTTCCAGATTAAACTCGTCAGATTTCGCGTTTTTCTCTTTCCTTTCTGGACCGGGCTCGTCCTCTCCGTCCTCCCCGCTCAGCTCTCCCTCCCCCGGGTCGTCCTCTTCTTTGTCCGCGCTGGAGAAGCTCATCTCGGACACTTTGAGCTTCATATTTTTGCCTTTAGTCTTGTTTTTCTGCTTGTGTTTCGCAGCCATGCTTCCTCCAACAGCAACGTGAATCTGCGTGCCCCGGAAGAGTTCCAATGAGTGTTTCCGGTTTGGTTTGTTGACGTTAGCTTGATGCTACTCGATATCCTTAGCTTCGCGATTCTGCTCAGAAACAGCAGCTTTAACACAAAAATAATTCGTATAAGCCCTGATAACTTGTATAAACCTACCGTAATGACCCGGTCCTTTCCCTGCTGTGGTTCCCCGTGTGAAGCTAAATGCTAAGTCACATGGCTCCAGCCCAGAGGTGACAGTGACAGCAGCGTCAACAAAGCTGCAAACATGAGGCGGTTTGTGGGATTTAACACAAGATATTTAACCCACAAAGTCTTCTATCCGCCTTCACCAGGTGAGGCCCAAAACTGGACATTCTTATGAATTCCAAGAGAAAGCACATTTCATAAACAAGGCAACTTCAAATAACAAACTCTAAACCTCTTATTGGTGCTTAGACGTTATTACACGTTGATTACTTTTGTTGAATTTAGCTCTGTCTGAATGTGCTGATTGTTTAGTGGTAGATGGACTTGAGGTTAGAAGATACAGAGGAGGAGAGAAAAAAATATCACAAATTCTTGACTCTGACACTCCCCCCAAAAACAATAAGCAGATTTTCGAGCTGTAGTCGACCAACAGACCAAAGACCTCTCTGGTCCATTTAGAATTAAATGGGGGCATGATAAAGAGATGATTATGATTGGAGGCCGAGGGTAGTGTGATTTATTTGTGATTGTTGTTGCAGTGCAATGGCTCCGCCCCCTCAGCACCTGTTCACCTGCAGAGGATAAGCCCCGCCCCTCTATGCTCAAACACCTGACATCAAAGATCAAAGCCACGGGTCCGATCTCTGTGGCTGAGTACATGAGGGAAGTGCTGACCAACCCAGTCACAGTGAGTATGGACCACCGTGTGACATCACCACTGTGTGACATCACCACAGAGTGACTGTAATTACATCATAATTACAAAAAAAACAAAATAAAAAATCGTTGTTATCTTTATGTTTCATGACTTTGAGCTAAAATAAGACTATCAGAACCCGGTTGTAAGAGTTTGTGTTCCAGGGATACTACGTGAGGAAGAACATGCTTGGAGCAGACGGAGACTTCATCACGTCTCCAGAGATCAGCCAGATGTTCGGAGAGGTGAGATTTAAGCAGAAGTGATGGAAGTGAACAGGGAGGGGACGAGGGTTGAACCCTGGGGTACCCCTCAGGGACAGTGTATATACAGTGGGGAAAAAAGTATTTAGTCAGCCAATTGTGCAAGTTCTCCCACTTAAAAAGAGGAGGGATGCCTGTAATTTTTATCATAGGCAAACCTCAACTATGAGAGACAGAATGAGAAAATTTATAAAGGATTTTTTTTACAAATTATGGTGGAAAATAAGTATTTGGTCTCGTCAAACAAGCAAGATTTGTGGCTCTCACAGACCTGTAATTCCTTCTTTAAGAGGCTCTTCTGTCCTCCACTCGTTACCTGTTTTAATGGCCCCTGTTTGAACTCGTTATCTGTATGAAAGACACCTGTCCAGTGTCCACAATCTCAAACAGTCACACTCCAAACTCCACTATGGCCAAGACCAAAGAGCTGACAAAGGACACCAGAAACAAAATTGTAGACTTGCACCAGGCTGGGAAGACTGAAGCTTGGTGTGAAGAAATCAACTGTGGGAGCAATTATTAGAAAATGGAAGACCACTGATAATCTCCTGGAGTGGCCTAGCCAGTCTCCAGATCTCAACCCCATAGAAAATCTTTGGAGAGAGTTGAAAGTCCTCTGTAATTGCCAACAAAGGGTATATAACAAAGTATTGAGATTAACTTTTGTTACTGACCAAATACTTATTTTCCAACATAATTTGCAAATAAATTCTTTAAAAATCAGACATTGTGGTTTTCTGGATTTTTTTTCTTCTAATTTTGTCCCTCATAGTTGAGGTTTACCTACGATTAAAATTACAGTCCTCCCCCATCTTTATAAGTGGGAGAACTTGCACAGTTGGTGGCTGACTAAATACTTTTTTTGCCCCACTGTATCTGTGAAAGTGTCAGAACGATCCATGGGTGTACAATATTATATGGAGGGTTTTGCTGCTTAACCCGAGGGCGAGAATCCCAGGCCTCACATTTGACCAAGACCCTCTCTCTGCTCAGCTGGTCGGTGTGTGGGTCGTCAGTGAGTGGATTGCGTCTGGACGTCCAGAACAGCTGCAGATCGTAGAGATGGGACCAGGGAAAGGTTCTCTGATTCAGGACGTGCTCAGGGTGAGGTTACTCTGATCCAACTCTGGTCTCTCCCTGGTCTCTGTCTCTGGTCTCTATCTTTCTGGTGTCTTTTTGGTCTCTCTCTTTGGTCTCTCTCTGGTCTCTCTTGTGTCTCTCTTTTTGGTCTCTGGTCTCTCTAGTGACTCTCTCTCTGGTCTCTCTAGTGTCTCTCTCTTTGGTCTCTCTCTGGTCTCTCTAGTGTCTCTCTTGTGTCTCTCTCTTTGGTCTCTCTCTGGTCTCTCTGGTGTCTCTCACCTTCCCCCTGTTCTTCCGTCAGGTCTTGGGCCAACTGTCCTCAGTCCTTCATGGTGCATCTGTCTCAGTTCACCTGGTGGAGGTGAGTCCCGTACTGAGCGCGCTCCAGGCCCAACTGCTGACAGGAAGTGAGAGTCATGTGACCACGGAGGAGGGGCCTGTGTATCGCCGTGGCAACACTCCAGTGGGGCTGCCCGTGTCCTGGTACAGGCAAGTCCAGGACGTCCCAAAAGGTGAGAGAGACCTGGACCAAACCTGAACCAGACCTGGACTGGACCAAGACCAAGACCAAGGCACAGAGTTTCATGTTTGTGCCAGACCTTCCTGATATGAATGTGGATGGATCTAAACACTTCTCCAGGTCTGAGATGAGGGACAGACTATGATGTCACAGACCTCTACTGAGGCACCCTCAGTGCAAGAAGGAGCTCTACCGGAGGGCTTTCTCCCCCACCGCTGTCAGACTGTACAATAAGTCACTTTAACTCACTAATGCTAACCACACTAGGACTGATTATCCAGCACTGCTACGGCCACTTTTATCGCACATAATTGTATTCTGCACAGACTATATTTTTGAACTCTAACATGTTGCACACTTCATGTCTTTTTGCACAATCTGAGCCGAATGGGACATGTACATTTCTCCATTGTGAGATCAATAAAGTGTATCTTATTTTATCTTATCTTATCTTACATTTCTATCTGTGATGTCATGTCTATCTGTGATGTCATGTCTATCTGTGATGTCATTTCTATCTGTGATGTCATGTCTATCTGTGATGTCATGTCTATCTGTGATGTCATGTCTATCTGTGATGTCATGTCTATCTGTGATGTCATTTCTATCTGTGATGTCATGTCTATCTGTGATGTCATGTCTATCTGTGATGTCATGTCTATCTGTGATGTCATGTCTCTGTTGCAGGCTTCAGTGTGTTTGTGGCTCAGGAGTTCTTCGACGCTCTACCGGTTCACAAGTTCCAGGTACAACGTCCTAAGGTCTCTTATGGACAGACATAGTGCCTCAGATGGACAGACATTTTGCCTCAGATGTATGGTTTCTCTTCAGAAAACTTCCAGAGGATGGAGGGAGGTCCTCATCGACATTGACCCAGAGAAAGAGCACTGTCTGCGGTTTGTGCTTTCACCTTCGGCTACTCTGGCCTCCAGTACTCTGATACAGGTACTACTGCTACTGCTGATACTACTGCAACTGCTTATACTGCTGATACTACTGCTACTGCTGATACTACTGCTGATACTACTGCTGCTGTATTCAGGTTGGGGAACAGCGCCCTCATGTGGAGGTTTGTGCAGAAGGGGGTGTGGTCATTCAACACGTGTCAAAGATCCTGTGTGAAGCAGGAGGCGCTGCTCTGATCGCAGACTACGGCCACGACGGCAGCAAGGGCGACACCTTCAGGGTGAGACGCACACTACACCATTGTCACACACCTGCAGCTGTGTTTACAGCCATCCATGCTATTATTAGGAAAGTCCGACCTAAACATGTAGCTCCGCGTCAAGACCCAGAGTCTAACCTCAGGTCTAGTCTTGGTCCAGGTCTAGTCTTGGTCTGGGTCTACTCTTGTCTAGGTCTCGTCTTTGTACAGGTTTAGTCTTGGTCCAGGTTTAGTCTTGGTCCAGGTCTGGTCTTGGTCCAGCTCTGGTCTTGGTCCAGGACTGGTCCTGGTCCACGTCTGGTCTTGGCCTGGGTTTAGTCTTGGTCCAGGTGTGGTCTGGTCTGCTTCTAGTCTTGGTCTTGGTCTGGGATGGGTCTGGTCTTGGTCCAGGGCTGGTCTGGGTCCAGGTCTGTCTGGGTCTGGGTCTATTCTTGGTCCAGGTCTGGCACCAGAGGAAACTTACACAGATACAAGGAGAACATGCAAACTCCACTCAGACAGGCCCTGATCCGACTGGAATTCGAACCTAGAACCTTTTGATTGTGTTGCCATGGTGATTGTCTCCAGGGGTTCAAACGTCACCGTCTCCATGACCCCCTGACCTCCCCTGGTTCCGCTGACCTCACCGCAGACGTGGACTTCAGCTTCCTGCGCAGCTGTGCAAGGGGCGTGGCCTGTGTGGGACCTGTCAATCAAAACAGCTTCCTGAGAAACATGGGCATCGAGGCCAGACTCCAGGTGAGTCACTATCTGCCTCTTTGATCTAAAGATGTGACATCACAAATACATGAAACTAGTGACAGAAGCAACTGTTTTAGAGCCAGAACTATTCAGCCATTTTCTTCCACTTTATCCATTGCCGCGTCATGGGGGCAAGAGTCTGCGCAACGTCCCATCGCAACAAATGCCCCCGTAACGGAGCCACAGCGCCCCCATCTGGGACTGAACGCAACACAACTGTCATAGAATACAGTTCAGAAGCAGTTTCAGGAAACTGAATAGTTATAATTTGTTTATTTATGTCTAGAGCCTCAACTGAAACAGGATGAATATTAGCACAACAAAATTATGCTTTTTGCCAAAGACATTTATTTACACATGGGGCTGTGTAGGTGAAGGCGCACACACTGAAGCTTTCTCTTTCTGGTCTCTCTCTTGTCTCTCACTGGTGTCTTTCTGGTCTCTCTCTTGTCTCTCACTGGTGTCTTTCTGGTCTCTCTCTTGTCTCTCTCTGGTCTCTTTCTGGTCTCTCTCTCTTTCTGATCTCCCTCTCTCTGCTCCCTCTCTGGTGCCTCTCTGCTCTCTCTCCCGTCTCTCGGGTCTCTCCCTCTGGTCTCTCTGGTCTCTCTCTCTCTCTGGTCTCGCTCTCTGGTCTCTATCTGTTCTCTCTCTGGTCTCTCTTTGGTCTAAACCTGGTCTCTCTTCAGGTCCTGCTTAAGTCCAGTCCGGACTCGTCTTCTCGGTCTCAGCTCCTGCGCTCGTACCAGACCCTCATGGACCCTCAGCTGATGGGAGACCGCTTCCAGTTCTTTGGACTTCTGCCTCTGAGCCGAGTCCAGAGACCAGAACCTCAGACTGGACTGAAGCCTCTGAGCCAAGTCCAGGGACCAGAGCCTCAAACCAGAGACCAGCCCGAGACCAGACCAGAGACCACAGACCTGAAACCAGGACATCAGACCGGACCGAGGTTAGAGAAGAAACAGAGACCCGCCCCTCTCCCTGTGGCTGGATTCACACCACTCAGCTACACTTAGACTAGAGACCAGACCCAGACCAGACCCAGACCAGACCAGACCAGAGAGCGAGAGAGAGAGAGACACCAAAAAGAGAGACCAGCGAAGTGAGACCATTTTGCGACTAGCTGTATAACCTTTTTTCTCCACCAGGGGGCAGCACTGTACAGACTGGATATTTAATAAACCTGTATAAACTAAGCTCTATGTGTTTCTCATTCACTTTAATGAAGCAATAACTGGAAAGTGTTGAGCCAAAATGTCCTCTGCTCTGTTGTCTGAGCGGAGCCTGCAGGGCCTCTGCTGTGTTCTGCAGGTGTGACACTGGGCCGCAGGGGGCGCTGTGGAGCTGTAGACAGGTGACATGTGATACTCAAATATTTTGACAGTTCGCTGTGGGCGGGGCTCTCGTGGTGTTTTGATATGACCTCATTAGCATACCGGCTCCTGATTGGCTGCGTCGCGTGTTACCTGACACCTCACGCACACGCCTCTATGCTGGTGCCCTTGGGTTTGGTTTCAGTCTGAGGTCTCAGGTCTCAGTACGGGTCTAGACCAGGACCGGACCACAAATCAGGACGCATGTGCTAATCCGGATTATTCTCTTTAGAAACTTTCCCGAGTTTACAGAGGTGCGTCCTTCTCATTAACAACAGTCACGTGTTTGTCTCTCTCTCTCTGCCTCTCTCTCTCTCTCTCTGTCTCTGTGTTTCTCTCTGTTTCACTATCTCTGTCTCTCTCTCTCTGCTTCTCTCTCACTCTCTCTCTCTCTCTCTCTCTGTCATAATTGCAGAATTATTATGTCAAACACAGTTGAATTATTTAATTACTATGATACAGACAGATCAAAGTCTCAGTTTCGTGTTTAATTTATATGATCATAATAACATCATGTTTCAGTGACTCTTCTTTCTCTCTCATCTCTCTCTTGTTTCTCTTTCGTCTCTCTCTTGTTTCTCTTTCATCTCTCTCTTGTTTCTCTCTCGTTTGGTGCTTTTTCTTTGTGTATGAACTGTGCTATACAAATAAACATAAACCCGCTGATAATATTTATGCCACGCCCCCTTTTTATTGCATTTTTATTACGTTAAAATGTGGCGACTGGTGAGAGAAGATTTTTGACTGGGGTCTGTAACTTTAAAGCTGGGGTCTGTCACTTTAAAGCTGGAGTCTGTAACTTTAAAGCTGGAGTCTGTAACTTTAAAGCTGAGGTCTGTAACTTTAAAGCTGGGGGTCTGTAACTTTAAAGCTGGGGGTCTGTAACTTTAAAGCTGGGGTCTGTAACTTTAAAGCTGGGGTCTGTCACTTTAAAGCTGGGGTCTGTAACTTTAAAGCTGGGGTCTGTAACTTTAAAGCTAGGGTCTGTAACTTTAAAGCTGGAGTCTGTAACTTTAAAGCTAGGGTCTGTAACTTTAAAGCTGAGGTCTGTACCTTTAAAGCTAGGGTCTGTAACTTTAAAGCTGGAGTCTGTCACTTTAAAGCTGAGGTCTGTACCTTTAAAGCTAGGGTCTGTAACTTTAAAGCTGGGGTCTGTCACTTTAAAGCTGGGGTCTGTAACTTTAAAGCTGGGGGTCTGTAACTTTAAAGCTGGGGTCTGTAACTTTAAAGCTGGGGTCTGTCACTTTAAAGCTGGGGTCTGTAACTTTAAAGCTGGGGGTCTGTAACTTTAAAGCTGGGGTCTGTAACTTTAAAGCTGGGGTCTGTCACTTTAAAGCTGGAGTCTGTAACTTTAAAGCTGGAGTCTGTAACTTTAAAGCTGAGGTCTGTACCTTTAAAGCTGAGGTCTGTACCTTTAAAGCTGGGGTCTGTCACTTTAAAGCTGAGGTCTGTACCTTTAAAGCTGAGGTCTGTACCTTTAAAGCTGAGGTCTGTACCTTTAAAGCTGAGGTCTGTACCTTTAAAGCTAGGGTCTGTAACTTTAAAGCTGGGGTCTGTCACTTTAAAGCTGGGGTCTGTCACTTTAAAGTTGGAGTCTATTTTAATCATTTTAATTTCTATGTCTTAAAAGTGTATGTTGATTTTTACTATATCTTTCTCTTTGACTGTTGCATCAAGAGCCAAAGATATTTCTTCATCTGTTACTTCCTGTTACTTCCTGTTACTTACACGGCTATAAATAAATAAATAAATAAAAATGATTCTGATTCTATAGTGTGTTGTTCTTCAGTCTGTGATGGAGGTCAGAGCCTGGACGCCTCAACAGGTCGCCTCCTGGATGAACGGTGAGTACACACACACACACCCACAGACAGACACTCACACACACACACACACACACACACGCCCACGCACACGCACACACAGAGACACACAGACACACACACTTTAGTCACAAGGCAGGTTGAAGGCCCAGTGGTCCTCAGAGGGAACAGGGTGTTGGTCAGTGTGAAAACATTTACTGTGTGTGTGTGTGTGTGTGTGTCTGTGTGTGTCATAAACCTAGGAGGGGGTCTCTCTCCTGTTTTCTCAGTCGCTGGAGTCAAACTGTGAAACACAAAAGTCTGAACAGACGTCGCTCCAACAGCAGTGGCACTGATAAAGAGAGGCCCAAACTACAGACCTCAGTTGCGGAGACAGATACAATTATTATTATTACACATGTTACAGTTCTGTCGCTTTTATTTTGATACATGTTTAAAAAATAACAAGTAAAGACAAATTTAAAGCTGGGGTCTGTAACTTTCAGAACAACAGAAGTCTGTATTAAATCCATGTTTCTAGTTCTGGCTCTAAAACAGTTGCTTCTGTCACTAATTTCTTGTATTTGTGATGTCACATCTTTAGATCAAAGAGAGGACCACTCTCTCTCAGCCCAAAGAGGCAGATAGTGACTCACCGGGATCAACAGCATGTTGTCTGCATCATCGACAACATTTAACTTTTAGACTCTTTCTGTTCAAACATGTGTTATTTATGAGACTTAAGTTACAGACCTTAGCTTTAACGACCTGTGATAGGGTAAATAAACCATGTTTGTTCAGATGCTGTGTTTTCCCGCGCTCCAGAGACCAGAGAGAGACCAGAGAGAGACCAGAGAACCAGAGAGAGACCAGAGAGAGACCAGAGAGAGACCAGAGAGAGACCAGAGAGAGACCAGATAGAGACCAGATAGAGACCAGAGAGACCAGAGAGAGACCAGAGAGAGACCAGAGAGAGACCAGAGAGAGACCAGAGAGAGACCAGATAGAGACCAGAGAGAGACCAGAGAGAGACCAGAGAGAGACCAGAGAGAGACCAGAGAGAGACCAGAGAGAGACCAGATAGAGACCAGATAGAGACCAGAGAGAGACCAGAGAGAGACCAGAGAGAGACCAGAGAGAGACCAGAGAGACCAGAGAGAGACATGCCAGTATGTAGTACTCAAACCATGAGTGACAGTACTGCAGCAGTACTCGGTGACAGTAATGCTTCCTCACTGATGTCCCGGGTCGACACGGGTCCTAACAACACTCTGACCCTTTGACTGCAGTTGGAGGATGAAAGCATTTACTTGTATCAACATGTATCAACATTAAGTGCAGTGGTTCATCTGGCACCCCCTATGTGTCTTTGTTAGCTTCCTTCTGTTAAAAATACCATCAATAGTGTGTTCTCTGTCGCCCCCTCAGGTCTGGAGGATGCACTGCAGCCGTATGTCCCCTCCTTCCTCCTCCACAGAGTCTCAGGGGAGCAACTCTTGGACCTCTGCCCCAAACAGATGCTCTCTCTGGGGGTGAGCCGAGTGGGAGACCAGGACCTGCTGCTGGAGGCTGTGGAGGCTCTGAGGACTGAGGTGAGACTGGACCAAGATCAGGACTAGGACCAGGACCAAGACCTGGACAAGGACTGAGACTAGAACAGACCAGGACCTGAAAACACATAATAATGAACCAGGACTGAACCAGGACTGAACCAGGACTGAACCAGGACTGAACCAGAACTGAACCAGGACACAGCCTTCAGCAGCCTCTCCTCGTCCTGGTCCTGGTCCTGGTCCTGGTTCAGTCCTGGTTCATTATTATGTGTTTTCAGGTCCTGGGTCTGGACCAGGATCATGTCCGGTCTCTCTGGGTCCAGATGACTCAGACTCATCAGAACTTGAGAGCCGCTGTGAGGTACCGCCGGAAGAACCCCAACTATCACAGAAGCCCCGCCCAACGAGGAAGCCCCACCCACCAAGGAAGCCCCGCCCACCTTTCCAATGACTTCCTGTCGGCAGTAATGCAGCTCATCACCTCCTCCAAGGGTCTGCTGAGGGCACTGGACCGGTGAGACAAGGACCAGGACCAGAGAGAGACCAGGACCAGGACCAGAGGGAGACATCACACTCTGTCGTATTTTAACCCTGAGAGACAGTACTGCAGTAGTACACAGACAGAACTGCAGTAGTAGTATTCTGTAGTATCAGAGTACGCTGAAGTATGCAGTAGTAAGTAATACTGAAGTAATACTGGTCTGAGTCTGTGTTGTTTAAATTCAATCTGGAGAAGCAAAGGAAGGTTTCTCACCCATCATCTGTACTTCTTAGCAAGTTTTCCCGACGTTTTGTCCTCGACCTGGGGACTTCTTCAGGGAATGAATTCTCGGACCGCGCGTTGGAGATTTATAACCTATGGGTGTGGTAAGCCACACCCTAACCCTGATACTAACTCGTAAACAATCTCAGGTCTGCTTTATGTAGAAGGGAGCAGGTCTAACGACCCTGCTGAGGCTAACGACCCTAACTCCTTAGCATGTCACAGACCTATTGTCTGCTGGGATGCTCAAGTGGAGTGCAGGTTTCACCCCTCCTAACTCATTAGCATGTCACTGACCTTGTCCCAAGTTAGGGCGTTGTTTTTAGGATGTCGTCATAGATGCGAGGCAAAACAAATCTTAACCCTCCTCCTCTGTTAAGAGAAGGTTTTTGTTTCCTCACAAAAATGGAGCAGGGTCGTTAGACCTGCTCCCTTCTACATCAAGCAGACCTGAGATTGGTTACGAGTTAGTATCAGGATTAGGGTGTGGCTTACCACACCCATAGGTTATAAATCTCCAACGCGCGGTCCGAGAATTCATTCCCTGAAGAAGTCCCCAGGTTGAGGACGAAACGTCGGGAAAACTTGCTAAGAAGTACAGATGATGGGTGAGAAACCTTCCTTTGCTTTGACTAATCCCTGTACGACTGAGGGCTTACACAAATTCAATCTGGAGAGACTTCAAGATGAGACGAGATGCGTTCAAAGATTTATTGATTAAGAGTTTAGTTTGTAGTTTATTAGTTTGGCGCACAGGCTGTGGCTCTGTGAGGATCTGTGCTCGATGCAGACCCTGATCCCCGAGGCCTAGACACTACAGGGGTGGCAACAGGGAAAGGTGGTTGAGAGCGAGTGAAGAAATCCTGAGGTGGAGGAGGTGGAGGAGGTGGAGGACGTGGAGCAGGTGGAGCAGGTGGAGGAGGTGGAGCAGGTGGAGGACGGGGAGCTGGTGGAGGAGGTGGAGCAGGTGGAGCAGGTGGAGGAGGTGGAGCAGGTGGAGGAGGTGGAGCAGGTGGAGCAGGTGGAGGAGGTGGAGCAGGTGGAGGACGTGGAGCAGGTGGAGGAGGTGGAGCAGGTGGAGGAGGTGGAGCAGGTGGAGGAGGTGGAGCAGGTGGAGCAGGTGGAGGAGGTGGAGCAGGTGGAGGAGGTGGAGCAGGTGGAGGACGTGGAGCAGGTGGAGGAGGTGGAGCAGGTGGAGCAGGTGGAGGAGGTGGATCAGGTGGAGGAGGTGGAGCAGGTGGAGCAGGTGGAGCAGGTGGAGCAGGTGGAGCAGGTGGAGGAGGTGGAGGAGGTGGAGGATACTTGAAAAGGCTGTTTGGTTTGTGGTGTCCAGCTTTTCAGCGCTGGCTTGATTTAGCGGCAGCAGGAAGTTGATGAAGCTGATGTGAGGCTGAGGAAGACGAGGGCCCGGTGCGATGACGAAGGCAGTCACCAGTTTGAACTTCAGCTTCAATTCTGTGACCTCTGACCTCTGACCTCAGGTGTTCTGTGGACAGTACAGACGTCTCCAGAACAAAGCGCAGCATCGTTCACCTGTGTCTGGAGCTGACCTCCACCGTCCAGAAGGTACGTGCTGCTCATCTTCATCATCTTCATCATCCTCATCATCAGTGAAGTCCTGGTCCAGACCCAAACTGATCCACAGATGTTAGAGACAGACTCAGGGACCACAGACTCAGGGACCACAGACTCAGAGACCACAGACTCAGGGACCACAGACTCAGGGACCACAGACTCAGGGACCATAGACTCAGGGACCACAGACTCAGGGACCACAGACTCAGGGACCACAGACTCAGGGACCACAGACTCAGAGACCACAGACTCAGGGACCACAGACTCAGAGACCACAGACTCAGGGACCACAGACTCAGGGACCACAGACTCAGGGACCATAGACTCAGGGACCACAGACTCAGGGACCACAGACTCAGGGACCACAGACTCAGAGACCACAGACTCAGGGACCACAGACTCAGAGACCACAGACTCAGGGACCACAGACTCAGGGACCACAGACTCAGAGACCACAGACTCAGGGACCACAGACTCAGGGACCACAGACTCAGGGACCACAGACTCAGGGACCACAGACTCAGGGACCACAGACACAGAGACCACAGACTCAGAGACCACAGACTCAGAGACCACAGACTCAGAGACCACATTTTAACAGCAGCTGCGGAAATAGAAACTGAAACTAGAGCTTCGCGTGGCTTCGTTTGGACGAACGAAGGAGTAGAATTATCCTCTGTGCAGCGCTCGAAGCACAAGTAGCTAGTTAGTGTACCCGCCGCCATTGTTGTTTACGTTTGTTCTCGGCTACTGCGCATGTCCAAATTTACGTGTGGGGAGCAGCGGGGAGGTGGGGGTCAGAGCAGGCAAAGAATTCACACCTTTTCCCTCTCGCGGGTGTGAAACAGCCCTCGCTGAGCAGCGTATCTGAGCTGTCCCACTCTGCAGGCTGGATCTGAACACTTACTTTTTCACCCCCCTGGATCACAGTCTCCGTATGAAGCAACGACTGCTACAGTGTCTTTGTAAAAAACAGGGACTCAGACCTGTTTCTGATTTTTCCAGAGGTTTCTTTTATCTTCTTTACAAACACAGAGTTCTTTTAACTGATGTTCTTTTGGAGAAACAGCTCGACTCCAGCTCAGAGCGACTGATATTCCTCCTCGAAACTCTGGTAAAACGACACACGCCACAGGATGTAGACCTGACATCATCATCATCATCATCATCATCATCATCATCATCATCATCATCATCAGGGTTCAGCAGTTCTTTGAAGACAGGGCTGATGTGGTCTCTTTGTGAGAGTCGTAAACAGAAGTCCCAGCCAACACCGTACTGTACTAGAGTTGGTCCTGGTGTCAGTCCTGGTCTCAATCCTGGGCCTGGTGTCCGTCCTGGTCCTGGTCTTACATTTGTATATTTTTCAGGACTGCACACTTTTCCAGATGGAGGAGAAGATCCTGGAGGTGGTGAGTTCAAAGCTTGCTTCCTGTTTGTGCATGTCCACTTCCTGTCTTTGTGTCACACACACACACACACACACACACACATACACTCCACTCTCTCCACTTCCTGTCTGATGTCTCACTTCCTGTTTTCCACAAAGCATGTCTTCCTGTGCACCACAGCTTTAAAGCTCAGGTACGTGACTTTGAGAGCATCAGAACTCTGTAATAAACCCATGTTACAGACCCCAGCTTTAAACATGTGTTATTAATGAGACTAAAGTTACAGACCCCAGCTTTAAACATGTGTTATTAATGAGACTAAAGTTACAGACCCCAGCTTTAAACATGTGTTATTTATGAGACTGAAGTTACAGACCCCAGCTTTAAACATGTGTTATTAATGAGACTAAAGTTACAGACCCCAGCTTTAAACATGTGTTATTTATGAGACTGAAGTTACAGACCCCAGCTTTAAACATGTGTTATTAATGAGACTGAAGTTACAGACCCCAGCGTTGCTTAATGTGTTGCAGTCTCAGTCTCTGGTTGCTGTGTGTGAAACAGTGACTCGGCTCAGTCCAGAGCCCTGCAGCCTGGAGGACGTGACAGTCTGTGGCATCCAACCAGGACAAGGACTGGTGAGACCAAGACCAAGTACTGTCAGACAGAGAGAGATCAGAAAGAGAGACCAGAGAGAGAGAGACCAGAAAAAGAGACCAGAGAGAGACCAGAGATACTGTAGAGACCAGAAACAGAGACCAGAGAGAGAGAGACATATTTCTTATATATAATATATATTTGTTTCAGGGCATTTACATTCAGTCAACGTTGAGTGGTTCACATGTCGTCACTGGAACCACACAGAACGTGAGTACTGCTTTAAAAAGCTGAGGTTCGTAACTTTTCAGTCCATAAATAACACATGGTTTGTCTCAGTCTCCGGCTCAGAGGACTCAGAGGATCCACGCAGGGGACCACCTTCTGAAGGTGGACGGTCAGACTGTGGTGAGAGCTGTCACCAGGAGCTACTGCCTCTGTAGAACTGGTCTCTGGTATCTCTCTCTCTCTCTCTGGTCTCTGGTCTCTCTCTGGTCCCTCTCTGGTCTCTCTCTGGTCTCTCTAGTCTCTGTAGAGCTGTCATCAGGAGCTGCTCTTTCTCTGATTGGTCAGGTGGGCTGGCAGCTGAAGAGTCTCATTGAGTGTCTGCGTTCTGATTCGTCGTCAGTCGTTCTGACGCTGAAGAAGAAGAGAATGCAGGAAAACACGGAGCAGCAACGAGACTGGAGACCCACACTGGTCAAAGTGAGTACTGCACCTAAAGCAGGTCTGGGGCAGGTCTGGGGCAGGTCTGGAGCAGGTCTAAAGCAGGTCTAAAGCAGGTCTAAAGCTGGTCTAAAGTAGGTCTAAAGCAGGACTAAAGCAGGTCTAAAGCAGGACTAAAGCAGGTCTAAAGCAGGTCTAAAGTAGGTCTAAAGCAGGACTAAAGCAGGTCTAAAGCAGGACTAAAGCAGGTCTTAAACAGGTCAACTGTGCCCATATGGCCTGCAGCAGTATTACAGTTTGCCTTTCCTCTTAGACACATCAGCCCAGTGCCCCAAAACCGGAGTCCAGACCGGAGTCCAGACCGGAGTCCAGACCGGAGTCCAGACCGGAGTCCAGACCGGAGTCCAGACCGGAGTCCAGACCGGAGTCCAGACCGGAGTCCAGACCGGAGTCCAGACCGGACCGAGGGACCATCTTGAGCCCCTCTGCTGCCCCCTACAGTCCACTGTGAGAACTAAACACATCTTTTCCACAGACTTTTGCTAAAATCGTCTCCTGATGAAGCTGATGTTGATATTTTTCACTTTTCTTGTTTCCATAGTGATGGTTCCTTCTGTGGGACGTCAGTGCGGCTGCGGCAGCGATCCTCCTCCAGAAGTGAGTCTTTATAGATATATTTATATTTATGTTCTGCTCTTCTGAAGCATTTACAGCTGATTACATACTGTATGTTGTTATACTGCCACTGTCTTTATGTGTATTGAACTGATGTGACTGTTTCCCATGAGCCTTTGTAACTTTCACGTTTGTATAAATTCATCATTTTTAATATAATTTTATTTTCAGGCAAAATGCGTCCAGTGTCTCTGCCGCTAGAGCTGTCCTCCAGGATCAACCTGCGGAAAGGTCAGCTCTAAGTTAGCTCTATGTTAGCTCTACAGACACTAGCTCCTGATGTCTGTGTGCAGGTCCTCAGCGCTGTGTGAGCAACGAGCGTGTGTCGGCCATCCTGGAAGAAGGCTGTGTGCAGTACCGTGCCCGGCCTGCAGGGCGCGGCGTCGACCACATCAGAGGAAGCACCTGTTTCATCAGCCCAGAGGAGACCAGGGGAGAGACCAGGGGAGAGACCAGGGGAGAGACCAGGGGAGGGACCAGGGGAGAGACCAGGGGAGAGACCAGGGGAGAGACCAGGGGAGAGACCAGGGGAGGGACCAGAGGAGAGACCAGGGGAGAGACCAGGGGAGAGACCAGGGGAGACACCAGGGGAAACACCAGGCCTGAGATCAAAACTGAGACCAGGACTGAAACCAGACCAGCGACCAGGACTAAACCCGGTTCTGTGATCGGGGGCTGGCTCTCTCGCCTCAGGCTCCTCAGTCATTGAGACCTGATCTTGGAACTCTGGATTCACCAACAACAGATCAGGATGTGGACCCAGGACTGAGGCTGTAGTTAAAGATGGCGCCCCCAAAGATAACAGTATTTAGCTCATTCTTTCTACCATCAGTTTGAGATCCATTTGACACCTTCAGTCCTCATCTCAGGGGTCGGTCCTCTCATATTCACACTTAAAATAACTTGGAGCTCTGCTGAAAACTGACCAAAGACAAAGAATGCATCTGAACTCCATTTTTGTGGCATCGGAAAGTGTTAAATTTCACTTGACCAAGATTCCAACTATTTAGAATCTGTGGACAATGGAGTTTTAGACTGTATACAGATGGACAATGCTAACCCGCTAGCTCAATGAAGCCAAATACGGAAGTGCTCATGGTGAAGTTTGGCTCCTCTGACTGTTGAATTCCATGTAAAAGTGAACTCAGTAATGTTTGTGTGACATCACCATTTTGGACTTAAATCCGTGATTTCTCTGTGATCCTGCTCTTTATGTGTGATTGTGTAAATCCAGATATGACCATAAGGACTGACCAACCAGAGACCTTCATTCAGGGAGAAACTCCAGCTTGCCTTAGCAACCATCTTAGCAACATGTCTGCTCCTGTAACGCCATTGGAACAAAAGGCCATAAGGAAACCGGCTCCAGTGTCAGGAAGAGCAGTTTCTGTAAATTCTTCAGATTGTTCCTCGAGCTGTTCAGGTCCCATGTATATTAGACCAGGATCAGAACAGTTTGCTCTCGGGAGTGATAGTCTGATATATAAACAGATGCATTATGGGTCCACAATAGTAACAGGTTTAGTTGAGTTGCAGCTCACACCAGGGTGCTGTCCATACGGTCCAGTGTGGCGTATGAAATACCCACAGCAGGTCTCTGGCCCTAAGATCAGGGTTCTACCTGAATGGGGCACAGCCGGATCAGTTTTAGAAATGAGCCCAACCAGCACCGGTATCAAGGCCCTGTGCATAAAGTTCAGTTTTAAGGTTTTGTTTAAAAGGAACCTAAACATTTGACTGAGTTTTGATTACATTGTTTCATCCACGTGAACTGTAGGCCTCTCGTCGCTGTGTGAGCTTGTATGTTAATTTTTCCAAGAGGAAACCTGGCCTTTGGTTGGGGTAACTTTACATGTGAGGAGGGTCTTTTCTCATTGAGCCTTTGTTCCTCCATTCCTATATGATTAAAATGTTTCTGAAACCTTTCTGCTGCTTGGCCTGGGTCAGAATTGCTCTGGTTGAGGCTGTGCATTGTCCTCAGAAAGTTTTTCCTTGGAAAGAACACCAAGTATAAATGAATGTCTGAACTTATGCGTGTGATTTGTCCAGGTTCCACTAGTTTAGGATCACCATTCACAGATTTATACATTTAATATTCAATATGGTTACATCCACACAATCTGTATAAAGTTTCACAGAATGTAAATGACCAAAACAGGCGGTTTTTGAACAGTACATTTATTGTCTCATTTACAGCTGGAACTCTGGGAACTCGAACACCACGTCTTTCCCCGTGAGCTTCTTGTAGACGCCAGAGAACGTCTCCACCTGAAACACATTCAAGATTAGACTCTTAACACGAGCTTTATTGCCTCTATAAAGAAGGGGTACGCAACTTTAGTCTCCAACGAGTCATTTGGACCAGTGTTTTTCAACAGCTGTACGCGGTACACTAGTGTGCCGTATGATAATGTCTGGTGTGCCGTGAGAAATTCTAAAAATAACTGCATTCACTTTTGTATGTTTTTTTGACAGTTATTGCCACTTTATTCCCAAATTCTTGGTAACTCACTGTATTGACATTAAACCAAGCTTAATGTCAAGGCCTGGATTTAAGCACTTTGATAAGAATGTAGTCTATATTTACTTTAATATAAAGTCATTCAGAGTTTACATTTTCTCCTGGTGGTGTGCTGCAAGATTTTTTTTCAAAGAAAAAAAAGTGTGCCTTGGCTCAAAAAAGATTGAAAAAACCCCCCTGATTTGGACAGTAAGTCTTAACACATCGTTGACCCACAGGGGTCTTTGGGCAGAGTCCTCTGATCTAAAGATGTGACATCACAAATACATAGAGTTCTGTTGGTCTGAGGGTTAAATCCCAGCTAAGTTACAGACCCCCAGCTTGAAGGCACGTTCAGACCAAAAGCTTCAAAAAGCTTTGTCATTTTGATGCTTGAAGCTTGACGCGCCTGACGCCGGTGAGAGGAGCTTCTCTGTTGCCTGTAGTCAGACAACAGTGGATTTTCCAGAGAGCAGCGAGCCTTTATTTGTTATACAAAGCAAAATAACGTTGTCGTGGAGTTTCTACAAAACATGTTCTGGGTTAACCACAGACTTGAGAGGCTGCAGTGTTTTCAGAGTTTCACCCTTTACTCCAGGAGCGGCGGACGGAGGAGTTTAGCTTTCAGCGGTACTTCCACATGTCACTCGCACAGTCCGAGTTCCCTCTCCCCACCTGGAGCTGCCTCGCTCTGTGCCAGACTTATCGTCAGCTTGTTCTTATATTAAATAAATTACGTGTACTACACAGCATGTGTACAATGATTTTGTTACTTACTTAACGTTACTACTCATACAAATATTACTAATGACAATAAAACAGCAGCAGCTACATTCTCTCCATGCTCCTCGTCTCCTGATTGGTTGAAGCCCGCGTCAAAGCTTCAAAAGCTCAGCTTCGGCGTCAAAGGGATTGTTTTGATACGCAAGCGTTACTCGCGACTTTTGAAGCGCGCCAAGTGACGCCGGGGCTCTCTGTTTCACCTGACGCGCTTCATTCACTTTCAATGCAAACCTGACGCTTTTGAAGTCGAAGTAAAGTCCGGTCTGAACGCGCCTTTAAAGTTAGAAACTTATTAGAAGTGATTGCAGCTTTAGTCAAATCTCAAAACGTGAATGTGTCCTGCATGGTCGTTCTGCCCAGTCACAGCCCAAAGGACTCTGGGAGATGTAGGAATATGCAGGCTGGGTCCTCAGAGGGACCGGCTTCATGTTTGACGGCGTGGAACGGGACTGTACGTCTTAGCTCAGAGCTACGCACCCATCTGCCACTAGGGGGCCTGAACTGGAGGCTCACCCACGTCACATCTGCCACTACGGCCTGAGGCTCTAACATCTGCCACTAGGGGGAGACAGTAATTACTTTGTGTTCCACATTGTTCTGCTGAGCCTTGTCCAGATGAACTTTGATGAGGCGGCTGCTGTCCAGCTTCACTCTGATCCTCTTCCCCACGATCTCTGACGGAAACACCAGGTCCTCCAAGATGGCATCGTGCACCGCGGTCAAGGTGCGGCTGAGGGAGAGAGGAGAGGTCAGTGGGGCTGAGGTCAGGGTGTGACCAGGAGTCTCCAACCTTTACCCATGAGAGCTATTGTTTTAAGTGGGTTTAAATTGTTAATACAAGAGATGATTTTATAAGTATCCAACTGTAACCAGAGTGCTGTTTGTCTTCAACATAACATTTCTAAATCCTTTGAGGATTAAGGCACCTCTGCCATAAACATTTAAAGAGAATGTGAGGCCACACCATGGATCATAAGTGGATAGAGTATTACTAGCTAATAGCTGAAGGACCCATGGGCAACACCCAGAAAAATGTCCATAGAACTCAATGTAAACAAAAACAGCTGGACCTCAGCAGACAGAACCTACAGCTTTTACAAAGGAGGATTTTAGTGTCCCTCGTCATCCTGAACTTTTTCTTGTTAAATTCCTCAGTTTTCTTTTAAAGGAAAACAGCCTGAATAAGAGTCAAGTTAACCTGGTCGTACCACACCATAGTACAAATTACATTTCATACTAAGGTCTGGAGGCGCTCCATTGAGCTCCGATTACAGATAGGAGGGGTTCACTCCTTTTGCAGATTGAAACGATTGGAGCTTAGTTTACCGTGACATATTTAGTGCGCCCGAGTGAGTCGTTAGCATTTAGCCTAGCCATCTTTCCTGCTGACGGAGCCCGTTAGCAGTTACATTTGCTAAACATTCCTCTTGCTCCGGCTTAAATTCCTTGATAGAACCAGACCATATTACTATCGCATTTTTTGCCATTGCCAAACTACAACCTTCCCGTTCGGCGCAAACTCTTGACGTCACCCACAACTAACTACAACACCTGCCTCCCACGCTCGCTGATTTGTTGGTCGAAATTCAACAGATTGTAATCGCCAACATGGGGATCAACCCCAGACGGTACATGCAGGGAAATGATGATTGAGCGGAGTGTACGGATGGCTAAGGCCAGGCTAGAGTCAAGTGAACAAGCATCAAAATTCAGCTCAGAAAAAAATGTTTACATTTTGTGATCACTGGCCAACGGATGATTTCAGAATCTTCAGATTTACTTCTGGGCTGAAAGCTGGACAGATATCTACAGCCACAAATTGAAATCAAGACAGTATTTAAAAAGGCACAATGTGTCCTGCATGGTCATTCTACCCAGTCACAGCCCAAAGGACTCTGGGAGATGTAGGAATATGCAGGCTGGGTCCTCAGAGGGACCGGCTTCATGTCTGACGGCGTGGAACGGGACTGTACGTCTTAGCTCAGAGCTACGCACCCATCTGCCACTAGGGGGCCTGAACTGGAGGCTCACCCACGTCACATCTGCCACTATGGCCTGAGCAAACCCTAGTGATCCAAGATGGCACCCTACAATTCAGTGGCTTGTGCTCAGTAGCACATGGGACAGCCATGAGGGCCGGAAGATTAGTGGACCTCTCCCATATTTGGGCATCCTCTGGTCCTCCTGGTTTTGCGCAGTGGACGAGCTCCCATGATGCTTTGCGTCAAAAACGGGGCTCTGCTGCGCTCTGACCAATCAGCGGGTGGTGATCAGAGCACAGTTGGAGCAGGAAAAAAACGAGCAGTTTGTTGCATTTAACAAGAAAAGTTCAGGACGACAAGGGACACTTAATTCACAACAAAATCCAATCTTTATGAAAGCTGTTGGGTTTGTCAGCTGAGGTAGAGCTATTTTAGTGAACATTGAGTTCTAAGGGATATTTTACTGGACAGTCCACGTGTATTTAGTCTGCAGTACCACAGGCGCCCCCTGTGCCCATAGGTGGGACAGCCATTACCTAGTAATACCCTATCCAGATATAGATCCATGGGCCTGAGGCTTTCAACATCTGCCACTAGGGCTCGAAGCTCAAAAGTAACTCATAACAATCCAGAGTGCATTCACTTGGTAAATAAGGATCATCGTCTTTCCGTTTGGAGTAAGTGAACAGTGGGGGTGGGGCCGACTCAGATGGACATCCTCTTAGTGGAGACTGAGGATTCCAAGGTCTGTACTCCTGCTGTTGGAATGAAAACCTGCAGACTCCTGTACCATTTCCTCAGGTGTGACCCTGGAGATCTGAGGAGATGGGTGGACTCTGCTGCGCTCCCGTTTAGTTGGTATGAAAACCAACAGCCGCACGGCCCTTGGTACCGGTCTGTGAAAGATCAGAGCAGTGGAATCCTGAGGATCTGAAGCTGAAGACTTACCTCCTGGGGCGCTTCTGCTTGTTCTTTATGCGGCTTTTCCTTGTGGGTTTAGGCAAAATTCTTCTCTGAAAAAACAAAAACATTTACTAAGTTTCAGGGCTTTAGTTTTAGTCTGGACAGAGTTAAACATCAGAGAATGTGTCCTGCATGGTCGTTCTGCCCAGTCATGGCCCAAAGGACTCTGGGAGATGTAGGAATATGCAGGCTGGGTCCTCAGAGGGACCGGCTTCATGTCTGACGGTGTGGAAGGGGACTGTACGTCTTAGCTCATAGCTACGCACCCATCTGCCACTAGGGGGCCTGAACTGGAGGCTCACCCACGTCACATCTGCCACTAGGGCCTGACCTGCAACAGGTCCTCAAACCACAAGTCTAACTATCTGGAGCCACATGAGGTGAAGTCAGAACTCATTAAGGGTCTTGTTCATCACATGGCGCAAACAGATCTGTACTCATGCAGAGAATCCAGACTAAAAGTTTTTTTATATTTATCAGGAGCTATATTCAAACATCTCATTCTTTAGAATGAGAAGGTAAAGGTTTGTATAGAAACATACAAATGAGAAAACCAAGAAAAACACGTTGTGGAAAGTTTTATAGTTCATTGAGCACATCCATAATAGAACCCTTTGCTGCGGTATCAGGTGCTTCTGCCTCTGATCAGTGAAGGCTGTTTAGACTCCCTGAATTTAAGAAGACTGAAAATGTTGTAGACCACCAGATAAGCAGCGTAAGGGTTACGTTTATAACTACGGTGCTTTGAATCAGGCCCCTCCCCCTCAGCCAGAGGCCCCTCTCCCTCACCTGAGCAATGAAGACCACGTGTTTGCCGCTGAACTTCTTCTCCAGCTCTCTGACCAAACGAACCTGGATCTTCTGAAACGACTTGAGCTGCGGGACCGGGACGAAGATGATGATGACCTTTCTGCTGCTGCCCACTTCGATCTCCTGTAGGAGGAAGAGCATTAAGGAAGTTCCAGCTCTACAGCGCCCTCTGTGGCAAATATACAGCAGAGAGAATGTGTCCTGCATGGTCATTCTGCCCAGTCACAGCCCAAAGGACTCTGGGAGATGTAGGAATATGCAGGCTGGGTCCTCAGAGGGACCAGCTTCATGTTTGACGTCGTGGAACGGGACTGTACGTCTTAGCTCAGAGCTACGCACCCATCTGCCACTAGGGGGCCTGAACTGGAGGCTCACCCACGTCACATCTGCCACTAGGGGCCTCACATCTGTTCTAAACACGTTTGAAAAAAATTGGAGCCAGACCTTTGCTGCAGTGATGTTCAGCTCCCTCAGCTGAGCCTTGAGGTCAGAGTTCATCTCCAGCTCCAGCAGAGCCTGAAACACAAAACATCAGCTTTAACAACTGCAGACAACACATCTTTAAACTGAGGGTCCTAACTTTAATCTGACATGCTTGAACAGAATAAGACACAACACACAGTCTCTGAGTGAAGGTGGTTTTCTTTGATCTACACATGTGACAGAAACTGTTCTCTGTAAGCTTGCACAGTGCCGTCGGAGTCTCAGTGCACAGAATATAACTGGCCTCAGATTCACAGATTTATTTACAGTTCATAAGTCTGACAGGATCTGGAACAGCAGCAGTTTAAACAGCGTGTGGACCATTGAGGCTGGGTTTGAACCAGAACTAACCACACACCATGATCGAGAACTCTTTGCTGTGGCGTTAGTGCTGATATTTTCTTTACTGTCAAGTGCATGGTCTGGACAGTAGGCCTCAGTTCAGCACTAATGGGGCGCTCAGACCGGATCAGGCGTTGCCCCGACTTTCAATGCAAAGTCAATGGTGATGTCCGCTCGAGCGTGGAACTGAATATGCGTCGCGACACGCACGGACTGTGTGGTGGCGGCAAATTGACACAGGCAAGAGATACTTTCTGCCGGCCGCACGTGCAGCAGCCAAACAGAGCTGCAAAGTGGTCACTAGAAGTCGCGCGGTAGACTGAAAACTCGTAAACAGCCAAAACACGAGCTAAACAATGGGAGACAGTGCTTGTGAACATATGCCTCCATTCTGACTGACTGTAAACAGGTCTGAAGGCCTCTGGACAGAGACGCTGCATTCTTGGACATGTTATACCGTCTGTCATGGAGAGAATTTCTAACCTATACCGTACATAAGATGTTGTAGCTCTTGTTTAACCGTTTGCACATTTTCTTTCCATTAGACCCCTAGTGAATATTTCTCCTCACATTTACACTATATCCTTTAACCATGATGCATTCTGCTGTGGGTTCTTCCACCTGATCTTGAGTAGAGTTACTTGAATATTATCGTTTGGCACAACAGCTACAAACGTTCACAGCGCTGACCATTATGGTCTCAATGAGGATAAACATCAGAGAATGTGTCCTGCATGGTCGTTCTGCCCAGTCACAGTCCAAAGGACTCTGGGAGATGTAGGAATATGCAGGCTGGGTCCTCAGAGGGACCGGCTTCATGTTTGACGGCGTGGAACGGGACTGTACGTCTTAGCTCAGAGCTACGCACCCATCTGCCACTAGGGGGCCTGAACTGGAGGCTCACCCACGTCACATCTGCCACTAGGGCCTGAGGTTCTAACATCTCATCCAGGACTTAAGACAAAATGTGACCGTTACAGCTGCACATTACATTTAACTTGAACATAGTTTTTTAACACATCACAGGGAACAGCTCTGTGTGGAACAAGCTCCACAGGTTGAGCTTCGCTTCAATTTTGTGGTGGAGTTGTATCACTTGATGTTGATTTGTTAATTTTCCATTATCCAATTACTTCCTTGGCTGCAGACAACTTCCATTCAAATAAAGTGTAAACCATGACATGTGACGCTTACCTGAGAAATCCCAGACTCAAACTCGTCCGGCTTCTCGCCATTGGGCTTCACTATCTTGGCGCTTGTACTGAACATGGCCGTTGTCTCTGTGGAACAGAACCAAACATTAGTACAATGTCCTCCGTGCGATCTAGGGCTGCAATATTTAAAACAGATAAAATTAACACTGGTCCTGGGTTTGTATCCATCTCCACTAAAGTGGGAGGTTGCATGTTCTTGTGTCTGCTCTAGTTAGTGAACCTCTGGACAGGCACAACATGACTAAAGCGCTTTGGGACTTGTCTGAAGGCACTATATACTAATACTTTCAATTAGGGCTGAACCTCCAAATAAAAAACTTTGTACAAAATGATTAGTTAAACCTTATGTACACACGTTTGGCACTAGATTACACGTGAAAAAACGCTGAAATTTGGTCTGATCCGTTAAATTTTCAATGTTACCAGAATACATCCCAAAACTACGGATGTCCAGACTTCAGTAAGTACAATCTATTTAAAATACCCAACTTTAGCATTCACTTTAGGCTGAATCCAGCAGTAGTAAAGCTTTGACAGGGTAAGACTAAGCAACAGCACGTATCACTTTAACGTAGTTTTGCATCATGAGCAGCTTCTGTGTTAAGTGTAAACTCTAAAATCCACCTCACTTAAAAAAACCTTGTATCAGACACAGTTGCAGAACACAGACTGTAGCACGGCTATAGCAACATGCTACAGCCGTGCAACTCGCCGGTGTTCTTACCCATATTCCCAGTTTACGAACCTAAAATCAGGCTTTAAACGCGAAAAAAACTCACATAGAGGCCAAACATCGAGATAGAGCCCGCGTTAGCTGGACACATGTGCGGCCTGTAGACAGGGCTTCTCGGCTAACACTCCCCACTCAGGTCTGCGGCTACTACGGCTTATATTACACATTTGAAAAGCCATCGGAGTAATATAATGACTTTATCTGACGCATCACACGTACATCTCACGTTCCGACGCTGAAATCCAGTATTTTACTTGTTTTAAAGTGAAGTTTGAAGCAGAAATGTGAATCCAGTGCTAGAAAGCAGCGACTCACCTCAGTCTACGACGGCCAAGGAAGAGACCGGAACATCGCGAGAGTTGGGTTAATCAGAGCGCGGAGGGATGGGAGATCTCGCGAGAGGTGAGAGACAGCGGCATGGAGGAAAGCTGCATTCGTGTCTCACAGAAAAGTAGGAAAGAAAGATACTCAACCAAAAGTAAAACTAGTAAATTTGAGTCTGAATTATGTTTGAATGATATGTTTGACTTAAATACTTAACTATGATGTGTGCTGTATCATGTCTGACGGGGCCCTTCTGTATGGAGTTTGCATGTTCTCCCTGTGTCTGCGTCGGGTTCCTTTGGAATTTTTTTTAATATTTTTTTTTAAATAATAAAAATAATAATGCATTGGCCCAAGGTTCAATCTGGTTTTTGTACAATCCAAAACAAAAAAGAAAATGCAGCAACTGCAGTGATGTGGTCACTGTGTCGGACTGTTCTGGTGAAAAGGGAGCAGTGTCTGCAGTCAGAGCTCTAAATTCTGTCGCTCATGACCAAAACTACCAAAAGGAGATTGAGGAGCTTAAGTCACACAGGAGGAGCTCAGAGTAGAGCTGCTGCTCCTTCACATGCCTCCTGGACATGTCCCACCGGGAGGAGACCAGGGGAAGACCCAGGACACAGAGGGACTGGCTGTGTCTCTCAGCAGGCCTCGGAGCCCCTCAGGATTCCCCCAGATGAGATGGAGGAAGTGCGCTCAGACTGCTGCCTCTGTGACCCGCAACAGATAAAGCGGAAGGAATATGGATGATAAATCCATAATGTTGTA
The DNA here is from genome assembly GCA_964034765.1 of Knipowitschia caucasica. Lineage (NCBI taxonomy): Eukaryota > Metazoa > Chordata > Actinopteri > Gobiiformes > Gobiidae > Knipowitschia > Knipowitschia caucasica. The sequence goes on from OZ035839.1 coordinate 6,400,295, forward strand.
TCTATTATACATATAGTGTTTTTGACAATAAAAAACACTTTGTTTAGATAATAATAAATGTGGATTATACCTTTGTCTTTTTCCACACATATCAACCTTAGGAACACGAAAAACAAATGTACATAAAACAATATAATATTTCACTGTCCGCGAACGCATCATTTAAACCACGAAGCCAACTCACGAATTTGCAGAATATCCACCGTCTCTGTTTCTCTTTGTGCATATTCTTCTAATTTCTTCTGTTTTTGCGTCAGATTCTTTTGCGGAATTATCAATATATCTGATTTACAAGTTCAGAACTGCGCTAAAGTCAAACATATTCAGTGTTTGAGGCTAAATCTGTGGAATGTTTTAGCGACTAGCGTAACATTAGCGCACTTCCGCGAATTCTAAGATCCATATCCGTTCAGATTATCATAGGATTAACCTATGAAGTGATCCGAATTGTTCCTAAGGCGTGTGAGTATCTGCAGGTATGTTGTCGTTTAGCTTCCAGGAGCCGTTTTTGCGTTAAACCGGGTTATGTTCAGACTGAGCGGCTTTTTCAGCGCAGTTCGGAACACTGTTTGGAGCAGCGCACGCGTCATGGCCAAAGGAAAGTTTTACTACGCGGTGAGGAAAGGATTCAAGCCTGGCGTCTACAAAACATGGTACATCTGCTCACGAAGTCAACATTGACACTGGCATGGTTTTAATAAGCCTTGAAAATAAAGTATTATCATTAGCGTTCCAAACCCCGTCCACAGAAGTGTACATTTAACCTAAGTGTTGTTTTCAGCTAAAGCTCCAGTGAAGCTTTATGTCTCTTAACAGCTAATAGTGCGTCATCCTAATGCATCACCATCTCATTTGAAATTCACACTATATTGTATTAATGCACTAATTTCTAATCATTATTTTCATGTTCTTGTCTTTTATATCATTGTGATTAAAATGCATTGATTGAACATGTTCTCGCAAGTTTATTTGTATAGCACAGTTCACACAGAAGGCAACTCAAAGTGTTAAAACAAACCAATCCTTCAGTTGTTGCAGCTTTTTATCTGGATTTGAACATTGTCAGAGAAGAACCCTATCTCACATTTTCAGGAAGACTTTTGTATTTTAGCAGCATGAATCTAACTCTGGGACGAGCAGGAGACCAGTCCCTGTGGGCCCAGACGATTGTGTTGTTTTAATGTTTCGTTTCAGGGACGACTGTAAATCGCAGGTGGAGAAGTTTCCTGCTGCGGTCTTTAAAAAGTTCCCCACAGAGAAAGATGCCTGGGCCTTTGTGCGAGGAGAGAACCCTGTGGTCTGTCCCCCAAAGCCACAGACTGGTGAGTCGGCACAGACTATAGTTTAACATCTTAGCACACATCTATCTGTGCCAAATGTGATATGTACATTCCTCCAGTGTGAGATCAATAAAGTCTAACTTATAACAGCTGCCACTGAGAGGATTTATCTTATTGTGGTTTTTTTTAGAACACATCACCCCTGTCTTAAACCAGGGACCTCTGTGCTCCGTCTTGTTTCAGTCCCAGACCTGGAGCCCCCCCCTATTCTGCCCAGACGTGGCCCTGAGCCCCTGCAGTACATCCCCCTGGGCCCAAAGAGGTGCCACAGCCCAGAGGAGGAGCACGAGACGAGGAGCAAACGAACAAAGATGGAGCAGAACGAGACCAAGCTAACCGCAGCGGCTAGCAGCTCCAGCAGCTCTGACGGCTTCACCTACATGGGTGAGTGATTGTGACTTAATTACTCATGGATCTATAATATCTGGATAGGGCAGGGGTGGCCAACCCGATGCGGCTCTTTGGCTGGTTCAGTGCGGCTCTCGGGCTTTCACACGACAAGCGTCAAAAACGCCTCGGTGGTGGCACTGCCATTCATTCTCTATGTAGTTCTGACCCATAGTAAAGGCCAACTTTACTCCACTAGCCGGGCCGCCAAAACAATCTGACGTCGGCGAACGTCAATTCTGATTGGTCAGATGCGCTGTCAATCACTCTGCAGCTGCTGCCTCAGCTGTTGCAAATATCATAACAAACAACACGTTGCCTCGACCCATGACGTCCGTACGGAAAACAGTTCCTTGGTCGCTGGATGAGGGCAACACCTTCCTCAGTTTGAGGAGAGGACACCAGCGTGAACTCGATGGTTCCACCAGAAACCAGAAGGTGTTTGTGGAGCCAGCGCTAAGGACGGAGCAGAATGATTCCCACGAACATGACAATGCAGAGAAAAGTAAAAAAGCTGACAACTGTGAAATGAAAGATCACAGCAGCAGAAGTAGAGGCAGAACCGAAAAGTCTGGAGGTGATTTGACCAAATGGATTAAATTTACGGACATCGGCTAACACCGGCTAACATGCTAAATTCAGCTAGCACCAGCTACACCAGGAGATAAGCCAACTCTGCCTGGTGAGTGTCTGTCTTCAATCAAATGCGAAAGTATCTGGTCTTACACTGAACATGTGTCTGTGGTTCTAAATCAGCTAAAGTGGTGTTGGTGTTATGTGTCAAATCTATATATTTTACTAAACGCAGTCAGAGTGAATCATGGTTTGATAAAGACAGTTGTGTTTCTGCTGAATACTGGTTTGAAACCTGCTTTTTTCATTTTGGAATCATAATTGATGTTCGCTGACGTGATATTGTTCTGGTATCGACTCGCCCAGTTAGAACCAGGGCCAAACCATTAATAAAAATTACCGGGGAGAGGCTAAAGCGAGCGGTGGAAGCGCCCGCAAACCGGGAAGAGTCGAGTCCAGCCCTTTAGTACTGTACGAGTCAATTTCTGTCATTATCATGTTGATGACATTTACAATGTAAGGCATGGGGTGATGTTTATGTAGTGCATATTTGTATGATGTGGCTCTTTGCTGTAACACAGTAAAAAAAATGGCTCTTAGTCTGTGACTGGTTGGCCACCCCTGGGATAGGGTATTACTAGCTTGGAGCTGAAGGACCCATGTGCTTGTGGGATTCTCGCGGTACTGCAGACTAAATGATACCAAATTCACAAAGGCTACACAGACATTTTCCCCATAGAACTCAATGTAAACTAAAACAGTTCGACCTCAGCTGACAGGGAACCTACAGCTTTCACAAAGGTCAGATTTTGTGGGGATTTTAAGATAAGATAAGATGTGCTTTATTTATCTCACAGAGGAGAAATTTACAATTTTTTAGTGTCCCTTGTCATCCTGAACTTTTTTTCTTCTTAAATCCTTCGGTTTTCTTTAAATCCACACTTTACTGCCACAAACTCTGCTCGTTTCCTTCCCGCTCTAACTCCTGCTCTAGACCAGCTCTGATTCAGAGCGAGGCCTAGCCCCTCTGTGCACGTGCATGAGAGCCACACACACACACGTATTTGGCCGCTACGCATCATGGAAGCTCGTCCACTGCGCAGAACCGCGAGGTCAAGACGATGCCCAAATATGGGCAAGTTCCCCACTAATATTTCCGTGCCGGCACATGCGGCACTGATCACAAGCCATTCATTTGAATACGGCCCCATCTTGGCACACCGGGGTTTGATCACAGTGTGACATCACTGTAGTTTTAGCCTTAATGCAGAAGAAGCTGATTTAAACATAACATTGTATGGCGTAACTGGGGCAGACGTGTTGCTAAGCCAATCCTCTGAACCAGGAACACTGTCTAAATGTTTTCATCATGTCTAAGTGTAGTTCCTCGCTCTTCCACCAGGGGACAGCGTGGTGGTCTACACTGACGGCTGCTGCACGGCCAATGGGAAGGCTTCAGCTCGTGCCGGAATCGGGGTCTACTGGGGACCACATCACCCTCTGTGAGTGAGACCAGCGAGGGAGGGGGGACCGACGAGTCACTAAATTCATGTGTTCTCAGGAATGTGGCGGAGCGACTGGAAGGACGACAGACCAATCAGAGAGCAGAGATCCAGGTACCACAGACCAATCACAGTTCAGTTCATGTTTTAAGTTGACTACAGAAGTGGAAGACTCGGTCCCAGAGGGCCATGGGACTCTGGGACGAGACCAGAATGAGCCAAAATGCCTGTAGTCTTCCACTCCTGTGGCTTTAGAGCGTACACAAACTTCCACTTCTGTGGCCAACTGACATCTGAAAATGAACTGACCACCATTTCAGAGGTAGGGCTTGGTGTAAACACTCTGGGACAGAGGGCCGTGGGACATGTGTGTAATTCCTGTGTTGTCCACCAGGCGGCCTGCAGAGCTCTGGAACTGGCCAAAGTCAACAACATAAAAAAACTGGTGCTTTACACAGACAGCAAGTTCACCATCAACGGTATGACCTGGACCTGGACCAGACTCGGGCCTGGATCTGGCCCGGACCTGGATCTGGCCCGGACTCTGACCTGGATCTGGACCTGGCCCAGACTCTGACCCGGATCTGGACCTGGCCCAGACTCTGACCCGGATCTGGACCTGGCCCAGACTCTGACCCGGATCTGGACCTGGCCCAGACTCTGACCCGGATCTGGACCTGGCCCAGACTCTGACCTGGATCTGGACTAGACTCAGAGCCGTTCCTGATGTGATCCAGGAGTGACCAGTTGGGTGAAGAGCTGGCGGCTGAACGGCTGGAGACTCAAATCTGGAGGACAAATCATCAACAAAGAAGATTTCATCAAACTGGACCAACTCAACTCAGAGCTACATGTCACATGGGTGAGAGCCAATCAGAGAGCAGGTCACATGAGTGAGGGCCAATCAGAGAGCAGGTCATGCTGGACAAATGCTTCAAAAGCCCTGTGAGTCATTATTTGACTCTTTGGGCTGAACTAAAGATATGACACTGACATAACTACATGAAACTAGCAACAGAAGCAACTGTTTTAGAGCCAGAAGCAGAGACATGGGTTCAACACAGAGTTCTGTTGGTCTGAAAGTTACAGATCCCAGCTTTAAAGTTGTTTAGCCACGCCCACTTAATGTTTATCATTAGATTAGAGTGAGAGCAGGAAGTGAAAAGTACTATGTATTATGTATAGGGTCAGCACTAGATCATATACGGAATCGGGACGGAAGCGAAAGTAAATAGAACAAACTACCTATTCATGCCTAAACTTAACCAGCCATTCCCATTAAATAACCCCAACCCAGCCTTAACCCTTAACTTAACCATCTTACCCAGACACCTAAAACTTAACCAGTCACCATATAAGGACTTATTAGTCTAAAACTAATTCGAAAGTAGGATTGTTACTTCCGGTTTCGTCCCGATTCCGTGTATGATCTAGTGCCAACCTTATGTATAGTTGGGACCAGAGTAGACAAAAACTGGACTGAAACTCCATCATTTGTCTGGTCTAAGTGTCATGGCCTCTGTTTCTTGCAGCTGCACATCCCTGGACACGCTGGTTACCACGGCAACGAGGAGGCGGACCGTCTGTCGCGAGAGGGCGCGGCCAAACGCGCGGCCGCAGAGCTCTGACAGCACTTTATTCTGTTTGTTTGTGTTTTCATTAAAGTTATGTTTGAGCCGTTTGCGACACTGTCATTGTTGTTATCTGTGAAGATTTTAATAAAACCTTAAACCCAACCTTCCTTTGCCTTTAACCTGCCAGATTATATAAATATATAATGTGTATACAGATCTCCGGTTGGAACACAGGTAAAGATAGAAAGAGAAGCTCAGAGTAGAGTCGCTCCAAGTGTCTTAAGAGCCAGGAGGAATACCTCCTGGGGAAGTGTTCTGGGTGTAGAGTGGAGGAGCTGATGTCGGTCTCTTCTCCCACATGTTGCTGAGTGTCACGTGGCCTTGAACAGGTTCTAAAACACCACTGTGGCCCGAGCCCACTACTGTGTGATGACAGTTCCATAAGGGTCATAATGTGACGCTAACGGAATAATATAAACATTATTGTCACGTGGGAACACGTAGTTCCCGCGCGGGCGGCAGACGCTGCACAGACGCGGACAAAGGCGGCAGTGCGCATCAGGGGGATGTGAGGGAATGCATCGTGCGCGCTCCCGCCTGTGTGCGTCCGCGCTCCCGTCTCCATCAGCATCTCTCAACAACGAAACAAACTGACCGCGCGTCTACCGCGTCTCTGCCGCGTGTGCCGCGTCTCTGCTGCGACTTCCTCCTCCGCGCGCGCACGGGACCGGCTTTGGCGCAGTCCGGTTCGGTCCGCGTGCGCCTCTGCGACAGTGCATGAGTGCGCGTGCGTGAGAGCGCGTGTCCGTGCCTCTGTCTGGATCTGAAACATCCTCTGGTGCGACATGAACCCGGACTAAACCCGGACCAGAGGAGGACTACCCCGGGACTGGATCAGGACTGGGTCTGGACCTGTGCAAGACCAGAGTCCAGACTGAGATCACAGCAGCAGCAGCGCCACATCAGTGAGTCCAGTTTGTGTTTGTGTCTCTGTCTGGTACAGGGCTGTTCACCCCATACCGTCCTCATTAGTCCTGGTTCAGTTCTGCTTTAGTCCTGGTCCTGGTTTATCCCTAGTTTTGTCCTGGTTTATAACTAGTTTAGACATTGTTTAATCCTGGTCCTGGTTCAGACCTTGTTAAGTCCTGGTTTAATTCTAGTTTAGACCTAGTTTAGTCCTGGTTCAGTCCTGGTTCACTTCAGTGACCTTAAAAACCCTGAATTTAAATTGTTCAAACTGCCCCAGACTTTGGAGTCAAAAAAGTGGACCACCACAACCAGGATTTGCCAGGACTAAAGCAGGACTAAAGGAGGACTAAAGCAGGACTAAAGGAGGACTAAAGCAGGACTAAAGGAGGACTAAAGGAGGACTAAAGCAGGACTAAAGGAGGACTAAAGGAGGACTAAAGCAGGACTAAAGGAGGACTAAAGCAGGACTAAAGCAAGTCTAAAGCAGGACTAAAGGAGGACTAAAGGAGGACTAAAGAGGGACTAAAGAAGGATTAAAGCAGGACTAAAGCAGGTCTAAAGAAGGACTAAAGCAGGTCTTAAGCAGAATTAAAGCAGGACCAAAGAAGGATTAAAGCGGGACTAAAGCAGGACTGAACCAGGACCAGGACTACTGGCATTATACCACAGTACAAGCATCATTAAAAAATGTATTGGAAGTAAAATGTTTCCTCGAAATGGGACACAAGCCGAGGTCTGTAACTACAGAACTCTACTAAACCCATGTCTGTAGTTCTGGCTCTAAAACAGTTGCCACAGCTCTCTGTCGGGTCAGAGTTTGTAAACAGCCATTTCCTGTTTTTTGTCCTGCTTTAGACCTGTTTTAGTCCTGCTTTGGTCCTGCTTTAGACCTGTTTTAGTCCTACTTTAGTCCTGCTTTAGACCTGTTTTAGTCCTACTTTAGTCCTGCTTTAGACCTGATTTAATCCTGGTTTAGTTCTGGTTCGGACTTGTTTTGGTTTAGTGTTTTAGTCCTGGTTCTGGCCTGGTTTAGACCTGGTTTAGTCCTGGGTTACTCCTGGTCTGGTTTGATGGATGGTCTATAGAACACATGTATGGTTTCCATGGAGACTGCAGGTCTGAGCGTGCTCAGTCGAGGCCTGAGATGAACCCAGACACAGCGTGATCTGGTTTTAATGAGACCAGGTCTGAACCAGTTTCGGTCCCAGCTCAGAACTAGGTCTGAACCAGGTCTAAACCAGGTCTGAACCAGGACTGGACCAGGTCTGAACCAGGACTGAACCAGGACAGAACCAGGACAGAACCAGGACAGAACCAGGTCTGAACCAGGTCTGAACCAGGTCTGAACCAGGTCTGAACCCGAACTTAGTCAGGTCTGAACCAGGACTGAATCAGGTCTGAACCAGGACTGAACCAGGACTGGACCAGGTCTGAACCAGGACTGAACCAGGACAGAACCAGGACAGAACCAGGTCTGAACCAGGTCCGAACCAGGTCTGAACCCGAACTTAGTCAGGTCTGAACCAGGACTGAACCAGGACTGAACCAGGTCTGAACCAGGGCATGAGTACCATTTTCACACTGTAAATGTTTGTGTCCAGATGGAGGTGACGTCGTCGGACAAACGCCACAGAACCAGGTCCAAAGGAGTCAGAGGTGAGACCAGCTCCAGTCCTCAGTCCGAGTCCCAAACCTGTGGCTGTGAAGTGGGCGGAGCTTAGGTTTAGGTTATTACAGAATCAAATTTCCATTGAAACCCCAGACGATATTAGGAGTGGACTGAGCCAGTGTGACATCACCACAGAAGAAGATGATTTTAACATAAGTTGGAGCCAGTTTCCTTATATGGGCATTTGTTCTGACGGCGTTAGCTTCGCACTGTACCAGGGGCAGACGTATTGCTGAGGCAAACCGGTCAATCCAACTGTGATTGGTCAGTCCTTTTATGGTCATATTTGGTTTTATAAAGACAATATCACATATAAAAAGCAGGATCACAGAGAGCGATAAACCACACAATAAGTCACACAAACGTTACTGAGCTGGAAGAGTTTAATTTTCCATGGAAGTCAATAGGAGCCAGAGAGGAGCCAAACTTCACCATGAGCACTTCTCTACTGGGCTTTATTGAGTTAGCGGGTTAGCATAGTTCATCTGTAAACATTCTGTGATGATACATTACAGATCCTGTTGTCATTCCTCCTGAAGACGTTTTTTAAGACAATACTATTTTTCTAAACGTTACTTCCTGAAACCCTAAGCTCCGCCTACTTCATGGCTTCGTACTGTTTCTGATCAGTGTCTTTTATGAATGTGTTCATGCAGCTGCAGTGGAGGCCCTCACACAGGAGCTGTTCAGGTGAGCTAATGCTATGCTAATGTTATGCTAACGTTGTTTGAATGGAAACGATGCTAAGCTAACATCAACAACTTTATTAGAAGCACACATGCTCCTGTTGTGTTCAGCTCTGCAGCGCCCCCCTGAGGTCTGTGTCTGTCCTTCCAAATCGCTCTGAGCTCTGCCCCTTTAATCACTGTAAACGTGGAACATAGAAAGCCCTGCAGGCTCCGCTCGGACCACAGAGATGGTGTAAAAGAATGATGGTGTTTCTGTCCTCAGCTGTCCCACGGCGGGATGTGACGGCAGCGGTCATGTGAGCGGGAAATACGCAAGACACCGAAGGTAGGAGGCTTTAGTCCTGTTTTAATTCTGCTGTAGACCTGCTTTTTTCCTGCTTTAGACCAGGTTTAGTTCTGATTTAGTACTACTGTAGACCTGCTGTAGACCTGCTTTTTTCCTGCTTTAGACCTGCTTTAGACCAGGTTTAGTCTGGCTTTAGATCTGCTTTAGTCCTGATTTAGTCCTGCTTTAGACCTACTTTAGACCAGTGTTAGACCATGTTTAGTCCTGATTTAGTCCTGCTTTAGACCTGCTTTAGTCCTGATTTAGTCCTGCTTGAGACCTGTTTGAGACCTGCTTAAGACCTGCTTTATACCAGCTTTAGTCCTACTTTAGACGAGGTTTAGACCTGCTTTAGACGAGGTTTAGACCTGCTTTAGACCAGGTTTAATCTTGCTTTGGTCTGCTTTATTCCTGATTTAGTCCTGCTTTAGACCTGCTTTAGACCATGTTTAGTCCTGCTTTAGTCCTGATTTAGTCCTGCTTTAGTCCTGATTTAGTCCTGCTTTAGTCCTGCTTCAGACCTGCTTTAATCCTGATTTAGTCCTGCTTGAGACCTGCATGAGACCTGCTTTATACCAGCTTTACTCCTACTTTAGACCAGGTTTAGTCCTGCTTTAGACCCACTTTAGTCCTGCTTTATTCCTGCTTTAGTCCTGGTTCAGTCCTGGTCTTTGTCTGGGTGCTGTGGAGGTTGCTGTAGAGCTGGATGGGAGGCTGTCACCATGGCGACGCCGCTGCAGCCTGTCTCCCGTGGTAACGACAATGTCTCCACGGCGACGCTGCCGGTTTAATTAACAGTTTTATTTTTAGTCCAGATACTTTTTCTCATTGACAAAAATAATGTGAATGTGTCCTTAGTGTAATTAAAGCTGAAGTCTGTAACTTTAGTCTGATTAATAACACAAGTTTAAACAGAAAGAGTTTTAAAGTAAAATGTGAACAAAACATACACAACCTACTGTCTTCATCTTTTGTGTCAGAAAGAGCTCCGTTAGTTACTATCTGACTCTTTGGGCCGAGAGCTGATGGCTGAAGGAGAGCCAGGCAAGTTTATTTGTATAGCACAATTCATACACAAGGCAAACCAAAGTGCTGAACATAACAAGATTAAGATCATAAATAAGATAGATAGATAGGTAGATACTTTATTGATTCTCCGTAGGAGAAATTCAGACTCATCCAGGTCTGTTGTACAGTCTGATAACAGACCTGTATGAGCTGAAGGAACAAAGGATCTCTTGAAACATTCCGTTCGGCAGCGCGGTGATAGGAGCCTGTTGCTACCATTACTCCTCTGAGCGGCCATAGTGTCATGCAGAGTAATGCATGACACACATGGTACATTTTGTCATTATACACATTATACATTACACATTATGCAAATAATCACAGTGCTCTGCAGCTAAAAATAACTGTTTTCAACCTGTATTTAAACTTTGTCTGAGAAGAGGTCTGTCTCACATTTTCAGGAAAATGTTAGCTGCATGAATCTGAATTGCAGCCTCTCCATGTTACGTTCTGACTCTGGGCAGGGCACTAGCACGAGTACGGTCCCTGTGCTCCTCAGAGTCCGAGTTGGACTCACATGTCACTTAAGTACATGTTAGAGAGGGTGGTCCTCACTTTGATCTAAAGATGTGATATAGGCCAGAAATACGTTTAACTAGTGTCAGAAGCAACTGTTGTAGAGCCTGGAACTTGAGACTTGGGTTTAATACAGAGTTTTATTGTGCTCTGAAAGTTACGTACCCCAGCTTTAAGGCTTAGCAGTCTCCATAGCAACAGCTGCTTTTCTGAACTCGTTGATCTGACAGGAACATGCAACAAAATGATAAGGGGCCTGTGAGCAAAGTGACCACAGCACAGGGACGATGTGCTCCATGGAGCCTTGGTCCAGAACACAGTGGCGATCATCCCTCCTTTATACATTAAAAACTCATTCATTTCACCGGGCGGACATTAGGTCTGCTTATATGAACATGAGACAATATTAGCATTTTAGGACTGGATTTACTGAGTGTGACAGATGCAGAAGCGGCTGATTTGAACATAATCTAGCTTTTCCTTCCTTATATGAACCTTTTTTCAACTGTGGCTTTGCATTGTTACAGGGGCAGATGTCTTGTTAATATGGTTGCTAAGGCAAGCTTGAGCTCCCTGGAGAATGAAGGCATCTGATTGGTCAATCCTTTTATGGCTCATATCTGGACTTACATGTGTATGTAAGTCAAGAGGAGCCAGAGTAAGATGGAGCCAAACTTTCTCCATGAGCCCTTCCCTATTGGGCTTCATTGAACTAGCGGGTTAGAATTGTCCATCTGTAAACAGTCTATGTCTCAAACAGCAGAAAGACATCTGTCATGTTAATGTTTGTGTGTGTGTGTGTGTGTGTCTAGCATGTGGGTACAGTGTATATATGTGCGTGTGTGTGTGTGCGTAGTGTGTGCGCATACAGTGTGTATATGTGTGTGTGTAGTGTGTGCTGCGGAACAGTGTGTCCTCAGTTGCTCCTCTCACTATAGACGCTGCAGTGCATCATGGGAGCTGAATTTGAATGAGCAGTAGACTGAAACCTCCTCACAGCAGCAGCGCGAGACTGAGTGTGTGTGTGTGAGATTGTGTGTTTGTGTCTGTGTGTGTATGTGTTTGTGTATATGAAAGTGAGTGTATATTTTTTTAAATGTATAAATATGTTTCTTATAGTGCTATCCTGGTCATTTTTTTGACGATTTAGTGCAAATTAGATACAATCTTCTGTGGCTTAGGTCCAAGTGTGTAGCTCTACAATCATCTTAGTGTGTAAACAAGGAATGAGACTTTCTGGTGCGTAAACTGCCTGTTTTGTGTGTGTGACAAGTGAGCTGTCAATCCCAGCCTTTTTTTTTAGAAAAAATGTTCAAATGTTCATGTGGGCGGAGTAAGGGCACAGGTGTTTAGTACTCCTTTAACTTTTTAACTGCAGTGTAGTTTTTCTGAGGAAGTCATTACATGTATGTATTAAACTTGAGTAACCAAGCTGCAGTTAGTCATGAAAGTAATGGTGTAAATTTGAAAGCTTTGTTTTTATTGTTAGCCTTAGCATCAGCAATAGCATTAGCATAAGTGTTAGCATTAGCGATAACAATGGGCTATATGCAGAGGGAGGCCTGACGTCATTTCCTGTTAACAAATCACAGCCCGTTCACTTCCTGCCTATGCTATCCTATGGCTTATAGGTGGTTTTTAGTGTTGTTTTTTGTAATTAGATTGATACATTGAGCTGTGAGTGTCACTGTGCTTTCTCTCTGAGGTAGAGCTTTGACTGTGGCCACTCAGAGAGATTAGTTAACTTTATAAAAACACAATGACAGTACAATCAAAGAGCACTGCTGTGTCCCAAAAATGCCCAGTGTCCTCACAGTTTAATTCCTGTTTGAGGATTATTTAGGAAACTCGTGTAAACCACTGCTGGACTCCGGTGAAACTCAAGCTGTTTCCCGCGAACAGGAAGTGAAGTGGGGTAGTAGCTAAAACACGGAAGTGGTGCGTGCATAGAGCCCATTCTCTATGGAGCGTTCCCGCTGGAATTTGAGCCCTGAGCAGCAAAGAAACAGAGCTCCAGACTCCAAAGACATGAAGACTATTAACCATTGGGGGACCAGTCTAGTTTAGCCGCTGTGGACTTCAGAAGGCACTTCAATGAATGACGCTAGTGCTGGCTAACGCATGTGCAATTGCGTTTTTTCACATTTTCCTGCTCCGCGGCTATTTTGAAAAAGGTCCATAGAAAGCAAAAGTGGTGGAGATAGGCGTGATTAAGTCCGTTAATATTTACAGTCTATGATATTAACACATCTACAGCTGCTCAAGTCAGTGCTGGTCATGTTTTGTTTTAGAACTGTGTTAGATCCAGTGTTTCACTTAAGAGTAGCATTAATATCAACAATAGCTGCTAATAGCAATAGCATTATTGTTAACTTATTTGGCCATTTCCAACAATTGTAGATTTCAGCACACAGTTGCTTTGTGTTGCCTCCTCCATCTACACCTGCGGACTGCCCTGCCCGACCCGCCTGGGAGTGCTTCAGTCCTGCACCGGACCTGTCCACGTTCAGCGGCCACTGGTCCACGTTCTGTAGCTAGCTTAGGTCCTGGATCATTAGCCTGTCCGTCCGGAGGAGCGGATCCCTTTCTCAAATGGGTCTCCCTCCCTGTGGGTTTCCCTAGTTCTCCCCAAGGTTTCTCACTTTTTCCCACTGGGTTTTTTAAGAGTTGTTCCTTGTCGATGCAGGAGGGTCTTGTTGGACAGTTAGTGTCCAACAGAAAGGATTGGTGATGATCAGGACACTTTAGCATTCTACAACATGTATGGACATTTTCTTCTGTGTGTGCTTTATATTCTTCATGTGTTTTAACTGTTGATTCTCTGATCTGTGTTGGTGATTTCAATGGTTTTGTTAAGTCTCTGAGATGACTTCTGTTGTGACCTAGGGCCATACAAGAATAAATGGTATTGTATTGTATTGTGTTGAAAGTAAAGGCCATTGTTTTTAATGCAGGTCAGCTTCATTATTGTAGAAATGATATAGCAAGGTCAAGTCACCCATGTGCACTGTGTCTATGAAGTCCACAGGAAACAGTGAGAGTAAAACAATTACAACAGGCCAATGACGTCTATTATTATGACTTTTATGTCACTTTACGGTTTAACAAACATGTTTATTTTAGCTGGGGCCTTACCTTCTAACATTTGGTTATTTGTAAGTAAGGATTATGAGGTAACGGTTCACTCTAATAATTATTGACTCTAAAACATCACTACAGGACTTTAGAGGCAGCTGTGAAGAGTTCTGCAGTTTCTGCCGTGGAGAAAAGAGTGTCAACACAATTGTGGATAAAATAATTTCAAACAGCATTTCTGTCATTTAAGATGTTTGTTTTTGTCGTTTTAAGTAATAGTTTAGCAGCATAGAAGAAATGTGTGATTGAACCATAGACTGTATATATTAACGGACAGAGTCACGCCTATCTCCGCCGTTCTAACTAATGGGCCAAAAATAATGCTCTACTGGAGCTATCCAAAATGGCCGCGAGTGGTCCCGCCCACAAGAAAATTGTGAAAAAACCAGTGGGGGCGGGTCCCAACTCAAAAGTGGCCAAAATGACGTGCGCTGATATGTAAGACTATTGGCACCTTAATTCAGTTGTCTATTCATTTGTCAAATGGCTATGCATTATGTTATTTTAGTATTTATTTTGTATTTGCATACAAATACAAAATTTGTTTTGCCCACAGAATGCCAACACAAATGGCGCCGGGTCGGCAAATCCCCGTATGTAGTGACGTCATGTAGGAACTATGTATATAAAGACATTGTATCAACACTTTACATATTGAATTGCCATTAGAACTTTTGGAATAGAACATTAAATGTCAAAATTGGATATAACATTACACTTTGACAAATAAAAATACAAAATAAATACTAAAATAACATAATGCATAGCCATTTGACAAATGAATAGACAATTGAATTAAGGTGCCAATAGTCTTACATACGCTGACATGCTGCAATACCACCCCGGGCTGACGGGGGTGGACCCAGAAGAAGAATTAGCCAATGCTAACATATAGCATTAACCTGGCAAGAGCCAGATTGATGATTGGGTAGAACTCTAATGCGTCCTCCACAATATCAATCTGGGACTTCTGCAGGAGAATCCTTTCAGGGAAAGGAGGGATAAGCAGCAGAATACTTCAAGCTGATTGGACGAAGTGACGCTGTGTGCCCGCCTACCAAGGTTTGACTTAAACCAATCCCGGTAACATCTTTGCCGTCCAGAAATGCACAAAGCGCCTCTCGCTGTTCATCTTTCAAAAAAGAAATGGGAGATTCTGCTAAAACTGACTTGATAGCCTCAGCTACGCGTCTGTAAACCCGCAGACTCGCGCGTGATTGGCTTGAACACCTAGATGTTCTACTCGAAAAGGGTTCGCGGGAGCGGGGCAAGATGTATTCTCGAGTGTTTGTGAACTCACAAATACCGCGAGAATTCAGCTTGCAGGCAAGGTTAATATAGCATTGGCAGACCTCTTTACAGGATGGACCAAAAGTTGGCTCTTGGCCCAAAGCTCCGTTCCACATGTGTGTCAATGCTGAGGGGGGTGGATTTTTATGGTCCACTCTAGTTTACTCGCTGTGAATATTTGAAGTCTCTCGTTCAAATGAATGGAGCTTTGCCGGCTGACGCATGCGCAGATGCGTTTTTTCACAAATTTCTTGTGGGCGGACCACTCGCGGCCATTTTGGATAGCTCCAGTAGAGCACATTTTCTGGCCCGTTAGTTAGAACGGCGGAGAAAGGCGTGACTCTGTCCGTTAATATATACAGTCTATGGAAAAAACGCATCTGCGCATGCGTCAGCCGGCGCAAGCTCCATTCATTTGAACGAGAAAAAAAATTCACTCCCCTCAGTATTGACACACATGTAGAACGGAGCTTTGGGTCAAGAGCCAACTTTTGGACCATCCTGTAAAGACTTTTCTTGCTATATGTTAGCATTGGCTAATTCTTCTTCTGGGTCCACCCCCATTGGCCTGGGGTGGTATTGCAAGTATGTCAGCGCACGTCATTTTGGCCACTTTTGAGCTGGGACCCGCCCGCACTGGATTGAACGCTTTTCTCAGACTGAGACAGTTGTCATTGCTGTAGGGTATTCACTTGAAGTTTAATGTAACGCATTGATTGTTGTTAGAATAATACAGTATATGTTGCAATCGTATGTAAACGGTGACTGTTTATCAGTCTATAATTATTTCAATACAGTTGCAATGTTTTTACTATTTTGTGTGACTCTTTACTACAATGGCAAGATTCAATTTTAATTGAGCGTCCGGTTAAAATTAACTTTATAAGCATGTCGTTTTTTGATTACTCCCATGTTAGATGCACTGGATTGTATTTTCTTGTCTGAAATGTGCTTTATGAATAATTTACCTGTGTGGCAGTGTTTACGGATGTCCTTTGGCCAAAAAGAGGAAAGCTCTGGACAAGCAGCCGCTAGAGCCCGCCCCCAAGAGGAGCCATTACATCACTTCCTGTCCTGACGAAGAGGAGGAGGAGCAATATGGCGGCTTTGAACAGGAGGAGGCGGAAGAGCAGAGGGAGGAGTTCTCTGAGGAGGAGGTGAAAGAGGAGGAACCCAGGACAGGTGAACACTCTCATGTACATAACTTTCAGACCACAACTAGATAGACAATAGAACTTTATAATTAAAACCCATGTCTCTAGTTCTGGCTCTAAAACAGTTGCTTCTGTCTCTTCATGTATTCATGTATTTGTGATATCATATCTTTAGATCAAAGAGAGGACCACCCTCACTCAGCCAATCAGCTCTCAGTCCAAAGAGGCAGATAGTGAGTGTGTTAACAAAGCATACGAATATGGAGTACTCTGAAATTGATGGGATTATCAAACCACAGAGAGAGCAGAAAGAGACCAGAGAGAAACCAGAGAGAGACTCAGGACCAGAGAGAAACCAGAGAGAGACTCAGGACCAGAGAGATAAAAGAAAGAGACTACAGAAAATCTGACAAAATTGTCCAGTACTTTCTTCCTTTTTACAACGTCTTTGCTGAAGAATACCAGCCTTGCAGCATGGAGCTACCACCCCCAAATTTGACACTGGTTTAGGGTGATGAGCAGTTAGTTTTTTAAGCCAAAAAGTTACATTTTAGTTTCTTCTGACTACGGCACCTTCTTCCAACGTGGAGCTTGAAATTTCTTATTTACATTTTTATTATTTCCAGTTGGAATCCTGTACCGACCAAGTCCACTAGTGAACGCCGAGGACCTCACCGAACCCGGACTCCACCCAGGTTTGAGCCCCGGGGCCAGTCCCAGTCTTAGTCCAGGTCTGAACCAACTGAAACGCTCGCGTGGAGACTACGAGGACTACGACCAGCTGGTGGCCAAGTCCCTTCTGAACCTGGGCAAGATGGCCGACTCCATGTCTGAATCCTCCCACAGCGATGAAGAGGAGGAGGAAGAGCAGAGGAGAAGGCCAGGAGGAGAGAGTGAAGAAGAGGAGGACGGGAGAAGGAGGCCTGGAGGAGAGAGTGAGGAAGAGGAGGTGGAGGAGGAGGAGAGGAGGAGGCCTGGAGGAGAGAGTGAGGAAGAGGAGGAGAGACCAGGCCTGAGCGTCGACTTGAACAGTGATGTCGTCCGAGAAACGGTGAGGGTAGTTCCTGCTGACATCAGTTTAGCTCCTGATGATAGCTCTACAAATAATGCGCTATGATAAGATAAGATATTCTTTATTCTTTTTTATGGTCTGTAAAAATGTGCTATATACAGTAAATAAAGTACTTACTTTACTTAATTACTACAGACACTAGCTCCTGATGACAGCCGTACACAGACACTAGCTCCTGATGACAGCCCTACACAGACACTAGCTCCTGATGACAGCCCTACACAGACACTAGCTCCTGATGACAGCCCTACACAGACACTAGCTCCTGATGACAGCCCTACACAGACACTAGCTCCAAATGACAGCCCTACACAGACACTAGCTCCTGATGACAGCCCTACACAGACACTAGCTCCTGATGACAGCCCTACACAGACACTAGCTCCTAATGACAGCCCTACACAGACACTAGCTCCTGATGACAGCCCTACACAGACACTAGCTCCTGATGACAGCCTTACAGACACTAGCTCCTGATGACAGCCTTACAGACACTAGCTCCTGATGACAGCCCTACAGACACTAGCTCCTGATGACAGCCCTACACAGGCACTAGCTCCGGATGACAGCCTTACAGACACTAGCTCTTGATGACAGCCCTACAGACACTAGCTCCTGATGACAGCTCTACACAGACACTAGCTCCTGATGACAGCCTTAATACAGACACTAGCTCCTGATGACAGCCCTACAGACACTAGCTCCTGATGACAGCCCTACACAGACACTAGCTCCTGATGACAGCCTTACAGACACTAGCTCCTGATGACAGCCCTACAGACACTAGCTCCTGATGACAGCCCTACACAGACACTAGCTCCTGATGACAGCCCTACTAGCTCCTGATGACAGCCCTACAGACACTAGCTCCTGATGACAGCTCTACAGACACTAGCTCCTGATGACAGCTCTACAGACACTAGCTCCTGATGACAGCTCTACAGAAACTAGCTCCTGATGACAGCTCTACAGAAACTAGCTCCTGATGACAGCCCTACACAGACACTAGCTCCTGATGACAGCCCTACTAGCTCCTGATGACAGCCCTACAGACACTAGCTCCTGATGACAGCTCTACAGACACTAGCTCCTGATGACAGCTCTACAGACACTAGCTCCTGATGACAGCTCTACAGAAACTAGCTCCTGATGACAGCTCTACAGACACTAGCTCCTGATGACAGCTCTACAGAAACTAGCTCCTGATGACAGCTCCATGTTTTGACCCTTGGTTGCTCCGTAGGTCGACTCCCTGAAGCTGCTTGCTCAGGGGCATGGGGCGATCATGGCGGATGAGGGTTACCCAGAATGCAGTGTGGTGGAGGAGGGGAAGTCTGAGGAGAGTCTGAGGAACCAGGTCTTCAGTCTGAGCGAGTCTCCGCTGCATCTGCACAACAGCCACAGGTCTGTATCACAGTCTGTATCAGTCTGTATCACAGTCTGTATCACAGTCTGTATCACAGTCTGTATCAGTCTGTATCAGTCTGTATCACAATCTGTATCACAGTTTTATCAGTCTGTATCACAGTCTGTATCAGTATGTATCAGTCTGTATCACAGTCTGTATCACAGTCTGTATCACAGTCTGTATCAGTCTGTATCACAGTCTGTATCACAGTCTGTATCAGTCTGTATCAAAGTCTGTATCACAGTCTGTATCAGTCTGTATCACAGTCCGTATCACAGTCTGTATCAGTCTGTATCACAGTCCGTATCACAGTCTGTATTAGTCTGTATCACAGTCTGTATCAGTCTGTATCACAGTCTGTATCAGTCTGTATAAGTCTGTACCACAGTCTGTATCAGTCTGTACCACAGTCTGTATCACAGTCTGTATCAGTCTGTATCACAGTCTGTATCACAGTTTTATCAGTCTGTATCACAGTCTGTATCACAGTCTGTATATCAGTCTGTATCACAGTCTGTATCAGTCTGTATCAGTCTGTATCACAGTCTGTATCAGTCTGTATCACAGTTTTATCAGTCTGTATCACAGTCTGTATCACAGTCTTTATCACAGTCTGTATCAGTCTGTATCAGTCTGTATCACAGTCTGTATCACAGTCTGTATCACAGTCTGTATCACAGTCTGTATCAGTCTGTATCACAGTCTCTTTTCAGACTAAGTCCATGTGATTCTCTGATTCTTTGACTCCTGTAGTTACGAGGAGGCTGCAGACTCAGCGGCTGACGGCTCGTACTGTGTCATGGCGCCCCTGCTGGACGACCAGGGCAGTGCGAGTGGCTACAGCCCTGAACCTGACGAGGACACCACGTCTGTGGCCTCAGAGCGATCGGACGACACCTACGATATGAGCAAAGGGAACCTGAGTCTGCTGGAGAAGGCTATCGCTCTGGAGACGCAGAGAGAGAGGGGGGAGAGGGGGGGGAGGGGAGAGAGAGGGGAGAGGAGGAGGCACGAGAGACACGAGAGACATGAGAGACATGAGAGGCACGAGAGACACGACCGCCACGCCAGCATGCGGAGGAGCTACTACGGCAGAGGTACTGAACAAGGACTTTAAAACACATCACAGAGAGCTCTAAAGCCGTGTCTCAGGCAGAGCTCTAAAGCTGTTACAAGTTTTAAGGCAGTAGAATTTCAGTGAGGACAGTTTTACAGAAAGTTGTATTGTTTTTGGTGTTTTCAGAGTTTTCTCGTGGAGAGAAGAAGGAAAGCAAGTGTCCAACCCCCGGCTGTGACGGGACAGGTCATGTGACCGGACTATACCCACATCACCGCAGTCTGTCCGGGTGTCCCCACAAGGACCGGGTCCCTCCAGAGAGTGAGTGTGTGTGTGTGTGTGTGTATGTATGTATGTGTGTGTGTGTCAGTCTATGTTTGTGTGTCTGTGAGTCTGTATCTGTGTGTGTATGTATGTACGTATGCATGTGAGTGAGTGAGTGTGTGTCTGGGTTGTAATCCGTTGTTTCTGCAGCGATGAGTCCTGATGACCCGGTGTAAACACAAAAGATGTGTTCAGCTGATAGATAGACCAGGGGTGCCCCTATCCCTCTCTCAGTCCATGTGTCAGTCCCTCTGTCCCTTTCCAGTCTCTCTGTCAGTCCCTGTGTCAGTCCCTCTGTTCCTCTGTCCCTGTGTCAGTCCCTCTGTCCCTGTGTCAGTCTCTCTGTCAGTCCCTGTGTCAGTCCCTCTGTCCCTGTGTCAGTCTCTCTGTCAGTCCCTGTGTCAGTCCCTCTGTTCCTCTGTCCCTGTGTCAGTCCCTCTGTCCCTGTGCCAGTCTCTCTGTCAGTCCCTGTGTCAGTCCCTCTGTTCCTCTGTCCCTGTGTCAGTCCCTCTGTTCCTCTGTCCCTGTGTCAGTCCCTCTGTCCCTGTGTCAGTCCCTCTGTCCCTCTGTCCCTGTGTCAGTCCCTCTGTCCCTGTGTCAGTCCCTCTGTCCCTGTGTCAGTCCCTCTGTTCCTCTGTCCCTGTGTCAGTCCCTCTGTTCCTCTGTCCCTGTGTCAGTCCCTCTGTCCCTCTGTCCCTGTGTCAGTCCCTCTGTTCCTCTGTCCCTGTGTCAGTCCCTCTGTCCCTGTGTCAGTCCCTCTATTCCTCTGTCCCTGTGTCAGTCCCTCTGTCCCTGTGTCAGTCCCTCTGTTCCTCTGTCCCTGCGTCAGTCCCTCTGTTCCTCTGCCCTGTGTCAGTTCCTGGTCCATGTGGTTACTGAGTATGCTCAGTAACCTATCCCTAACCCTAACCCTAACCCTTACCTCTTTTCTTTCCTTCACTGCTGCTGGATTTTCCCTTTGTCTGCTTCCTTGTCTCCTAACTCCTCCGTCCTTTCCTCCTAACTCCTAATCCCCTCCCCAGTCCTTGCGATGTACGAGAACGTCCTCAAATGTCCCACTCCGGGCTGCTCCGGGCGCGGACACGTAAACAGCAACAGGAACTCTCATCGAAGGTGAGGTTTTCAGATTCATACACAGTAACAGCAGGGAGCACCCTCTCAGAACACTCAGTGCTGAGGGATAAGTGAATTATGCATGTTTGTTGTTCTTGCTGAACACTGTTCCATCACAGACTTAGGTTTTGTTAAGTCCTCTGAGATGTAATCTATTCTCTGAGAGAATACATTTAATTGAAATTGAATTGAACCTGCAGTTGTGTTTTGAGCCACTCTGTCTCTTCAGTTCTCTGATGTCCTCTTGTCCTCAGTCTTTCTGGATGTCCCATCGCTGCCGCAGAGAAGATGGCCAAAGTCCATGAGAAAAGTCTGACCACAGACAGCAAGGGGCAGGCGTCCGACCGGGTGCTCAGGTATGCTAAGCTAACACCTGAGTTAACACCTGAGTTAACACTTGAGTTAACACCTGAGCTAACACCCAAGCTAACACCAGAGCTGACACCAGAGCTAGCTAACATTAGAGCTATCATCAGAGCTAACAGAGCTAACATCAGAACCAACATCAGGCTCTGGCTAACAGGGCAGGGCCATCCTATGTATGTCTCAAAGCCTAAATAGTCATTTTCTAAAAATGGTCGGAACAGGTCTGACCCAGGTCTAACTCTGCCCTTTGCTCCCCAGACCCATGTGTTTTGTGAAGCAGCTGGAGATCCCTCAGTACGGCATCAAGACCAATGTTCCCACAACGACGCCACGGTCAAATCTCGCCAAAGAGCTGGAGAAGTACTCCAAGACGAGTTACGACTACAACTACGACCCGAGCGGTAGGCGGGGCCCAAACCGGGGCCCCCAGGAGCCCTCGCCCCGGCACTATGAAGGTAACTGAACTCTAGCCAAATCTCTATGAAGGTAACTGAACCATAACCACAGTATTGTGAAGGTAACTGATTCGTAACCACAGGACTCTGGAAGTAACTGGGCCATAACCATACGACTATGAAAGTAACTGAACCGTAACCACGACTATGAAAGTGACTGAACCATAACCACAGCATAACGAAGGTAACTGGACCGTAACCATAGTACTATGAAAGTAACTGAACCACAAGCACAGCACTGTGAAGGTAACTGAACCATAAACACAACGCTATGAAGGCAGCTACGCCAAAAGAAAGCTTCCAGTGCATCTGTGAAACATTATTTATCCTTGCATGTGCCACTGCCCCCTTCTCCTCCTCTCTCCTTCTGTGTATAACATGTTTCTCCTCCTCCTCTCTCCTTCTGTGTATAACATGTTTCTCCTCCTCCTTCTCTTCTTCTGTGTATAACATGCTTCTCCTCCTGTCTCAGTGCGTCGCCTGTGCCGCTCTTCCCCCTCCTCCTCGTATGCTCCTTCCTCCTCCTCCTCGGCCTCCTCCACCTGCAGCCGCAGCAGTTTTGACTTCAGCCAAGACCTGGAGGCGCACATGGCTGCAACTGCCATTTTGAACCTGTCCACGCGCTGCCGAGCCGAGCACGCCAGGGTCACACAGGTACGGTATGTGGTCTTACGAGATCGCCACACAGGTACCTCTGTATTGGTCCTGATCTTCTCCAGAGGCAGAGGTCCTGGTCCTCTCCAGGAGTAGAGGTCCTGGTCCTGGTTGACAGACGGCTGGTGCAGCGTCTGCAGTGATGCTGTCGCTGTATCACACTGTTGTGATGAAGAGGGAGCAGGGTCTGCATTCAGAGCTCTGGACTTACCGCTCACTCATAGACTTCTCTCTCTCTCAGAGCCCAGTGCTGGACCCTGAGGACTCGGTGTCTCTGGATGTCGGTGGGTCATTGGGGGGGTCTGTGGGGGGACTCCGAGGGTCCTCTGATGGTCCCTCAGACCCTACTGACACAGACCCGGTCCTGACCCCCCTCCAGCCCATGTCCCCCCAGCGCCAGGCCCTTCACCAGCGTTGCTACAGTCTGGACTCAGGAGCCTGGGACCTGCCTCTGGACTACACCACCATCAAGACCGACAAGGAGGTGAGACCAAGTTCAGACCTGGTTTTGACCAGGTTAATGACGGAGTTCATTGTGTCGATGTAACTCTGGGTCTCGTGTGTTCCAGAGCGAGGAGTTGGACCCATTTGGAGACCTGATGGAGGACTCGCGTTTCTCCGGTGAAATCCTCCCTGGATCCAAACACCGCTTCAGCTCCAAAGAACCCAAGCAGGAACTGCTCAGGTCAGAACTGGGTCCAAACTAGGTCTAAACCAGGTTCGAACCAGGTCAGGACCATGTCCAAAACAGGACTGGATAATGCAACATCAATATGATTAACAGACGAGAACATTGGACTTTTCCCAATTCTGTCCTGGTCCAGTCCCAGCCCAGACCTGGTCCAGGCCTAATCCTGGTCTAATCTCCGTCTCTCTGTTACAGTCTGTCCAGTTGTCCAATTGGAGACAAAGTCCAGAGGAGTCTTCTGTCGTCCAGTTCTCAGGAGCTCAGGTGAGTCTCCCCTAAGTCCTAAACCCTAAACCCTGAACCCAAAGGGGTGTCCAGACTGTGGCCCGGCGACCAAATATTTTCTTTCTACAACCCTGCTGATTTAGAACCAGATCTCTCAGAACCTGTGAAGCACTATGAGTTGCACGTTATATGAACTGGTTTCTCTCTGGTCTCTCTCTCTGGTCTCTCTTTGGTCTCTCTCTGGTCTCTCTCTGGTCTCTCTCTGGTCTCTCTTTGGTCTCTCTTTGGTCCCTCTCTGGTCTCTCTTTGGTCCCTCTCTGGTCTCTCTCTCTGGTCTCTCTCTGGTCTCTCTCTGGTCTCTCTCTGGTCTCTGGTCTCTCTCTGGTCTTGCAGATGTCCCACTCCCGGATGCGACGGCTCTGGACACATCACGGGGAACTACGCCTCCCACCGCAGGTACAACACAATGCTTCAAATAAGCATTAAAAGCAAAGTAGAGCAGGTTACCAAGAACACACACACACACACAACAATGAATTATTTTCTATTCAAATGGACAAGTATACAGAGGGCAAATACTTTGTTAGTTTGTGCATGATTATTGTATGCATAAAAAATATTCTCATAATTTGTGTGCATTGTGTGTGTGTTTGGGTGTGTCTGTATGGGTTGTGTGTGTCTTTGTGTGTGCGTGAAGTCTGTCAGGCTGTCCTCGAGCCAAAAAGAGCGGAATCAAAATCTTCCACAAAGAGGACAAGGACGACCAGGAGCCAATCAAGTAAGAGTTTAGTTTGAACCAATAAACTGTGAGTGTGACATCACCATAGTGTTAGCTTTAATAATGAAGAAGCTAGCTGGAATTTCCTTAAATGGGCATTTCATCCGTGGTGCTAGCTTTGCGCTGTAACAGTAGCAGACGTGTTGCTAAGACCGTTGCTAAGGCAAACAGGAATGAAGGCTTCTGATTGATCAATCCTTATATGGCTCCTGTATATCTCCTGTCTTCTATTTGAAGACAATATCACAATACTGGGTCATGTGACACAGGGTCATGTGACAGCTGTGTGGGTTGCAGGTGCCCTGTCCCCGGCTGTGATGGACAGGGTCATGTGACTGGGAAGTATGCAAGTCACCGCTCGGCTTCAGGCTGCCCCCTGGCGGCCAAACGACAGAAGGACAGTCTGATGAACGGAGCACAGTTCAGCTGGAAGAGCGGGAAGACGGACGGCATGAGCTGCCCCACACCAGGCTGCGACGGGTCAGGACATGTGAGCGGGAGCTTCCTCACCCACCGGAGGTACTGCTGCTGCTACTGCTACTGCTACTGTTACTGCTGCTGCTACTGCTGCTGTTGCTACTTCTGCTATTACTGCTACTACTGCTACTGCTACAGCTACTGCTACTGCTGCTGTTACTGCTGCTGCTACTTCTGTTGTTGCTACTTCTGCTGTTACTGCTACTGCTGCTACTGCTACTGCTGCTGTTACTGCTACTGCTACCGCTGCTGTTACTGCTGCTGCTACTGCTGCTGTTACTGCTGCTGCTGCTACTGCTGCTACTATAACTACTTTTACCACTTTAGAATTTTCCGCGGATATGCGGAAAATGTCTTTTTAGTGAAATGTATAAATCCATTGAGGCATTTTTCAAGGGGAGGACAAACAGGTCGGGCCAACTGCATCTTTTGGCAACGTTCAGTTATTGACAGCCGAGATAATAGATATTGTCATTGCTTTATTCAATGTTTATGCTAACGCCAACTTACCATGGTTTCCGGCAACGTTTGACGGGTTTTTATCACAGCTTTATTTCAGACTTGTAGCCATGGATCTATCATAGCCCAAATCAAGACACACTAAAAACTAACTTTGTTAGCAAAGTTACTTTGCCAATATGACAAAGGTTTTGGACCGCAAACAAGACGATAGAGCTGGGGAAATGGATAAATCAACGTGCCTCTTGGCAGAACATATTCAGAAAGTGGACACATGAGGAAAGGTTCTGTGATCTGATATGATCATTGTGCAAACGGGGCAGAGCCATTTAAGCACACCAAAACAAAACAAAAAGCACAAAATTACATTTTACTTAAATAATCAACGGCGCTTCAGCACTTTAGGCTTCGCTATTGCATATCTCTCGGAAGCAGCCCTTCCCGCCCTGAGAAAATCGAACGATCAACCGCTCCAATCACCTTAACGTCCTGGTGTAGGCCTGTCCCCTATATAAGGGCACAGCTCTCCCCCTTTCTCTCTCAGCTGGCCTAAGAGAAGCTTTGAGCCGTGTTAGGATGTCTTTAAGCAAGATTACTCCCTCGCCTGAGATCTTGTCACCCTCCAGTGTCAAGTTGCGGATCTGCAACTCGTGTCCGACGGCACTCTCGGGCACGAGTCGCAGATCCGCCACGAATCTTGTGTGTTCTGCCTGGATTGGCGTCATACTGCGGAGAACAGCTACACTCGTGTGGCCTCACTCTCCCCGGGGGAAAACGCGATGGACGTAGCGGCTTACTAAATGCCACCTTGAGTGATGCCCAGGCTGCTCATGGTGCGCCTCCCTCTACCTACGCTGCTGCTTCGCCTGGTTCTTCGAACGCTCCTGTGGCTGTGGTCAGGATGCGAATGACGATGCCGGCCCAGCCCGCCTCGCCTCCGTTAGACTATCTGCAGTTCCTCATGCCGGCAGAGTCGACGTGCCGTTGTCGCTCCCAGGCTAGAGCCACTGCTCCACTATGCCAGATGGATAGGCCTCTGCTTGTCCCTCCCCAATTGGGAGGACATGATGGAGTTTTGGCCTAACCCGGCTTTCCAGCCCAAGGTCCTCGCGTCATCTTTCAGATTCAGGGTAATCAGGGTGAGACTGTTTTTCTCTCCCCCGCATACTTTGGCGAAGGAAGATTGACAGCATAATCTCTGCCTGGTGTTGGAATATTAGAGGCCTCCTGCACCAGTTAAACTAAAATCAGTTTAGTATTGTTTCTGTTGCTAAATTAATACTTAAACAACTTAAACGTCAGAATGATTAGGTCTAGAAAGGACTTGTTTGTGTAAATTTCAAAGAGCAGTTAGGTCAAGGTTATTATTTCTGAATAGTAGCAGTTCTGTATGAAAAGTGAGAAAAACTAGAGTTGTTTATCAAGCAGGTGCAGGTTTTGGCAGCTGGCCAGAAGAAGTCATAGAGTCCACGAATCTGTGATGTCAGTGACCTTGGATGTACAGTATAAAAGATGTACAGAAGGAGGCACGGGGGCTTCTTCTGACCAGGAGGGTGAAAGACGTCCCCGGGCCACTTCTTATCTTCAACGCGAAGCGAGACCTGTGTTCGCAGACCGTTACTCTTGTAATGTTGTTTGCAAATCTTCAATATAACATCTGAAATCAGGTTTGGTGTCTGTCATTTCTATTACTGTTTTAACATTGGTATTGTCTCTTGTTGAACTAAAAGAACCTACAGGATGAAACGGGCTGTGGTGTTGCGGCCTCTCTGCAGCATCCAGAGCAGGGGAACTCTGACAGATTTACTGCACTGGTCAGGGCTGTGAGATGCTATTTGGACCGCACGTCAGGTCTCAGGCGGTTGGATCAGTTGTTTGTGGGGTTTGGCACCGGGAATCAGGGTGCCGCTCTGTCCCCACAGCACTTGGCCCACTGGCTTTGCCTCGCTATCCATTTGGCTTACGAGGCTCAGGGCTAGTCGTCTCCGGCCCAGTTGAGGAGTCACTCCACTCGCGGGGTTGCTGCTTCTGCAGCACTGTTACGCGGCACTTCAGTGGAGGAGATCTGCAGGGCGGCGCCCTGGTCCTCCTCCTCGATCTTTGTGGAGTTTTACCTAATGGATGTCACCTCTGACATGTTGCTCATTCAGTTTTGAGTGCAGGGCGGCCCTAGTTCCTCCTTCCGGTCTGCAGGAGGGGATTGTGTGGAGAGGTGTTTGGTGCTCTTAGGAGATGCGGCCTTGACCCTTCTGCAGTGTAGTTTTTTTACTTTCCTGGGGATTAGGCGCTCTTGGGAGAGACTACACGATGCACTGTAGTCTCTGCTTGTCCCTATCAGTGGCTCCAGCGAACCACACAGTGATGGAGGAGGTGAGGATGGATTTGATGATGGCCGTGTAGAACTGCACCAACATTTGTGCAGGCAGCTTGGCTTTTCTGAGCAGCTGCAGGAAGTATATCCTTTGCTTGGCCTTTTTGATGAGGGAGCTGATGGTCAGCTCCCACTTGAGATCCTGGGTTATGGTGGTGCCCAGGAAGCGAATGACTGGGGGGCGTTCAGCCTAGGTTGTTACCACTGCACCTCCTGTAGGTGGACAAAGGATACAAGCTCCATTGCTTCGACCAGTGTTGGAGGCTTACATGTGGAAAATTCATTCTGTCTTCTTATGTTTACGGCTTTTTAAGTTCTTCTAATAAGACAATTAAAGCAAAAAAAAGCTAGTACTGCTTAAATACCTGACATGTTTCAGCGGTACACTTCCGCCTTCATCAGAGGTGACACGTGATGGTGTGACGCGTCTCTTATCAGCTGTTGTTGCCGGAAGCGGTCAGTCTGACAGATCTCACAGATCCATCCAAAAGATGAATACGAGAGGCGATCAAAATCAGGAAGCGGGGAACACGGACCATCAACAGAGACGAGGGGGCCTTCACCTTGGGTCACACTTGGGATTCACTTCTCCAGAGACCACAGCGCGGCGGGGACGTGGTCAGTCTGATGGATCTGTGAGATCTGTCAGACTGACTACTTCCGGCAACAACAGCTGATAAGAGACGCGTCACACCATCACGTGTCACCTCTGATGAAGGCGGAAGTGTACCGCCGAAACATGTCAGGTATTTAACCACTTAGCAACAACCGGCGCGCCGGCGGCCGTTTTTATGTTTTTAAATGTTCTGCTGGCAATAGCAGATGTATTTTGAACACCAAACCCCAAAAGCTGTATATCATTTTAAAGCTTATTTTCTTATCTACATTTATATACAAGACAAGACTTTGCATTCAAAAGATATAACACATAATGTGGGCACACAATAAATCAATTCCGAAATAGTTTTTTACCTTTGGGCTTGTGCTGTACAAATAAATCAGCTCTCCTCCCAGCTTGCAATACATCATTCTCTCTGGAACAGTCCAAAGGAAAATTATATCCACTTGTATTTCCCAAAGTAAAATCCATTCTGCAGAAATAATCCAAAAATCTGCATTTATCTTTAGCGAAAAAAACGAAAAAAAAGAGCACAGATGTTACTCTTTCACTTGTAACGGATTTTTAGCTTTGTTTTTCACCCGAACATCTGGTATCTACGTGTTCCTTAGCTCCTTATCTTTCAAATGAGACTACTCCCGAAAAGCTAGACCAATTTTTGGGTCTGCAATAGGTCCCGCAAGTACCGCTAGTGCTGCTGTTTGCGCATTGGTGACTGATCTTTTGTGGGGTCCCAACTTGTTTACGTTTACTTCCGGGATTTACGATTGACATGTCCTTGTAGCCAATGAGGAAAGCTTTCGAACAAGGGGTGGGACAATGGTGTCCTGTCTTATGTTGGGCCTGGACAATCGTGCGTACTGGAAGATAAAAGACGCTCTCGAATCTGCAATGAATTTACACTTTGACATTTAAAAAAGAAAAACACACATAGATTAGTAACTTATAAGTACCAATAATAAAAAATATTGTTTTTATGATGATTAAATGTAAGTAAAGATATTTGGCACAATTTGGCACACTTGTGCCAAATTGTGCCAAATGTGCACTACTTGATGAAAAGGAGAAACTGCATAAAAACTATAAAACTTAGAAGTCTGAAACTTTAGACAGTTGTTGTCAACAACACAATGAACAGAGGGTTTGAATATTGTGAACTTACAATGAAGTATGCCTTTTTTAGGGCCTTTAGAAATTGAAAATGTTAGGCGAGGCTAAAAAATTGGGTTTTTTTCCCTAACTTCAAAGGATGCAGAGGAAAATAGGAATGACAAACATTATTTTAGTGTTTTTTTACATAAACTAGAAGGCTCTAGCTTTAAAATGATGCATCACACAAGCATGTGAGATGTAAGATGTGTTTTTAAATAAGCAAAGACATTTGGGTATGCCCAACCATTGTGCACGAGCCAAAATGAGGCGGATGTTAAGCAGTACTAGCTTTTTTGCTTTAATTGTCTTATTAGAAGAACTTATACGACCCCCCGCGATAAGAGGTTACATGGACGACCTTACTGTGATGACCACAACCCATGTGGAGGCGAGGTGGGTACTAACTTTTCTCGACCGCATGGCTACGTGGGAAGTTCAAGCCAAAGAAATCTAGGTGCATGGTGATCAGGAAAGGTAAATCAACAAACAGAGTCACGCTGCATGTGCAAGGGGAAGTGATTCGATAAAGGAAAATCCAATTAAGTGCCTGGGTAAGTGGTTTGATGATTCACTTTCCGACAGGAACGTCAGTAGTACAGAGAAGCAGACAGAGGAATGGTTGAGAAGGATCAAGAATTCAAGGCTCCCGGGGAAGTTCAAAGAACGGCTTAACCAACGCGGATTGCTGCCAAGACTTATGTGGCTGTTAATGGTGTAAGAAGTTCCCATGACAAGCGTTGAAGAAGTGGAGAGAAATATCTATAAGACCTCAGAAGATCACTTTCAGTAGGCCTTTATATAAGATCACGGCAGCTCCAACTTTCTTTGTCATCCATGGTATAGGAATTTAAGGTAGCAAAGAGCACATACAGAGACTCCCAGGATGAACAAGTCAGGCATTCTACCAAGATCAGGACGCCAGTGGGCAGCTGACTTATCTGTTGCACAAGCCATTGGAGTGACAGGGAGGAAGAGAAAGACAACAATTCACAGGATGGGGGAGGCAGCAGAGAGAGCCCCTTTCTGGTTATGAAGCAGGAGAGAGGAGCTTAGCTGGAAGACAGGGGGAGCTGATGGGCAGTGACTTGGCCACCACTGCTGACCCACCAATGTTGAGAGTGTTGTGGTTCAGGGTTGAAACATCCAATGATCCCAGCTCCCCCTGGCCAAGGCTACATGAAGGAGAAGCATCTTCGGATGTAATTGTAGTCGTTTAAAGATACTTCACTCTGTGAAGAGGGACGAGACAGGGGAGGGAGAGTTCCCTTGAGGTGGACTTGTGGGGTCCACCAGAGGTTGGGTCAGTGATAAGGGGGGTGTGGAGGCAGGCATGGGACTGTACTGAATGGGTGATGTGAGAAAGCAATTTCCGAAGGGGTTGATATGGAGTCCGTTCCTCCCATCGGTTTAGAGTGGGTAGAGGACACTATGTATTTTAGCCAAACCTGTAGCTGCCCTTAGCAGAGGGAGAACAAGAAAGGACGCTTTCTGATGGAATTGGAAGCAACCAAATTCAAGGCTCACAAGCGCCCCCTACCCTGAGGCTCGCCTCACTTGGTGACATTACAAGCCATGTTTGAGCGCAATAAAGACCCGTTTGTGTTTTAAAAAACACAATTTATGACACATCCTCTCAACGGTCGACATGTTTATTGTAAAGTAAATATGTTTGAACTTTGTAAACCGCGATAAACAGAGACTGCACGGGCTTCTCCTACTGTGAGCTGTGGCTTTTAAGTCTTTCAAGAGAGGCTCGCTGCGAGGCGAGCTCTGTCAAATATGACAAAAATCTGCGATTTCAAAGCAAAAATAAATGCAATAAGCCAAAGTTACATTGAAATAATACAAAAGCACAAATTACTTGATATATGATTATTGTTTCCATTTTATTCTTTTATCTTTCCATGATTGTAGGTTAGGTCACTGCTACTACTGACACACACGTACCACTGCTGAGAGTACTACTGACGCACACGTACCACTGCTGAGAGTACTACTGACACACACGTACCACTGCTGAGAGTACTACTGACGCACACGTACCACTGCTGAGAATACTACCGACGCAGACGTACCCTCTGCTGAGAATACTACTGCTGAAAGTACTACATAAGTACTAAGGAACAACTGATTCATCTGTAATGGGTCAGGAGTTCACAGATTTTTTTATATTCCACACATCAATCATTGATGACTGTAAAAACCACAAAGACTATGCTAATATACATTTTGTGTGTGTGTGTGTGTGTTAGTTTGTCTGGATGTCCTCGCGCCTCCTCATCCATGAAGAAGTCCAGACTCGGAGGACTGGACCTGCTGACACTGAAGCAGAGAGCGGCAAAAGGTCTGACCCTATTCATTAGCACACATACACACACACACATACACACATACACACACACCCACACCCACATACACACACACACATACACACACTCACACAGACTCATACACACACACAGACTCATACACACACAGACTCACACTCACACAGACTCATACACACACACAGACTCATACACACACACACACACACACACAGACTCATACACACACAGACTCATACACACACAGACTCACACACACACACAGACTCACACAGACTCACACACACACAGACTCATACACTCACATAGACTCATACACACACATAGACTCATACACACACACAGACTCATACACACACACAGACTCACTCTCACGTTTCTCTCAATTGTGTCTTAGGGATTGAGAATGATGAGGAGATCAAACAACTGGACGAAGAAATCAAAGACCTGAGCGACTCGAATAACCGAGTGGAGTCGGACATGATCAAACTCAGAACACAGGTACAAACAGGACACACACACACTTTCTCACTAGCAGTAGCATTAGCAGTACCATTAGTTGTAGCAGTAGCAAAGTGAGAGGTTTTGTTGCCTGTAAAACACGTAAAGTCCTGTAAACTCAGATCACCACGATGGAGTCCAGTCTGAAGTCTCTGGAGGACGAGAACAAAGTGATTGAACAACAGAACGACTCTCTGCTGCATGAACTGGCAACACTGAGCCAGACGCTGATCTCCAGCCTGGCAACCATCCAGCTGCCCCACATGGTGAGGACACACTCATATAAACTGTTGTATATACTGTTGGACTGTTATCTGTTCTGTTATACTGATAACATGTGTGGATAGACCCAACACGGTGAGAGGATATAATAATAGGGACGTACACATTGAACATGTTTGATGTTCAAAACAGACAGGTACCCTAGGTCCTCTCCCCCCCCTCTTCTCTCCCCTCATCTCTCCTCTCTCACCTCCTCTCCCCTCCCCCCTACCATCCCCTCTTCTTCCCTCATCACTCCTCTCCTCTCACCTTCACTCTCCTCTCCTTTCCCCCTCCCTTCTCCACTCCTTTCCCCTCCCCTCCCCTCTCCCTCCCCTCCCCTCTCCCTCCAACAGACCTCATAATGCTACGGATGTGTGTTTTTTCCTCAGGAGCCGATGAATGAGCAGAACTTTGATGCGTACGTGAACACACTGACCGACATGTACACGCACCACGACGAGTTCAGCACCACTCCGGAGAACAAGGCTCTGCTGGAGAGCATCCGGCAAGCAGTGCAAGGCATCCATGTGTAGCGCCCCCATGCCATGCTGGTCTCTCTCTGATCTCTCTCTGGTCTCTCTCTCTGGTCTCTCTCTCTGGTCTCTCTATCTGATCTCTCTCTCTGATCTATCTCTCTTAAAAACATTAATGCTGGATAAAGAAGACAACAGTGTTTAAAGGAGACTATGATGTTTTCCACACAGACATATTCCCACTAATGTTCTTACTTCTGGGCCTTGAAGCTCCGCCCACTTCCAATCTCTATTCTCCTCCAGCACGTATTAACGGTGAGGTGTATTCCAAGGCGCGGGACTCTTTTAAAAACGTTTATGATAAAAAAACTAAATATAGAAGATATTACAGGGTCACATGGTCAGAAACATGTCTGACCATCATATACTTATGATGCAGAGACCAGCTGTGGAGGACACAAGCTCAGTCTCCTCCTCAGATCAGTCTGTACAAACTGCAGAGTCTGACTCTGTAGAGACTGTAGAGTCTGTGACTCTATGACACGGTTGTTTCCTGTTTGGTGACAGCTGCGGAGCACACGGCGGCCATCTTTGCTCCAGATATTTGAGCAGGAAAAATGCAAAATATATCGACTGAAATCCTTGTGAATCACAGCTGAGAAACTAATGACTCAAATTATATCACTGGGGAAAGCACTTGTAGAGCACATACCTCGGCCATGAGGTGCGGAACCAAAACTTAAAATCCACAATAATAATTCTCCCTTAAATGTTTTTATATTGTGATCCAAACAAGCCAAACACATTATATATGAATTAGCTCGTTATCAGTATTCATAATTCTAGTATTTACCTATCGATCCCAGAGTCTCACACAGAGCATATACACACCTTCACCAGAATTCAACTGTTACAATTATCAAAAAATAAGTTTTCTGTGCTGGAGCTTTGAACCGATGCCCTGAAGGCCTCCTTACAAAGTCAGCAATCAGTGGACATTGGGGCTCGTGATCCCACAGAGTGTAGGTCCCTCAGACTGACCCCAGTGAAGAACATCCTGCAATTGGCCCTTAACTCTCAGCCTTTGAACCTGCAACGGATGAAAAAGTCATCTCTGCAGCTCTGGTCTCTGGTCCTGGTTCCACAACACTCTCCACTCTCTCCTCAAAGACACTGACCTCAGATGACGCTGTCTCCTCCGCAGTCCTGTCCTCTGCTGTAGCGCCCCCTTTGGGACACACTCCAGACTGCGTCACAGTCAAGCAGACTCACTTCTACGTCTCAAATATCTCAAACCAAAACAATGATAAAATGTGTATATTGAATGAAAATTTCCGTGTTGTTAGCATGGAGCTAGCTGACGCGTCTGGTGAAAAACACATAGTAAACTTTTGTATGGATTTGTGTTCTCGCTTTAAGACACTTTGTAAATGTTCATAATGTGACGTGTGTACATCTGTATATCTGTAACTTAACTATCGTACCAATCATTTGTATCTATTTAAGAGAAAACACTGAGAGGCAATCACGTAAGAGTTTTATAACGCTTTAAAGTCTAACTCTTAAAGACGGACTCTAAATTGATGTGTTCTATGTGCCAATCCTTTTGTATTTATTTTGAGAAAAGACCAATGGAAAAAGGAGACAATCCGCCATTTTGAGTCGTGCTGTGCGTTAGCGTTAGCAATATTAGCATGTTTGTTTATTCGCTTTGGGGAATATGCAATTTCTTAAAAACATGAGTGAAACGGGAGGTTTTTACACATTTTTGTACAAATGTTTTTTCCTACAGTCACGAGTTTTGCACACACGCTCCGTTCTGGTGCTGGTTACGTCTGTGGAGAGATTATTGTTTTGTTCTGTTGTTTTTTCGGAGGAATTCTCTGGACTTACAGGGTCAAAGGCAGGGCGGGTCTGAAGAGGCACCGCGGGACTTCCAGCCAGTTCAAGAACTAATGCAACTGAATGCTAGAAGTTAGCTGGTAGCTGTTAGCCGCTTCTAATAAAGAGTGTAAATGAAGCTAGCACAACCTAGGGATTTAGCATTGCTAGCTTATCTACACTCTTATTAGAAGAAGCCTCTAGGGCAGGCCTTAAACATTGGACGTAATTATATTTTTACATTTAATTTATGAATTGTTAGCCGCTAGCTGGTAGCTTAGTGTTACAGAGAGTTTTGAATGTCTCACGCTGCCTCTCGATCAGCGAGGACTCTCTGGAAGCCGCCTGCGAGCCTCAAATGCCGACATTCTAAACTTTTACAACAGAAAACAAAAGAAATGCACTTTACACACGTCAATCTGAAACTGTGAAAATCAAAATCCAGACGAATCCTGTAAGAATCAGGAAGACTCCACGTGACCTCATCTTCAGCATGTTTAGAACTGTTTTTTCATCTAATTTATGTATTACTTTTATGCAAAAACAAACCTATTTTTATACTTTCTTTATTCCACTGTGCTGTCGTTCCGGGGACTTTCCCTCAAGTGGTTTTATCTTTATTTATGCCATATTTTTGTACGTGTTTGATGACAGCTGCTGGTCTGAATATGATGAATAAAGCACAATATCTGCCATGTTAACACTATACTACTACTACTACTACTACTGCTGCTGCTGCAACTACTACTGTTACGACTGCTACTGCTACTACTAATGCTACTGCTACTACTACTGCTACCGCTAACACGACTGCTACAACTTCTACTACAGCTACTACTAACTACTGCGACTACTACTTTTACTACTATTACTACCACTGCATTTGCAGTACTTTTGGCAGTATTCTCGGAGGCATGTTGTGGGTTTTGGTCTGAAATCATCTGTGAACTTTGTATATTTTTATCACTCTGCTGTCAATAAACTGCTCTTCAGACCTCCACATGTGTCTAGTCCTGCTTCAGTCCTTTAGACCTGCTTCAGTCCTGGTTTCTAGAAGCTTGCAGACACTCTGGGGGTGAGGTTGAGTGTCTTAAAACACATACAAAGTATATTTATTCAGGAATTTATTTCAATGCTATTACGAATATAGTACAGTTTGATTTATTCTTGCTGGTTTTTACATAGACATATAAATTATTCTTTATATGCCTATGGGTTTTTACCATAGACTGTATAGCTATATTAATCTTTTTACCTTACCAAGATGGCGGCCTTAATGACGCAAATGTAGCCGCATCCATATTCATAAAAAAACACCTCCTTCCTCTCCCACCCTAGTCTTGTTAAAAAAAAAAAGATCAGCTCCTAATTCAGTCATAGATATACAATACACGTGTTTGACTTTATAAAAGCTAGATATATTAACACAAAGTTAAGATAAGGTTGTAGGTTTCTTTGTACTGATTTCGAATGCGGCCGTTACCTTTTCTCGTCGCTGCTTCCTGGTGAAAACCGCGCCTCTTCCGGGTCCGTGAGTCTCTCGTGGCTCGTGCATGGATCTACAATAATAACGTGTGGACCGCGTAAACAACCCGTCACGTGGATTAACACCGGTTTGAGGTCGTGTCTGCGGAGTTTACCGGCGTCTCCGCGGTCTGCTCCCATGCTAGCTGTTAGCATGGCGAAGTGCGTGGTATCGTGTTGTCCTAATGTCCAGGACCAGGACCAGAAGAGGTTCTTCAGGATCCCCCAGGACCCAGCCCGGATAAAGGTACCCGTACACACCCGCATCATACCCTGTTTATAATATACTGTATTGTTTTTACACACTGTTCTGAGCTTTACGTCAACATTAAAGCTGGGGTACGTAACTTTCAGCTTTCAGACCACAACAATGAAACACGTGAGGTGGCTGAGAGACTGGTCCTTTCTTTTTCACTGTTTAAATGTGACCAAAATAAATGCACATGAAAACTAGTGTTATGCAAGCTGAGACCAGGAACTAGTGACATGGGTTTAAATTATTATAGTAATTAGATAATTGCTCTCTCTTTCTGTTCTCTCTGGTTTGACACCCTAACCCTGCTTTATACACATGTTTAATGAACTAGAATTTGATGTGGTTTTCATTTGAACATGTGTAAATTAAAAGAACGATCCTTTGGAATCTTTGACTGTTGTATGAGGAGCGACTCCATGATGCTGTGCCTCCTCCCCAGGTCTGGTTAGCAGCGCTGCGGGAGCCCCACACTCAGCAATGGACGGAGGAGCATATGATCTGTGAGGAGCACTTCCTGCCGGAGGACCTCTCCCCCAGCGGAGTGAGTCCAGATGCCATCCCCATCATGCCCCCCTGCCTGGAGGAAGAGATGGGCATGGGGGAGTGGGCTGAGGAGGAGCAAGAGGAGGACTGGGGGGCAGGGGAAGCTGAGGAGCAGGAGGAGGACTGGGGGACAGGGGAGGCTGAGGAGCAGGAGCAGGGCTGGGATGCTGGAGAAACAGAGGAGGAGGCGATGGAGGAGGTAGAGGATGAAGCAGCCCATGTGGAGATCCAGGAGGAGGAGGTGACCATGACGGAAGACACACACACGGTGAGAATCTTGCATGTGAGCCAATAGGAGAGGGAATTGGAGCCAAATTTCACCACGAGAACTTCCCTATTGGGCTTCATTGAGCTTGTGGGAACACATTGACCAACTGTAAACAGGCTGTAGTCTCAATGGAAACTCATTCATACTGGTTTTTAACTGCATCTATATATTTCAGTTTCTAACACATTTTTCATACATGATACTAGGGATGCACCGATACCACTTTTTTCAAAACCGATACGAGTACCTTAAAGTGATAGTTTGTCAGAGAGAGAGACAGACAGGTACTTGATTTGAAAAAAAAACGACGCAAGCTCCTCCCCCTTCCTTTCTGATTGGTCCACGCCTACGTTTCCGTAACACATTTAAATGTTAATCAGAGAACACATACATGTACATTATTAATACACATGCACGGAGGTTTTCAGAATTATTTGTTAACGTTTTAATGAACGTTTTAATCGCGGCAAACCCGGAAGTAGCTATTATTATGAATTGCACATTATAGGACACATCTGCAGAGGATCTGATTATGGATATAGGTTCAGTATATAAATGATTATGGATATAGGTTCAGTATATACATGAGTACCTCAGCGCGGATGTTCAGAATTCTTTGTTCAGTTTTCATGTAGTTCCAGAGCCTGATAGAGGCTTGATTCAGAGGCTCCGCAAAAACAAAAAAGTGAGCATGAGCAGCTACGAGCATGAGCAGCTACGAGCATCAGCGCCGATGATTGACAGCCCTTGGCATCACTTGATTGTTAACGTGGACGGCATCGTGGATTCTGAGCTATAGCTAAGAGAAGGGAAGGCGGGACTTACCCGTAATATTACAATTAATAAAATGACTTATTTTATATCAACATTTTTGAGGTCAATTTAATACAATTCTTAAAATGTGTAATTTATTTAGAGACTATCACTTTAACTTGAATACTTGCTGATACTGAATATCAATACAAAATATGAATTATTTTATTTCTCATTTCAACAATAAGAACATGCTTGAAAAATTTAACTTTTTGGCAATTGTTTTAACGTCAACAATAAGAGCCACTGTCATATAAGAGCAGGCATGTCAAAGTCAAATACATCAGAGGGCCAAAAAAAAATGTTTGCTACGCGCCGAGGGCCGGACTGGTTCAATGTTTCTCAACATCCAGAGGCAGTGCCGGTGACACCTGTTGGCTCGATAAAATATGCTCTAAAGCCAATCCTCATACTGTACATATTAGATGTAATAGACATCTGAGAACATGAAAATAGTAAAAAAATGAAAAAGCTCAAACTTGGTGAAATGTAAAAGAGCAGTCTGGGCGTTTTTTGATTAAATCTGAAGAATGAATTATACTTTGGGAAATACAAGTGGATATTCTTCTTCAATGAACAGTTACGGAGAGAAAGCGACTAAGCAAGGATGGGGAAAGTCTAATTTGTTGGAGCAGCAGAAGACGAAAGGTAAAAAACAAATACAGACCGATTTATTTTGTGCCCATATTATGCGTTATATCTTTTTAATGCAAAGTCTGATATCGTTTACACTTCCATATAAATATAGCTGAGAAAATAAGCTTTAAAATGATATATAGCTTGTGGCTTATGAAGTTCAAAATACATCTGCTATTGCCAGCAGATGTATTTTTTTCCTCGTTTGCTCCCGCCGGCGGGGGCTAGCGAGCTTAAGGGGTCAATACATTGCCTCAATGGCAGGAAATGTCCCGGGGGCCATAGATAATTCATTCGCGGGCCGGATTTGGCCCGCGGGCCTTGACTTTGACACATGTGTATAAGAGGATCTTTGTTTACACTGCGCATGCGCCACCTGCTGGGTGGCAAGAAGACAGAGTGGCACATACTGAAGCATGGATGAGTACTTTTAAAAGATATATAAGCTCTTTAACGCGAGGAGATCAGGGGAGATATAGACAAGCTAAAAAATAAGTAAATGAGACAGAACTGAATAAATCCAACGTCCATATGAGACCTGGGATGACGAGAAGAAACATTGGTCAGACTCACCTCTGTCTTGGCACCGATGACTGGGAGACATTTATTCTGTCTTCATAGAAAAGCCGGGACCCTTCACACGAGAAGGGTCCGTGGTGAAAAACCATTTCTCGCGGTAAAGTGTTCCGCACCTTAAAAGCGGGTTGTCCCTTTATGCTGTTACTTACGGCAAACGTGGAACAGGAAGCCGTGGGGATGAGCAACCAAAATGCAATGTTTAAAATTCATCATCACCAAGTGCGCAGTGAAAGTAGCAAAACTTAAAATGTTTTATGAATGTTTATCCCCCCGGCTTCTCTTTCTACATTTCCTGTAGGTAACAGCATAAAAGGGCAACCCGCTTTTATGGTGCAGACCACTTTACCGCGGCCGTTCTTTGCTGTTCTTTTCCGAAGGAATTAGAAAAACGTTATCTGGCCCCAGTGGGACGTACAACCGACCACCCAACAAGAATGGACCATTTGATTTAGTAAAACCTCTCTCTAAACGTCTAAAACTAGCTAACTCTCTAGCATCCAGGTAGCACGGAAAAACTGTAAACAACGACGTCGCTCCAAGATCTATTAATATAAAATATATATATATATATATATATATATATATATTGAATATATAATCGGTGCATCCCTAAAAAAAACACCTATTTTTGTGCACTTTACTTTTCAAAAAGCCAATATTTGCATAGCTTACATTTGCATGTTTTTTTGTTTAGGTCCATGGCCATGTTTGTGAACAAAGGGATGGAAAATATATATATATTTTCTTTTTATCCGATTTATTAAAATAATCGTTAGCTGCAGCCCTATTCCATTCATACAAATGCCATATTGTAGTAAAGATGCTATACTTCATGTGGTGAGTTTTCATATGTTTGTTCAAGTTGCTGGTGTTTGTTTTGGACCCACCTCATGACAGTTTTGATTTACACAGTGTACAGTCCGCTTTACTCTTGTCCCTCGTTTACTTTTAAAACCGCCATAAGCGGTGTGAGCGGCAAGCGCTGCCGACTTTCTTAGATCACAGCTGTCTGCTGTCAAGACGCTAATGTGAATTAAAAATGTGGGTATCGGTTGCGCTGCGTCGGGTGCATCCCTACATAATAATACTAATAACCATGATACATTAACCTCTTACCACTCACCGTTTTTGTCATAACACATTTATTTTGGTTTTCCAAACCCACAGTCTGTTTATCGAGCTTATTTCCTCATCTACATTTCTCTAAAAGTGCAGCAATATGAGACTTTAGGCCACAGGTTTGCAAAGACTAAAATCATTTCCCCCAAAGCCTCTGTCTGCTTGTGTTTGTGGTTAAGTGTTGTTTTTCTAAATGATTGACATATCAAAGGGTGGGACATGTCACACAGCATCTTTATTGCACTATTCTGTGACTTTTTCTTTACATAAATCAAACAGAAATCGAAACAAGAGGCCGTAAAGAGGCTCACACCGGAGGAAGCTTGTGTTTTGACTCTTGATTCGTCGTCAGAAGACAGTGAATTTGACGCAAATGAAGAAGAAATGTTTGAAGATGGAATGGATCCTTTGTTAGATCGGTGAGTGGAACACATGACAACAAGGTTTTTGCCTTGAATACAAAAATATATTGGTTTATGAAATTATTACTGCAATAAATGATGACCATCACCATCAAACAAGTATACTTAAATAAATGTAGAACTACTTTAAAATCAGTGTGTATCTCAGAGTGTGGAGTTACTCACTGATGAAATGTTCAAGCCTGATACAATAAAAAAGAGTGTATAAAAAAATAAATAAAAGGAGGAAAGAGGCTGATGCCCTCAGCACTGAGCAGCGGAAGGAGAGGTGTTTGGTCAGGGAGTGTTTGACTTAAACTTCAGTATAATGTGATCTGTGGAGTTACCCAGGGGGGGTGGTGTTAGTCCTGTGTCTGGGTGAGGAGGGTTTGGATTAATACAAACGTCTTGCTTCCTCCAACTCCCTTTACAATCCCTGTACGTTCTTTTCATGTTTTTGTTTTATATTATTTTACTGTAGTGTTTGTATTGGAGTTAAAAGACAACACAAACAGGATACAAACTTTAAGTAAATACATTATATGTGTAAGATTCTCAGTCGTACAGGGATTATTCAAACAGAGGACTGTTGCTCCCCATCATCTGTTCTTCAGTCAGAGGTGTTCCCCACGTTTCATTCTTCATCCAAAGAACTTTATCAAAGGGAATGAAAGCTCAGCGCGAGTTGGAGATTATAACTTGTGGGATATATTACAACAGAAAGTAGTAGAAAAATATAAAGCTCCGTTTTGTTTTTCTCAGCCTTTTCTCAGACACAATATCCCCATAGAACCCCTGGAAAAGTGAATGAACAAAATAAAAAGTGAATTGAGATTTTTACAGGTTTTCACATAAATCTTATGTTCAGCTAAATCTTCTTCTGTGAAAGGACTCGAAAGTTAATTCTACTCACAATTAGCCCCAACCCCAGGAGACAAACCAGAGATCATAGTTACCAGATAATTTGGGTCATCTTTAGAGTTTGATAATTAACATTAAATAGCTCATCAGAGGGCACAACTTCAAGGCCTCTGCTTCACAAAAAGTCAGTTAAATAATCACTGTGGAATCTTGAATTGGTATAAAGTTTGAAATATCAGTATTTTAAAAACATTGAAATTCATTGTTGTTTTTGTCCTCAGACTGGGTCGAAGGGACCAGATTATCCGATAGACACCGTGGATGGATCCCAGAATCACATTTGGACCACATCAGCATTCCTGAAATCCGTGAACGCAACCTTTCCGACGCCCTTAAACTCACCACGGCAACAGCACAGGTCTAAAGCCTGCGAATAACCTGTGAACGTTTGCTTGACTGTTTGAAATAACCACGAGGAGACTTTTTATTTGCCAAATCAACGTCTATAGAACCATGTTATAATGGTTCGTCCTAAACTTACAGCATTGATTCATTTGTGTTTGAGTAATCCTGTTTTTCCCCTTCCAGAACTGTATACTTCCTTTATGACTCTTTGAAAAACTTTGGATTCAGGGCCATGCTATTTGTGAAAACATCAGAGCTCTTGTGAAACTGTTTGAAATTGAAGTTCTGCATACCATCCATTGAACAACCACAAATAAGCTTCAAATGTCTCTGCAGAGAAATGCGTCACATGAATGTCTCTCAATGGTTTGACTTTGTGAAATGAACTTGCCCTGGAGCAAATACTGAGCTGTCAAGACTTGCAGGTCTAGATCAAATATTTTTATTGAACAAATGTATTTTAGTACTGTTTTAATGCAGGATAATTCCAATTGAGTTATAGATCATTTTAAATCAGCCCAGTGCATAGACTGTATATAGATTATTTACAATCTGTGGTTCTGTGAATTGCATGTCTGAGAATAAAGAGAACACGCAAACTGTTTCTTCCATGTTGTACAGACTCACTGATAATTTCAGTAAATTAAAGATTTACGAAACACTGACTGTGTTAAGAGCATTAAGTGGTGGTGGCAATCTTTTATCAATACTGTAGCCACAGCTTCCCTAGGGCTCACTGATGGAGATGAGACCTGCTGGTGTGACCGCCTCATCATCATTCACACTATTCATACCATCCATCCATCCATCCATCCATTTTCTACCCTTTAATCCATTTCTGGGTCAGGGGGGTGGCAATCAGAGATGCCACCCAAGTCTCATAGCACCAGCCCCTCACTGATCCTCTGCAGGTGGTGAGTCCACAGGAGGACGGCTGCTCTCTGAGTGTGAGCATAGCCTTGATCTTTCAGTGGGGGCTTTGGGCAAAGTGGGGTTAAGTGTCTTGCCCAAGGACATAACGACAGCAATTGAACCCACGACCTTCTGGGCTTAAGGCCAATGCTCTACCAACTGAGCTACTGTCGCCCTCTACTATTCATACCATGATGGCCGAAAGCGGAGTGACCGGATACATATTTATTATATATGTTTTATGGAAGGAAAAAAAACTTGCAGGCTGCCCACAAGCATCAATTGTATTTTACTTTAGCTTCAAAACATTCATGTTTTTGGCCTCTTTCATTTTTTGATCAGCTTTTTCGGGGACAGAAAAGTTATTTAAAACTGTTTTGCTGAACGGATCAGCTCCCAGAGTCACTAGCACTTGTGAATGTTGTCTCATTACTTCACAAAAAAAGTAGTACTTTGACAAGACTCTTTCTGACAGGGATCCCAAATGTATTCTTTGTGAGGAAAAATATTACCCAGCTTTCAGAAGACATGATGGTACATACTGTGCACAGCAGATTAGCACAAGCACAAAACAGAAAGACACGCTTTTTTCCACGTAGCTCGATGCAAACATGGGCGTGGCCAGGCTGGTTCGTTACACTTTTAAAGCTCTCCCATTGGCTCAGAACGCGTCAATTACCAGAATCTAGGGCGAGGTCAGAATTAGACTGACACAAAAGAGGGCCAATAGCTGTGCGCCACAACGTGTTGGCTGGTCTTTATTGGCGTAAACATCACGGCTAGGGGCGGGCTCTCGTCTGTGATTGGCCACAGCTGAGAAAGAGGCGGGTTGTCAGTGTTTGTTGTTGTTTTCGTGGTGCCAAAGAAGTGGGCCAGTCGACATCTTTATGCTCTGTGGTCCTGCTCAACGATGGACAGCTTTTAATCCAGGATACACCGTATTTACTACAGCTGTGTGTGACAATTCTACACGTGGGACCAAACCTTGCAGTGATATCGACTTTTGTATCATTTCTCGTCTGCAAAAGGTGAGATATAGCGTGCAAAATGTAGGGGATGTGCGCTTTCCTGTCTGAGCGCAGACTCCAGGCTTTTGTGCAAAGACCGTAGATCTCTCAGCTTGGGGAATGTTTATATGTGTGTAGATACCATTCTGTTTAATACACTTGAAACAGGATTGGCCTTTTTATGAACAACTAACACAAATGTAACGATATTATCAGTGCACCATCAGTGTAGCTGCAGTGACGTGGCTTATTTTGGGGCCTTCTTTAAACGAAAATGAAGAACACAAAACAATGCCCTCAGTTTTTAATTATTAGGGGCAATAATACTATTATTTGTAATTTGTAACAACCCTTGAAGGTGTTTGTCTGAGGGTAAATGGTCGCCAAGAATGTGTGAAAGACCAATTTGTTGGATGTTAGTGAGATT
The DNA here is from genome assembly GCA_964034765.1 of Knipowitschia caucasica. Classification (NCBI taxonomy): domain Eukaryota; kingdom Metazoa; phylum Chordata; class Actinopteri; order Gobiiformes; family Gobiidae; genus Knipowitschia; species Knipowitschia caucasica. The sequence goes on from OZ035839.1 coordinate 6,444,901, forward strand.
TGAATCACATTTAAAGGTAAATGTGTTTATTAATAATAATAATAATAATAATAACAATAATGATAATACGTTATATATTCTTATAAGTAGTGTTATTATGCGTTTTATCAGTCGTGTTGTTAGAGGCGTGGTTAGGCCTCTGCTGCTGTGAGGCTCCTCTGCAACGTTCTGGACTGGACGGAATAAACATTTTATAAAGTTCACGGTATAGAAACGCTTTTAATGTGGGGGACTGGCACAATACAACGTGCACATGGATGAATGTTGTGCTTAATGCCATAGTGTGGACTAATCCAGGCTATAACATGTTTATTTCAAATCCATGGCCCACAAGATCAAGTCAAATCCAAGACTGCTTTGAGTTTTCGTGGCCTTTATTCAAAGTCAGGTGCTGTATTTGCATTTGATGAGTTTTGTAAATGATAAAAAAAGTAGTTGCTTACATTTATTTTTGACAAAGATAGTTGTATTAAATATCTTTGCAATAAAGTTATATTTTATAGATGTATAATGGTCCACTACCTTCTGCAACCTTCTTGGTGGGGGGGTCCTCTTTAACTTTGGTCCATCTAAATATTTCTGTTTTGCATGGAATGTACCACCTTATGGCATTAAATACTCTATCTGCACTGGAGATAAGCAAGTGGCTTCACAGGGCTAAATAAAAAATAAAAGAAATCAAATTTTAGCAGAAAAATCCGTATTTTAATAATACATAAGGTCGATAGAATGCTGGGGTACATTCCAATCAAAGCATTAACATCTCCCACCATAAAGGTTGCGCAATGCACCTTTAAACAGTCTTTATCTGACGTGTGAAAACGTGAGTACACAAAAGATAAGCTCCCAACTTCAATAAAATAACACACACCAGGCCACCTCTGGTCATACTTCTTGAGTGATTCTATCTGTGCCAGATGTGATATTTCTCTTTATCTTATCTTATCTGAAGTACAGATTATGGGTGAGCAGCACTCCTTTCTTCTAAAGACATTATTGAACATAATTATGAGCAAAGGAAAATCCTACTGTTAGAAAACATTCATTGACAGTTCTGCAGCAGAAAATTATCCTTATTTCTAATTGTTTACATCAAGTGTTTGTGCTTTGTTCATAGAAACTGTGTGGACAGTGGAGATGAGTGGGAACCACCGGCTTTGGTCACACCTGTACCTGCCCCCGCTGAGGACGCTCCCACAGCACTGCGGAGGGGGAGAAGGAGGAGCAGAGAAGCTAAACGTGTTCCTCTGCCTCATGGAAGTTCAGAACGCTGGAATAATGTTGACGAACTGGACATTGTTCCCAGACAGTTTCCATTCAGACCCGCAAGAGAACCTGGACCTCAGCCCAGGAGCATGCTGGGACATGGTACGGTCATGGATTTTTTCAGGCTGTTCTTCACAGACACAGTTGTAGCTTCACTGCTAGAGAACATGAACGCGTTTGGATCCCACCAAAATGAAAACTGGGTCGCAGTTACCATGACAGACTTTTATTCCTTTTTGGCGGTGGTCATTTATACGGGAATTGTCAAACTTCCTGAAATGGCTTTTTATTGGAGGCAGCACAGTTCCTACGACCTGCCGTTTCCTTCAGCTGCGATGTCCAGGAACACATTCATGCGCATGTGCCGCTCTCTGCACCTGTGTTCGATGGAGGACGATGCTCGAAACCAGGCACTGAGAGGAACTCCACACTACGACCGTTTAGCTAAAGTCAGACCTCTGTATGAACTGATGGTCACCGCCTGCAGAGATAACTATCACCCCAACATCAACATCTCCATCGGTGAAAGAATGGTGGCCTCAAAAGCCAGAATTGCACTAAAGCAGTACGTTAAAAACAAGCCGACCAAGTGGGGATATAAACTGTTTGTACTCGCTGACTCGGACACTGGCTACACATGGAACTGTTTTATGTACGAGGGAAAAGCTTCGCTGTCTGGGAAAGGACTGAGTTATGATTCTGTGATGTCTCTGTTGAACATGGATGGTCTGGGCTCGGGGTACCACCTCTATGTGGACGACTTTTACACAAGCCCCCATCTATTCAGAGACCTGTTCGCACGACATATCGGGGCGTGTGGCGCTATTAAAACCAATCGGATTGGATTTCCCAGAACCAGCAGCAATAATCTGAGCAGAGTCGATCCTCGAGGCAGCGTCCGCTGGATCCGAGAGAATGAGCTGCTGTTTGTGAAGCGGAAGGGCACGCGAGAGCAGGTGTTCTGTTCCACTCTGCACACCATGTTCAGTGGAGACGCTGCACAAAGACCGAGGTCTCTGCTGTACGTGCCCCTCCCAGCTGCAATCAAGGACTACCGCAGTCACATGGGGGGCGTGGACCTGTCGGACGCTCTCATTGGCTATTTCACTGTGCTGCACAGAACCAGTAAGTGGTACCGCACACTGTTTTTCCACTTCCTGGACATCGCGATAGTGAACGCCTCCGTCCTGTACAACGCAACCCACGCCGACAGGAAACTGAGCCAGTTACAGTTTCGAGAAGAACTCATTTCTCAGTTGTATCAGTACGAAAGTCCTTCGACCGCAGCAAAGAGAGCACAGACTCAGAGCTCCGCCTCCGCACACATCCCACTGTTCTTCAACCAAGGGAAAGACATCGACAGAGCCACGGCCGCCACGGTCGGCAGACGACGCTGTAAACTGTGCCACAAGAGGACGCCACTGGGATGTGAGTTGTGCGCCGTCCCTCTGTGCCTCATTCCCACCAGGAACTGTTACCAGCAGTGGCACCAGAGCCGAGGACTGCTCTGACCTTTATGGTCTTTGTAAATAGTTTTATTCATGGTTGGAAGGGTTTTGTCCACTTTGCACTGAATGTTTTGAAGTTCTTAATGTATGTATTTATATAAAACGTTTCTTTATAAAAACAAATCTTTGTTCTTCTCTCTGCATTAACACTGAAGAAATCATACAAGAAGTTTTTCATGGTGTTTGAGGAATTAAAATTTCAGTAAAACAGCATCAGAAATAAAAAACCTGAAACTGCAGACACATAAACACAACACAGGGTTTGAGCATTGTGAATATTTTAAAAGAGGCTTAAAAGTGTTTTCTTCCAAACTTGAAATTTGAATGAAATATATTCTTCTAATGTAGATCCACATAAACTTGAAGGCTCTAGCTTTAGAATGATGTATCACACAAGCAGGTTTTTTCATCTCAAAGACTTTGGGTCCACCCTATGTGCACAAGACCAAATTAGACTCGATTCATCCGTTTCTCTGGTGTTGCCCTCAGTCACAGGAGACGGCACCCCCTGGAGACCCACCTTCAGAGGGAGACCCAGTGATGGACCCAGACGAGTCCACAGAGAGGGACCCAGACGAGTCCACAGAGAGGGACCCAGACGAGTCCACAGAGAGGGACCCAGACAAGTCCACAGAGAGGACTTCAGAAGAAGCTTCAGGAGCAGCTGCAGACGCCCAGAGGTGTGTGTGTTTGTGTTTGTGTCTGGGTGTGTGTTTGCGCATTCTGTCTTTTTACTCCTGTTTAATCCTTTGTCCTCAGCTCTCCTCTGCCTCAGCGCCTTCTCTCTCCATCCTGGGAGCAGAACAAGGACACAGAACTTGGTAACACACTCTCACAGAGAAGACATACACACAAAGCCACGTTTCCATCGCAGGAACATAATTTTGCAGGAACCTCCCCCACAGGAACTCCTGCGGTGGAAACGCAGAGGAGACACACATACCCTCCTCAACTCTCTCTCCTCCTCAGAGCTGGACCTCCTCACCCCACAGTTCCTGGAGCTCCTCTTGAACTCTGACGGCTGTGTGGACATCCTCCGTGCCTCCTCCATCCTCCGCACCCAGAGCAGACGGCTGTACGACATCACTGCTGTGCTCCGGAGTCTGCAGCTGGTGAAGAGAGAGGCCACCAGGGTGCGCTGGACGTGAGTCACACCGAGGGAGGCACAGTGACAGGCCACTAGAGGGCGCAGTGACACAGAGAGGCCACTAGAGGGAGCGCAGTGACACAGAGAGGCCACTAGAGGGCGCAGTGACACAGAGAGGCTACTAGAGGGAGCGCAGTGACATCTCTCTCTGGTCTCGCACTCTCTGGTCTCTCTGGTCTCGCACTCTGGTCTCGCGCTCTCTGGTCTCGCGCTCTCTGGTCTCGCGCTCTCTGGTCTCGCGCTCTCTGGTCTCGCGCTCTCTGGTCTCGCTCTCTGGTCTCGCTCTCTGGTCTCTCTCGCTGGTCTCGCTCTCTGGTCTCTCTTGCTGGTCTCGCTCTCTGTTTTTGCTCTCTGGTCTCTCAGACGTGAGTTCAAGTGGTTAGAAAAGTGTATAAAGTGAGTGTAAGGGATCTTACAGCCTTAAACCATGTGATTAACCTCTCCTTTTGTCTCCTCTCCACCTGGTCTCCTCTCCACCTGGTCCCAGTGGCTTGTGTCCCATCTCCAGCTTCTTGTGGCCGCGGCACAAGCTGCAGAGAGAGTCAGAGAAACTGAAGCTGGTGGAGGAGACTCTGGACGGACTCATCAAGACCTGTGCCCAGCAGCTCTTCACCATGACGGACGACGCCAGCAACGCTCAATATCCTTCTGTCGTCTGTGTCTCCTCATGTCTGTGTCCTTCTGCACCTCCTCCTGCGCTTCCTTAACCCCTTCACCTCAGCCTACGTGACTCTTGCTGACGTCCAGCAGCTGCCTGTGTTTCAGAACCAGACCGTTATCGTGGTGCGAGCTCCAGAGGAAACTAAACTGGAAGTACCATCACCGACTAAAGTGAGAAACCAGGAGAGTGGAAGAGTGGAAGAGTGGAAGAGTGGAAGAGTGGAAGAGTGGAAGAGTGGAAGAGTGGAAGTGTGGAAGTGAGAGAGAGAGAGACCAGAGAGAGAGAGGCAGACCACCTGGATCTAGTACCTGGTCTGATGTCTTGTTTTTGTTCTAGGACCAGATTCAGGTCCAGCTGAAGTCCGGCTCTGGTCCCATCTCTGTTTTCATGTGTGACGTTTGGCCTCAAGAAGCAACGAGCAGCAAGTTTGAGCTGATCCAGAAGAGCCGCATTCAGACCAGTCAGCTGGTCTGAACTGGGTCTGAACCGGGTCCGAAGATTGGCACTTTGGAGCGAGACACAGACTCTGTCTTCGGAGGAGACCAAACGAGACCTTTGAGGACTCTTTAAAAGCCGAGGTTCTCCCGCTGGCCTCAAGGGGGCGCTGCTAACCTCACATGGTCCTAAGAACTTGTTACATTTGTGGACTGTGACCAGAGTTTGGATCAAGTTTAATTTAAGCCTTAAATCGTGTTTTCTGTAAAAACAAAATAAACATTTATCTTTTTTTGTGAAGATATTGACTTCATGTTTTGAACTGTTGCTCATAGATCACTTTGTCTGCCCCAGGGCAGCTGTGGCTGTTCACTGTGAAGTCTTTATTGCTCAGGTGAAAAACATGTCTGTATCCTCTCCACTAGAGGGTGCTCTGGCACCAACAGCTCTGATTAAACGGGACAGCTGCTTGCACTACCACTGTCCACCACCAGTAGCTCTGTCCCTTTAGATCAGTGGTTCTCAAACTTTTTACAGTTTCAACAGTAAGACTTAAATGATTCAATTAAAATGTTCAATTCATTACAAACTGCAAAGCCTTGACTCACTGAATGATATTCTGGAGTGGGATCTTTGCCCAAATTATAAAAAAAAAAAAAGATTCTTTGGCGTACCACTAGAGGAAGCCCTTATGGTACGTGCACCATTCTTTGAGCATCACTGCTTTAGATCATGGGTGTCAAGGCCCGGGATGAGATCAGATAAGTGTTAGAACATACTGGATTATTCATTTCATGTTCAGGACATGTTTTCTCTTTAAAGGAAGTTTGTTTTTTGCCTGAAAATATGGATTATTAATTTAATAATTAACATACGGCCCACCGTGTTACGCCTTGGTTCAATAGATTATGCACAATAATTTATGTTTTAAAAACCATGGAACCAGTCCGGGCCTCGACTTGTAGCTAATGTTTTTTTAGCCTCTGATGTATTTGACTTTGACATCCCTGTTTTAGAATGACATCAGACACATTCTCAGGTTTAATACATTTTTATACAAAACATAAAAGTAAAGGTTTGTCCAGATGAGGCTGTGATTGGTCAGAAGAGGGGGTTCAGGGCGTCGTACAGTCGGTGAACAGCGACTTCCACTGTCTCTCGCAGAGTTTCATCTTCTTCACAAACGACCGCCTGGAAACAAGTTTAATGGAGTAAGAGACGACCGGACCAACAAATGCATTCTGCTTGGACTAAAGTTACAAACCCCTGCTTTAAACAGAGGGGGTGGGGACAGGTGATGGGTGAGAACTGACCTTTGTCTGTGGGTCGACTGCAGCTGTGGCCTGTTCCATCGTCACTTTCAGTTTTCCCTCCGAGAACGACACGCACTCCTCACCGAACATATCACTGCAACATCAGAGCGCTTTAGAGCCGACTCGGACTAGACCAGAGCCGACTCGGACTAGACACAAAAATGTTTCTCACTTCAGCATCAGCGTCAGTCGCTCCGGGAACACGTCGTCCGGGTCGGCCTCAGCGCGGGGCTCCAGGTCTGAGACCAGACACAGGTTAGCTCTAAATACACAGACAGGGTGGGCTCTAATGAGACCGAGACTCACACTTCTGGGCGTTAGGATGAGACTGCACCTCGAGGATCACTGTGGTCACCGCGTCTGCAAACATGTCATTCAGAGGGTTCGCCGTCCACTGCAACAGAGGTCAGAGGTCATAGACAGCCTTGGTCCTGGGTCTAGAGCCTCGGCCCTGGGTCTAGAGCCTCGGTCCTGGGTCTAGAGCCTCAGCCGTTACCTGCAGCAGCACCATCCCCGCCTCGTGCACCAGAGTGATGGCCTTAAAGACTCGGACTGTGATCTTCTCTGTTCCTTCCACCTGCTCCAGGTCTCCTACGGAACACACCGTTAAAGCTCAGGGACGTAACTTTACTTTAATAAATAACACATGTTTAAAGCTGGGGTCTGTAACTTTAGCACACCGTCCTGTCTTCATCTTTTGTGTAAGAAAGAGCCCTGTGAGTCACTATCTGCCTCTTTGGGATGAGCTGAATGAAACTAGAGACATGGGTTTAATACTGAGCTCTGTTGGTCTGAAAGTTAGTGCTTTCACACCGGCACCATTTAGTCCACTTAAAACGGACTGGAGACCGGAACACCTGCAAGTGCGGTTCGTTTGAGCAGGTGTGAAAGTGGACCAGTTACATTTGGTCCAGACTAAAGAACCGCACAGAGTTTCAGGCGCTTCCAAACCAACAGGTGCTTCCCAACCAACAGGTGTGAAAGCACCCTTACAGACCCCAGCTTTAAAGTTATAGACCCCAGCTTTCTTTCAGGGGCAGAGTCTCAGTACTGACCTGCCAGATGTCGCAGTTGGCTCACCAGGACTGAGATGGGTCCAGTGAACGGGATCGCCTGAGTCTGCGTCACAGTGCCCATGTTCAGGTCTGTGTAGTCTGAGAGAAAGACCAGGGTTAGACCTGCTTTAGTCCTGTTTTAGTCCTGTTTTAGTCCTGTTTTAGTCCTGTTTTAGTCCTGTTTTAGACCTGTTTTAGTCCTGTTTTAGTCCTGTTTTAGTCCTGTTTTAGTCCTGTTTTAGTCCTGTTTTAGTCCTGTTTTAGTCCTGTTTTAGTCCTGTTTTAGTCCTGTTTTAGTCCTGTTTTAGACCTGTTTTAGATCTGTTTTAGACCTGTTTTAGACCTGTTTTAGACCTATTTTAGACCTGTTTTAGTCCTGTTTTAGTCCTGTTTTAGACCTGTTTTAGACCTGTTTTAGACCTGTTTTAGTCCTGTTTTAGACCTGTTTTAGACCTGTTTTAGACCTGTTTTAGTCCGGTACTCACTGGACAGGTCGGAGGAGGACAGGATGTGGTAGTTGAAGTTCCGTTTGACCAGGATCCCAGATACTCTCTGACCCTGCACACACTTCCTGTCGGCCAGAGAGCCCATCACCTGCAAAGGATCATGGGAGTCAGATCCACGGCTCTCAAACAGGGTCCTCGGTCTGGCGTCTACCCCCTGGTGTCTCCCCTGCTCCTCCCCCCGCTCTCCCCCCTGCTCTCCACCTTGGCCAGTTTCTCTCCCCTGAAGTTGAGGGTGACGGCCTCAGTGTTCCTCGGGTTGTGGACCTCGATGTGAACCTCGTCGTTGTCTTCGTATTCACGGATCAGAGCAGCTTTCAGACGAGCCATCTCATTCTGCTCCCCATGGACCAGGATCTGAGGAGGAGAGGGGAGGTGAGGAGAGGAAGAAGAGAGAGGAGGAGAGGAGCAGAGGAGGGGATGGGGGGTGAGGAGGTGACAGAGGAGGTACCACATGAGGAGGCTTCAGGGCCCTGATGAACTCGCTGGTCTGCTGATAGTCCGTGTGAGCAGAGAAGGAGATGTAGTCCACAGACATCTTCAGAGGAAGCTTCTGTCCAGACATTGTACTGATCTCCTCTGGCTCTGTCATGATGTGCTGAGGAGGAGAGAGGAGGAGGTTACTGAGGAGGAGAGGAGGAGATAACTGAGGAGGAGGAGAGAGGAGGAGGTTACTGAGGAGGAGGAGAGGAGGAGATAACTGAGGAGGAGGAGAGAGGAGGAGACGAGGAGATAACTGAAGAGGAGGAGAGAGGAGGAGGTTACTGAGGAGGAGAGGAGGAGATAACTGAGGAGGAGGAGAGAGGAGGAGGTTACTGAGGAGGAGAGGAGGAGATAACTGAGGAGGAGAGGAGGAGATAACTGAGGAGGAGGAGAGAGGAGGAGGTTACTGAGGAGGAGATAACTGAGGAGGAGATAACCGAGGAGGATGTTACTGAGGCGACGGAAAAGGAGAGAGAAGGTGAGGAGGAGGTGGAATGAAAGCAGATAGAAACTTTGTTTAATGTTGTGACAATATTGCGGTGTGTGTGTGTACTGATGTGTATTTTATGGTGTGTTGTTTTGCTAACACGTGTGTTTTCCTGCTGGGAGACAATGGATGTAGATTAGCCTGATGCTAACTCTGCAACATCAAATTAAAGCATTTATGTTGTCATGGATACAGTGTCTCCATGATTACAGTGTCTCCATGGTTACAGTTTCTCCATGGCTACTGTGTGTTGCCCTGGGTACAGTGTCTCCATGGTTACAGTTTTTCCATGGTTACAGTGTGTTGCCCTGGGCAGTGTTTCCGCCAGGAATTTTTGTGAGGGGGGGACCGCGAGGGGGAGGGGGAATGTCGAGGTCCGATGCCCCATAAAAAAATGTCACGTACGTTTATTGTAATGATTTTTGTTAATACTTTTCACGAGGAGTTAGTGGACATGTGTGCCTTTAATATGAGCGGCCTTTGTGGGAATGGTTATATTCAAAGAATTAGAGTAAAATGAGTTTGTAAAACACCTGCGGAGCCGTAGTTCTGAGCGGAGCTAGAGCAGAGCCAGAGGTCTTCAGAAGTATTTCTGATACTGGCTCACTCAGATTCAGCGGAGGAAGACACGCAGGTGTCCAGTGAAGCAGACACACATTGTTAGTGACAGGAGTCCGCGCCATAATAGTCCCCAGTCAGCCACAGTTTACGTACTCCGTGGGGCCACCGCGGTAAAGAGGTCCGGCTTTTCGGAGTCAGCGGTAAAGCGGTCCGCACATTAAAAGCGGATGGCCGCTTTATGCTGTTAGTGTTACTTAAGGTAACATTGGAAAGAGAAGCCGCGGGGATGAACCGCCACAACCACAATGCACTTTTTAACATCTTGTGCGGACTTCTTTACCACTGACAGACCAACTCGACAGAACACCTGTCCTCTTTACCGCGGTGTGTGACCGCAGTGGAAACATTCTGCGAATGCCAGGCAGGGGACGTGGTGTAGGGGACAGGGGGGGTCATAACACCGGGGATGTGGTTGAATGTAGCGGGGATAAACAACCGCGGGGAACGCGGGAGACGCGGGAACAAACACACCGCTAATCTGCCTTTACGGACGGCGATGATGAAGGCAGTTCTTGAGAAGAGAATCCATAAAAGTGGATCAGAAATGTTGAAAAGGCTGTTGTCAGATCGTCTACACAATAAACAAGTTCTGAGCCCATTCATTTAATCGCTCTGTTTCTAAACGATGAATTATGGAGCGTCATTTCCACTGAGACAAACTGTATGCCACTAGGTCTTTTGAAAGGGTAATATTGAAACCAAAGTGCAGATTTCATGACTGGTAAACTATAAGCAGTGCCAACTTGATCATTGAAGGTCTAATACATAATACAAGTTCATATGGCCGCTAACCAGTGCTAAAATATTCTATATAAATTGGATCTGTGAATTTATTTCTATCCCAAATTGTGTTTCATACTAAAGATAGTTCACATTGAATGTTGACAGTATTCCCTGAATTCAAAACACACTCTCAAACTACAGGTTTTTGAAATCTTTATACAATAATTTACATTTTCCAAAATGGCCACTTTGATGACGTCACAATATGCAAGTTAGATGACGAATCAACATCCATCCCGAAGTTTGGTTCATACTGAAGATATTTCTGATTTACAATATGCCTTAATCTCAAACCACTTCAAAGTTATAGCCTTTTGAAATCTTGAAATCAAAATTGTAAATTTTCTTGAAAAAAATGGGCTTAGTGCTGTGTGAAAATCACTCTTTAATAGCCTGGGTTCCGCACCGTGCTCCTCTTGCTCATCGTTTCAACATGTCCAGAAATTCAACTTTTTAGCACTAACCATGTTGTGGGTTTAGTCCATGGTTTTGTTAAAGGACAACTCACCCTCAAATCCACTTTTTTTTGCTGATAAACGGTATAAATGAGTGTCCAATAGTGTTGTCTACATATCCTGGTCATAATCTTGTCACTTTGGTGCAAATTAGTTGAAAGTTAAACTTTCTGCCTAAACCCGTCTGTGAGGCGCCATCTGCTGGCGACCTGTATTACTACATTTGAATTTTGAATCTGGCGCCAACACTGGCGCAGCAGCAAGACCTGACGTCTGAAGCAAGACCTGACGTCTGCAAGTTGGACCTGACGTCAGCAGCCCCCCGCCCAGAGCAATGTAAACGGCCCAGTCTCGTTCACGCCCCCTTTAGTCCTCCAGGCCACGCCCATTTAGAGGAAGATTTGAACAGGAAATGTGAGTGACGTAAGCTCCGAGGAGCGGGGGTGAGAACCACTTTAAGGAGAAAATTAGCATACAGCACTTACAGTCACACTGCAATCAGACATGGATTCACATTTGTCAGTCTGAATGCTGTGATGCAGGAAACATGCCACGGAGATTGCCCCCTAGCCAATCAGGACGCAGAACACAATACGCTGGTTCTTCCTTAGCCAATCAGGATGAACACACCAAGTTCATATACAGTGAAAATAATTCTGAAAATAAATCCGCAAGACCGCAAAAAGTGAACTGCTATTCATCTGAGGAGATTCCGATTCAGAATAGAAAGTAACACCTGTACGGAAGTTTCTATTTTGGTGTTTGTACTTTGTAATTTTTTTACATCCTACATGTAATACATCATAGATTAGATAGTATTCCAGATCAGGTGTATGTTTTTGCACTTTTTGATGTGAGATAAATGCATGTCTAAAAAAATTGAGGGGGGGATATCCCCCCCTAGGGCCATGGCTAGGGGGGGGACTGATCCCCCCCATTCCCCCCTCTGGAGGAAACCCTGCTGGGTACAGTGTCTCCATGGTTACAATGTGTTTCCCTGGTTACAGCGTCTCCGTGGTAACAGTGTGTTGCCGTGGGTGCAGCGTGTGGCCGTGGGTGCAGTGTGTGGCCGTAGATACAGTGTGTTGCTATGGTTACCTTGGCCAGCGTCCCCTCCACACAGTACCCTGCGATGACCACTCCGTTCCTCTTGTCGGTGCACCAGCTCTCGAACAGCTCTCTGGACAAACCACTCTGCATCATCCCAGGGGACGCCATCACCACAGAGGGGCCAATGTCGTCAAAGTGGTCCATGCTCTAGGGTCAGGGGTCAGAGGTCAGAGAGCTGTAACATTAGACTAAAAAATAACATGTTTAAAGCTGTGATCTCGAACTTCACCTTCAGGTTGCTGATGTGCTTGAACACAAAGGGGTTGTTGATGTTGATGGCTTTGCGGATCTTGTCGTTCATGGCGTTGATGTAGGTCTGGTACACGGCCATGCACTTTCGAGCCAGAGACGAGGCGTAGTATATGGGGATGTCATGGAGCTCAGGGTGGTTCTGCCAGTACTCATCTGTACCAGAGACAAGAGTGAGACCAGTGAGACCAGTGAGAGACCAGAGAGGTGAAGGTTTAGACCTGGTCCTGGTTTGGTCAAGGTTGGGTCCTGGTTTGGTCCTGGTTTGGTCCTGGTTTGGTCCTGGTTTGGTCCTGGTTTGGTCCTGGTTTGGTCCTGGTTTGGTCCTGGTTTGGTCCTGGTTTGGTCCTGGTATGGTCCTGGTATGGTCCTGGTTCTGACCCAGAATAAGCAGCAGTTCTTGTGCTCGTCCCAGAGCGAACACTGGGATGAGGCAGCGTCCTTCTCGGTTCACGATGTCGTGGACCGTGTTACAAAAACGAGCCTCGCGCTCCTCACGTTTCTCATGGATGTGAGTCCCGTACGTGGACTCCTGCAACACACCACAGGTTAGCTTTGTTAGCTACACATTAGCTCTATGTTAGCTACACATTAGCTCTATGTTAGCTACACGTTTGCTCTATGTTAGCTCTAAACAGCTTCACTCACGGTGATGAGGATGTCTGGCTTCACACTGGGGATCTCTGCTGCCATCAGGTGTCTGTCTTCTTGGCGAGAAAAGTCTCCAGTGTAAAGAATCTGCAAACAACAATATGTGAAGGAACAGACACTCTCCCTCTGGTCTCTCTCTGGTCTCTCTCTGGTCTCTCTCTGGTCTCTCTCTGGTCTCTCTCTGGTCTCTCTCTGGTCTCTCTCTGGTCTCTCTCTGGTCTCTCTCTGGTCTCTCTCTGGTCTCTCTCTGGTCTCTCTCTGGTCTCTCTCTGGTCTCTCTCTGGTCTCTCTCTGGTCTCTCTCTGGTCTCTCTCTGGTCTCTCTCTGGTCTCTCTCTGGTCTCTCTCTGGTCTCTCTCTGGTCTCTCTCTGGTCTCTCTCTGGTCTCTCTCTGGTCTCTCTCTGGTCTCTCTCTGGTCTCTCTCTTTCTCCCTCTGGTCTCTCTCTGGTCTCTCTCTTTCTCCCTCTGGTCTCTCTCTGGTCTCTCTCTGGTCTCTCTCTGGTCTCTCTCTGGTCTCTCTCTGGTCTCTCTCTGGTCTCTCTCTGGTCTCTCTCTGGTCTCTCTCTGGTCTCTCTCTGGTCTCTCTCTGGTCTCTCTCTGGTCTCTCTCTGGTCTCTCTCGCTCGCTCTGGTCTCTCTCTTTCTCTTGCTCGCTCTGGTCTCTCTCTCCCTCTGGTCTCTCTTTCTGGTTCCTCTGGGCTCACCTTGACTCCTGCGATCTCGATCATGAACATGGCAGCCCCCAACACGTGTCCCGCATGGTAACACCAGAACTTGATCCCTGCGACTTCTTTGACCTCGTGGAAGTTGATGGTTTCGATCTTCTCCATAGAATCCTCCAGGTCCGTCTCTGTGTACAGCATGTCGTCTGCCGAGATGTTACTGCGGAGAGGAGGCACCAGGCGTGAGTCCGGGTCGGTACCTGACATTAGTCCAGTCCGGGTCGGTACCTGACATTAGTCCAGTCCGGGTCGGTACCTGACATTAGTCCAGTCCGGGTCGGTACCTGACATTAGTCCAGTCCGGGTCGGTACCTGACTTTGACGTAGTCGGACAGCAGCCAGCGGTAAATGGCTTTGGACGCATGTGTCATGAAGGTCCGTCCTTTGAAGCTCGTCTTCTGCAGGAACCAGGGGAGAGCTCCACAATGGTCCAGGTGGAAACTGAAGAGAGACCAGGTAAGACCAGGTGAGACCAGAGACCAGGATAGACCAGAGTGAGAGCAGAGGGACAAGAGACCAGGGAGGGACCAGAGTGAGAACAGAGAGAGCAGAGAGAGACCAGAGAGAGAGTAGAGAGAGACCAGAGAGAGAGCAGAGAGAGACCAGAGAGAGAGAGCAGAGTGAGACCAGAGAGAGAGCAGAGAGAGACCAGAGAGAGAGTAGAGTGAGACCAGAGAGAGAGCAGAGAGACCAGAGAGAGAGTAGAGTGAGACCAGAGAGAGAGCAGAGAGAGACCAGAGAAAGACCAGAGAGAGAGACCAGAGAGAGAGTAGAGAGAGAGCAGAGAGAGACTAGAGAGAGAGTAGAGTGAGACCAGAGAGAGAGTAGAGGGACAAGAGACCAGGGAGGGACCAGAGTGAGAACAGAGAGAGCAGAGAGAGACCAGAGATAGACCAGAGAGAGAGCAGAGAGAGACCAGAGAGAGAATAGAGTGAGACCAGAGAGAGAGAAACCAGCAAGAGAAAGACCAGAGATCAGGGAGAGACCAGAGTGAAACCAGAGGGAGATCAGAGAGAGAGCAGAGACCAGGTAAAGAAAAGAGGGAGACAGGAGACTAAAGAGAGAGACCATAAACCAGGGAGAGACCAGAGCAGAGAGAGACCAGAGATAGAGTGTCCTCACTGGCTGATGAGCAGCAGGTCCACCTCTGCTGGGTCGATCAGGTCGATGTATGGCAGAGCATCCATACCCTCCAGACCCGGGTGGATCCCACAGTCCAACTGAGGAAACATCAATGAGTTTAAAACAGCAGAACACACCTCCTCATCTCTGAGTACATACACTGGCTGCTTCCACTGTTAGCATAAGCACTCAAATACTATGCTAAAGTCCGATATGTTATACATGCTTCTTTATAATGCTAAAGATGGAGACCTTATTTTAGTCTGGAGTTGTTGTTAATTTGTCTTGTGCTGTAAACCCTTCCCAGAAGTACCAATAAACATTTGTACCATGATCTTTCGTCCTTTGAACTCTAGGATGATGCAGGAGCGGCCCACCTCCTGCCCCGCGCCCCTGAAACACAAACACTGGGTCACCTTCTGTAGGACCAGGGGAGAGCGGAACCAGTGGACCAGGTGGGAACTGAGACCAGCATTAGACCACAGAGAGATATCAGAGAGAGACCAGGGTTAGACCTTGGACCATAGACCAGAGAGAGAGAGAGACCAGGGTTAGACCTTGGACCATAGACCAGAGAGAGACCAGAGAGAGAGAGAGAGAGAGACCAGGGTTAGACCTTGGACCATAGACCAGAGAAAGACCAGAGACCAGAGAGAGAGAGAGAGAGACCAGGGTTAGACCTTGGACCATAGACCAGAGAGAGAGAGAGAGAGAGAGAGACCAGGGTTAGACCTTGGACCATAGACCAGAGAAAGACCAGAGAGAGAGAGAGAGACCAGGGTTAGACCTTGGAGCATAGACCAGAGAGAGACCAGAGACCAGAGAGAGAGAGAGAGACCAGGGTTAGACCTTGGACCATAGACCAGAGAGAGAGACCAGAGACCAGGGTTAGACCAGAGAGAGACAAACATCACTGAAAAACTGGATACGTGATGATTTTTAAAACTTGCAGATACTGACAGGAAGAGGTTAAAATGGGCTACAGTGGCATGTTATACATCATTTATTCCATTCAAAAACAATGAACCAATTCCTCATCCTGTATTTTAATGAAACTAAACAATATGAATAACAGTTTGATAATAAACCGTTTTTGGCAGAACTATGGCCAACTCCTAAGTCATTATGTCTCATTCATAGCATCATGTCAACACACAATGCTCCAGGACGAGACCTGGTTTAGACCCTGTTTGGACCCGGGTTTGGACTCACAGAGGCCGGATCAGCAGCTGGTCGCTCTCCTCCGCTGGTACGACTACCTCCGGTTTTCTTTTTGCAGCCATGTTTCAGTTTATTGACAAAAAATGCAGAAGCAGAAATGTTTTAGTTTTTAGCTTGTTAGCATAGTGAGCATCTTTTAGCTACGCATGAAGCTCCACCGCTGTAACATTGGTACTGGTCCGTGAGGAACAAGCGAAAGCACTCTGTTAGTTCCGCTAATTTTATTATTCTATTTTTAAGGAGACATCAAACAAATATATAATCAGTGTTTTATTTGTGTATCTGGAAATGTCACGGAATATATTTAAGCTACATTAATCTGTAAGCGTATGAAGTACTGTAGTGAGGATGTTTCACCACTTGTTGGCATCCGGTCACGTGCTGCACTGGTTGGCACATTGAAAACTTATAATAGATCCATGGTTGAAAACATGGATCTATTATGTGGCCCTGGACGAACACTGGTCCGCCGGGAAAAAACCCAAGAAGAAGAACACTGGTTAAAACAATGGTTGCGTCGTGCTGTGTTGTTGGGTGTACCGTGTTCCTAAAAGGCCTGAATCTAGAAGAAAGCTTTGGATTTCAGCAATTGGCCGCATAAACGTCAGTGGACAACAATGGGAGCCATCGGAACACGACCGCGTCTGCTACCGACACTTTATCACTGGTATACATAGTTCCCACATGACGTCACTACATACGGGGATTTGCCGACCCGGCGCCATTTGTGTTGGCATGCTGTGGGCAAAACAATAGAAGAAGAAGCTGAAACGTGTTAATGTCGTGAAAAAGTTGAAAATGGTCGTCTCCTGCTGGGTCAATGGATGTTCAAATCGTGCCGGAGGTTCCGTTAAACTTGGATTTTACAGTATACCCATCATTAGACTTCATGAATGTGAGAAGACTAAGCTTTTGTCAGAACAACGACGGAGGTTATGGCTTGCGAAGATAAACAGGCAAGAAACTCCCTCAAAACACGCAAGAATATGCTCGGAGCACTTTGTGTCAGGTGCGTATCGTATCTTATAATGTGTTGACAGACGTAATTCACTCAGTACTAACTTGTGTATGCTGATATCTGGTAACTTGAGAGTTTCATTATTTAGCGTTAGATTACTTTATTATGAGGAGGATCGGTGTCGCGTCCGAGGCTCTCGAGGGCAACGTAAATGTATTAAATAGATAATAATAGTTCTATGGTGGGCTAAAACAATGTTCACAAACAGCATTGCTTCTGTAAAAAGATCTGTGTCATAAAATAAACTGCTCTTTACGCCTGGAAAAATCAGTTGCCCACCATTCACCAAAACATACGGTCAAAAACGCGGAAATAAACAATAACAGCAATCCAGAGTGTCCGTGTGGCATTAGCATTAATTAAATTAATTGTTAATATAATTGAAATAATTAAATGGAGCTCCAACTGGTATTGAATCTAAAGTTTTTGAGAAATGTTTGCATTGCTTGTTAATTTTTGCTGCATAATTTGATCAAATATGTAAAACATGTCCGTAGCACGTTAAACTGTGGTGCCATTGTATTCATATACAATTATTTGCTCAAAAGTTGCCCTTTTTTTCCAATTTGCGTTTGAATATCTACATTTATTCTCATTCTTCTGTTTAATGGAATTTTTTTTTTAAATCTTTAGAAATAAACTTTGGGGCACTAAAAGTATAACCTTTGCTACCTGTAGAAACCCTGAAGATCTACACTCAATTATCGCATCAACAATATGATTAGGTTGCTGTACTGTAGATTTAACATAGTATTAGGACATGATTTCTTTTGTGCATTCTAACAAATGTACTCATTTGATTAATGTAGGCAAACCATCAGACCTATTTGACCAAAACAATCCAGACTGGGCACCTTCCCTCAAGTTGGCCGGATGTTTGACTCCAAGGAAATCGGAAAGCAACTTGAAAAAAGCCACAGGCAGCACAAACAGGTAAACAGCACACTGAATTTTGAATCACTTTCGGCAATCATATCCAATTATGTCTACTTTTATTAATTCACCACAAACTATTTGTAAAATGTCTTGAGTAACACGTTTGTCTTATTAGGTATATAGATTTAAATCTACTTAAGTTATATATGTTTCTATAATTTTTGTCATTTCCAGATTTATACGGGCAAAAAAGAGGAAGGCATCTAAAGCAAAACATGCTGCTGCAAGTCCGCTTTTGGAGCTGCATGCTACCACCGTAAGCGATATTGAAGTGGAAAATGTCGCCGATGTTGCTGCAGGACCCAACTGTTCTTTTCGCAAACTTGGGAAAATGGATCCACCAACATGTAAACCAAAACGCGCAGATCATCTTAAAACATTTACACCTGATGCTCAAGGTGAATTTCAACGTTTGTTGTCTGAAAACATATCGCTCAAACTACAATTAAAAACATTCAGGATGACACAGGAAGCACTAGCTGATAGATAAGACTTGGTAACATACTACACTGGATTGCCTTCATTTGATGCCTTAAAGATGATTTACGATGACATTGAGCTGGACTCAATGTCATCGTAAATCATCGTAAATTTCCATTGATTACACTTGAGCAAACGTCACCAACCCAACCCTCGGCAAATTGATTGTACGCCTCCAGCGATTTCCATGCTCGGAATTGCTCACATGTGTAAAAGCTCCTAGCCAATACCAGATAATGGTACACATGATAATACTGTATCTGAGGCAAAGCTGCATAATCAGCGTTCAGTGCTTCCTTCGTTAGCGTATACAAATCCACACAATTAATGACTGAAATTTTCGCATCGTACCTCTCTATCTTGTGTTAATAGTCTCTTTATAATCTCTGTCACTTTGTCTCTTCATGATTTTCGTAACATTTTAAAAACAGGATTAAACATTCGAAATTTGCGAGTGAAACTCATTAAACTTTTTAAACACAGCAGCGTGCCATCAAAGATGGCGTCTCCGAGGAGGTCATGTGACATTCATTGGTCTGTGGGAACTATGTATAGTGTGTTTTGTGGTAATATTTACAAATAGTTTAGCAAATATACCTCTATAATGCCTTAATTGATAAATAACCTGTCTAAATACCTCTGAACACTCTGTATAAATTAACTTTGAGTGCAGCTTGTGTGATCCATAGAAGAATAAAAAACAGCATGTTGCAGACCGTGTGATTATGTTATAAAGTTTAAACCTTATAGTTATATTTATTGACTTATGAATAAATTTGCTTCCAGGTGCAAAAAGTGATAATGAGTCTTCACCTGATTATGTACCCTCTGTCAATATGCGATACAAGTTCAAACATAATGCAAAACTGAAGGCAAGATGGCTGAGAGTAGATAAGCAGGAGACTGAGAGAGAGCAGATTGAGGACGCCTCATCTCTCTGCGAATCCACTTCTGCAGAACCAGAATGGCCACGTGTATTTACATTAATCTCATTGAAATATAGCTCAATGTTTATTTAATATATATTCATTTATTCAGGTCCGTCAGATGCCTCTCAGCATGACAGAATAAAAACTGAACTCAGACTGGAGAGCCCTGAGAGTGCTCATCTCTTCGAGGAGAACGTGACCCAGAGCGACCACTGGCTTCAACTTCATACTGGACTTCCATCTCTGGATATGTTTTCATTTCTTCTGTCATATGTAAACGGCGTCCTGCCAACAAGCACAGTCATGTCATGTAAGAGTATTCTTCTGTGCGTATTGGTGAAGTTAAGGCTGAACTTAAAATACCAGGATTTAGCTCAGTGTTTCAGGGTGTCTCTCACTACAGTTTCAGATATTTTAAATCTATATCTCCCCATATTAGCCCAAAAACTCTGCTTTCTAATTCAGTGGCCAGAGAAAGACGACCTGATCCGCCACATGCCCTCTGTGTTTAAAGCATTGTATCCAAAGTGCTGCGGTATCATTGACTGTTTTAAAGTGTATATTCAGCGACCTGAGCACCTTCCAGACAGGGCACAGACCAACTATAACCATAACACCATCAAGTTTTTAGTGTCCATTACACCAACTGGTGCAATATCCTTTGTGTCAAAAGTATTTAGTGGTAGGACGTCTGACGGAGTGATGACACGTTTGAGTGGGTTCCTTGACAAGCTGCAGTCTGGAGACCAGGTGATGTCAAACCAAAGCTTCCTGATCACGGAGGAGTTGGCCAATCACGGAGCGACTCTCATCATTCCTGCCTTTTCACCAGAACCGCTCAGCAGCAGCGACGTGGATCAGATCCGTGTACGGATTCAAGTGGAGAAAGCGATAGAGAGGTTAAAAAGCTTCCGCATATTAAGTACTAGTATGAGTTTGCACATGGTTCCACACGCTGACAGCATCGTGACACTTTGTTCTGCACTTAGTAATCTCCAACCAACGTTAGTGGCCTGACGTCTTAAGTAAAGTTACAATGTGTGTAGGCACTAGACTGTTGAAATAGTTTCATTTATGGAATTTAGCTTTGTCACTGTATGTTTATGAGAGCCATCAAACCATCAATACAAAGTAATTACAAAAACATGTGTATACAACACACCCATGGTTTCTGGTTCTCTGCTGGTGTTACAGCTGTCTTTAATACCATGTGTGGACCATGAATCTGATCAAATGTTCATTTATGTATTTTGGTATAGTGTATACAAGCAGAGCTGGATTAAATATTATTCATGTTTATTTCTTGATATTCATTATTTATGCATCATTACATCATAATTAAATCTATTTAATTATCCTTATCTTATCCATTGGGAGTGTCATTGTCGGCAGTTGTACCAGTAAATAACCAATGTGTCAGTAAACTGTAAACACCAAATCAGTTTTATCTTATGCTATGTATCTATATATAGAGTAGAAATTAAACTAAGGTGTAAAAGTGTTAAAGCAACGCCACCCAGGGGAAATAAAGAGTATTACATAATAATCAGAACAAGGCAACCGGTTTCATTTCATTTACATTAGTTTATTTTGTGATGGTAGAAAGCATTTTTCATTTCACAGCTTCATTCACAATTGTAGATATTAAACAAAGTTCACATTAAAGAGCGCTATTGTTATTGAAATAGAAGTTCAGTCTTGTAACCTTATCCCTGACAGACGAGGCCCATAGACAGCTCGACCTCAGCTGACAGAGAACCTGACAGAACCAACAGCTTTCATAAAGGTCGGATTTTGTAGGGATTTGAAACTAATGTGCCACCACTTTTAGCTTTTATGGGGATTTTTCAAAATGGCCCCTCCTGCAGGAAAATGTGAAAAAACGCATTTGCACATGCTTTATACAGCACTAGTATTACTCATTTAATGATTGCTTAATGTGAAGTACACAGCAGCTAAACTAGACTGGTCCAAAAAATATACTCCCCTCAGCATTGACACACATCTGGATCGTAGCTTTGGGCCAAGATCAACTTTTGGACCATCCTGTAGAGACGTTTTCGAGCGGTAAGAAGACGCCATACAAAAGGATTGGATAATTCTCTTTCTGGGTACACCCCCACAGGTCATCAACTTAGTGCCATTTGAAAGCACGGCACTAAGTCGGTGAAGTTTATAAACGTAGTAGCACAATTGTGGAAGCATAAATTGTGATTCTGGATGTTAAATAGGAGCTAGTGACAAGGCGGCCAAACAGAAGGGCTCGGAAGAGTGTGTGGCACAGAGGAGCAGATGAATGGGAGTGTAAGGTGAGCGCGCACCAGCTCAGGTCTCCAAAGACCTCTTACCCCCAGACACGTGCCTAGTTTTCGCATCTCAAAATACCTCAGCCCTGGATCAATTACACCTACATTTTAAAATATAGAAATATTAACTCAAGTTGGAACCAATTTACAACTTTTCTTTGGTCAAAATAAATGATATTAATAATCATGCAGTAACTATGGCCTCTAGGCTTCTGCAGATGTGAACTCTTTATGAACTCTTTAAACAGAGAAAAGGTACAGGTGATATGGATAACCTGTATGACTTTGTTTCTGCTAACTACGGCAGACTGCTGCTGTGAGACATTTTCTATTTGCCAACCAATCTGTGGCCACGCCCACATCGTGAGGCTGGCAAACATTGATTACTGAGTCTAAATAAAAAAGTCAAATGGCTTTGTTTACGACTGCCTTCTACTTATTATCTCATATTCTAAAACATGAAATACCAACGCCTTTATTCTCAAGTTAGAGTTTTGTGAACCCTCTGTAAACCTGTGAGTAAAAAACCAGGACTGGAGAGAACCTGTAACCATGGAAACCAGATCCTACTGAGATGCAGAAGATGAGAGCACAGGGATCAGCTGAGAGACTGGATCTGACTGTTGAAGCAGAACAGTTTATTCACTATGTCCTCCCTCACAGATGCCCCTCCCTCACAGATGCCCCTCCCTCATAGTGGCCCCTCCCTCACAGTGGCCCCTCCCTCACAGATGCCCCGGTAGAGCGAACATTGGCAGCAGGTTACGGTTGTAGCTCAGGTACCGGACCACAGCAGAGCGGATCTCGGTCCTGGTCTCTGGGTCCAGGTCCTCTGAAGGTCTCTGCTCCTGTCCATGTGTCTCAGCGGCAGAGTGGTTAGCCAGGGCCCGCAGCTCCAGTTGGAAATCAGTGAACCGATCATGGAAGATTGCCAAGCACCAGCTCTGCCTGAAGAAGCTGTGGGACATAACAACCTCAGTCCTGGGTCTACAGCCTCAGTCCTGGATCTACAGCCTCAGTCCTGGATCTACAGCCTCAGTCCTGGATCTACAGCCTCAGTCCTGGATCTACAGCCTCAGTCCTGGATCTACAGCCTCAGTCCTGGATCTACAGCCTCAGTCCTGGATCTACAGCCTCAGTCCTGGGTCTACAACCTCAGTCCTGGGTCTACAGCCTCAGTCCTGGATCTACAGCCTCAGTCCTGGATCTACAGCCTCAATCTCTAACCTGTACAGGTCGGACACCTGTCCTCGGCTGAGATTTCCCAGCAGGCTTTGCTGTTGTCCGTACAGACAGAGCAGGTTGTGGAGGGGGAGGGGTTTGTGTGCCACACAGGTGATGGTCTCCACTCGCTCACAGTCGTCCAGCTGCAGACGGAAATATGACCCTGAGGCGGGATCCCCAGTGACCAGAACCTTGTCCTTCAGCTGGAACCACACACAGATCCTCACACGTTTTCATCGTTGGTGCTTTTGTGAAAACATTAATTGTCAAATAAAGATGTTTTCTTTGCCCAAATTAAACTCCTCTTCTGAACCTGATCATAAGTCTCCATCCCCCAGGTCTCAATAGATATTACCCTTAAACATCTATGACAGCTTGGAATCTTCTGTGGAAGTTGTGGATGAAGTTTATCCACTCTGGTCTCTCTCTGGTCTCTCTTTCTGGTCTCTGGTTTCTTTCTGGTCTTTCTCTCTGGTCTCTCTCTATGGTCTCTCTTTCTGGTCTCTCTTTCTGGTCTCTGGTTTCTCCCTGGTCTCTCTCTAGTCAATCCCTCTGGTCTCTCTCTAGGCCCTCTCCCAGGTCTCTCTCAAGTCTCGCTCTCTGGTCTCTCCCTGGTCTCTCTCTTGTCTCTATCTCTGCTCTCTCTCTGGTCTCTCTCCCTGGTCTCTCTGTAGTGTATCTCTCTGGTCTCTCTTTGGTCACTCACATATGGTACAGAGTTGAGTTCAGAGGGAGAGGGTTTGGTGACATGGAGGAAGTGCAGCGCTCCAGGCAGAACTCCACCTGCAACAAACATCAAACACATGAAACACAGGTGACCTCTAACCTCTGGTACCTGTGACCTTTCGTACCTGTGACCTTTGGCCTGTTGTACAGTGGCAGCAGGTCACTCTCTTCTCGTGGTTTTGACGTCGGGTCGAAAAACAGCAGAATCTGACGAGCAAAATCCTGTCCGATCTGAAAAGAGACAACACATGGTCCACTTTACATACAGAGTCCGTTCTGGTGTCTCTAGTCTCTGGAGTCTCTCTTGTCTCTGGAGTCTCTCTGGTCTCTGGTGTCTCTGGTCTCTGGTGTCTCTTGTCTCTGGAGTCTCTCTGGTCTCTGGTGTCTCTGGTCTCTGGTGTCTCTTGTCTCTGGAGTCTCTCTGGTCTCTGGTGTCTCTCTGGTCTCTGGTGTCTCTCTGGTCTCTGGTGTCTCTTGTCTCTGGAGTCTCTCTGATCTCTGGAGTCTCTCTGGTGTCTCTGGTGTCTCTCTGGTCTCTGGTGTCTTTCTGGTTTCTCTGGTATCTCTGGTATCTCTGTGGTATCTCTGTGGTCTCTTGAGTCTCTCTGGTCTCTGGTGTCTCTCTGGTCTCTGGTCTCACCTGTGTAGAGCAGTATCTCTGGTGTCTCTCTGGTCTCTGGTCTCACCTGTGTAGAGCAGTATCTCTGGTGTCTCTCTGGTCTCTGGTCTCACCTGTGTAGAGCAGTATCTCTGGTGTCTCTCTGGTCTCTGGTCTCACCTGTGTAGAGCAGTATCTCTGGTGGCTCCACTCCTCACTGTAGTACTTCCTGCTGTACTTGGTCATAGTTCCAGCCGCACAGATCCAGGGGTCAGACGTGCGGAAGCAGCTGTCCACTACCAGACGTCCATCAAAGACCAGGAAGGAGTTCAGGAGAGCACGCAGCATCCGACGGTCCAGACCAGGTGAGCAGAGGCAGACCAGGGCCTGAGGAGAGACCAGGACCAGGAGCCAGAAACGTGAGTGCACAAAGGGTTTCAAGGATTTTACTCTTACATGTAAGTGAATGGAGCCTCACTTGAATCTGGTCTGGTCTGGTCTCTGGTCTGATCTCTCTCTGGGCTTGTTCTTTTTTCTCTTGTCTCTCTGGTCTCTCTGGTCTCTGGTCTCTCTTGTCTCTCTGGTCTCTCTGGTCTCTCTGGTCTCTCTTGTCTGTTGTCCCTCTGGTTTCTTGTCTCTCTGGTCTGTCTTGTCTCTCTGGTCTCTCTGGTCTCTCTGGTCCCTCTTGTCCCTCTGGTCTCTGGTCTCTCTGGTCCCTCTGGTTCCTCTGGTCTCTCTGGTCTCTCTGGTCTCTCTGGTCTCTCTGGTCTCTGGTCTCTGGTCTGAACACTGACCCCACAGCAGATCTCTATAGTTTCTCCTCTGCAGCTGAAGGTCACTCCTGTCACCCGGTTCTCCTGGGTCCTGATGGTCTGGAGCTCACAGTTCTGGTAGACCTGGATGTGAACTGTCTCCATAATGCCGATCACGGCCTGGTCCACAGCGGGGTCCAGGAGCCAGGGGCCGGACTCAGACGGGACCAGGACCAGGTGGATCTGAGGACCAGGGAGTCCCAGAGAGAGCAGAGCCTGGACCGTGGTACAGGCATCTATGTTGTGTCCAAAGACCACCATGTGACCTGAGCACAAATGTCACGCTGCCAGTCCAATCCTGTCCAATTGTGATTTTGTGTGCTGTGTTTGTGTTAAAATCCTTTATTATTTTTGAGAAAAACTCAAGGGGCGGGATGGACAGGACTAATTGATTGCCCTCCCCACTTTGACATTTGGACAAGCCAGACAGCTGACTACTTTTAAGCCGGGAGAGGGGAAGTGCGAGGGGAGAGACACCAGGAGACAGAAGTGTGAAGGGACCAAGACGCATCATGCTGGAGCCAGAGACGCGACCCCGGAGGAGCCGTCAGAGCTCACGATACAACCGGAGTTAGAGACCGAAGACGCACAGAGCTGGAGTTAGAGACCGGAGAAGCACAGAGCTGGAGTGAGAGACCGGAGACGCACAGAGCTGGAGTGAGAGACCGGAGACGCACAGAGCTGGAGTGAGAGACCGGAGACGCACAGAGCTGGAGTGAGAGACCGGAGACGCACAGAGCTAGGGTGAGAGACCGGAGACGCACAGAGCTGGAGTGAGAGACCGGAGACTCACAGGGCTGGAGTGAGAGACCGGAGACTCACAGAGCTGGAGTGAGAGACCGGAGACGCACAGAGCTGGAGTGAGAGACCGGAGACTCACAGAGCTGGAGTGAGAGACCGGAGACTCACTGAGCTGGAGTGAGAGACCGGAGACTCACTGAGCTGGAGTGAGAGACCGGAGACTCACTGAGCTGGAGTGAGAGACCGGAGACTCACAGAGCTGGAGTGAGGGACCGGAGACGCACAGAGCTGGAGTGAGGGATATTTGAGTAACACACATTGGTCGTACCTTGGTTTTCTCTTTGATCCAGATCTGCTCTCCGGTCTAGACCCTGCGTTGGTTTCTGATCCGGATCCTGGTCTGGTCTATCGTCCAGTGTCGGGGCTGGGTCCTGGTCTATGTCCCGGTCTGCTCCCTGCTCTGGGTCCTGATACTGGTCTCTTTTTATATCTTTCTCCTCTGGTCTCTGCTCTGTCCTCTGGTCTGGTCCCTGGTCTTGATCCTGGTCTGGCCTCTGCTCTGGTTCCTGGTCTTGATCCTGGTCTGGCCTCTGGTCTGGTCCCTGGTCTTGATCCTGGTCTGGCCTCTGCTCTGGCCTCTGCTCTGGTCCCTGGTCTTGATCCTGATCTGGCCTCTGCTCTGGTTCCTGGTCTTGATCCTGATCTGGCCTCTGCTCTGGTCCCTGGTCTTGATCCTGGCCTGGCCTCTGCTCTGGTCCCTCGTCTTGATCCTGGTCTGGCCTCTGGTCTGGTCCCTGGTCTTGATCCTGGTCTGGCCTCTGCTCTGGCCTCTGCTCTGGTCCCTGGTCTTGATCCTGGTCTGGCCTCTGCTCTGGTCCCTGGTCTTCATCCTGGTCTGGCCTCTGCTCTGGTCCCTGGTCTTCATCCTGGTCTGGCCTCTTCTCTGGTCCCTGGTCTCGATCTGATCTAAGCTGATCTTGGACCCAGTGTTGGACCTCCTCTCGGTCTTCAGGGTCCTCCAGAGTCCACAGGTTCAGTGGGACTGGCTCTGATCCAATCTCTGAGGGAACCTGCAATTATTGAGAGTGAGGGAGTTACAGTAATTCTGTTCAGAATATATTATGTTATGTGGATCTGAGACAACAGATTGAAAGGTGGGCGTGTTGTTTAGACCTGACCTGATACTGCAGCCCAGAGCAGAGCAGCAGCAGGTCGTACCGCAGCCAGTCACCAGAGGGCGCCGCCGTAGAGGACTTCCTGTCAGAGCACACCTGCACATGCTTGCACTTCCTGTCGATGGCCACCACGCTCCCACGGATTGTCTTTAGAGAGGAGAGGGGGAACAGCGTCCCCTGGCTGTGGCTGAGGGCATGGCTGTAACACACACGGCTTAGAAGGTTCTCATAAGATCAAAGTTTAAAGAAGCAAAAATAGCTAGTCCTGCTAATCGCCACATGTTCAGGAACAGTGATGGTGTGACGTGTCTCTAAGCAGCTGTTGTTACTGGATGTGGTACTCACCGCGCCCCTCAGACTGACCACGCCCCCCACCACCCTCAGGAGAAGTGAGTCCCAAGTGTGAGCCAAGGTGCAGGCCCCCTCGTCTCTGTTGATGGTCCATGTGCCACTTACTGTGTTCAATGGCCTGTGTCTCCATCTATTCATTTATGTTCTTCTGTTCCTCCTACGTTTGCATTGTCCCAGTCCATTATGTGTTTTTCTATTTTGCAGATCAGAGACACGTGTTTCCTCTGACTAAGAAGATTACTGTCCAAACATGCGATGATTCCCTACACTTATGTCTATTTAAAAGAATCTTTTAAACCTCTTAAACATAAGGAGACATAAATTTACTTTATACATTTGTACCACATGGCCATCAGCCTCTGAGGACAGAGGCAGCAGCGCCCCCTGTCTGTGGCTGAGGACATGACTGCACCTGTATGTGTGTGTTATAGTATGTGTGCAAACATGTTAAAGGAAAAAAAAAATCAGTCCTAGTGCATTACTGACTTATTGTACTGTCTGACAGCGGTGGGGATGAAGGCCCTGTGTTTGAGCTCCTTATTGCACTGACTCTTCCACTGAAGGAGCTCCTCAGCTCCTCTACAGTCCTGTGCAGTGGGAGGTGACTTTGACTAGCACCCTCCTGTTCCTCACCTCCTCCACATATGTATATATTGTAAGTATGTATGTATGAATGTATGTATGTATGTATGTATATGTACAATATGTACAGTATGTACAGGGTCCTGTAGACTGTGGACTTCTCACCTGGTTGACAAGAAGTGCAGGTACTCGTCGTCTCCATGGTAACCATACGTTGACACCAGGGTCAGGTTGTTGAAGCGAAGGTGAGGGCTACAGATCAAATAAAAGCAAAATTCTCTCTCTGGTCTCTCTGTTCTCTGGTCTCTGGTCTGTGGTCCTGGTCCAGTCCTGGTACCTGCAGCAGAGAGTCTGGATCAGACTCAGTCCAGTCTCTGAGGCGCCACACACAGTGATCCTGGCGTTGACCACAACCTTCTGCTCCAGAGTGAGCTTCCTGCTGACGAGGAACAGAGAGAAGGGAGTCTGCCCCCCACCCTAATGTTACGTACCCCAGTTTTAAAATTACATACCCCAGCTTTAAGTCACAATTTCATTCTGAAACATGAAATACCAGAATGAACATTTTGGAGCTCACCTGAGGATCTGTGATCAGATTGGACGGAGCATTCTGGCCCAGCTCCTCCAGGGGGAAGTCTATCTGAGGCCGAGGTCGGACAGGTACGGCACAGTCCAAGAGGAGGTCCAGGTCCACACAGCAGCTCTGTGGAGCAAGGACCAGAGCTGACTCATAGTACAGGCAGGTGCTGGTGCTCAGTCTTACCATGTGCACGTCTCTGGGATAGACTCGATAGTACAGGCAAGTCCTGGTGCTCAGCCTCAGCACCTCCCTGAAGACCAGCTGTCTGCAGTGGCGTTGGCTCCAGTGCAGAACAAAATGGCGGAGGGCGGCGTGTTGATGGTACGAGTGCAGACTGAAGTAGATGAAGTCCTCCAGACTGTAGTGAGCACGGAGGAACTCCACCTCCTGAGACACAGCATTGACAGCCCTGGAAGGCATTTTCCTACTCTCTGAGCTGACAGCTGACTGTTTCACTGACCTGTTCGTCCCTGATGACCACCACTCCCAACACTTGAGGCCCCACCTGCACCACGAAGCTCTGCACACCCACGCAGTCCTGCAGAGGGAAAGGTAAAGTAAAGGTAGAGGTAGATTCAGATTCAGATTTATTTTATTTGCCATTTGCAGTAAAACCACATAGGAATACATTCGCCAGTCCCCAGTGTGCACAAGACAAGTACATAAATAAAAACAAGGATAGATGTACAGACATAAAACTAACTAAAAAAGTGCAGGAAACAATTGACGCTGTGAAATCGATCAACTAAAACAGTTTCAATACAAGTGAAGATCATTAAAGTGCTTTGTTTAAACTGATGACAACTTGTGGAGAGAAGCTGTTGGCAAAACAAGATCTCAACAAACAATATCTTCTGCCAGACAGAAGATTCATTTTGACTCAGTTAAAAAGCTAAAAAAACGCACTCAAACATTGTATCCCTCAAACCGAGAGACCGGAGGAAACTTGCGGAGACACCTGGAGAACATGCAAACTCCACTCAGAAAGGCCTTGTTCCAACAGGACTTTCTTGCAAGAGTGCTAACCACTCAGCCACCGTGCAGAAACCAGAAATGGATAAGGAGCGCACATACACCACCAACAACTGGACCAGTTCCAGTTTTCGGTGGTGTATGTGCGCTCCGAGAGTTTAACCCACTCTTCCCTCACCTGTTTTCTCCAGTTCAGAACAGAAGCCATTCATTCATCTGAAACATCACTCAACCTGTTTTCTCACCTGGTCTGTCTCAGTCTGGTAGAACTGGTCCAGGTCCTGCAGCAGAACATCCCCATGGTCCAGACGTCGGACCAGGTCCACGAGCAGCGGCCTGTCTGAGGGAAGGGCCCGCCGCACCACCACGGGCCTGAAGAGGGCAGCACAGGGACTACAGCCTCAGTCCTGGATCTACAGCCTCAGTCCAGGATCTACAGCCTCAGTCCTGGGTCTACAGCCTCAGTCCAGGATCTACAGCCTCAGTCCTGGGTCTACAGCCTCAGTCCTGGATCTACAGCCTCAGTCCTAGATCTACAGCATCAGTCCTGGGTCTACAGCCTCAGTCTTGGGTCTTCTCTGACCTGAGTGCAATGCGGTGCAGCACATAGAGCTCGTGGAGTGGACCAGCTGGGTCTCTGGGACTGATTCTGCTGAAATTGTGGACCAGGGGCAGCTCAGGGGCCATCGTCGGCACAGTGACCAGACAGAGGTCGCGGTCCTGAGAAACAGTGGTCAGAAGGTTAAAGCTGAGGTATGTAACTTTAGTCTCATATAAAAACATGTAAGACTGGCATGTGCCTGTATGGCGACCTCGTTCCCCTCTTAGAGCCAGAACTGGAGACATGGGTTTCATACAGAGTTACATTGGTCTGAAAGTTACAGGCCCCAGCTTTTACTCACAGGGAACAGTTTGAAGAGATACGGCAGGAAGTCCACAGACCTGAGCACAGACAGATGTCATTTAAGAAACCTAACAGACGCACACACACACACACACACCTGGACTCATAATCCTTGTGGATGGTGAAGAACTGAACACTGAAGGCTTTGTGAGAGTGAGACAGCGGCTCCGTCTGAGAACAACACATATGATCAGATTCAGATTCCTTTATTTGCTATTTGCAGTAAGATCACATCAGAAAAAAGAGAGACCAGAGACAGATCAGAGAGAGAGACCTGGGAGAGACCAGAGTGAGAGGACCAGAAAACACTTTGCTTTCATCCATCCATTTTCTTCCCCTTGATCCCATTTCTGGGTCGGGGGGTGGCAGTCAGAGCTGCACCCAAGTCACAGAGCACCAGCGTCTCACTGATACTCCTGCAGGGGGTGAGTCCACATGAGGATGGCTGCTCTGTCAGAGACGACACAGCCTTGATTACATCTGTTTCTGTTGTGTGTTTAGGTCACGAGGCTAGTTAGAGGCCCAGTTCTCCAGAGTTCTCTGTCCAGTTTTGCAGATATCAAGCAACCGGATCAGCTCTACATGAAAGTGTCTCCGTACCTGTGCAGCCCCTGGCTCCTCTCTGCTCTCTGGTTTGTCAGTCTGCAGTCTCCCCTCTTCTGATTGGTCCGAGTGCAGTTTCCCCTCCTCGGATTGGCCGCCATGCTCTGGGAACGCACCCTCACACTGGCTCAGGTTGTACAGTCGCAGCAGGTTCTTCACGTTGATTGTTGTTGTGACGCTGATGAAGCCCACAGCTGCTCCGTTAATCTGAAATAAGACGACATCACACACGAATCACAGGAGGGAGAATAAATAGTTACAGCGTAACGAGTCTGCATTTGTGTGAGTGAAGCTCTGAACAGAGGTCTCTCTGGTCTCTCTGGTCTCTCTCTGGTCTCTCTCTGGTCTCTCGCTGGTCTCTCGCTGGTCTCTCTGGTCTCTCTCTGGTCTCTCTCTGGTCTCTCTCTGGCCTCTCTCTGGCCTCTCTCTGGCCTCTCTCTGGTCTCTCTCTGGTCTCTCTCTGGCCTCTCTCTGGTCTCTCTCTGGCCTCTCTCTGGCCTCTCTCTGGTCTCTCTCTCTGGTCTCTCTCGGGTCTCTCTCTGGTCTCTCTCTGGTCTCTCTCTGGCCTCTCTCTGGCCTCTCTCTGGTCTCTCTCTCTGGTCTCTCTCGGGTCTCTCTCTGGTCTCTCTCTGGTCTCTCTCTGGTCTCTCTCTGGCCTCTCTCTGGTCTCTCTCTCTGGTCTCTCTCGGGTCTCTCTCTGGTCTCTCTCTGGTCTCTCTCGGGTCTCTCTCTGGTCTCTCTCTCTGGTCTCTCTCTGGTCTCTCTCTGGTCTCTCTCTCTGGTCTCTCTCGGATCTCTCTCTGGTCTCTCTCTGGTCTCTCTCGGATCTCTCTCTGGTCTCTCTCTCTGGTCTCTCTCGGATCTCTCTCTGGTCTCTCTCTGGTCTCTCTCGGATCTCTCTCTGGTCTCTCTCTGGTCTCTCTCTGGTCTCTTACCTCACAGACAGCAGAGTGATTCTGCTCACTCTGTTTCTCCATCAGTTCCGTTAAGAAGAATGGTTTTTTCATGATGGTTTGGAGTGTGGTTTGCTCTGAGAAGATCTGCATCACGTCATCATGGTCCTCCACCCTGCACCAGCATACACAGATACCATCAATACACAGGTCAGGTACCATCAACACACACAGCTCAGATAATAATAATAATGCATTGGTTTTGGACTCTCAAAGACGCTTCACATCATTATTTATTCTCTCCAAACACAGTGGTGATAAACTATTACTTTGGCCACAGCTGCCCTGGGGCACACTGACAGAAGCGAGGCAACCAGTATGTGTCATCGACCCTCCACCTGGATGAGAACAGGACAGGACAGCACCCCCACCTGGCTGGTCTGATGCTGAGCTGGGGCCAGTGCTGTTCTCTGCTGCACACTTGAGCAACACACTTCAGGTCTGAGTCCGACTGCAGCGGCTCAAAGATCTGCTCCAGGACCTGATCTGCAAGAACATTCATCTGTGGGACAGCAGGAGGCCAGTGTGTGTGTCTGTGTCTTTGTCTTTGTGTGTGTGTGTGTGTGTGTGTGTGTGTGTGATACCGAGCTTGTGGAGGTGAGGGCTCAGCAGTAGGATGAACTTTAGCTCTGGAACAGCTCTGTACACGGCCCTGAAGACACACACACACACACACACACACATAGACGCATACAAACACACATTGTTTATAGTGGTGAAGGCTGTGAGTTGTTTTGTGACTATTGTGTGACTGTTGTACCTGATGATCTCCAGAGAAGCCTCCGCTGCAAACGAGGCGTCAGACACAAACAGGTGCAGGAACAGAGAGTTCATCGGCTGCAGAGGACAGTTTATTTATATAGCACCGGTCATACACAAGGGAGCAAGAACAGTAGTCCCAGCAGGAGGCCAGTCCCTGTGCTCCTCAGAGTCCCAGCAGGAGGCCAGTCCCTGTGCTCCTCAGAGTCTCAGCAGGAAGCCAGTCCCTGTGCTCCTCAGAGTCCCATCAGGAGGCCAGTCCCTGTGGTCCTCAGATTTGGTTCATATGGCACTAACATGTCACAGATGTACTTTAGTGCGAGGCCGTGGAGAGACAAACAGAGACCTGAGACCAGGACTAATGTGAGAGCATCTGCCTCTGTTTTACTGCTCGTTTGGAGAGACCAGTGAGCAGGCAGGAGGCACACACATACACACTCATGCACACACATACACACTCATGCACACACACACACACTCATGCACACACACACACAAACACACAGACACACACATACACAGCGTTTAGCAGCTGTGAGAGAGTCCATCAGTGTTTGAGAACAGAAAGCTCTGGCAGAAGGTTGTGAGTGACCCCCTGATGACAGTGTGGATCAAACTAAACACAACCTCAGGTCTGTGTTGCCCACAGAAGT
Organism: Knipowitschia caucasica; assembly: GCA_964034765.1. Classification (NCBI taxonomy): domain Eukaryota; kingdom Metazoa; phylum Chordata; class Actinopteri; order Gobiiformes; family Gobiidae; genus Knipowitschia; species Knipowitschia caucasica. The sequence continues at coordinate 6,477,994 of OZ035839.1, forward strand.
ACCAGTACAGTATTATACCAGTTCAGACCGTGTATCTGCTGGTGCCACTGATGCACTGGACAAGCTCCTCCCACTCCCTCTGGTCCACCAGCCCCTCTATGGGATGGTCCAGGAAGGAGGCGTGAGCCAAGACCAGGTCCAAGTCCGACACCAGAGACACACACAGGTTAGCCTTCTCCCTTAGGAACACATGGTACAGTATATGAGACCAGAGAACAGAGAAAGCAGAGAGAAACCTGAGGGATAGAAACCTAAGAGAGAGACCAGAGAGAGAGAGAGAGAGACCAGAGAGAGAGACCATGAGACCAGAGTGAGAGAGAGAGAGAGAGAGACTAGAGAGAGAGACCAGAGAGAGAGACCGGAGAGAGACCAGAGAGAGACCAGAAAGAGGAGAGTGTCCTCACAGCAGATGGAGGACGTTGACTCTTCCAAACACAGGACAGTGGTTCTTCTGCAGCAGGGCAGTGATCTGTTCTGCGTCTGACGATTCACTTCTACGAACAGAGAAACCACGGAGAGACATCTGCAACACACACACATACACACACACACACACACTTAGAGAGAGAGACCAGAGAGAGACCAGAGAGATAAGATAAGACAAGATAGACTTTATTGATCTCACACTGGAGATTTTTTGGCATAGACAGGATCACTCTGATTGTGCAAAGTGTGCAAACATGTTATAGACAAATATATAGTCTGTTCTGTTATTATGTACAATAAAATGTGGCAATAGCAGTGCAGTTTTTTTCAGTCCTAGGGCATGACTTAATGTGACCAGAGAGACCAGAGAGAGAGACCAGAGAAAGACCAGAGAGAGACCACAGAGAGACCAAAAAGAGACCACAGAGAGACCAGAAAGAGACCAGAGAGAGACCAGAGAGAGACCAGAAAGAGACCAGAGAGAGACCAGAGAGAGACCAGAAAGAGACCACAGAGAGACCAGAGAGAGAGACCAGAGAAAGACCAGAAAGACCAGAGAGAGACCAGAGAGAGACCAGAGAGAGACCAGAGAGAGACCACAGAGAGACCAGAGAGAGACCAGAGAGAGACCAGAGAGAGACCAGAGAGAGACCAGAGAGAGACCAGAGAGAGACCAGAGAGAGACCAGAGAGAGACCAGAGACCAGACAAGAGACCAGAGACAAGAGAGACAGAGAGAGACCAGAGAGAGACCAGAGAGAGAGAGAGAGGAGACCAGAGACCAGAGAGAGACCAGAGAGAGACCACAGAGAGACCACAGAGAGACCAGAGAGAGACCAAGAGAGAGAGAGACCAGAGAGAGACCAGAGAGAGACCAGAGAGAGACCAGAGAGAGACCAGAGAGAGACCAGAGAGAGACCAGAGAGAGACCAGAGAGAGACCAGAGAGAGACCAGAGAGAGACCAGAGAGAGACCAGAGAGAGACCAGAGAGAGACCAGAGAGAGACCAGAGAGAGACCAGAGAGAGACCAGAGAGAAAGCAAGTTACCTCTGGGTCACAGATAGTGAGTTAACGTTAGCTAAACCTATATTATTGTATATTTATGAACACATAAATATACTTCTCAATAGTTGTATAAATACACTGCTCTCACCTTTACCCGTGAGAAAGACGTTAATTCGGTTTAATTGACGGTTTTTCGCAAAAGTCGATTTGACGGTACTTTCTGTCCCTGTCACCATGGAGACCGCACGCGGGCCGCACTTCGGGTTGCCAAGTATATCAGCAGTATATGTTTATTAATATATACCGTCCATGGTTTATTGTCTATGATCAAATTAAACCAGTGTAGAGCTGGTGGAAACGAGGTGAACGACTATTGTGCTTATGCTGACTGTGCTAATATCCTGTTTATAACAAAAAACTAAAACTAAAACAAATAATCAAAGTAACTGCCTCGTTAAGCGAGCATCATTTTGATTTCCTTTTTTATCAGACTGATATAACAACAAAACATGCAACAACATTCATACAGCATATTGATGTGTAAGATCTTCTTAGACCAGCGTCAAATCCTAACCCTCTCTCTCTGGTCTCTCTCTCTCTCTCTCTCTCTCTCTCTCTATCTCTCTCTGGTCTCTCTCTGGCCGGAGCGCGTGTTGCCTCCTGCAGACCTGGCACCCTCTCTGTGAAAGTGTCATGGCGGCCTCTTTCTGAGCGCTAACGTTTCGTCTCCAGATTCTCGCTTATTTCTCAGTTTTTCTCCAGTTATTACTCATTTTCGGACCGTGAGACTCCGATACCGGCAGCATGGCGTCCACTGCGGCTGGGAAGCAGCGCATCCCCAAAGTGGCGAAGGTAAAAACACAATAAGAGTAAAGTTTAACACGAGCTAATGTGGCTATTGCTAACAACATGTAGCTACATTGCATTGCGGTGACACGTGTTTGTGTTTAAATCCTGGATTCTGCTTTACGGAACATATCAGTGATAAGCACACGAGCTTGAATATGGCCACTGACATTATAACTAATAGTTAGTCTATGATCTTCACATGTTCAGTTCTGCTGTTAAAGGACATGGCGGTGAAGCTTCAATACACGTTATGATTAGGCTTTACGAATGATGAGACCTTCTTACGTCGGCATTTCATGTTTGAGAAAGTGAAATTATATCTTTAGTAGAAAATAAGTGGTGAAAAAAGTACGACATGTAAATAATGCCATCGGGCTGTAGCTCCCTGTGCTCCCACCAGAGGGAGCAGCGAACTCAGACAGTGATTGTGTAGAACGTCTTTTCCTCAGATAAATGACCAAAACTAATGCATGTGCAGTACTTATATTTTTCAATCCAGGGGCTAAATTGTGTGTGCACAGGGAAATAATGCATAAATCTGTTTGCTCCAATGTTAGTACATTTTGCACACACACAAACCTGGGGTAATCATAGCCCTTAACACATTTCCGCTGGTCCCCAGAGAACGTGAGTTTGAGACCCCTACAGGTTCCTCTCACACACTTCTTCTGCAGTCGCTGCTTGTGCTGGTGGTGTTATGGATGAATCCTGCCTTCTTCAGGTGAATGAGTGAACTGTTGTGTTGTTGCAGGTGAAGAACAAGGCTCCTGCAGAGGTGCAGATCACAGCGGAGCAGCTGCTGCGAGAGGCTAAAGAGCGAGAGCTCGAGCTGCTGCCTCCTCCTCCCAAACAGAAGATCACAGACAAGGAGGAGCTCAACGACTACAAGCTCAAGAAGAGGAAGGTGAGGGACTAGGACTGTAACTTCTACAGCTGAGGAAGAGGAAGGTTAGGAACAAACCCTGTCCTGTGGGCCAGATGTGGCCCTCTGGGTGTTTCTTTCAGACCCCTGACCCCTCCTCAGTTTATATAGATGGAGTATGAAGACTATAACAGATATGTATAATATTTAATAATATATCAAATTAAAATTGAAGCTTTAGAAAAACATTGGAAATTTGGTCTGGCCCCCGACAGGAGGTGGTTATTCTCATGTGGCCCTCAGGTAGGAAAGATTGCCCTTATGATTCTCTAGTGTCTCTCTGGTCTTTTTCTCTGGTCTTTCTCTCTGGTCTCTGACTTTGTGTTTGGGTCAGGGATTTGAAGACAACATCCGTAAGAATCGCACAGTGATCAGTAACTGGATCAAATACGCACAATGGGAGGAGAGTCTGCAGGAGGTGCAGAGGTGAGACACTACAACTGTGTGTTTGTGTCTTTGTGTGTCTGTGTGTTGTGACTAAAGCCTCTCTGCCTGTGGGCCTGTAGGGCACGCTCTATTTACGAGCGTGCACTGGACGTGGACCACCGGAATATTGCGTTGTGGTTGAAGTACGCAGAGCTAGAGATGAAGAGTCGACAGGTGAACCACGCCAGGAACATCTGGGACCGAGCTGTGACCATCCTGCCCCGAGTCAACCAGTTCTGGTACCACACACACACACACACCTCCTTGCATGTACATGCAGTAGTAGTATTTGTGTACTTGGAGGTACAAGTACGTGTACATTAGCGGTGGGAACCTAAAGGTACCTCACAATACGATAACGATTATATCACGATAACGATTATCGATGTATTGGTCAGCGATATACCTTATGCCAATATATGGCATACATAAAATAGAAAAATGTTAAGTGAAAAAATACACTTTATTTTATGAGAAATGGAATGGAGATGTGTAATGTAGCCATGTTTAAGTATTGATACAAATTTTTTTCAAAATCGATACTTGGCAAATGCATATTGATAATCGATCGCGGGAGAAAGTATCGCAATATATTGAAAAATCGATATATTGTCACACTCCTAGTGTACATGGAGTAAATACAGCAGTATGTGTGCATTTCAGGTACAAGTACACGTACATGGAGGAGATGCTGGGGAACGTGGCGGGCTGCCGGCAGGTGTTCGAGCGCTGGATGCATTGGGAGCCGGAGGAGCAGGCCTGGCACTCCTACATCAACTTTGAACTGAGGTACAAGGAGGTGGACCAGGCACGCACCATCTACGAACGATATATCCTTTACACCAGAAAACACCACAACCATGTGTGCTAGACCACCAGAGACACCACAACCATGTGTGCTAGACCACCAGAAACACCACAACCATGTGTGCAATATCACCAGAAACACCACAACCATGGGGGCTAGACGAGGACTAGAGAGAGGGAGAGAGGTCGGACCTCTCTGGTCTAAGGGACCAGAGAGGTCTGACAGAGGGAGGGAGAAATCGCAGCAGAACTCATGCCTATATGTGAATGTGGGTCTCCTGGTTCTCCTTGACTCCCTCACTCGTCATGGTGCACCCGGAGGTGAAGAACTGGGTGAAGTTTGCCAGGTTTGAGGAGCGTCACGGTTACATCGCCCACAGCAGGAGAGTCTACGAGAGAGCAGTGGAGTTCTATGGAGAGGACTATGTGGACGAGAACCTGTACGTGGCCTTCGCACGCTTCGAGGAGATGCAGAAGGAGGTGAGGAGGAGGAGGGGGGAAGAGAGGAGGATGTGAGGGGAGGAGAGGGCTGTGGAGGTCTCATCAGTAGCTGTCATGAGGATCCGCAGCTGTGTTTCTCTCTCCACAGTTCAAGCCTGTGACCTGAGGCTGTGTTTCTCTCTCCACAGTTGGAGCCTGTGACCTGAGGCTGTGTTTCTCTCTCCACAGTTGGAGCCTGTGACCTGAGGCTGTGTTTCTCTCTCCACAGTTGGAGCCTGTGACCTGAGGCTGTGTTTCTCTCTCCACAGTTGGAGCCTGTGACCTGAGGCTGTGTTTCTCTCTCCACAGTTCGAGCGTGTCAGGGTAATCTACAAATACGCTCTGGATCGGATCCCGAAGAGCCAAGCGCAGCAGCTGTTCAAGAGCTACACTGTGTTTGAGAAGAGGTTTGGAGACAGGAGGGGCATCGAGGAGGTGATCGTAAACAAGAGGAGGTTCCAGTACGAGGAGGAGGTCAAGGTGAGGAGGAGGAGGAGGAGGGGACAGAGAAAGGAGGAGGTGATTGTCAACAAAAGGAAGTTCCAGTACGAGGAGGAGGGAGGAGGGAACAGAGAGAGAGGAGGAGGTGATTGTCAACAAGAGGCGGTTCCAGTACAAGGCAGAGGTCAAGATGAGGAGGAGAGAGGAGTAGGGGGCAGAGAGAGAGGAGGAGGGGACGGAGAGAGAGGAAGAGATCAAGATGAGGAGGAGAGAGGAGTAGGGGGCAGAGAGAGAGGAGTAGGGGGCAGAGAGAGAGGAGTAGGGGGCAGAGAGAGAGGAGTAGGGGGCAGAGAGAGAGGAGTAGGGGGCAGAGAGAGAGGAGTAGGGGGCAGAGAGAGAGGAGTAGGGGACGGAGAGAGAGGAAGAGATCACGATGAGGAGGAGAGAGCCTTAGGGGGCAGAGAGAGAGAGGAGATATCAAGGTGAGGAGGAGGTGATCATCAACAAGAGGAGGCCTGTGTGAGTTAGCTCTAAATTCCCATGATGCTTTGCAGGCGAACCCGCACAACTACGATGCGTGGTTCGATTACCTGCGGCTCCTGGAGAGCGATGCGGATCCGGATGCGGTGCGCGACGTGTACGAGCGCGCTATCGCTAATGTTCCCCCGATCCCCGAGAAGAGGCACTGGAGGAGATACGTTTATCTGTGGATCAACTATGCTCTGTATGAGGAACTAGAGACTAAGGTGAGGCTAATACTACTGTACGATTAGCTAGAGACAAAAGTGAGGCTAATGCTACTGTACGATTAGCTAGAGACAAAAGTGAGGCTAATGCTACTGTACGATTAGCTAGAGACAAAGGTGAGGCTAATGCTACTGTACGATTAGCTAGAGACCAAGGTGAGGCTACTGCTAAGGTAAGGGTGAGGACTAACGCTAATGCTACTACTACATTGGGAAGGTGTCCACATGAGTCTGGTCTGCAGGGGGCATTGGGGCCATAACTGATGTTTTGCTTGTTCTCCTCGTGCAGGACGCAGAGCGGACGCGGCAGGTTTACCAGGCCTGCCTCGACCTCATGCCCCACAAGAAGGTGATCACTGTAACACACACACACGCTAACACTCTCACACTCACACACAGCTCTTCAAACGCATGTGTTATCCATATCTGACGCTCTAACACGCTTTAGAATGTCCTAGAGTGTCCTGACGGGCCCTGGAGTGTGGTTCTGTTCTAAAGGTGATTGTTTGGCTAGGGCAGCACGGTGGCTGAGTGGATAGCACTCTCGCCTCTCAGCAAGAAGGTCCTGGGTTCGAATCCCGGTCGGACCAGGGCCTTTCTGAGTGGAGTTTGCATGTTCTCCCTGTGTTTGCGTAGGTTTCCTCCGGGTACTCCGGTTTCCCCTACCGCTAAAAATATGTAAAATAGTTCTGGCATGCGCCTCGTGTACTGGCGACCCCGCTCCCATCTCTGTGTGGAGTGAGAGACAAGTGCCCAAAAAAATAACAATTGTAAACCTCTTTGAGACTCAGATCTGCAGTGAAAAGGCGGTATATAAATAATTACTTACTTCTGTCTCCAGTTCACGTTTGCAAAGATGTGGCTGCTCTTCGCTCAGTTTGAGATCAGACAGAGAAACCTGCAGGCGGCTCGCAAGATCATGGTGAGAGACCTGTGTGTATGTATGTGTGTGTGTGTGTGTGTGTGTGTGTGTGTGTGTGTATGTGTATGTATGTCGTGTGTGTCTTATTTGTGTTTGGGTGTGTCTGAGGGTGTGTATATATATATAGGGCACAGCGATTGGGAAGTGTCCTAAGAACAAGCTGCTGAAAGGTTACATCGAGCTGGAGCTGCAGCTCAGAGAGTTCGATCGCTGCAGAAAACTCTATGAGAAATACTTAGAGTTCACTCCTGAAAACGTCACCACGTGGATCAAGTTCTCTGAGCTGGAGTCTATCCTGGGGGACACCGAGAGGGCCAGGGCCATCTACGAGCTGGCTATAGGGCAGCCGCGGCTAGACATGCCAGAGGTACTACTGCTGCTGCTACTGATACTACTAAAACTACTGGTACTGCTGCTACTATTACTGCTTCTGTGTTTCAGGTTTTATGGAAGTCATACATTGACTTTGAGATCGAGCAGGAAGAGTTTGAAAACACCAGAAACCTGTACAAGAGACTTTTGCAGAGAACGCAACATGTGAAGGTAAAGGGGAGCTTTAGACCTGCTTTTAGACCTGCTTTTAGACCTGCTTTTAGACCTGCTTTTAGACCGGTATAAACGATTCTGGGTGGTTCCAGGTCTGGCTGAGCTTCTCTAAGTTCGAGCTGTCTGTGGACTCCTCTGAGCGCGTGCAGAGGAGCCGGCAAGTGTTTGAGGACGCGAACCGCAGCTTGAGAAATTGTGAGGAGAAGGAGGAGCGGCTGATGCTGCTGGAGGCCTGGAGGGACTTTGAGGAGCAGTTTGGATCTGAGCAGAACCAGGAGAGAGTCCACAAACTGCTGCCAGAGAAGGTGAAGAAGAGGAGGAAGGTCACAGCCGAGGACGGGGTGAGTGTGGGGGAAAGCCGCTTGACGCCGTTTGCAGCTTTAGTCTCTGTGTCGGGGGTTGTTTGGATTAAACCTGGTTCTCTGCAGTCGGAGGCGGGCTGGGAGGAATACTACGACTACATTTTCCCAGAAGACTCTGCCAACCAACCAAACCTCAAACTGCTCGCCATGGCCAAGATGTGGAAGAAGCAACAAGTGGTGGTGGAGGAGGAGGACCAGGAGGAGGACCAGGAGGAGGAGGAGCGAGAGGAGGAGCAGGCAGGAGAGGGGAGCAGGGCTGACAGCTCCAGTTCTGAGGGAGAGAAGTCTGTGGAACCAGAGGAGCAAGATGAGGAGACAGGAGTTAGGAGAGAGGAGGCAGGGGTGAGTAGAGAGGAGTCAGGGGTTAGTAGAGATGAGGCAGGGGTGAGTAGAGAGGAGGCAGGGGTGAGTAGAGAGGAGGCAGGAGTGAGTAGAGAGGAGGCAGGGGTTAGGAGAGAGGAGGCAGGACAGGAGCAGCAATTTGACGACCGGGACGACTCCGGCTCCAGCAGCAGTGATGAGGACTGAGACTATGGACTAAATGATAAATATTTGTACTGTTTTTTTTTTTTTTTTTTATATATAAAATTATGTTTAAATCCAGAGTTCCTGACATCTGTGACTGTGTTTAAAGCCCTAACCCTAACTTAGATCAATTATTATCATGTTTTTAATCTGATATATTCCAGTTCTATTGGCTTAAATCTGTGATCCTGCTGTTTACATTTGATCTCTTCCTATTCGGATATGGTCTTTGTAAATCCAGAAATGAGCCATATAAGGACTGATCACTGTTTAATTGACCAGTTTGCCTTAGCAACCGTCTTAGCAACACGTCTGTCCCTGTTAAGGCGCTATGGTAATCCTGCGGAACAAATGCCCATAAAAGGAAACTGTCTCCAGCTTGTGTTCAAATTGGCCTTTTCTGCCTTAAGACTAAGGCTGTGGTGATGTCACACGCTGTCACTCCTATTTTACGCTCTCTGTGGTTTCAGCGGATGTAAGTTCCAGTTCATCATCAAAGAGTATATTTAGCCAATTTCAGTTGATTAAGAGATTCTTTATTCGTCCCACAGTGGGGAAATTTCAGCGTTGCATCACAAATATAGAACAGTAGGAAAGAGGAGCACACGGCACAAGTTAAGTGAACAATAGCTATACTAATTATAATAAAACAAAAAGTGTAAAGGTTTTACATTTGGCATAAAAAAAATGTATATTATGAATAATGTGGGTCCCAGTATTGACCTCTGAGGAACCCCACGAGTCCGTACAGCTGTACAATGTCCCTCTTTGCCAGCCCTGACATTAGTGCCAAGAGTTGCTCCTAGTGGCCAAATTCCAAGAATATTTTTAGAATCTTGACGTTCTCTTAGAATTTCCCCTAAAAGTGAAGAGTAGATCCTAGTTAAGAAAACTATTCCTAAAGAATCCTAGCTCCTAACAGCTCCTAAGGTGAGATCTTTTAAGAGTAGAGAGGAGGAGGTTAGCGACTTAGAGTTCCCTAAGGGGGCAAAATAGTGGCCAGAAGAGGCAGGAGAGATATTATACAAACACTGGATGACAGTGAATTAGTGAAATGCTACAGATTGGATGGTGCAGAAATTCGCAGGATTTATTTAAAAGTCAACCATGTGACCAGCTTCTTATAGGCTCGTCCATTTTACCCTTGTCACACCAAAGTGAGTAGAAATGGTAAAAGTTGAAAGAGAAAAAATGACCAGCATGGCATGAATCCAGCTCAAAAAGGATTGGGAAAAAGTTGAAATTAAAATCCCACCCTTATTATTCTAAATTAACTTAAATGATGTGGCTGCTACAGCGTAGCTTAGTCTGTGGTATACTTACACTGTAAAAAACATGCATATTATTGTGTATGTTTATATTGTTTCCTTATTACCTTATACGTCTTTCAGTAACACAGCCTTTACTAATCATAACATCATCACCATACATCCATATATTATTCATATTTATAATTTTCTATCATTTATATTGTATAAGAATTTTAATAGGATGATTATGTAAGTATAACTTACTATTCACAGCATTTTTTTACATTCACATGTCTTTCATGCAGAATATTTACAATGAGTCTTCCATGATGAAGTTTGTCCATGAGAGGGTCCTTATTCTGCCCATTATCACCAAAAGTATGTTTTCTCCAACTTTTAGGATCAACCAATCACAGTGTCTGAAATTATGACGGGGTCGGGGTTGGCCACGCCTCCTCACTAAGATAGGAGCTTTCTTCATTCCTTGCTCAGAGTTCTCTGAGAATGTTCTGGAATAACTTTTAAAATAAGACTCCTAGCTAGGAGTTTTTAGGTTAAGTTAGGAGCTCTCTGAGAGGACTTTCAGAATCTTTAGGCATGCGCCCCTGATCTTTAGACCTGATACAGTCCTGGTTCAGAACAGTGGGAGAGGGCAACACTTAAGTTCATTGTCAGCTGGAATCAGATCAAACCTTTTTTTCACTGTTTGAACTGAGGAAAAGACACTTGTGTTTTTCATGTTTTATTGAGTTCTGCAGATCAGTCAGGTGTCCATGTGAAAAATGAGGTTCCCAGTATTGACCCCTGAGGAACCCCACATGTCCTCTGGGCGTGTGTGTGGTTGTTGTGTAGTGTCATTCGATGTCCTCTGGTCGGACAGGATGTGGCAGTGGGACAATGGACTTCTTGTCTGTGTCTCTGGACAGAGCTTTCCTCATGTCTGAAACAAACAGGACGAGTCTCAGTGTAAACACAATAATCCTAATCCAGACACATCAATCATATTCTTTGCAGATTATCAGACATATATCATGTACGACACATAGACAGACAGACACACACACACACACACACACACATACCATATGCGTCCTCGTCTGGTTCCCCGTTGCTCGCAGAGTAGTACTCGATGACAGTGCGGTACACGCTGTAGCCCAGACGCTTGTACATGTTTACTGCCACCTGATTGGACACTCGTACAAACAAGTCCACGAAGAACCCGCCTTTTCTGCAACAGGAAGTGCATCATCACAGTCTGTACACAGACGGACAGTGCGAACCCGCTAGCTCAATGAAGCTTAATAGGGAAGTACTCATGGTGAAGTTGGGCTCCTCTCTCTGGCTTCTATTGACTTCCATGTAAAAGTTAAACTCCTCAATCTCAGTAACCATTTTGGGCTTATATCTGGATTATTGCCCTCCGTGATCGTGCTGTTTTTATGTTATATTGTCTTTGTAAATCCAGATATGACCATATAAGGCTGACCTATATGACCTATAGACTGACCTATCAGAGGCCTTCATTCATGTGGGAACTCCAGCTTGTCTGAGCAACACGTCTGCTCCTTGAACAGATGCCCATATAACTGGTTCCAGCTTATGTTCAAATCAGCTTCTTCAGCATTAAGTCTAAGTCTAAGGGTAAGGCTGATGATCACCAGTGCATATCACTGTGGTGATATGCAGTTTATGCTACCGACAGAGGGAGCAGCATCTGCAGTCAGAGCACCCGGTAACTCCCCATGTTGCCACCAGAGGATGTGATTGCAAAGAGCGTAATTTTACATGAGAAAATCAACAAAACGTATTAAATGATGGGCAATATGAGTGTGATGTCATAGTGATATCACAGTGAATGATGTCATAAGCTGCGTTTCCATTGAGCATCAAATTTCGAAATTTGAATTTGCGCATCATAAAATGTCTAATGGAAACGCGCAAATTTCGAATAAACCACAGTTTTTCGATAAAAAGTTTATGCGCTTAAAATAGGTGGTTTTTTGGACGTATCGAAATTAAGTTTTTCGCAAAACGGCAATGGAAACACTTATTTCGATATAGCGGAGGAAGCCGAGCTGCTTTATTCAGTGAGTTTTGGCTGCGCTTCGTGTGGAGACTTGGGAGATACGTGGGAGAGGCATGGGGGAGAGACGGGGAGGAGACGGGGGAGGGGGAGACGGGGGACAGGGGGGAGACGGGGAAGAGACGGGGGAGGCGGGGGAGAGACGGGGGAGAGACGGGGGAGAGTCTGGCGACCCGCTATGGTCTGTGGTCGCGCGGTCCGCGCTCGTACATGACCACGGCGTTTGCGGAGCTGTCAAAGCAGCCACAGTTTCTCCCGGGGTCAGAGAGGATGAGAGCCGCAGCAGAAGTCAAGACATTAATATATCTCACGTAAATCAAAGTGTTGTTTACTTCTGTTGCCATGTTGACGTACTAGAAACTAGTGAATAAACGCGCAAAAATAGTGTATACTTATTCGAATATGTCTTAATGGAAACGGCCGCTTTTGCGAATTACAGGTTTTTCGAATTTTGAAATGTATCGAAAAAGTTTTTGCGCATTATTCAATGGAAACGCAGCTACTGTCAATTCAATATCAAACATGCATAGTAGATACAGCATAAAGAGAAAACACATTTTTCTTAACGTTATTATTCATGTTTCATAACAGTGATGTGATAGTGATGTCAGTGGTACAATGACAGGTACAGCATGGATGATTCTAAACACAGCCATAGGTCTCACCTCTCAGAGATCTCCTCTAACATGTCCATGAGCTGCGCCGCTAACCCCAACCTCCGGAACTCTGGAGCCACCGAGAGCGCAGTCACATGACCGTGCCACTCCTCCCTCGCCACTGAGCCCTCCGCCTTCCCCATTACTGAGAATAGAGAGTAAAGCTCAGGGACCTACCTTTAGTCTCATAAATAACACAAGGTTAAAGCTGGGGTCTGTAACTTTAGTCTAATAAATAACACATGTTTAAAGCTTTAAGACAGACTCACTATAGCCCATGAGTTCTCCTCCTGGTGCCTCTGCGACGATGAAGTACTCCGGCCAGTGAGCCAAGTACTGGAGGTAGAAGGGGATCCCATACTGAAACCAGGTCAAGGACTGAACCATCAGGTCTCCTTCTGTGTGTTTTTGGGCCACTTAACATTCTCTGATTATCATTATTATTAGAAATCCTTTTATTGTCTTCAGTTTTATCTTGGCTTGTACACAATTCAAAACAGCTTCAAGTTTGTTCATTATACAAATTCTAAAACAAGTGCATTTCTAAGGAATACAATTATCAAATCTATAAAAAACACATTTTAGTGGGTTTGAGGTCCCATTGATGACATGGTAAATTACAAAATATGTTTGATCAGTTTTGATGGAGAAATGGCTCTGGTTTCAAAGAAAACCCCACATTTAAAACACCAGCGCTGACTGCACTGCAAAAGACATAAAGGATACAGTCTCTGTCAGAGGATCCAGGTTACTGTGAGAAAAGCACATATAAGTTCATAACAGTTAAAACAGTATTATCAGACAGATGGAAACAAAACACGAACGGGAGATTGCATTAACCTTTTACTTTACTTCTAAACAGACCAATACACTAATCTCATGTGACTGTCCTCGTATCAAAAACACAGAAACAGGAATATTTTTTGTTTTGTGGTGTTAGCTTTGTGATGCTAGCATTAGCTCCGGAACTTTTTAGTTTTTTTGTGGAACTTTCAAGTTTCTAATCACAGTTTATAAAATGTGTAGAACACTGCAGCGAGGCGGAACTCACATGTTGTTGAATTTAAACAGATCATCGCAAGTGAACGGTCTTAACGTGGTCATGTTGTTAGCTTAGCCTGTTAGCCTCCTCCTCTGATGGAGAGCGGCTGCGTCCGAATTCAGCCTCCTTCCTTGTGTATTCTAATTGACTTTTTCATACGGAGCAGGTCCAGATTTAGTCAAGTGAAATGTAACGTTTAAATATGTTTTCGGTCAAATATACTGCCAAATGGTCTACAAAATAGTAGTAATCTTTATTAATAATCTTTTTTTATATACCGCCTTTTCAATGCAGATCTGAGTCTCAAAGCGGTTTACAATTTTTAATTATGGGCACTTGTCCTCTCACTCCACACAGAGATGGGAGCGGGGTCGCCAGTACAGGAGGCGCATGCCAGAACTATTGGACATATTTTTAGTGGTAGGGGAAACCGGAGTACCCGGAGGAAACCTACGCAGACACGGGGAGAACATGCAAACTCCACTCAGAAAGGCCCTGGTCCGACCAGGATTCGAACCCAGGACCTTCTTGCTGAGAGGCGAGAGTGCTATCCACTCAGCCACCGTGCCGCCCAAAATACATATGGAGATTTACGGAATCTGGTGATTCGGATGCAGATCTCTGGAACGACTGTTTTTTTAAATATTAGATTTTAAAGCCCGGGTATGTAACTTCATAAACATGTTTGAACAGAAAGTCAAAAGACATTGTACAAATCAAACACAACATGCCGTCTTCGTCTCATTAGATAACACATTATCATTTGAGTCAGGAAGGACCGTTATTTTAATAGATCCATGGGAAGAACCAGTGGGTGCGGGTCCCTATGTCTATGGGAAGAACACTCATCATCAAACTTTTATTACAGACTCATGGTCCAGGATAAGACAAATATAACATAAAAAGCCTCACTCCTCAGAGTAATAGGCTGTACCAGTGTCTCCACAGATCTGACTGGTACCGTGTGGCACTGAATTGGACATTTGTCAGGCTTATGACATAACATTCTGGCTTTCATTGAGCCGACAAATAAAACTGTACCTCAGACAGAAATGTCCTGATTCCAGCTGACACAAAGTACTTGCACTTTCCCATCGTGGCCTTTTCAATAAAATCCTCAAGCAGTCATTGTATGCCACATTGAGTTTGGGGATGGTTGCTTTTTTGTATTTAGTCCATAAATGTGCCGTGTAATATAATACAGTCTATGGTATAATGACGTACAGTATGCTTTAAAAAGTGTCTTTTTCACCTGCGCTGTACTGGCACCAAACCTGCGCACGAGCATGTTCGTCTGAGCGTACATCATACAACATTGCCTGAGAATGTCCTCATCATCAGACAAGTTCTCACAAATAAAAAAGCATTTATATTTGGAACATACAATTAGTTCAACACCACACAATCTAATAATAAATTAAATTGAGGAAAGTTTACATTTACATCATCTTTAGTTCTACATAACATTTTCATTCTTTTGCTTGCATTATACCTTACATGAAAATCTACACCATACTTAGAGCAGACATTGAGAAGGTCCTGTAGACCTGCACTACTTGGGCTGAATACAGCAAGGTCATCCGCATACATCAGATGATTCACTTGGATTAGCCCAATCAAACAGTCTGTTTATTCTCATTTAGCTCTATGGACAGAGCTAAATGAGAATAAAACAGGAGACAGAATTCCTCCCTGCCGGACACCATTACTGACAGAGAATGGACCCGACATGGATCTACCCCATCTCACCTGCATTACCTGATGGGCAAACCAGTATGCTAAAACTCTCCCAATATAACGAGGCACCCTCTCTTGTTCAGCTTTGAGAATAATTTCCAGTGATTTACCCATGCATCTAAAGCATTTGGCTTTAGATGCATCGATAAAACACAGAAAAACAGATGAATTTTTACTTTTCCATCCATTCATCCATTTTCTTCCCCTTAATCCATTTCTGGGTCGGGGGGTGGCCAGAGATGCCACCCAGTTCACAGAGCACCAGCCCCTCACTGATCCTCCTGCAGGTGGTGAGTCCACAGGAGCTGAGATCTTTCAGTGGGAGCTTCAGGCAAAGTGGGGTTAAGTGTCTTGCCTAAGGACACAACGACAGCAGTCATCAGTGGGAGTAATGAAGTAGGTCTTACTTTTTACTTTTTTCACAACTCTCCTCTCCACAGATGTGACGTGTAACGTCAAATCTATTCATATGGAAAGTTCAATGCAGCACACTTCAAAGACGCTCACTATATTACACATCTGTGTAACACATACATGTAACGCATTTGTCATCACTGTGGTTTAGTTTTAGTTCGTTTTGGCTGCGGTTCAGAATCACAGGGATGTTCATCGTCATCATCATCATCATCATCATCATCATCGTCGTCATCATCTTCTTCATCCTCGTCTCCTCTGCACAGCTCTGAAAAACACAACACAATCACTTTGATCTTTCAGTCAAACTAAAGAGAAACCAGAGAGAGTTAGTACATTCGGCAGCGCAGTGATATAAGCCTGCTGCTACGATTACTCTGGGCGCCCCCCTTTGAGTTGAAGTTAAATATTAGTTATTTTGTGAAACGAGAAGAATCCAAGAGCAGAATACGTTAGATTTTAACTTAACTATTGAATTTCAAACATTCACCTGTTGCGCATGCGCTTTGACTTTGCTCCTGCTGCACGAGTTCTGTGAGTAAACATGAGACGCATTTGGAGAGCTCGCGGAGCGCTGAGACCAGAGCTGGGATGCCCGGGTTCTGGAGGGCCCCAGTCCCGGTCTCGATTCCAGTCCTGGTCTGTGTCTGTACGGTTCGCTTCTCTCCGTCTCTGAGCTTCAGCTCAGCACGCAGCACCACCGCCATGTTGGCTAATCTGGTCACGTGACTCATCAAACATATATCATTTAAATATATTTAATTATATATAAATCAGAGCAGTTTTCGGCAGATGCTTATATCTTCTGAAGAATAATATGTTTTTTAAAATACCAGAACAGAATAAAACCATACATTATTAAAGCGTTTACGATTTCCTGTACTGAAGGAAGTAAACAGGAAGTTGACATTAGCTAACACCACGGCTAATTGTGGATCCGTGTGTTTCAGTTGTTTTGTGGTGCGCGGGTTTCTCCACCGCGTCACGGAGCTGAGTCGAACCGGGACCGACACACTGACCCGGAGCACCCGCGGGAGTCCCGCTGACAGCCGTTGTTTGATCCACAGAGTTCCAGCCGCGGGATCTACATTAGAGAGACGGTAACGGTGATAACGGTTATAAGCAGATAATTATAATAATAATAATGATAGTAATAATAAGGCAGGTCCAGAGAAGCACTAAAGGGGGACTAAAGGAGGACTAAAGGAGGACTAAAACAGGTCTAAAGGAGGACTAATGTAGTTAGGTCTTATGCAGAACTTAAAAAGGACATTTGTAGCTAATTAGAGAGTGTATTGTAGACCGTTATCAGAATTGGGACATGTGTAAGAACCTCTTGGGATGGTCTTATCTTGGGTCGGTCAGGTTGTAGTCTGTGGTCTGGTCTTAGGTCAGGTCTTGGTCCTGGTCCTGGTCTTACCTCGGTCTTCACAGATGGAGGAGGAGGAGGCAGTGGTTTCCCTTGTGGATGTCCTGCAGGAAGATGAAGAGCTGGAAGAAGAGGCCAGTGCAGTGTTAGCAGCAAGTGACGCTGACCACTGTTCATACAGCCAGGTATCTGACCTCTGACCCCTGCTCCTACAGCCAGGTATCTGACCTCTGACCCCTGCTCCTACAGCCAGGTATCTGACCTCTGACCCCTGCTCCTACAGCCAGGCATCTGACCTCTGACTCCTGCTCCTACAGCCACGTACCTGACCTCTGACCCCTGCTCCTACAGCCAGGTACCTGACCTCTGGCCCCTGCTCCTACAGCCAGGCATCTGACCTCTGACTCCTGCTCCTACAGCCACGTACCTGACCTCTGACCCCTGCTCCTACAGCCAGGTACCTGACCTCTGACCCCTGCTCCTACAGCCAGGTACCTGACCTCTGGCCCCTGCTCCTACAGCCAGCTACCTGACCTCTAACCCCTGCTCCTACAGCTAAGTATCTGACCTCTGACCCTACAGCCAGGTACTTGACCTCTGACCCTACAGCCAGTAGCTGACCTATGATCCCTGTGTGGTTGCCAGGGTTACGTGAAGCGCCAGGCCCTGTATGCGTGTGGGACATGCTGTCCTTCAGGGGGCGCTGCAGCAGGAGTGTGTTTGGCCTGTTCTTACAAATGTCACGAAGGACACCAGTTGTACGAGCTCTACACCAAGAGGTGAGACACCAGCTGTACACCAGGTGAGACAGCAGCTGTGCATTATGTGAGACACCAGCTGTACACCAGGTGAGACACCTCTGCTCCATATACACATTATGTTAAAAAAAAATATTTTTCAGGAACTTTCGCTGCGACTGTGGAAACTCCAAGTTTAAGGACTTTTCCTGCAAACTGAACCCTGTGAGTACTAATGCTAATGCTAATACTAATGCTAATACTATTGTTAATACTAATGCTGATGCTAATACTGATGCTAATACTACTGGTAATACTAATGCTAATACTATTGTTAATACTAATGCTGATGCTAATACTGATGCTAATACTACTGGTAATACTAATGCTAATGCTAATACTACTGGTAAAACTTATACTACTGCTAATGCTAAAACTACTGCTACGACTACTACTACTGGTACTGCTCTGCACTGCATTTCCCATCATCCTCTGTTTCAGGACAAACAGGAAGTGAACTCTGCCAACAAATACAGCCACAACTTCTATGGACTTTACTGCACCTGCAGCCGACCGTATCCAGACCCAGAGGACCAGGTGAGAGGGGGACCACGTGAGAGGGGCACCTGGTGAGAGGGACACCTGGTGAGAGGGACACCTGGTGAGAGGGGCACCAGGTGAGAGGGGCACCAGGTGAGAGGGGCACCAGGTGAGAGGAGCACCAGGTGAGAGGGGCACCAGGTGAGAGGGGCACCAGGTGAGAGGGACACCTGGTGAGAGGGACACCTGGTGAGAGGGACACCTGGTGAGAGGGACACCTGGTGAGAGGGGCACCAGGTGAGAGGGGCACCAGGTGAGAGGGGCACCAGGTGAGACCTGGTGGGGCACCAGGTGAGCGCGGCACCAGGTGAGCGGGGCACCAGGTGAGAGTGGGACCAGAGACCTGTTTTGATCGCTGTCCCTGTTGCAGGTTGAAGACCAGATGATCCAGTGTGTACTGTGTGAAGACTGGCTTCATGGACGGGTGAGTTTAGACTGGCGTGTAAAGACTGGCGTGTGGAGACTGGCGTGTGGGGACTGGCGTGTGGGGACTGGCGTGTGGAGACTGGCGTGTGGGGACTGGCGTGTGGAGACTGGGTGTGGAGACTGGCGTGTGGGGACTGGCGTGTGGGGACTGGCGTGTGGAGACTGGCGTGTGGGGACTGGCGTGTGGAGACTGGCGTGTGGAGACTGGCGTGTGGGGACTGCCGTGTGGGGACTGGCGTGTGGAGACTAGCGTGTGGAGACTGGCGTGTAGAGACTGGCGTGTAGAGACTGGCGTGTAGAGACTGGCGTGTGGGGACTGGCGTGTGGAGACTGGCGTGTGGAGACTGGCGTGTGGAGACTGGCGTGTGGAGACTGGCGTGTGGAGACTGGCGTGTGGAGACTGGCGTGTGGGGACTGGCGTGTGGGGACTGGCGTGTGGGGACTGGCGTGTGGGACTGGCGTGTGGAGACTGGCGTGTGAGACTGGCGTGTGGAGACTGGCGTGTGAGACTGGCGTGTGGAGACTGGCGTGTGGGGACTGGCGTGTGGAGACTGGCGTGTGGAGACTGGCGTGTGGAGACTGGCATGTGGAGACTGGCGTGTGGAGACTGGCGTGTGGAGACTGGCGTGTGGAGACTGGCGTGTGGAGACGTGTACAGATGCAGTTCTGTCTTTTAGCACTTGGGGGCACCGGTCCCAGAGTCTGTGGAGATCCACGAGATGATCTGTGAGTCCTGCATGAATCAGAACCTGTTCCTCTGGACCTACGCCAACCACTACGCAGGCAAGTCCTGTCCTGTCCTAGTCCTGTCCTGGTCCAGTCCTGGTTTCATTGTACTCTCTTGTCTTTACTTTCAGAATATGAAATTAAATCTGATCCGGATCAGACAGAGGATCCAGAGGAGGTGAGTTTGAATATTTGGTATTTATTTGAATGGAACAGTGTGTAATCCACAAAACTGTTAAATAATTTTGGAAATCACAACTATTATTAGTATTATTAGAGCTTCATGGATGTGGGGGCGGGGCATGTGTCTCAGGTCGGGGGTTCACACTTTCTGTTTCCTGTTTTTTTTTCAGGACTCTGAGGACACTGAGCCTAGAGGCAAACGAGCTCGCTGTGACGGGGCGGAGCTGAAAGAGGAGGAGCCCAAAGGGGCGGAGCTTAAACAGGAGGAGGCCAAAGGGGTAGAGCTTAAACAGGAGAAGCCAAAAGGAGCAGAGCTTAAACAGGAAGTGTCTGAAGGGGCGGGGCTTAAACAGGAGGATCCTAAAGGGCCGTGTCGACTGAAGAAGCTGCAGGTGATTGGACAGAGCAGGCGCCAATCAGGAGCCACATTCTGGCCCTCGGGCTGGAGGTCCCGCCTCTGCACATGCTCAGACTGTCAGGTAACGATGACCACACACTGATTCATGAACACATGAATCCTGACTCTATTCATGCGTTCACAGAAGCTGCTGTCGGAGGCGGGAGCTCTCTTCCTATTGGACGAAGGAGACACGGTTCTGGCCTATGAGACGAAGGGGAGGAGTCTAGAACGGACCAATCAGAGCACAGACCCTCTAATGTCGGCACTAGACCGACTGAACCGAGTCCAACAGCTGGAACTGATCCATGGTAAGTCCTGGTCTTGGACCTGGTCCTACCACCTGCTGGTGAAAGCCAGATCCCTCACACCTCTTGAAGCTCAGCAAGGCAAGGCCTAGTTAGTACTGTGATGGGAGGCCTCTGGAAACACCAGATTCAGGTTCAACAACATTAAAAGTACAGAAATTAAACAAATAAAACAGTAAACAATTGTCACTGTGAAATCGATCGACTAAAACAGTTTCAAGCCCAATTATATCACCAGGTGATACAGTTGGGCAGCTGTGGCTGTAAAGCGCCAAACTGTGGCAATTGAGTCTGGTGTGAGTTTGAATGGTTGGCGGTGGTGGGAGGGGCCAATAGCACAGACTGGTTTCCTCGCTTCTGTCAATGTCCCCCAGGGCAGCTGTGGCCACAGTGGTAGTTTGGAGTGAATGAATAATTCTGTGAGGAGACTTTAGCGTCCAGAAAAGCGCTGTATTAAACTGATGCATTATTATTATTATTATTTTAGGATACAACGACCTGAAGACAGAGCTGAAGGATTTCCTCCAGACCTTCGCCTCCGAGGGAAAGGTTAGTGACATCACCTTGACGCACCTGGTCCATGTGACATCACCTGACACACCTGGTCCCTGCTGCAGGTCGTGACCCCTGACGACATCAGACAATTCTTCGAGCAACAACAGAACCGCAAACGACGACGAGCAAATGTTCAGATTTGAAACTCCTCAAGACGCCCTCACCTGGTCCAACTCTGACCCCTGACCCCACCCCCAAACCCCTGACCTCAAGCCAACCGTCTGTGACAAGTGAAATGTGATTGTTCTTTTTTAATAAAACAGTAAAGTTTTTGTCCCAGTGTGGAGTCAGTATGTTTTTGTGTGTGGAGTTCTGTTAGTATTAGATAGCAATATGGCCTACGTGCAGGACTCTACAAGGACTCTGATTATTTTGACTATGATGTGACTGTCTCTGTGTGAAACGTACGTCTTTCCATGTGTGACGTGACAATGACTATATAAACTGCACTGAGTGGATAGCTCTCTCGCCTCTCAGCAAGAAGGTCCTGGGTTCGAATCCCGGATGGACCAGGGCCTTTCTGAGTGGAGTTTGCGTGTTCTCCCCGTGTCTGCGTAGGTTTCCTCCGGGTGCTCCGGTTTCCCCTACCACTAAAAATATGTACAATAGGTCTGACATGTGCCTCCTGTACTGGCACCCCCACTCCCAAAAATAACAATTGTAAACCGCTTTGAGACTCCGATGTGCAGTGAAATGGCGGTATATAAATAAAGATTACTACTACTACTGACTCCATTCTGTCTGAGAGAAGGAAACAGAGTAAACCACTGGAACTTGAGAGAAACTTAAATAAACGTCCAGAGTTTGGCGCACCACGATTCGTCCCTGTCTGCTTCATCCCTGACAGATTTGGTGGAGGATGCACGGCTCAGTGTGTGCCATTCTCAGGATTGTTTTGAGGGAGTTTCCCTTGTTTTCTTTTTCTCGGCGTGAGAGAGCTGAGCGTATCGGGGGCCTGGGAGCGGTCCAGCAGGCTGGAGAGGCGACCGGCTCCGGGACTTTTTCTTTTTTGTGTCCTGTTTTTTGGACTGACTAAGCGTTTAAAATTGTTTTCCCATGTCCACATTCCGGGAATTTCTGACTTGTGATTGGTCTCTGCCGATGGAAACTAGTTCCCGGTACTAGTGAGCGCTGGTTCATGATCTAGAGACCCGGTTGGACGTGGAAAAGCTGATATTTGGACTTCTGACGGTGCCTGGCGCCCTGTTCGACAAAAGGTAAGAGCGGACACCTGTTTATTCAAAGTCTGCTAATTGAGTGAACTAAATTATGGTCTGTTTTGAGGTCCACCAAATGTCATATATCTATAGATCAGATTAGAATAAAAACAGGTTCGCTACCTGATAAGTGTTGGCCACAAGTGAAGGATCCATAAGTGTAAAGGCCATAAAGTGAAGGATCCTTAGTGAAACCATGGTGTAAACATAAAAGCAAAATGACTATAAGGTTGTGTTCCAGGACCAAGGGCACACACTGTACAGGGGCCACTGGACTGCGGGAGTGGACACTGAGAGCTCAGACCACAGGAGCCCAGCAACGCCCAACCAGGCACAGGTCACAGATCAAAGAGCAAAGGAAAATGCCACCTCCTTGCCCCTCCCCACGCCACTCCAGAACTGAGTGGGTGTGAGAGAGAGCGGGGTAGAGAGAGGTGTCTGGAGACGTGATGGTGGAGCATCAGGGAGAGACCTGGAGGAGAGTTGAGAGTGTGTCCAGTTGGTTTACATCACCACAGTGTGACCTTTGACACCTACAGGTGGTTCGAGGAGTCTGGAGACACAACCCCAAAATTCACACCACACACACACACACACACACACACACACACACACACACACACACACACACATTAACATTTACATATAGATACATGAAAAAGCAGAACATGAGAAAAAAGCATTTTAAAAGTTTACTCCAATGTAAACCAATATTTTTAATTGTCTATCACTTGAGTCTTTATTTGAAACAGTATTTTTTGAGACTAGAAATGTTCATTTGAATTCTATATTGTCATGGACTTAATTGACGTCTGTCCTGACACTTTTTATGTTTTGATTTTGTACTGTGTGAAGTAATTACATTGATTAGGATTAGATCTGATAAAAACACAAATTAGAGAAGTAAACTGAATCATTGCGCTTGCTTTTGTCTGAGGGACATTAGCAACAGCATGAATAGAAATTGTCTTTAAAGTAGAATCAAAATGACTTAACCATAGAAATCAACTACTGCATAACAAGCTGTGTACAGGAACTGTGACACTGCACCATTGACCAGAAGTGCATCGCAAAGAGCAACCCAAGTGACCTGAGTACATCTGGAGAGACCAAAACCATGGCTTGGACCCTGAAGAAGATGACAAAGTCTGGGATCGCGTCTTAAATTCAGACAGAAGACATGTTTTATTGTCGATGGTAGAGACAGCACGAACAACACGAACACAGAATGCAAGTGTATTATACAGAGCGGAGGCATGGAGACCTCCAATCAGCAGCTGCCACAGTGCCATGTAGCTTGGCCTTCAGATAGACAAAACAAGGGAAAAGTACTGGCTTCTGCACATTGATGAATGATGAGTTTAACTTTAACAAAAGTTGCTTCAAAGTGTTATGAAATCTCACAACCCTACTGATGTCCAAGATGACATCTCTCGAAATATGACCTGACCTGATGACGACTGAGACTCACCCTCAGGGGACCTTGAGGACCTGAGGACCTGAGGATCTGAGAGAAAAAACTGGGGAGTGATGTTTATATTTCTAAAATCATACATTGATGAGTGCTAAATGAGAGATAATCATGATTCTTTTGTTTTTGTTGTCCCTAGCTTCTGGACATATGATCTATTGGACACAGACATTTGCAGAACAAGAACCAGCCAATGAAAACGTTTATTGCCGATGCTATTGCTACAACCAGAACCACAACTGTGACAAATGCAACACATGTAAAGTATTCAGACATCTGACAGACAAAAACTTTGACTTTTTAGTCTGGGAGACTGAGCAACTGTTAAAATGTTTTAAAATGATAAAGTATGAGTATTGCAGCGTTTTATTAGATGTTAAATAGTAGTAAAAAAGTAGAATTTTCCTTTGTTTATAAACACATTTCCACATAAGAGTTAAAATAGTACCATACAATGTTATCCTTTTGATAGAAGCTAAAATATTAGAATCAGAATCATGTTACAGCCATCAAAAGTGACAGAAGTCACAAATTAGAAATATGCCTTGGCTCAAGCTGCAACCGAGCTTTGGAGTCAAAAACTAGAGAAATAGAATTAAATAAATGCATCAACCATAGATGCTTTCAAAAATAGAGATTATTTGTAGCCAGTGCTAATATCAAACGGTAAAAGGAGCATTTCCTTCAAAATATGTTCACAAGCATTTACTTCAAAAGTAGATAGTTAGTTTTATTAGATACTTGCCAAATTAACTTGTGTTCAAACATCTGTGAATGTTGACAATACAAAAGTTCATGAGTGTAGCCTCGACTAATGTAGCTTAGATTAATGAGATAGATTGGAACCAAGAGAGATTCAAAAGCATTTTGATGTATAGCACAGACACCATTGTAGAATAACTGACCCCAAACCTGCTAAAACAGATTAGCTCTTGTAAGGATAATACTAATTTGATTAAAGATGTACATGTCACAAATGTGAGGTTCTTTGATCAGCTTGATAAAACCCACTGCTGAATGACGACACAGTCTTGATCGGATAAGATTTATTTACAGAGAATAAATAAGGTTAAAAAAAGCCGGGCCTTATGGATTAAAAATCTGTACTAAAAAATCTAAAACCCCAGAGCCTTCGTCTCCCGGATTGTACTGTCCCGGGCCAGCTGTCCTTCCGGTAGTGTGCGTCCGCTCTCCCACGCCTCTGATCCTGCAGTCCCCAGGCCGTTGCGCATCTGTGGCCTGTGTCCCGCTGTGGAGAGGACCGGGGATTACACGCTGTCCAACACTGTTTAAAGTGCTCAGATCGTAGTGTGAGGATTCGTATACGTCCCTTTACTTATCTCATTCCCAGCGTTGTATGCCGCCTTGGCTCCGCTGGTCCCGCTGCTTTGGCCCGCCGCTTAGCCTCTCCAGAAGAGGGAAAAAGGGGGGAGGGAAAAAGGAGGAGGAGGAGGGAGGAGGAGGAGGAGGGGGGGGGGGGGGGGTAGGGCATATTTGGCTCAATAAAAGCAAATATGCAAACATATTTGTAAATAGATTAGAATAGTCTTAAACTACAGTGATTAGTAAAAGTAAAGTACACAGTACACATTAAAAAGTGAAAATAATACAGTGAAATAAGTGAAGTGTAAACAATTATCATTAGAATAAAAGTAGAGTAAGAAAAGTGAAATTAGCTTCTAATTTGAGACTCAGTTCGTTTTTGTCTGTGTTTTGACTGAATCTGCGGAGTTCTACTGTGTCCAATAGTTTGTTTGTTTTTATTTTTGTTTGTTTTTGTTTTTTGTTTATTTATTTACTTTTTTATTTTTTTTCCAGGATAGAGGGTAAAATCCACTGATATTGATTTGATGATTATGAGTTTAATGCATATATTTTCTTTGTTTTTAAATATTTTTTTAAAGTTTTTTATTTAGATTATTTTTATTTTTTTCTCACTTTATTGATTGATCAAATTGAGTGATCACATGTGATTATGTGATCAAAGGGGTGAGTGTTAGTATTAGATAGCACTATGGCCATACGTGCAGGACTGTACAAGGTCTATTATTTTGACTATGATGTGACTGTCTCTGTGTGACACGTCTTTCCATGTGTGACGTGACAATGACTATATAAACTGTGTATTGCCTTTATTCTGTCTGAGAGAAAGAAACAAAGGAAACCACTGGAACTTGAGAGAAACTTAAATAAACTTCCAGAGTTTGGCGCACCACGATCCGTCTCTGTCTGCTTCATCCCTGACAGTTCTCTTGCTCTCTTTGTGTCTGTGTAGGTTTCCTCCAGGTGCTCCGTTTTCCCCTACCACCAAAGACAGGTACACTAAGTCTGAATGTAATGAGTGAATGGATGGTGACCTTTGGGTGACCTCGGTCTGTAAAATGCGCTATATAAATAAACCCGACTCACTGTGTGTGGTCTGAGTCTAAATACTGTGTTCCCATGTGTGTACATACCATAGACTGTATACACTCCACAGATCTGTTAGATACCAGAGGTGGCGCCACACAGTGGCGGAGGAACAGGAGCACCTCCAACACTATATTATATTATTATAAATATAAGATGAATATAAATGTATATTTGGTGAAAGAACAGTGAGCACATAATACAACCTCAGATATGTGCAGTAATTGGTTAATCTACACAGAGCCTCTCGCTGTGATGTCATGGGGTCATGTGACGGACAGGTGTCTCAGGTGAAGCCCCGCCCCCTTCTCTGGTTTCATCCACTGAGGGTTTCATTTTATTCCACTGTTCAAGAACAGAAGAAAGGACCAGGCTCAAGAGCACAATGGAAGGTTAGTCCTGCTTTAGTCCAACTTTAGTCCTGGGTTAGACCTGCTTTAGACCTGCTTTAGTCCAGCTTTAGTCCAGCTTTAGTCCTGGGTTAGACCTGCTTTAGACCTGCTTTAGTCCTGTTTGTTTTTCAGATTCAAACATTACAAAAGTGAAACAGAGATTCAGGCTCCGAAACAAAGACAAGAGACATGAGGCCAGGTCTAAACCAACTCCAGACCCGGCCCCTAGTCCAGACCCAGTCCAGTCGGCCCCTGGTCCAGACTCTCTCTGGTCTCCGGTCTCTGGGTCTGGCTTTAGTCCGTCGAGAGCGGCAGATGATGATGTCCGGACTGTGTGAACAGGACCAGGACCAGCTGCACTCAGACCTGGAGAAACTGTGGGTCCAGATCCAGATCCAAGTCCATGGGATCTTCAGACCAGACTTCAGACCAGGTACAAAGTGTGAGACCAGACCAGACCAGTGACAGGACCAGTTTCTCTTACACTTGACAAAATGTTTGTGTAGTGTTAGTCCTGGTCCAGACCTGTTTCAGACCTGGATTTGTTCTCCTCCAGACATGCTCCGCGAGGCTGTACACTGCATCTTGGACCAGGAGGATTTGGACCGATCCTGGTTGGACTACCCTGCAGAGCTGGTCCCAGTGTGGAGACCAAGTCGCACTTTACACCGACACAACAGACTCCTGGAGAGGCTGGTTCAGTCCAGACTTAGACCAGAGACACAGACTGAACCAAAGACCACGACTGAGACCGGACCAGAGACCGGATTGTCCTCGTGTGTCAAACAGGAGGTGAGACATCTAGAGAACTTAGTCCCAACAACAGCATGTTTTATCTCTCTCTCTGGTCTCTCTCTCTCTGGTCTCTCTCGGATCTCTCTCTTTCTCTGGTCTCTCTCTCTCTGATCTCTCTCTTTCTCTGGTCTCTCTCTCTGGTCTCTCTCTGGTCTCTCTCTCTCTGATCTCTCTCTTTCTCTGGTCTCTCTCTAGTCTCTCTCTGGTCTTTCTCTGGTTTCTCTCTCTGGTCTTTCTGGTTTCTCTCTGGTCTCTCTCGCTGGTCTCTCTGGTCTCCCTCTCTGGTTTCTCTCTCTGGCCTCTCTCGCTGGTCTCTCTCTGGTCCGACATAAGTCTTCTGCTTTCAGTTGCTGAGATTGGCCCGTCTCCTCCTCTCAGACCTGCTTTTCGTTTCGCGCACTCTGATTGGCTCCTACCCAGGTCACATGGACATTTTGAACCACTTCCTGAAGCTTTACCACAACAGTTTCAGACTCCGCCTCCATGAGCTCGCTGACGCCTCATTGGAGGGCGACCGTGCCTACCTGCTGCTTTGGACCAATCACAGCTACCGACAGTGAGTACGCTACAGTCTGACCTCAGACCAGCAAGGAACTGTGTGCCTCATCACCCGATTACCCTTCTCTGGTCTTTCTCTCTGGTCTCTCTCTCTCTGGTTTCTCTCCCTCCAGTCTATCTCTCTGGTCTCTCTTTCTCTGGTTTTTCTCTATCTGGTCTCCCTAGTCTATCTCTGGTCTCTCTTTCTCTGGTTTCTCACTCTCCGGTCCCTCTCTCTCTGGTCTCTCTCTGGTCTCTCTCTGGTCTTTCTCTGTACTGTAAGATCTGGTATTTGTGGTTAAGTGTGTGTCTGCCTGTGTGTGTGTGTGTGTGTGTGTTTGTCTGTGTGTGTATATCTTACTTTGTGTGTTGATTCCTTGTGTTCTTTCAGAGAAGTGCTTCTTCATCCTGAGCTCAGACACAGACTGGACTCAGATCTTGGTCCTTTACTGAGTCCTGTGGTTCTGACCAATCTGAGGGACCAGCACCAGGTCCAAGTTCGGGTACCAGATCAGAGATCAGATCAGCGATCAGATCAGCGATCAAAGCAGAGACCGGACGACCAGAGACCGGACGACCATAGACCGGACGACCGGACGACCAGAGACCGGACGACCAGAGACCGGACGACCAGAGACCGGACGACCGGGCGACCAGAGACCGGACGACCAGAGACCGGACGACCGGACGACCAGAGACCGGACGACCAAAGACCGGACGACCGGACGGCCAGAGACCGGACGACCAGAGACCGGACGACCGGACGACCAGAGACCGGACGACCAGAGACCGGACGACCAGAGACCGGACGACCGGAGACCGGACGACCAGAGACCGGACGACTAGAGACCGAACGACCAGAGACCGGACGACCAGAGACCGGACGACCAGAGACCGGACGACCAGAGACCGGACGACCAGAGACCGGACGACCAGAGACCGGACGACCAGAGACCGGAAGACCAGAGACCAGACCAGGTCTCAGGTTCCCCAGTTGATTTTATCTGTGTGTGTGTGTGTGTGTGTGTGTGTGTGTGTGTGTGTGTGTGTGTGTGTGTGTGTGTGTGTGTGTGTGTGTGTGTGTGTGTGTGTGTGTGTGTGTGTGTGTGTCTGTGTGTGTAGCAGCGTGTGGGTTACATCCTCCTCCAGGAGCAGAGGAGCTGGAGGTCAGAGAGGTCAGAGGTCATTGACGGCTTCTGCTTCAGTCCTCTGGCTCTGGAGGTGATCCAGGTACACACTATACGCACACACACACACACACACACACATAGTCTGTCTCTATAGAACACTTCCCCCTGAAAGAAAACAGCGCTGGCCTGAACATCTAGCTGAACTTGTTTATGCTTACAATGTGACTCCACACTCGTCAACTCGTTACTCTCCCCATTATATGCTGTTTGGAGTTCAACCCCATCTTCCAATTGACGCACTGCTCGGGCAGGAAGAGGAGAAGGAAGAAAGTAAACATACTGACTGGCTCAGAATCCACAAAGAGCGACTTCAGAATGCACATGACCGAGCAAGAGAGTTTGCAAAAAGAAAAGCAGCAGAAAGAATGGCCCGCCAGAATGCAAAAGTTTACTGTCCATCTGTTGAAATTGGGCAATGTGTGTATCTGCGTCATCGTCCAATTGGCAGAAATAAGATTCAGGATGCGTGGTCATCAAAAGTATATAAAGTAATTGATATACAAGGCACGACACACACAGTTGTTCCTGTGAATGGAGGTCCATTAAGGAGAGTGCATAGGTCCAACCTCCGTCTTTGTGTAGGCCCTGTACCACCTCCAAGGCAAGAGACTCGCTGAAACTGATATAGACTCCGAAACTGAAACCAGTGACATTGACCCTGAATACATGATGGTAGAAAGACTCAATAAGCCAGATACCTGCAGAGACCAAACTGGAAGTGAGCAACTGTTGGAGAGTAACATAAATAACATTCCCAAGGATGTTTTACCTTGCTCCGAGCTGGAGGAACGGCCAGTACCAGCTCCCCGACAGAGGGTAGATCTAGCCCAAAAGATCATGCCTAGGCCTTCTCCACGAAGGAGTACTAGAAAAACAGCTGGACAGAACAGGAATCCATTTAACTTACCTGTGAGTGCTTGTAATAACACAGTGTCTTTCACGCCAGATGTACTGTCTCAGTTGTTAGTTGGTATGGTTCTGTACACCTCAGAAACAAAGGTTGATTTTTAGAAAGTCACCGAGACGTTGACTTCAGGCAGGGGAGAATGTAGCCGGGTCAAATAATAATAGGACGAACGGCAGATACTGTCCCCGGTTTGGCCAGTAGAGGGTGCTGTTACAGCGCGTGTGGTTGGGAGGTGTCAGGTGCTGCACGTGAGACGTTACCCTGGCAACTCCTTCAGAGACGTTGGATGGTGCGCTGGCAAGTTGTGGCACCAAAAACGGTAAATAGAGATAACAAAAAAGGATTTAATGATAAAATTATCTTTTTGTATATCTACTGCATTATATCTGATGATTTCTGCTCTATATATCTGTAGATCTGGTGTTGGTAGAAGGCATACATACGTAACACTGTCAGACCTGCGTGTATAAAGCCGTTGGTCAACGTTTTGGCGTGAGTTGACAGATCACTATGTTAGTTACATGTTTAAGGTTTATTTTAAATGGTTATTCATGAAATGTACTCACTATTTGCTTTATGCAGAGGGGAGAAAGACCACTGTTATATTCTCAGTTGTTCTGGATTTGGTTTGAGCTGTGTTCCTACCAGACTGAAAGTGAGTGCAGATTGTTAACTGATATTTCCATTTCCATTCTATAAATGAACATTTTACATGTATTTATTTTGTTTATTATAGTGAGCCTACACCAGTTGTTTTGTAGTCCACTACTGTTGTCTTGTCTTGTCTTATTTTTGAGAATGAAGTGTTTATTTTAATTTTATGTGAATTGAGTAACGTTGTTAAATAGAAAGAAAAGAAAAAGCCAAAAATACCTGAATTAATGCTGTCTTTCTCTAGAGGCAGTCGGAAATTAAAGAACCACAAAATCTTTGGAGCTTGTCTTGGGTACATTATTTTCCTGATTCAAAATAGTACCAACCACTATCATCTGGTGACATATAAATATATGAAGGCAGATATATATTTATGAAGGCACAATGCCGAAACGTCACACTTCCAATAAATTATTTTTAATTTGCAAGAAAGACGGTGTGCGGGAATCTTTCTCTCACATTAGGCGATACAGGCCTCTCCTACGCACTGTAGATATTGATGTGCGAATCCTTTCTCCATTCTTCCCATGAACAAAGGTACGGTATCATCGGCATACAGGATGGCAGTGGAGACTGAGGTCATTCATATGGCCCCAAAATGGAGCCCTGCGGCGCTCCTGAGGTGTAGTCTTCCAGTGGAGGCAAGAACAGAGTAATCGGTGGGAAAGCAGCAGGCAGTCTCTGTCGAATACTCACTCCTGAACCCAAAGTGTCCAGTGAGCTGCTCCGCTACAACTTTTTCATAAATGTTTGAGATAGAAGGGAGGATACATACTGGCCAGTAGTTGCACATTTGCTGTTTATCTGTCGACTTAAACATTGGCGTGATTATTCCAAATTTAGCATTGGGGAAGTCACTGTCTCTCATTGACTGGTTTATGGATTTAGAGATGGACATTTTGGTGTGATCTTTTCGGAATACACAGTCTAATCCATAAAAATCTTTTGCTTTACTGTTGTTTAGTTACCTAGGATGTGATCTACCTTTTATCATTTACTGGCGTTGGATCATTCACATCAGGAATGTCCATGATGTAGGGAATGGAGAGTGATTGTGATTATTTATTCACTGAATTAATACAATATTTGTTCGAATTCATCATCAGGGCGGCACTTTCATTTTCAGAGACAAACACAGACAATAAAAGTGTTGGGACAAGTGCTAACTCCTCAGCCGCCCGATAGTTTGAATGATTCTATGACTCAATCAGTAAATCACCATGACAAGAGTCTTCTTTCCTGCCCCCACCCCTTCTGTTCAAAACCTCTGTTCTCAAACTGCCGTCAGCGAAACTTCAGCTTCACTTTGTTGTGGAGAATCTGGACTTTGATTCTAGAGAAGAACGCTGCGCACTGATTGGTGGAAGAAGAGGGGCGGTTCTCTTCCACGCTCCGTTTGATCTTTCGAACGGAGGTGGCTGATAGGTCGCTTTTCAGGAAGAGGATCTGAGACACGTGCGCTGCGCTGAAGTCCGGGCAGGTCTGGATCAGAGAGACCAGTTCCAGCTGGACCAGGTCTGGATCCTGGAGTCTGAGGATCTCAGAGACCTGGTCCAAGATCCGCTGAGTCCAAGCACAAGCCCCGCCCTAAAGACAGAGAAAATCACATGAGTGCCCTTCTGTCTACGTATGTATTAACCTAAAATAAAAGTAATATTTATTTACAGCTTAATTACACCTTATTTACAATTAAAGCTGTCGTCTGTAACTTCAGTGTCGTCCACAATATGCCTTTTTTACTCTATTGTGTCTGAAAGAGCCCTGTGGGTTGACTGTACCTGTGCGGTGAAGAACTGGTGCAGTTTGAGGGCGTGGTCCTTCATACATCTGGCCCCACCCCCTTCCAGACTCCTCCCCCTGGTCTTCAGCAGAGTCTTCACGTAGCGCAGCGCCATGTCCTGGTGAAGGCGCGTCACTACGACCTGCAGCAAAAGTATTAATACCCCAGGAACTTCCCACTGTTTTCTCACGCCCATAAACAACGTAACACAAGTGTGAAGCAAAAGGTAAATGATCCATCTGCCCATTCTTCTCTGCATAACAGCTCCAGCTGAAGCACATGAGAGCGTTTGGGCTGCCGGCCGTGTCTTGATGGATTTGTAGTGTTTAATAGATTCATAGACATTTGTTTAACTGTTTTAAACTACATCTACCTCCCTGACCCCTGACCTCTCAGTAGGTCTGAACCAGGTCTGAACCAGGTCTGAACCAGGTCTGAACCAGGTCTGAACCAGGTCTGAACCAGGTCTGAACCAGGTCTGAACCAGGTCTGAACCAGGTCTTACCTGGCGACAGCTTGCTTTCAGGTCTTGCAGTTGGTCCAGTTCGTGTTTGAGAAAATCCAGGACTGAGTCCAGATCGAAGGTTTGGGATCAGAGTCCAGACATCAGGCTCTGAGGAGAGAGGACTGTGTACTATTATATAGTCCTGCACATGCACTGCACATGCACTGCACATGCACTGCACATGCGCCGGAGCAAAGACCTGCTTCTCAGACTCTACAGCTGCCACAGTGAAGCTAAGACACATCTACACAGACTTCAAGTTTATCTGCTTTGTCCTTGTACATATTGTATATTAAGTTAACAGATGTTTAGTTGTCCTCACAATATTATTATTATTATGTTATGATTATTTTCAGATTGTTACTTTAATGTTATTTTTATTTTTTATTGTGAAATACTATAGAGTATCATGCAAGGTCCTATTGAACCTTTCACATTGGGGGTTTCCTTGAGGGTGTTGTGGTGTTGTGCGTGTCTTCTTCACACCATACAACCTGCACAATTCAGCAATCACGGCACTCTCAAATTGTCTGCCTTGGTCTGAGTGTAAGCGTTCAGGCACTCCATATTTCATGAACCATTCTTTCAGTATGACTTTTGCAGTTGTGTCTGCTTTTTGATTTCTTGTAGGGAATGCTTGACTGAACTTAGTGAATACATCCGTGAGTACAAGTACATTCTCAAATCCATCACTTGATCGTTCTAGTACAGTGTAATCCACAGCAACAACTTCGAGAGGTCGAGTAGCAAGGAATGGAGTTTGTGGAGCATGAACCTTGGGTTGTGGCAACTTTGTTAAAATGCACCTCTGACAGTTTTTAATCCATTTCTCTACATCCTCATGCATACCATTCCAAAAGCATCTTTGCCTCAGGAGTCCAATTGTCCGTTCTATTCCTTGATGTCCCATTTGATTGTGTATGGATGTGAGAACTTTTTCCTTGAGACAGGTGGGCAACAAAAGCTGTTTATATTTTCCATGGTTTACATCTTCAACCTCGCGATATAAGAGTCCATCTTTTTCTCTGAGCCGGGGCCATTGTTTTAGAAGGGACCGTACAGGCATTGGTAGGCTTCTTCTCTCATGCCAGGAGGGTTTTTGTTTCTTTGCCAAGAGCTGTTTCAAAACTTTAAGAGTTGGGTCTGAGAATTGGAATGCTTGGAGTTCAGTTTTGGTGTAACTGGGAAGAGTGGGGGTGTTACTTTGGACTGAAGAACAGTCATTGTCTGAGTCTAAAGCTCTTAACTGTCTCACTCTACAATGGTCTACCCCTGCAGCAGCTAATTCAAAACCTAACTCAGTGCCTACCCTCAGGCTGTCACAAACAGCCTCACAACCGTCAAACTCTGCATCTGAGGATGGATCTGACGCTGCTACAGCTGGCTGTCGAGAAAGGGCATCTGCTGCAGAATTACAACGACCAGGCCGATACCTGACCTCAAAATCAAATACAGCTAACTGTGCCACCCACCTTTGTTGGATAGCCCCTAACTTTGCTGTGGACAAATAACAGAGGGGATTGTTGTCAGTAAAAACAGTGAACTTTGAACCCAAGAGATAACTACGAAACTTATCGGTTACCGCCCATTTTAACGCAAGAAGTTCTAACTTCATGCTACTATAATTTTTGTCATTCTTCTCTGCTCCTCTAAGCCTGCGACTGGCATAAGCTATGACTTTTTTCTTTCCATTTGAACTTGATAAAGAACTGCGCCTAAACCAAGGTTACTTGCATCTGTCTCAAGAATGAATGGCAGCTGGAAGTCTGCATAACCTAAGATGGGTGCACAGGTTAACTTGTCTTTGAGCAGTTGAAATGACTCTGAACATGCTGGAGACCAGGCTGTCTGGAATAACTGTTTGGCCTTAAATGGGGTCTTCTCCTTAATACAGTTATTAACAACATCATGAAGAGGTCCTGCTACTTGTGAAAACCCTTCAATAAACCGCCTGTAATAACTACAGAAACCAAGAAAAGAGCGAAGTTCTTTTACAGAGTTAGGAGGGGGCCATGACTTTACAACGCTAACTTTCTCAGGATCAGTACCTACACCCTGAGCTGAAACCAGATGGCCTAAGAACTTAACATTTGACTGGAGAAATCTGCACTTTTCAACTTTCACTTTTAAACCTGTATTTTTCAGTCTCTGGAGAACAGTTTCCAGCCTTTCAAGGTGTTCTTCAAAAGTTTTTGAGAACACGAGCAGGTCGTCCAAGTACACGATAACAATCTGGAAGATGAGGTCGCTCATTGTTCCTTGCATTAAGCGCTGGAAAGTTGCAGGTGCATTACATAATCCAAATGGCATACGTAGATATTCATATAAGCCGAATGGAGTGGTGAAAGCAGTTTTGTGCCTGTCTTTTTCATGGACTGCAACTTGGTGGTAACCACTTGCAAGATCAATGCTTGAAAAGAACTCTGCACCACTCAATGCGTCCAGACTTTCATCAATACGGGGCAATGGAAATGCATCACGTCTGGTTTTCAAGTTTAGCTTTCTGTAGTCCACGCATAGTCTTAGACTACCATCAGATTTGCAGACCAAAACTATTGGGGACGCATAAGAACTTGAACTTTCTTTGATAACACCTTTTCTTAGCAGTTCTGAGATGTGGTCTCTCACCTCTTTATACTGATTTGGTGGGATCCTTCTGTAAGGCTGGTTAATGGGGACCTCATCCAATACAGGTATCTCATGTTGGACGTTGTCTGTGTAGCCAAAATCTTCATCCTGCATTGCAAAAACATCTGCATACTTGAATAACAGTGCCTTCAATTCTGCCTGTTGCTCACTTGTACCACCTAAATGTAACTGCTCAAATAGGTCTTGGATGTCTTTGTCTGGTTTGTCTGTGCCTATTTTACTAACTGTTACTTCCTCATGTGACGCTATCAGCGTCACATGAGGAAATGTGACGCACATTGTGACGTTCAATGTGAACGTTGAAATTGAACTTCAAAAGGGTCACCTGTCTCAATACACTTGCATGGTGATAAATACCCTAGCCTAGATTTTCCTGGGAGCCACACATCATCAGGTGAGAAATTGATTACTTGGACTGGAAACACCGGACTATTAGCTGAGACAACAGTGGGCATAACAATAACACCACCAGGTAAGGAAAGATTGCCTGGCTCCAAGACTAGAGAGGATGCGTTGTCAGAGTCTCTCTTCGGGCCTCTTACATAAACTGTGGACACTGAAAGTGCAGGCAGATGGCAGTTGTTTTTTGTTGTTATCCGAGCCATAGCTGCTTTTTCCACCAGTTCTGCCTCTTGTACTTTGTGAACGGCCTCTCTCCATTCCGAATCCAGTTCTCCTCCAAGCACCGTCTCAAACTCTGTTAGTATCAACTCTCTGCACCGTTTTGCTATGTTCATTCCAATAATGCCTGGAGGAGATAGATCAGGCTCAGATGTTTCTGTTTTGTCCTCTTTTATGATCAGAAATCCACATTCAGGAATTGTTATTCCCATTACTTGGATATCTAACTCAACATACCCCAGGTATGGAAGTGGCAATTTGTTTGCAGCAGTGATTCTCAACCATTTGGATGTACAGATGATGTCTTCATCTTCCCCATCGAGACGGTTCCTGAAAAAGTTCTCACTCAACGTGCTAACATTGCTTCCTGAATCTATGACGCACTGGAGGGGAACGCCACCTATCTCAATGTTTACCATGGGGCACTTTCCCACAGCATTTCTTAAAAAGCGCTTCTTGGTTAAAATTTTTGCGGAGCCCTCTGACTTTCCTCGCATTGCTTGGCTCATAGCAATCGAGGGATCTGGTTTCCCTGTACCGCAGATACATTTTGGCTTGAGTGTGTTTGAGCTTTGCGAGCCGGACACTGCCTAGCCATGTGTCCAACTCCCTCACATCTTAGACAGATTGGCTGGCCATCATCAGTATATTTGGGGGTTACTTTTGGCCTAGTGGTCATGTTCTGAACTGCTTTATTGGTCTTTAGCTCTCGTACCGCAGTGGTTAGCTCTCCAATAGCCTGACCTTGCTGGGCTATTATTTTTACTACTTCTTGCAGTGTTGAGGCCAAGTCATGTTCAACTTTGTGGTCAGACTTAACATTTAAAGGATATTCATTTAGAGTTTCTCCAACAAGGGGTCTGCTTCTTGCTATATTTGAAGCTCTGCTGTGATCCTCCAGGCTCCACATAAGGGCTTCTTCACGGACAGAGATCAGACTGGACTGTGGTCTCTCTCTGGTAAGTCTTCGAAGCTCACGACGGAGGGAAGAATCACGAACCCCTTCAATGAACTGGTCACGTATCGCAAGCTGTGGGTCACGACATTAGGAGAGGTTAAAAGGGCAGAATTCAACAATTGAGAGAGGGCATGGGAATAATTCCGCAAATCTTCTCCGTCAGCTTGTCTGCGTGCATAGAATGCATGTAACAACTGTGGTGTTGTACGCTTCTCTCTAAATGCTTCACGCAAGTACAAAAACAAATCTTGGGTTTCAACATTTTGTCCATATGTACGAAGCTTAATCTCATCTAATGCAGAACCTTTTAAATGTGAAAAGATAAAGTCTACTTGATCTCTGTCCCTTAGACCTCTCAGACTTATAGCCCGCTCAACTTCTTCAATAAACTCATCTACGGAGTGGGCATCTTTCCCTGGATCACCATTAAATGGCACAATTTGCTTCTCTCTTGGTACATATACAATAGACCTTGTTTGTGAATCACCCAAAGAACCTATACTTGAAATCATTGCATCATGTTTTTGAGTCAGTTCATTTAACTTTCTTTGTAACTCTAATAATTGGTTACCACTCTCTACAAGAGGTTCAGCCGAATCACCTCTGACATTACTAGGGCCAGGAAGATGCATCTCAGGTCTGCTCTCTTCGTCCATCATCTTCTAGTCCTCACGTCCTTCGTAAGCGTTGCAGTGAATCACTTGCAGTAGTATACTCAGGGTGAACCTCTTCACCACTACTGTTGTCTTGTAATAATGTCAAAACATATAAATATATCTCTTTAAAAGAGCCAATAATACCAGGAAATCCCACTTCTGACACCAAAAATGCTTGTCACCAGATGATAGTGGTTGGTACTATTTTGAATCAGGAAAATAATGTACCCAAGACAAGCTCCAAAGATTTTGTGGTTCTTTAATTTCCGACTGCCTCTAGAGAAAGACAGCATTAATTCAGGTATTTTTGGCTTTTTCTTTTCTTTCTATTTAACAACGTTACTCAATTCACATAAAATTAAAATAAACACTTCATTCTCAAAAATAAGACAAGACAAGACAACAGTAGTGGACTACAAAACAACTGGTGTAGGCTCACTATAATAAACAAAATAAATACATGTAAAATGTTCATTTATAGAATGGAAATGGAAATATCAGTTAACAATCTGCACTCACTTTCAGTCTGGTAGGAACACAGCTCAAACCAAATCCAGAACAACTGAGAATATAACAGTGGTCTTTCTCCCCTCTGCATAAAGCAAATAGTGAGTACATTTCATGAATAACCATTTAAAATAAACCTTAAACATGTAACTAACATAGTGATCTGTCAACTCACGCCAAAACGTTGACCAACGGCTTTATACACGCAGGTCTGACAGTGTTACGTATGTATGCCTTCTACCAACACCAGATCTACAGATATATAGAGCAGAAATCATCAGATATAATGCAGTAGATATACAAAAAGATAATTTTATCATTAAATCCTTTTTTGTTATCTCTATTTACCGTTTTTGGTGCCACAACTTGCCAGCGCACCATCCAACGTCTCTGAAGGCGTTGCCAGGGTAACGTCTCACGTGCAGCACCTGACACCTCCCAACCACACGCGCTGTAACAGCACCCTCTACTGGCCAAACCGGGGACAGTATCTGCCGTTCGTCCTATTATTATTTGACCCGGCTACATATATATCATAAGTATATCTGATATATCTGAACGTTGCAGATCTTTAATCTACTTACTTTACATTTGCATTGCTTATATACCCAAATAAGATTGTAATGCATGTTTTACAGTCCATCAGTAAATACACACCAACTACAGCAAGATGCTTCTGGTCCTTTATTGAAGACTGTTCACTATCTGTAAATCTAGTTCACTCACACTAGATTATCACTCCATCAAACCTGTATCTGTAGAGCACATTTAAAACAGCCTAGGCTTACCAAAGTGATGTACAGACAGTGACAAAAAAATAATTATATATATTTATATATATATATTATATTCTAAAGGCTCTCTTCTCTGGTATTGTTCAGGGGGCGGGACCAAAAGTGGAGGTAGTTGGGGACCACTGGTCTAAACTTTCATTTGGTCAACTTCAGAGAGGCACATGGTTCTGAATACTATGATTCTTTCACATTTCATGTCTTGGATGTCGAGCTGGTCCCAGGACCATATGTCGGTCCCAGGACCATATGTCGGTCCCAGGACCATATGTCGGTCCCAGGACCATATGTCGGTCCCAGGACTCCACATCTGCGATTTAACGTTTAATTCAGTGGTCCTTTTTAAAACCGGGTTCAAACAACTTTTTTTCCACATCCGACATAAATTAGCTGCTACTCCCGTCCCTGTAAAAATACAAACCATATTAATGTGTAGCAAAGTGCAGACTCTGACTTTTGATCTTTTTATTCTTTCTCTCGTTAACTTTCATAATTACAAAGTTTTTTTTAAAGTGATTTCACCAAAAACAGTAGCGTCATGTTACAGTGTTTAAACACGGGACACAACCCTGTTCCCATGGCAACGGCACAAATAAAACCGTAAAAGGATAAAAGCCTCTCAGCGCGCGGTAAGCTAACCGTCACTTACAGTATTTAAAATATTTGCACAGTCTCCAACAGCAGCGTCTGAAACATTCTAACAGCAACAAAAGTGACATTTTAAAAAGTGGCGATAATTTGATAAAGTTTTGATAAAGTAAAATATGTGATTTAAGAATCTTTAGTGTCGACTTCGCCCCAGTCCTCGACCATCTCCTGATACTAGTGTTATCAGCTGCTTATGTGAGCGGGATGTAGCCTTAGAGTTAGCTTTAGCCGTAGCATTAGCCGTAGCATTAGCCGTAGCATTGGCTGTAGCAGAGTCCACCGGGATAAGGTTCAGATCGAGACTTATGTTTCTTCAACTGATCCGGTCCAGACCTGGTTCAGGTGAAGTGGGTCAGGTTTAGGTCAAGGTCGAGTTCAGGGGAGGGGGGGCTGCTCGGGTTGGAACTTGTTGACGACAGCTTCACAGAATCCGAGTCCTGGAACCAGAAAGAACAAAGAACCTGTTGATCTGAGCAAAAAGTCACAGCTGTAGGAGGGGTCAGAGGTCAAACCCAGAGGGAGGGGTCAGCAGTCACACACAGAGGGAAGGGTCAGAGGTTAAGCACAGGGGAGGGGTCAGAGGTCACACACAGGGGTCAAAGGTCATACACAGAGGGAGAGATCAGGTCACACACAAAGGTCAGAGGTCAGACTACTCAGGCCCAGTCCAATCTACATCATGGACAGATTAGAACTCACCTCCAGATCAGGATCCAGCTCCAGCCGAGAGGAGACTCCGCCTCCCAGATCTGCACCAATCAGGAGACAGCACAGTGAGACAGACCAATCAGGTGAGGCTAGTGTGGGAGCAAGGTTAGAGGAGGAGTTAGGGGCGTGGCTTTACCTGAGGTCCTGTGCTGTTTGCTGCGTCTGGATGCAATGGACACTGGTCTGGAGCGAAGCATCGGCTCCTGCTCCTGAGGAGAAACACTCTGAAAGGACACAGGTCAACGGTCAGACCACAAGTCAGACCAGGGTAAGGTCAGAGGTCACTCACCAGCGGCAGGTCCTTCAGGATCTGCATCCCGTCTCCTGGTCCCATGTGTGAGATGTGGTTGAAGTTCATTGGTCCTGAGATCATCTTAGAGCGAAGGTCTGGGTCCCTGAGCATGTCCCTGCAACACATACTGTACTGTAGTACTGTAGTACTTTATACATGTACTAGTATTGTAGTACTTTATACATGTACAGTACTGTAGTACTTCAGTGGCAGCAAGTCCTAAGTATCTCTGAAACAGTTGTAGTTTTGTGATTTGCAATTGATATTTTTTGTGATTTTTTTCTGTCTGAGATGTTGCTGCAGTACAGTGTTCATGGTAAAAATCCACTGGAGGAATGATTGCTAACTTTAAAACAATTCTAACAAAGAACATTTTACGTTGAACTAGAGCAGAGAAAATGGTCCGAACCCAGCGGCTCCATCTCTGCTGCTGTGACCTGAGGGACTGTGGCATTTTATTACTATTGTTACTGCTTTTAGAATCATCTATTTATTTGTTTTGTTTGTGTTGATGCATGTGTTTCTGCTGCTACTGGACAAATGCATTTCTAATACGGGGATCAATAAAGTATCTATTTATCTAGTACTGTAGTCCTCTGTCAAGTCGTAGTAACAGTAGTAGCAGTAGTAGTAGTAGTAGTAGTAGTAGCAGTAGCAGTAGTAGTAGCAGTAGTAGCAGTAGCAGTAGTAGTAGCAGTAGTAGTAGTAGTAGCAGTAGTATTACCTCCTCTGCTGTTGACGTTCTTCTTCTGGAAGTTTAAACAGAAATTTTCTTTTGCTCCGCGTTCGAACCATGAGCTTCCTGCTACTCTCCGTTACCCCCGGCAACAACAGGTCTCCCTCTCCCCAGACACCTCCCTCTGTAAGACACACAGTGATGTTTGGAACAGTCCAGGACACATCACCCCCTCCCCAGACGCCTCCCTCACCTGTTTTCTGGAGGTAGATGAGTCTGTGAGGATCAGAGTTGATAAGATTCAAGGATCCATCAGTGTTTAAGGGACGCAGCTGCAAAAGACAAAACAAACTCGTCTCTGGTCCGGTCTCTGGTCCGGTCTCTGGTCCGGTCTCTGGTCCGGTCTCTGGTCCGGTCTCTGGTCCGGTCTCTGGTCCGGTCTCTGGTCCGGTCTCTGGTCCGGTCTCTGGTCCGGTCTCTGGTCCGGTCTCTGGTCCGGTCTCTGGTCCGGTCTCTGGTCCGGTCTCTGGTCCGGTCTCTGGTCCGGTCTCTGGTCCGGTCTCTGGTCCGGTCTCTGGTCCGGTCTCTGGTCCGGTCTCTGGTCCGGTCTCTGGTCCGGTACCTTTCTGACGGGAATGGTCTGAATCCAGTCTGACGTGTGCAGGTCGTAGATGTCGACTCCATACTCGCTGTAGACGGTGAGATGAGCCGAACTGGAGCCTGAGGCGAGAACAGGTCAGAGGTCAGCGGTCAGAGGTCAGCGGTGAACCCTGGGGTCAGCGGTCAGAGGTGAACCCTGGGGTCGTGGGGTCAGGTCATAGGTTAGGTGTTCGGGGTCACTCACAGAAGGCTGTAGGGGTGGCGGCCCACATCAACTCCCGGGCCCGTGACCTCTTGCCCTGGTGGGTCACATAGATCCCGGTGTGACTGAAGCAGAGCAGGATCTCGTCAGACTGGACCAACGCAGCGGCGTGCATCGCATCTAGGGGCGTCTGGGACAGGAAGACCATACTCGGGTCCTGAGGCCAGACCAGGGACACAGGACTGGACTCTCCCTGCAGGGCAAGCAGCGCAAAGCCCCCGGGAAAACCCACACAGACTCGGTCCAGGACCAGACCAAGCCACTGCACGTGACCGGGCGCCTGCACAGCCCACAGCAGGCGGTAGTACGGCTTCGACCGTGACAGCTCGAAGAACTGGACCTGAGGAGAGACCAGACTTAGACCAGGTTCTGGACCTGAGGAGAGACTGGTCTGAGACCAGGTTTTAGACCTGAGGAGAGACTGGTCTGAGACCAGGTTTTAGACCTGAGGAGAGACTGGTCTGAGACCAGGTTCTGGAGCTGAGGAGAGACTGGACCAAGACCATTGTGGAATCTGAGCTGCTTGTTTTGGATAAATAGTAATTACTCTGATGTTGGTTCTGACCCACATTCATAATAATCACTCTCTCACGTCTCTCACATTGATATTTATATTAAAGGCTTTGTTTTTTGTTTTGGAAAACTTCCAGGTTACAGATTGCAGTCTCTGGACCAGAGGAGCACAGCTTTAGACCCCGTTCAGACGCAGACCCAGACCTTCTGCTTGACGGCGGTGACGAGGCAGGACATCCCGGTGGGTCTGGAGCCCGTGGTGCCCGTGGTCATGGCCTGGCAGTTTTTGGTCTCCGTCAGTTTGATGTCGAATCCGGACTCAGAACCGTCGAGTTCGGACCAGGACTGGAGATGAACTTGTTTAGTCCGACCACAGACCAGGACCACCAGGTTCTCCTGAGGGACCAGTTCCACCTGGTGGACTCTCTTAGCGTCTGCAGCTCGAACAATCACTGAGGAGACAGGCGTATACTGAGACATGTATACAGAGACATGTATACAGAGACATGTATACAGAGACATGTATACAGAGACATGTATACAGAGACATGTATACAGAGACATGTATACAGAGACATGTATACAGAGACATGTATACAGAGACATGTATACAGAGACATACTGAGACAGTTTCAATCAAACAAAAGTGAACTCACCGTCTCGACTGAGCTCCACCACAAACAGAGCGTCCTCTGTGCCCAGGACCACACGCTCCTTATCTGCAACAGTTTATATCAGTCTGTGTCACAGTCTGTATCACAGTCTGTGTCACAGTGACATACGTAAGATGGCGGATGTCCCTAATGTTAA
Organism: Knipowitschia caucasica; assembly: GCA_964034765.1. Classification (NCBI taxonomy): domain Eukaryota; kingdom Metazoa; phylum Chordata; class Actinopteri; order Gobiiformes; family Gobiidae; genus Knipowitschia; species Knipowitschia caucasica. The sequence continues at coordinate 6,521,482 of OZ035839.1, forward strand.
AGTCCTCAAAAACTCAGACGTTCTGACTCAATTGTGTTCATGAGCTTCTAGCTTGGTATTTTGATCAAAGATAACCTGTCGAATCCAAATAACCCGAATCCAAACAGAGAAGCTAACAGCAGAATTTCCTCAGAGCTCCAACATTCAGGACCGACAGCTCTCAACAGCTGGTGGACATAAGCAAGATGTTGAACATGAGCTGGTGGACATACATAAGATGGTCGACGTAAGCTGATGCACATACAAAATATGATGGACATACATGAGATGGTGGACATAGATAAGAGGGTGGACATGAGCTGGTGGACATACCCAAGATGGCAGCGGACAGCGTGCTCTTGATCATGGGCAGTGAGGGGTCGTACACCTCTAGGGGGCGCTGCACGGGGCGATGGATCATTTGGTTCTGCTTCAGCAGAACGTGGAGACTTTCCAGAACCTTCAACCACTTTCTCTGCTCCTGCTCCGAGTCCACCAAGACCAGGACCGAGACTGGGCCAAGACCGGACTCTGGAGACCCCACCTGGAGAGACCAGAGACAAGTCTTAACCAGAACTAAACCTGGACTAAACCTTCAACCTCTGCTCCGAGTCCATGAACAGAGACCAGACCAGATCTACCCCAGGTGTAGACCACGTGAAATCCAGGTCTAACCCAGGTCAACACCAGGTCTACACCAGGTCTACACCAGGTCTACACCAAGTCTACACCAGGTCTACACCAGGTCTACACCAGGACTCACCTGGACCTTGAAGATGCAGGGGACATCTTTGCGAGGCGCATGGATTACATCAGACTGAAGCACCGAGCAGACCGAGAAGAACTCATCCCTGAAACCAGAGACGATGATGTTGAATTCTAGCTCGAAGGTCAGCTCTAAGGTCAACTCTAAGGTCAGCTCTAAGGTCAGCTCTAAGGTCAGCTCTAAGGTCAGCTCTAAGCTCACCTCAGGTCGAGCACCATGGAGGCGGAGTTTCCTGGTTGAGTGGATTTTGCTTCTGGAACGTCGTAGAAAAACAGCCGTGCGTCCGACACCACAGCCCACACCCTCTGCCAGCCACGCTTCACCCCTGAGGGTTTAGGCACCTGAGACCAGAAACCAGGACCAGGTGAGGACTGGGAACTAGGACCAGGTGAGGACAAGAAGAGACCCCCCCTCCCCAACTCACCCGCACATAGCCCTTGTAGGCCGTCCCGATGCCTCTCTGGAGGTCGACGCCCACTGGTCGATGCTCCGTTGGGATTGGACAGATCTGAGGGGCGTTGTCTCGGCAGGTCACATGACACACAAATGAGCAGACTGAAAAAACAGGTTTCCATGGAAACTGTCACAATAAAGTGCTGAACATTCAGTACAGCGCCCCCTGTGGTCAGTGTTATAGTGTTGGTCTAAATGAGTTTAAATGGAACAGGGCTCTGAGCTCAAAGCATCTGCAGTACTTTGGTGAAATGTTTTTTTCAGATTTACTTTTCAGAGTCCAAACCCAGTCCAACCCTGGCCCATGCCCAGTCCATGCCCGGTCTTACCCTCGCAGCCGTAGCCCTGCCTGGTGAGGCCGATGACCAGAGCACTGCAGTGGGAGCAGTGAGGAGGAGAACTGAAGGTCTTCAGGCTGAGCTGGTGCGAGCGCGGCTTCAGGACAGATATATATAATATTAATATTATAGAGAGTACAACGCAATGTACGAGAAACAGCTCGTACCTGCAGGGGGGCGTGGTCTGGGACAGGGGGGGCAGGTCTTACAGGCGGTGATGTCACTTCCTGTTGCTCAGGTGACGCAGGTGAAGGGGGTGTGGTCTCTTTGGGCGAGGAGTCCAGGTCTGAAGGCTGGGACACAGATGCATCATCAAAATAAAACAGGACCAAGACCAGGACCTGAACCCAGGCCTCAGGACAAACACTCACTTTGAAGCTGAGGTCTGGTCCCACAGGAGAGGTGTTGAAATACTCAAATATGGAGTCCTGGAAGTCCAACTGTAGACCTGCACCAGAGACCAGGTTTAGCCCAGAGACCAGGTTTAGCCCAGAGACCAGGTTTAGACCAGAGAGAGACCAGGACTCACCTGAGGACCGGTTCTGGTCCAGCTCCTGCTGCAGACTCTGCAGTTGGTCCTGAGTTTGTTTATTGTTTTGCTCCAAATCTTTGACTTTACTGAAACAGAAGAAGAGACATGACCTCTGACCCTCAGTGACCTCTGACCCTCAGTGACCTCTGTCCCCTGTGACCTCTGACCTCTCCAGGCGGTTGCAGTGACCTTTGACCCTCCTCAGTTCTTCCAGTAGCACTTGTTTTGCTTTGATCTCTGAGTCCAGCGCAGACTGCAGCTCGAGTCGCATCGACATGTCCAGCTTCTGAGAGCGCCGCAGCTTCCACAGGGGGTCCTGCTGTACACATTATATATACTGTTATATATACGTCCACAGGGGGTCCTGCTGTACACATTATATATACTGTTATACTGTATATACGTCCACAGGGGGTCCTGCTGTACACATTATATCAGAATCAGAATCAGAATCATTTTTATTGCCACGTAAGTAACAGGAGGTCACAGACTTGGAAATTGCTTTGGCTCAGTGCAACAGTCAGAAAGAGATAATAAAAATAAGAATAAAAAACACTTCTAAAGAATAAATTTAAATTTAAAATAGAGTTACAGTTACTATTTACAATATACAAGTGCACATGGTGCACACAATGTAAGGTGACAGCAGTACAGTGAAGTAAAGTGACGTATGATGGGCAGTAAAGTGACTTTATAAAGGGCGGGGGGACAGGTTAAGAAGTGTTCAAGAGTCCAACAGCAGAGGGGAAGAAACTGTTCTTGTGGCGGGAGGTTCTAGTCCTGATGGACCGCAGTCTCCTGTCTGAGGGGAGTGGTTGGAATAGTCCATGTGCAGGGTGAGAGGGGTCGGCTGTGATACAACCAGCCCGGCCTCGAGCTCGGGCGACGTACAGGTCCTGCAGCGATGGAAGGCTGCGGCCGATCACTTCCTCTGCAGAGCGCACAATGCGCTGTAGTCTCTGTTTGTCCCTGACTGTGGCTCCAACGAACCACACGGTGATGGAGGAGGTGAGGATGGACTCGATGATGGCCGTGTAGAACTGCACCAACATCTGTGCAGGCAGCTTGGCTTTCCTGAGCTGCCGCAGGAAGTACATCCTCTGCTGGGCCTTCTTGATGAGGAGCTGATGGTCGGCTCCCACCTGAGGTCCTGGGTGATGGTGGTGCCCAGGAAACGGAAGGACTCCACAGAGGTGATGGGGAGTCCATCACGGAGGGTGGGGGCGGGGGGACAGTGCTCTTCCTGAAGTCCACAATAATCTCCACTGTCTTCTGGGCGTTCAGCTCCAGGTTGTTACCACTGCACCAGGACACCAGCCGGTCCACCTCCCTCCTGTAGGCAGACTCATCGTTGCTGGAGATGAGTCCAATGAGGGTGGTGTCGTCCGCGAACTTGATCAGCTTCACGGAGTCGTGGCTGGAGGTGCAGTGGTTGGTGTACAGGGAGAAGAGCAGGGGAGAAAGAACACAGCCCTGTGGGGCTCCTGTATTTATAATCCGAGAGTCCGAGACATTCTTCCCCAGACGCACTCGCTGCTTCCTGTCCGTCAGGAAGTCAGTGATCCACCTGCAGGTGGAATCGGGCACGTTGAGCTGGGAGAGCTTGTCCTGGAGCAGGGATGGCAGGATTGTGTTGAAGGCAGAGCTGAAGTCCACGAACAGGACCCTGGCGTAGGTCCCCGGGGAGTCCAGGTGCTGTAGGATGTGGTGGAGGGCCAGGTTAATGGCGTCGTCTACAGATCTGTTGGCTCTGTAGGCGAACTGCAGGGGGTCCAGGAGGGGGGAGGTGAAGGACTTGAGATGGGAGAGAACCAGGCGTTCAAATGACTTCATGACGACAGACGTAAGTGCTACAGGTCTGTAGTCGTTGAGTCCTGTGATCCTGGGCTTCTTCGGGACGGGGACAATGATGGAGGATTTGAAGCAGGCCGGGACATGGCAGGACTGCAGAGAGGTGTTGAAAATGTCAGTGAACACAGGAGTAAGCTCATTGGCGCAGTATCTCAGGCTGAGTTTACACGGAGACAATGTGGCAGTAAAACGGTATAGTTGGATGTCGGTTTCTACCAACCGTTCATACGGAGACTGTGTTCCAGGGGGGTGAAAACGTAAGTGTTCAGATCCAGCCAGCAGAGTGGGACAACTCAGAAACGCTGCACAGCAGGGAGCTCTTTCACACCCGCGAGAGGGGAAAAGGTGTGAAATCCCCCTCTGCTCTGACCCCCACCTCCGCGCTGCTCCCCGCACGTAAACTTGGACATGCGCAGTAGCGGAGAACAAACATCAACAAAAATGGCACCGCGCACACTAACTAGCTTCGTGGGCTTCCAGCGCTGCACAGAGGATAATTCTACTCCTTCGTTCGTCCAAACGAGACCACGCGAAGCTCTAGGTTCAGTTCCCATGTTCACAGCTGCTGTTAAAATGCAGAATGATGTTGGTACTTTCTGAGGGTCTGGTACAGGAAGTGAGTACACTGCCGAGTGGGGGGCTGGGCACGGGGCTGGGGGTCGTGTGAGTGTTGTAAAGTTTCTCTGCCCACTACTGGCCGGGCGCTAGAACTACATCGTTTTTCAACCTCATGTGAACGCTGAGAAATTTGCATTAGGAGCCAGGTCGTTTCTATATAATAGCCTGGAAACGTCTGCGCAGCGTCTCAGTATAAACAGGGCCTCAGAGTGGCCGGAGACACGTGGTCCGGGCCAGGAGCCTTGCGGGGGTGCAGCCTCAAGAAGAGTTGTTTAATCTCTTTAGCGGCTATTGTTAGGCTGGGGGCAGGGCTGATGGGTGGGTCGTTAGAGTAGTGGGGGGTGGGGGAGGGAGAGGTGTCAGGGGCAGCATCAAAGCGACTGAAAAATAAGTTCAGTTCTTCAGCTAGCTTGTGGTCGTCAGCACAGGGGGGGGGCTTTGGGCTTGTAGTTGGTGATCTCCCGTAGGCCCCTCCAGACAGAAGCAGTATCGTTGTTACCAAACTGCTCCTGTAGTCGTTCTCTATGCCGGGACTTGGCTGCTTTCAGTTCTTTCCTGAACTGATATTTAGCTGCTTTGTAGCCGCTGCGGTCCCCCTCCCTGAAAGCAGACTCCTTTGCTTTCCTGAGCTGCCGGAGTTTAGCAGTGAACCAGGGTTTGTCGTTGTTATAGATGACCCTGGTCCTTGTTGGAATGATGCTATCCTCACAGAAGTGAATGTATGACGTCACAGCAGTGGTTTCGCTAGAGATCATTTCAGCCCGTCATAATGAAGGACAGGGTCCAAAAAAATCCGTCATGAGCTATTTTTATCCGTCATTTTATTTTCACGTTTGAAATACCCTATAGGCTATTAATTAAACAATTGTATAAACAAAAACAGGCTTTATAACGTGCTTTATTAGCTGTTCGTTTACAAATGTACAATACATTTAATTTGTGAATATATAAAGTTGCATAAAAATCGCAAAACAATCGACAACTCGGCGTAACATTTAACCTCCATTAACATGTGGAACAAACACGTACAGGAGTTTGCCTGAATGCGGTTATTAAACCTTCTTTCGCGGCTTTGTGGACTTAAACTGAGCACTCGCCTGTTCATAATTGAATGTGTGCAGGGCTGGCGACACCGAGGCGATTTTCATTAGAGTTTGTGTTTTTGTCTCGGTCAGACGGCTTCGAAGTGCAGTTTTGATTTTATTTTGGAGACTGAAGCCGCGCTCAGCAGCGACACTTGACACAGGAATAACAAGCGCTACTTCTGCCAGAGTTTTGTAGTCTGGGAACATCTCCGCGTATGTGTTGATGAGAAGCTTACAGGAGTCCTTAAATGGCGGGTTACCTGAACCTGCAAGCACCCGTTTCACGGAGCGAAAGTCCCGTACCATCCTTTCCTTTTCAACGAGTGAGACCGCTGCGTTTGGGTGCGCGCCATAAAAGTCAGCAAGGCGCTCGACAGCATCCAAGCGTGACTCCTGGAGCGCGCTGTTCGTGTTTGGAAAACGAGAGGCGTTGAGGATAGTGTCGAGGTCAGAAATGTGGCTCACATCCCCAGAAGGGAATCTCTTTTTAATTGACTTCATAATCTCACCAATATCCTGCGCTTGTAAGGCGGAGAAGCCGTGTTCATCCACGTGAGTGAGCCGATGACCACAGAAGATGCCCTCTCGAAAGCCCTCAACAAACTTCTTCTCCACATCCCCGAGGCCTTTTTCGAAGTCATCCAGATTGGCGAGGGTCATGCTCACAATGGGCTGAATAGAGGATATATTTACGTCCTCTTTTTGAAACGTGAGATTCATTCGGTTTACAGTAGCCAAGACATCAGCAAGCAGGTGAGTTAACGCAGGGAATGGATGCTTCAGGAGTTGTTTGTGTAAACCTTTTGCAATCGGGCAACCATTCGCAGCTTCTTCTTCCAACTCCATGACCACACATGCCCAGTTGGCACGAATGCCTTTCACCGCTCTCTCCAGGGACAGCCAACGCGTAGCGCATGGTTGTTTTAAACTCAGCGCGTCAGCTTCATTCATTTCCAGTTGTAGTTGGTGAAGTCTATGTGTGCGTATAGGAGAGTTTTTGTAGTAAGTGTACACGTTGTTCAGAGTTGTCACATAGGCACTGACTTGACGCACGGCTTTGGATGCGTCACGGGCTGCCAGTGCTGTTCTGTGCGCACCACAGTGTATGTTCAGGAGATAAGGGCAGTCATCTTGGCGTAACTGTTGAGCAACTCCAGCTTTTCGACCCACCATCACATTCGCCCCATCACTTCCCAGTCCCACTACGCGATCCAGAGCCACACCACGACCCGATAGAACTTCTTTAATTTTGGCTGTGATGTACCCTGCGGTGCCAGAGGACATGGCATAATTTCCAAGGAAATTAGTTTCAGGCTCTCCCTTTAGTTGGTATGTTAGGTAGATTATCAGAATTTTGTCCACTGTGATATTTGTGGTTTCATCCAGTATTATGCCAACGAATCTGCTGTCAGCGATGCGATCATTAACAGTGTTGTTTATGGTCTGAGGTATCGCATCCTCCATTTCGTTCACACTTTGGTTGTGAGTGTACACGTGTGCAGCGTTTAAGTTTGGGCAGCCAGTGGACTGTAATAGTTCTATTATTTTTGGGTAAAGGTGGCTTGGTGTATTGGTGTTCGCCATGTGAAGTACAACTTTCAGTTGGGTTTTCAGAGCCTCGTTACAAGCTGCCTGTGACTGCGACACATGCTTCTCCATAGCTACACTTTGGGTCAAAATACGAGATGCTTCCTTATGGCTTAAGCTTTTCTTGTGGTCATTTAATGATGATTTTTGAAAAGTGGGACAACCACGGACGAAGCCGTTGCTCATTTTAGCTTCTTGGCAAATTTGACAATACATTTTTCCATCTTTCATGGTTAGCCATGTGAACTCTTGCTCCCACTGTGACCGATACTCCCTTCGGGTTTCCTTGGCGCCTCGGTCCGGTGGACGAGGGGGTGAAACCGATGGATGTTGAATGGTGTCTTCATTGTCCTCCTCAAATGAAGGGGGTCTTTTTTGTCCCCTGCTGTCATTATTTTGAGCTGAAGCAGATCGCTGAAAAACATCTTTTAGGCTCAACTGATTTGACATTTTTGCTCATGACTGCTAGCTGTCAAATATGACATGTGACAGCCTGTATCATATAAGCGGCGCTGGCGCAATCTAGTGGAGAGGACGGTCAACTACGACTCGCAATGTAAAATTATAACTTAATTTTCAATCCTTCAAAATGACTGACGGCCTTCTAAATTTTACGTCAGAAAAAAAAAAATCCGTCAATGACGGAGAATTTTCAGTTAATGTAACCTCTGCGTCAGTGTCCGTGTATTCATCCAAACTATCTGTGGCAGCTCTAAAAAGGTCCCAGTCTGTAGATTCCATGCATGCGCGCAGCTCTTCCACAGCTTCATCAGACCACACTTTGGAGCTCCTCACTGCAGGTTTCGAGAGCTTTAGTCTCTGTCTGTAAGCAGGAACCAGATGTATCATGGAGTGATCTGAGAAGCCGAGGGCTGCCTTGGGAACAGCGCGAAAAGCTCCGCGCACAGTGGTGTAACAGTGATCCAGAGTGTTCTCCTCTCTGGTCGGGCATTTGATAAACTGTCTGTATTTGGGTAATTCCTGGCTCAAGTTTCCCTTATTAAAATCCCCCAGGATAATAATCAGAGAGTCCGAGTATAAACGTTCCATACACAGTACTTGCTCTGCGAGTGCGCGCTGAGCCTCGCGCGCGTCCGCGCATGGCGGTATGTAAACAGAGGCAAGAATGAATTAAACAATACTGTACAATACAATACTATATATACTGTTATATATACGTCCACAGGGGGTCCTGCTGTACACATTATATATACGTCCACAGGGGGTCCTGCTGTACACATTATATATACTGTTATATATACGTCCACAGGGGGTCCTGCTGTACACATTATATATACTGTTATATATACGTCCACAGGGGGTCCTGCTGTACACATTATATATACTGTTATATATACTTCCACAGGGGGTCCTGCTGTACACATTATATATACTGTTATATATACGTCCACAGGGGGTCCTGCTGTACACATATATACTGTTATATATACGTCCACAGGGGGTCCTGCTGTACACATTATATATACTGTTATATATACGTCCACAGGGGGTCCTGCTGTACACATTATATACAGTGGCCCCCTTGAACCTTTCAACATTTCGCCACATTTCAGGCTTCATACTTAAAGATATAAAAATTATTTTTTTTGTCAAGAATCAACAACAAGTGGGACACAATCGTGAAGTGGAACGAAATTTATTGGATAATTTAAACTTTTTTAACAAATAAAAAAAAAGTGGGGCGTGCTATATTATTCGGCCCCCTTGCGCTAATACTTTGTAGCGCCACCTTTTGCTGCAATTACAGCTGCAAGTCCCTTGGGGCATGTCTCTATCAGTTTTGCACATCGAGAGACTGGAATTCTTTCCCATTCTTCCTTGCAAAACAGCTCGAGCTCAGTGAGGTTGGATGGAGAGCGTTTGTGAACAGCAGTCTTCAGCTCTTTCCACAGATTCTCGATTGGATTCAGGTCTGGACTTTGACTTGGCCATTCTAACACCTGGATACGTCTATTTGTGAACCATTCCATTGTAGATTTGGCTTTATGTTTTGGATCATTGTCCTGTTGGAAGATAAATCTCCGTCCCAGTCTCAGGTCTTTTGCAGACTCCAACAGGTTTTCTTCCAGAATGGTCCTGTATTTGGCTCCATCTCTGATCAGTCTTCTCCTTGTTTGAGATGAAAGTTTGGAGGGACGGCCGGGTCTTGGTAGTTTGCAGTGGTCTGATACTCCTTCCATTTCAATATAATTGCTTGCACAGTGCTCCTTGAGATGTTTAAAGCTTGGGAAATCTTTTTGTATCCAAATCCGGCTTTAAACTTCTCCACAACAGTATCTCGGACCTGCCTGGTGTGTTCCTTTGTCTTCATGGTTCTCTCTGTGCTTTAAACAGAACCCTGAGACTATCAAAGAGCAGGTGCATTTATACGGAGACTTGATTACACACAGGTGCATTCTATTTATCATCATCAGTCATTTAGGACAACATTGGATCATTCAAAGATCCTCACTGAACTTCTGGACTGAGTTTGCTGCACTGAATGTAAAGGGGCTGAATAATATTGCACGCCCCACTTTTCAGTTTTTTATTTGTTAAAAAAGTTTAAATTATCAAATCAATTTCGTTCCACTTCACGATTGTGTCCCACTTGATGTTGATTCATGACAAAAAAATAAAATGTTATATCTTTATGTTTGAAGCCTGAAATGTGGCGAAATGTTGAAAGGTTCAACATTTCGCAAGGCGAAATATATACTGTTATATATACTTCCACAGGGGGTCCTGCTGTACACATTATATATACACTTCAACTTTATATTAATAAATATTATATACACTATTATACTGTATATACTGAGTCATGTATGCGGACTTGTAGAACTCGTATTTGAGGTCTTGTTGCTGTCCCTCTTCAGAGTGTATTGTACTTGCCAGTTAAGCTGCGTAGGGAGTTTGATGGAGAGGTATGGTAACTTGAGCACAATCCTCTCCTCCTTCCTACTTTATCCATCTGCATTATTATGATGTTGACTGTTGTCTGTTCCATTGTCTGTTTCATGGTGCGACGATGTGCTACAGCCGTGTGGAGCGGATCCCTCTCTCAATGTGGATCTCCCCGAGCTTTCTCACTTTTCTCCCACTGGGTTCTAGAGTTTTTCCTCTGAGCAGGAGGGTCTGTTAGACTGTGCTCCCACCGCCGATGCACGGTGATGGAGGCATGGAGGTACGTTCACTAAGTCTCAACTGCATGAGTTTAGTCAATCTGAATCTGCCCTGCGTTGGGGAAAAACGCAGGGCAGAAGTGGGTACTTCCGTATCAGCGAACAAGTTAGCAGCACTTGTTTACAGTCACAGTAGAATGTCAACTCAAGGTGAAGACATACGTGTTCCCCATCCTCAGTCCTGGTTTAATCCTGGTTTAGCTCCTGTTTTGGTTGTTTGAGTGTTTTCTTGTTCCTGGTTTGGACCGGCACATGTCCCCGTGACCACTTTGCTGCTCTCTGATTGGTTGCTGCATGTGTGGAGCGAGAATGTTCATCTCCTGCTTTCGCTGCATGCATCTAGCCGCTGTACCCACTGCCTCTGCTGCACCGCAACAAGGCGTCTGCTGCGGGATAAACGTGCCGCGACGTAAATGCAATTCCTCGCATGGACAGACTTTGCATTGAAACTTGCCGCAATGCATGATCCGGTGGGAACACAGCTTTCGTGTCTAACAAGAAGGACTTTGGTGATGATCCAGGACACTCATGGACATTGGTCTCTCCCTACCAACACCATGTGTTCTATATGATCTGTGTCTTAACTGTTGATTCTCTGATCTGTGTTGGATTTCAAAGGTTTTCTTAAGTCCTCTGAGATGACTGCTGTTGTGATTTAGGGCTATACAAGAATAAATTGAATTGAATTGAATTGAATAGTACTTGTAGTACTAGTACTCACTGAGGTCTTGTTGCCGTCTCTCTTCAGAGTGTCCAGTTCCTCCGTCATCTTTGAGGCCAGAGCCTGAAGGTATCCACGAGCATCTTTCTCATCACTGACCCTGAGGACACACAACTGTTACACAACTGACCCTGAGGATACACAACTGTTACACACACCCCCCACAAGAGTCTTCAGGACAATGTATATAAGTATAGATGACATATACATATATATACAGTAAGTATAGATAACAGTATATTTATTCAGTGTAGATGACTCACCACTGGATGATCTCAGAGATCTGCGCCTCCCAGTGACTCACACTTTCCTTTTTGCACGTCGCCTCCTGAAGCTCCGCCTCCAACTCACGAGTCTGATCTGTGAGACGGTCCACGAGCGAGCACAGCTGCAAGACAAGAGTCAGGTCTGAGTCAGGTCTGAAGACAGACACAGGCAGAATATGCAAACACTGACCTTGTCCGACTCAGATGTCAGTTTGAGGTTCTCTTCTCGTAACTCTCGCTTTTCTTTCTCATGTTTCTCCTTCAGAGATGACAGCGCCTCCTCCTGGTCACTGTCGGGAAACACAGGGTCAGCCACAGGAAGTGATGTCACATATAGGCTGTTTTACTGTTGAGTGCTCTGGAAACAGTCTCTGAAACAGTTGTTTTGTGTTTTACACTTATTTTTCTGTAAACGTTACTGGAGAACAGAACACTGTAGATGGTTTTACACTGGCCCAGACCAGAGAAGATGGTCCCAACTAGGGCTGGGATAAACGATTATTTTTTAAACGATTAATCTAGCGATTATTTTTTCGATGCATCAATTAATCTAACAATTATTTTTTTCGCTTCGATTCGATTCTCGATTATCTCCCCATTAATTGACTAATATTGATGTATACATGTTGATTTAAATATTTTAATGAAAAAAACATGAATTCCAAAAAATATGTATTGCTTGCTCTTAAAATTAAAAAATAAGACATTCTTAGAGGTAGCATAAAACCTTAAAGCCTTGAAAACACAGCTTACTGAAAAAAGTGCATCTTATCATTCTTGAAACAAACATTTGATGCTTAGCATTCAATAAAAATATGAAAAAGTTCAGCCAAATACTTTACTTTTACTTTACTAAAGAAAACAGTAACCAATGTAAACTTGAAGGCTTTAAGCTAAACAAAGAGTGCTTTTCCAGCAAAAACAGTGGGAGCCATCAGCCTGTCATGGCGTCCTTCCTGAACCAACAGAGTTTAACATTTAAGTTGAAGACAAGTAGGCCTATATTACTGAAGTCCATTAATTAAAGTGCATCTCTTAAATTCTTCATTCATATAAAAATAACAGTCAAAACTCTGCCACTCACCTTTTTCTTAAACTCAAAATTCAAAAATAAAATTCAAGTAAGAGTGTACAAGAGAAAAACAATGCATTGTGTAGCAAATAAAAAGGTCAACCAGTCATCCTTTCTTTTAGAGTTACTGAAAGAATACAGTAGAAGTCATCTCAGAGGACTTAAAACAACATTTAAGTCACCAACACAGATCAGAGAATCAATCAACAGTTAAACACATTAAGGATATTGAACACATGTTGAAAAATGTCCATATACATGACAGTGAATAATACATGTAGGGGCTATTACGGGCGCCAATATTCCGTTTGATACAAAGAAAGACAGACTAGTTGTAAGCTGTAGAGTTGCCACAGGACGCGTCATCAGCCTGCGTCAGCAGCCGCGGACTGCTATGAAAACATTAGCTTTGTGGTTTCACAGGCGCAGTTGACTGCTTAAACTAAACTTTGCACGAAACTTTGACTCTTAAAACCCACATGTGACAAAACGGAACCATCAACATCTCGCCTCAAATTGCATTAAAAGTGACATTCGTGTCTGAATTCGTTCGTATTTTAACTTTTAACTCATTCACTGCCCATGACGACAAAACTCGTCATGTTGAATAGTTACGCTCACTGCCCATGACGAGTTTGACGAGTTTTTTGTGTTATTACACGGGAGGCTACAGTAATGTCTGGCGCACCTTGTGAATGACCCACAATACTGATATATAGTGCAAATGTACCTGTAATGATAAATCACCACCAGTAGGATGCAGTATTGCACCACAGGAGAGGTCATAAGTCAGTGGAGAGAAGGAGGAGTGTGGGGTGTTTGGAGAGCGTGCTGCTGTAGCAGAGCGAGCGATGATAGCGTAGCATTGAGACGGATCAGCGATCTAGTTTAGCGATAGTATAGCAAGAGTGATGGCGAAAAAGAATAGTTATAAGCAGTGTACACTGCTTCAGAGATTGACTCGCGGATCAGTGAGTGAGGTCGAGAGGGGAGAGAGCGGAGACCCCGGTGGAGGTCCGTCTCTGCAGCCACATTTGCGCGGAGCAAGAGCCCCGAGCAGAGACACACCTTCCGCCTCTCGCAGCGTATCAGCTGCTGTTGTTACTGATGCCTCGGATTCGTTCAGAGAACCTGATCATGATTTATCGGACACACTCACGAACACTCACACGCACTCACTCACTCACGCACACAGACACTCACTCGCACACTGACATTCACACACACAGACACTCACTCGCACACTGACATTCACTCACACAGACACTCACTCACACAGACACTCACTCACACAGACACTCACTCGCACACTGACATTCACTCACACAGACACTCACTCACACAGACACTCACTCACACAGACACTCACTCGCACACTGACATTCACACACACAGACACTCACTCACACAGACACTCACTCACACAGACACTCACTCGCACACTGACATTCACACACACAGACACTCACTCACACAGACACTCACTCACACAGACACTCACTCGCACACTGACATTCACACACACAGACACTCACTCACACAGACACTCACTCGCACACTGACATTCACACACACAGACACTCACTCGCACACTGACATTCACTCACACAGACACTCACACACACAGACACTCACTCGCACACTGACATTCACTCACACAGACACTCACTCGCACACTGACATTCACACACACAGACACTCACACACACAGACACTCACTCGCACACTGACATTCACACACACAGACACTCACACACACAGACACTCACTCGCACACTGACATTCACTCACACAGACACTCACTCGCACACTGACATTCACTCACACAGACACTCACTCGCACACTGACATTCACTCACACAGACACTCACTCGCACACTGACATTCACACACACAGACACTCACTCAAATTCACATGCTTCATTCTATTTTATACATCTATAGTTTTATTGATCTTTGTGTTGTTGTTTGACGTTTTGGTTGATGGTATAGAAGAAAGTTAAATTTTCTATCTGTGAATAAATTGCCAACAATTTGCCATCAAAAGTATTATTTCAGAGTCATGTTTTTATAATTTTTGTAATGGAACAAGTGTGAAGATGTTTTGAGTTGTCACTAAAGCAGCAAAAATGCATCTAAAGTCTCTTTTCTGCTTGATATGTTCCTGTTTACATACAGCTCCTTTTCTGTTTTCTTGCTCAGACCAGGTGTTATGGGTGAAAGTATGCTTTGTTCTATGGCGAATAGCTCAAGAACGGTAAGAGGTAGAAACAAACTGTTTTTTTTTTTCAGAGTAAAGCAGAGAGGTGAATCTTTAATTTGGTGCCCTTGGTGTTTACATCGTCTAAAAAATGAATATTCTGTGGCACTTCAAAGTTGGGTCAAATCACCTGAAATTGCTGGCAGAACGCACTTCTCAAATCTGAAAATGCCTGGCAGTCAGTGAGTTAAAGAAATTCACGGTCCACCATCTTGGTTTGCTTCGGCTGCCGTGAGACGCGCATACGCAGGTTTGCATTACATCATAAACAGCTGAGGCAGTGCATCTCTTCAAGACAGTGTATCTCAGCGTTACACCGGCTTGCACTTCTCTAACACGGCACTCGCATTGCTACCGCTCGCCGCCATCTTTGTTTTGTGTGTGACGCACCGACGCGCATATTATACGTCGGTGTATTTTTTGCGTCGACGTCACCGATTACGTCGACGCGTTGTCCCAGCCCTAGTCCCAACCAATCAGAAACCACTGCAGGTATGCTAATGTTTTTAAAAATGCTAATAAAGCATTTCAAACTTCACTCTGAACCGGAGCAGGGAACTTGCACACACCTGTCCTGATTGGCTCTCTCCAGCCGCTCCCTCAGGCTGCGCAGCTCCTGATTGGCCGACAATGTGGTGTTCTCCGATTGCTGGAGCTGGAAGCGCAGCTCTTTGATCTCTGCACAGTGGGCGGAGTCTCTCCGCTGCAGCTCGTCCTGATTGGTCAGAGCATGATCAAGCTCCGCCTTCAACCGCAGAAGCTCCGTAAGCTCCGCCCCCTGGATCTGAACACAAACAACAATAAAGCTATTTAACGATTTAAAAAGGTTCAGTTTGTTCAGTTCAAGTGTTCTTCATGGTTTTAGACCACGACCAGATACCACTTTTTTCAAAATCCAATACGAGTACTGCATTCATAAAACTAATACTACTGAAATATAAAATGTTTTGTTTCTCATTTCAACAATAAGAAAATGCTTTAACAATTAAACATTTTACAATTTTTCTAACAGTCAACAATAAGAGCCACCGTCATATTCCACCAGTGCTAGCAAAGGTGCTATACTCCGCTCAGTGGTGAGTTTTCAGATGTTTGATTAAGTTGCTGGTGTTTGTTTTGGACCCACATCGTGACAGTTTTGCTTTAAACAACAACTTTACTCTTGTCACTTGCCATACGGCCGACATCCTCTCCTAAACTGCTCGCTGCTTACTTTGGGTGATCACCATGGCAACACGTGCCACACAGCTATCTGCTGTCGTAACGCTAATGTAGATTAAAAATGTGGGCATCGGTCGGCGCCATCAGGTCCTATGGTATGAGTATGAATACAAGCCTATGGTATCAACTCAATATCAGTATCAGTATCTGTGCATTCAAGTGATTCAAACGTGTTTCTATGGTAACCTGACCTTGTACCTTAGACCTCTGTGCTGACCTCTGACCCTGTACCTTAGACCTCGTACCTCTGAACTTAGACCTCTGACCCTGTACCTTAGACCTCGTACCTCTGAACTTAGACCTCTGACCCTGTACCTTAGACCTTGTGTACCTCTGATCTCGTACCTTAGAGCTCTGCAGCTCACGGCTGAACTCCTCACTGTGTCGAAGCTTCTTCTCAGAGTCCAACAGCGCCTCCAGCTGGAACAGAGCGAAACAAATGTAAGAGGGAGAGAGGGGGGGGAGTAGAGAGAGGGGAGAGAGGGGGGAGAGTAGAGAGAGGGGAGAGAGGGGAGAGAGGGGGGGAGTAGAGAGAGGGGAGAGTAGAGAGAGGGGAAGGGGAGAGGAGAGAAGATTGTACATCTCACCTCCTGAATGCGGGCCTCGCTCCTCCGGTTCTCCTCGCTCGCTCTCTGAAGGAGCTGGATCTTCTGGGCCTGGTCCCGGTTGCGCTCCTCCTGGTCCTTGATCTGCTCCCCCTGGTCCCTGATGGTCCGGTTCAGTTTCTTCTCCATGGTCCTCTGCTGGTCCATGGTCTCGCTGAGGTCTGAGAACTCTGTAACTGCCTGTTTCCTCAGTCTGTGCGCTTCTCTCAGCTCCTTATGCTGAGAACGGAGGCGCTCAAGGGCCTCCTGCAGTTGCTGTGAGGAGCAGAGGAGACAGGTGGTGTGATGAGCAAGGAGAGGAGAGAGGAGGGAGGAGAGGAGAGGAGAGAGGAGAGGAGAGGAGGAGGGATGAGAGGAGGCAGGAGGTGTGAGGAGGGAGGAGAGGAGAGGAGAGGAGAGAGGAGGGATGAGAGGAGGCAGGAGGTGTGAGGAGGGGAGGAGAGGAGAGGAGAGGAGAGAGGAGGGATGAGAGGAGGCAGGAGGTGTGAGGAGGGAGGAGAGGAGAGGAGAGGAGAGGAGGGAGGAGAGGAGAGGAGAGAGGAGGGATGAGAGGAGGCAGGAGGTGTGAGGAGGGAGGAGAGGAGAGAGGAGAGAGGAGGTGTAAGGAGGGAGAAGAGGAGAAAGGAGGTGTGAGAAAGGAGGAGAGGAGGTGTGAGAAGGGGAGTTTGGAGAGGAGAGAGGAGGTGTGAGGAGAGAGGAGTGGAGAAGATGGAGGAGAGAGCAGATAGAAGAACAGAACCAGACAGGTGTAGGAGCATTAGCATAAACATTAGCACTAGCACCAGAACTAGCATACCTTGCTCGCCTCCTCTTTCTCCTGTTTCAGGCTTTTCACTTGTTTTTCCAGCGTCCTCAGTTTGGAGGCGGAGCTTTCGTCTTGACGCTGAGAGACCGCCTCCTCCAGTTGCTTCTCCAGCCGGTCAGAAGCTGCAACCGTTTAAATGGACCAATCAGAGAGTAGCAGGTTTAAACAGCCAATCAGAATGCAGCAGGTGTAAAACGACCAAATCAGTATACTGAGAGGGGGTCTGACCTGACAGCTTCTTCTTCAAACGCTCAATTTCTTCGTTGAGTTTTTTTATTTCTTTTTCTCGAGACAAAGTTCCAGCTCGAGTCTGAGGCTGTGAGAACTCTGCAAGAGAGACACCGGAGACAAGTGTTATTAACATGTGATTAACATGTTAATAACACGTTAACAACAACATTATGATGAACAATTCTCAAAAACGACCTCCCTCCAGATTCAAAGTTCAGAGCATCGACTCGACACAGTGGCGGAAAACGATGTAGTTCTAACGCCGGCCAGTAGGGGGGAGACGACCCCCACCAGTAAAACCACTTCTTCAACAACATCCTCCTCAGGCCAAAAACAGCAGCAGTGACAAACTACAGCTGTGTTTGGACCAAGGAGGATCCTGTGTATCTGTTGAAACACAGTGACCCGCCTCCATTTTCTCTACGTTTGTTCTACTGTCTCTGTTTTGTTCAACCGTGTGAACGAAAGGCCAATCACATCAACTCTGTCATTTTACTGTTGCACGTCTCCGTGGAAACAGGGCCCTAGCGTCCCGCTCTGACCTGACAGCTTGGCGTTCAGCTCCTGCTTCTCTCTCTCCAGTGTCTGAATCTTCTGCTGAAGTTCCGCTCCCTGGGACTGAAGCCCCTCCCCCTTCACAGCGGTGGAGCCACGCCCACTCAGGCCACGCCCACTTTCACAGGTGTAGGTGAAGCCCACGAATGGCAGCTGTTGTCCTGAGAAACTGTTGAGGGTCAGAGCAGCCGAGACCTCCTGCAGAGAAGGAGTCATGGACACACATTATACATACACATTATACATACACATAATACACACACATTATACACACACACACACACATATAATTAATTAATTGTATATATATATTTATTTTTTCAGGTTTGGTTCAGGTCTTACTGGGTTCTTCAGGGTCTCGTCGTCCACATCGAAGTTGGAGGTGTCGGTGGGGGAGGAGACCTCTGGGACATAGGGACCCGGTCTGGTCCGGATTTGGTCCCAGTCAATCCCAGTGAAGAAGGGGTGGTCCCTGAAGTCCTGGATCCCTCTGAGACCCAGTCTGGTCTCTCGGGGACAGAGCAGGGACTGGATCAGGTCCCGGGCAGAGTCCGACACATCCGAGATGTGGGCGGGGAACGTGAGCCGCTGTGGGAGAAGAGCAGATTTATTTCTATAGCACATAACACACAAGATGACACAGGTGTAATGAAGCTGGGGAACAGAACTTTAGTCTCATTGATAACACATATCTAAAATTAAAATCTTGATCATTTCCAATAGTTTGTCTTCTTCAGAACCAGGTACAGACCGGGTCTAGACCAGGTCCAGAGAGACCACTGCTCTGGTCCAGATTTAGACCAAACTGGGACACGCGTCGTGAGACCAGACCCAGAACTGAATCCGAGTCTGTTATGAAGCTGGTGTCTGAAGCTCACCCTCACCATCACCACCTACAGGAGCAAGAGGGAACTACCACCCCCAATGTAAGCCCTACCTCTGTCTGTGTATGCCTTCTTTCTATGGTCTCTCTCTCTCGCTCTGGTCTCTCTTTCTCTCTGGTCCTGGTGCTGGTACCTGATGGTTCATGATCTTGCCGTAGGTCTCCAGTAGACTCTCAGCGTAGAAGGGGGTCTCTCCATAGAGCATCTCGTAGATGCAGACGCCCAGAGACCACCAGTCACACTCTGGACCATAACGACCTCGACCCGCCTCCATGGCCTGCAGGATCTCTGGGGAGATGTAGTCTGGTGTTCCCACGGCAACAGAGGACTGGACCTGGACCAGAGAGAGGCCAGAGAGAGGCCAGAGAGAGGCCAGAGAGAGGCCAGAGAGAGGCCAGAGAGAGGCCAGAGAGAGGCCAGAGAGAGGCCAGAGAGAGACCAGAGAGAGACCAGAGAGAGGCCAGAGAGAGACCAGAGAGAGACCAGAGAGAGACCAGAGAGAGACCAGAGAGAGGCCAGAGAGAGGCCAGAGAGAGGCCAGAGAGAGGCCAGAGAGAGGCCAGAGAGAGGCCAGAGAGAGGCCAGAGAGAGACCAGAGAGAGACCAGAGAGAGACCAGAGAGAGGCCAGAGAGAGGCCAGAGAGAGGCCAGAGAGAGGCCAGAGAGAGGCCAGAGAGAGGCCAGAGAGAGGCCAGAGAGAGACCAGAGAGAGACCAGAGAGAGAGAGCAGACACATTATAATAGACTACCACAAGCATTGAACCAGGTCCAAAACAGGTCTCACCGTTCCGTCTTTGAGCATCCTCAGGCAGGATCCGAAATCGGCCAATCGGATGTGTCCGTTGACGTCCAGCAGCACGTTGTCAGGTTTGATGTCTCTGAAAGACACAGATTAACAGTGTGCTCATTCATGTCAATGGGAAAATCCTCTTAGAATCACCCATGACTTTCACTGTCAAGGCTCTTCATCTCTTCCATACACTGCTTACTGCATATTGTGTGCACCATGTGCATATTGTATATAGTAATTTGTAATTGTACTCATTTTGATTTTGATTTTTTCACCTTAAAAGTGAATGTTGTTTTAATGATGCCTTACTCTGTTCTTTACCTCTCTTTTTTGACTGTTGCACCGAGAGCCAAAGCAATTTCCTTGTCTGTGATTTCCTGTTACTTGGCAATAAAAATGATTCTCATTCTGATCTCTAGAGTCTGAGGAGAACCAGCTGAGGAGAAACCAGGAGAACCACTGCACCCAACTTCCAGAGGTGAAGACAGTGTGAGCTCCTGGTCCAAGTCCTGATCCTGATCTTGGTCCTGGTCTTACCTGTGGACGTAGCCTCTCTCGTGCACAGAGTTAATGGCGAGGACCATCTCAGCCACATAGAAGCGGCACATGTCTTCAGGAAGACGGTCCTCAAACTTAGACAGAAGGGTGAGGAGGTCTCCCCCCACATAGTAGTCCATCACCAGGTACTGAGGAGGGGGAGGAGGGGGAGGAGAGGAGGAGAGACACATTGTTACAGTTGGTCTTCGGTCGGAGGCTCCTAAGTCAGAGCATAAGTGGGAGTGTCACAAGGACCAGTGCTCTGCCCCCTTCTCCCTTTGCTGCTGCAGAATGTCATCCCAGTCCTGGGTCTACAGCCTCAGTCCTGGGTCTACAGTCTCAGTCCTGGGTCTACAGCCTCAGTCCTGGGTCTACAACCTCAGTCCTGGGTCTACAGCCTCAGTCCTGGGTCTACAGCCTCAGTCCTGGGTCTACAGCCTCAGTCCTGGGTCTACAGCCTCAGTCCTGGGTCTACAGCCTCAGTCCTGGACCTACAGCCTCAGTCCTGGGTCTACAGCCTCAGTCCTGGATCTACAGCCTCAGTCCTGGATCTACAGCCTCAGTCCTGGATCTACAGCCTCAGTCCTGGATCTACAGCCTCAGTCCTGGATCTACAGCCTCAGTCCTGGATCTACAGCCTCAGTCCTGGGTCTACAGCCTCAGTCCTGGTCTTCAGTCCTAGTACCAGGTAGTTGTCATCCTGGAAAGCGTAGTGCAGTGTTGTGATCCACTGAGAGTCTCCTCGCACCAGAACATCTCGCTCCTCTTTGAAACACGCCGTCTGGAAGAATCAGAATACTGTTAAAGTACCAATACTCGAGTACTAATACTGCAGAACACAAGTAGTAGTAGTAGTCGTAGTAGTAGAAGAGTAGTAGTAATAGTGGTAGCAGTAGTAGTAGCAGTAGTAGCAGTAGTTGTAGTAGTAGTCTCACCTCGGCTCTCTTTAACATTTCCCACTTGTTGAGGATTTTCATGGCAAAAACCTTTTCAGTGTTTTTTAACTTCACCACGGCAACCTGAGGGGCAGAGCTCAGAGTCATGTGGAGGGACAGGGGCAGAGCTCAGAGTCATGTGGAGGGACAGGGGCAGAGCGGTGAGAAGCGGCAGAGTTCAGAACCACACGGAGGGACAACACGATCAAGAGTCTGCACCAAATAAGCACATCCTATACACAAGCTAGGGTTTGAGGACTCAGAAGAGGAGGTGCAGAGGGAGGGGAGGAGCAAATGGGGGGGGAGGAGGAGGTCAGACTCACCTCCCCGAACGCTCCTCGGCCGATCACTTTGAGGATTTCGAAATCATCTCGATGCAAACGGAGCCTCTTCAGTCTGTCTGTGAAGGGAGCCACTGAGGAAACAAGAGAGGAGGTGAAAGTGAGAGGAGAGAGAAGTGAGGAGGAGGTGAAGTGGAGGTGAGCGTAGAAACAGGCGGTGAGGAGGACAAAGGAGGTGAAGAGTAGAGAGAGGTGAGGAGTGAGAGGAGGTGAAGAGTAGAGAGAGGTGAGGAGAGAGAGGAGGTGAAGAGTAGAGAGAGGTGAGGAGAGAGAGGAGGTGAAGAGTAGAGAGGTGAGGAGAGAGGAGGTGAAGAGTAGAGAGGTGAGGAGTGAGAGGAGGTGAAGAGTAGAGAGAGGTGAGGAGAGAGAGGAGGTGAAGAGTAGAGAGAGGTGAGGAGAGAGAGGAGGTGAAGAGTAGAGAGAGGTGAGGAGAGAGAGGAGGTGAAGAGTAGAGAGGTGAGGAGAGAGGAGGTGAAGAGTAGAGAGAGGTGAGGAGAGAGAGGAGGTGAAGAGTAGAGAGAGGTGAGGAGAGAGAGGAGGTGAAGAGTAGAGAGAGGTAAGGAGAGAGAGGAGGTGAAGAGTAGAGAGAGGTGAGGAGGACAAAGGAGGTGAAGAGTAGAGAGAGGTGAGGAGAGAGAGGAGGTGAAGAGTAGAGAGGTGAGGAGAGAGAGGAGGTGAAGAGTAGAGAGAGGTGAGGAGAGAGAGGAGGTGAAGAGTAGAGAGAGGTGAGGAGAGAGAGGAGGTGAAGAGTAGAGAGGTGAAGAGAAAGAGGAGGTGAAGAGTAGAGAGAGATTGACCTGTGGGTAATGGAGCAGCAGCTCTAGCTCGAGCTCTCACCTTGCTGCAGAAACTCCTGCACGTGGCGCTCCTTCCTAAGAGGAGTCGTGCTGCACTCACAGCAAAAGCAGAGAAGGAGGTCGAGGAGCGTCTCCACCCCGAGCACCTCCTCTGTGTTCTGGGCCCCGGGGTCACAGAGGTCACAGAGGAGGTCAGAGAGGAGGTGCAGCCGCTGCTCCGCCGACTCCTCCTGCTGCGACGACATGTTCACCTGAGACACACACATCACATTAGAGAGCGAGACCAGAGAGAGACCAGAGAGACCAGAGGAGACCAGAGAGACGGACCAGAGAAGAGTCCAGAGAGTAATCAGAGAGAGACCAGAGAGAGAGAGCATAGGGACTAGAGAGGGACCAGCGAGAGACCAGAGAGAGACCAGAGAGTAATCAGAGAGCTACCAGAGAGAGACCAGAGAGAGAGACCAGAGATGGATCAGAGAGAGACGCTCTGACGTCATCACACACATATAAACCGGGTACGCCCTGACGTCACACATATAAACTGTAATAGGATTACCTCAGAGCCGTAATGACCCTATTACAGCCTGAAGTCACGTGAGCAGAACTGTCCCGGGACAGAGGCTCCCCGGGGGTCTCTGTGCGCGTGCACAGGACCAGGTTTAGTCCAGGTCTGGTCTGGTTCCGGCTCTGATCTATGAGGCCGGCGCGCGCCCCATGGCTGTGCGCGTCCAGGACACACGCACAAGCACAGACAAGTGAGATGCGCGTGCGCGTGTCTTAGTCCGGGTTCAGGACCAGGTCTGGACCAGGTCTGGACCAGGTCTGGTTCTGTTCAGCTCCGGGCCCAGTGCCGCACTGACTGTTGGGAAATGGCGACCACGGGAGCGCGCGTCAAGCTGAACGCGTGCGCGCGCTTTTCCGTCACACGCTTTCACAATAAATGTGTGTGTGTGTGTATATTGTGTATGTCTTTGTCTGTATGTGCTTGTATGTGTGTGTCTATGAGTGTGTGTATCTATGTGAGTGTGTGTCTTTGTGTGTGTCTGTGAGTGTTTGTCCATGAGTGTGTGTCTGTGTGTGTGTGTCTATGAGTGTGTGTCCGTGTGTGTGTCTTTGTCTGTATGTGCTTGTATGTGTGTGTGTCTATGAGTGTGTGTATCTATGTGAGTGTGTGTCTTTGTGTGTGTCTATGAGTGTGCGTCTGTAAGTGTGTGTCTGTGAGTGTGTGTCTATGAGTGTGTGTCTGTGTGTGTCTATGAGTGTGTGTGTGTGTCTGTGAGTGTGTGTGTGTGTCTGTGTGTGTGTGTGACTGTGTGTGTGTGTCTGTGAGTGTGTGTGTGTGTGTCTATGCCACTCCACGTTCTTTATGTTTTATTGTGAAGGGGCGTGTCTACAGACCGGAAGCGAGTACTTGTTGCCGTGCGCGCACCTGACGACCCCGCCCCCTCCAATACAGGAGTGGAAGATGGCGTGACGTCACGTCTCCAGTGAGTGACAGCTGCAATTCTTCACATTCACACAAATATTACCCCTGACCCTGACTTACTCTGTTACACCATTACTCTAGTACATCAGTACTGTATTATAATATAAATATTATTATTACATTATTTCTATAGAATCAGAATCATCCATCCATCTTCTTCCCCTTAATCCATTTCTGGGTCGGGGGGTGGCAGTCAGAGCTGCACCCAGTCCACTTAGCACCAGCCCCTCACTGTTCCTCCTGCAGGTGCTGAGTCCACAGGAGCTGAGATCTTTCAGTGGGAGCTTCAGGCAAAGTAGGGTTAAGTGTCTTGCCCAAGGACACAACGACAGCAGACATCAGTGGGAGTCGTGAAGAAGGTCGAACCCAAGAATCAGAATCAGAATCCTTTTATTGCCATGTGAGTAACAGGAAGTCACAGACTCGGAAATGCTTTGGCTCTCGGTGCAAACAAGTTCAATCAAAGACGTGCATAAATAAAAATCTACATTCATTTCTACAGTTTACTATAAACAAGTGCACGAGGTGCACACCCTTCACAGTACATACTACAGTACATATACATATACATATACATATACATATACATATACATATACATATACATATTACATTACTATACTACATCATTACTCACTACAGTTCTCCAGCAGGAGCCGCCTCTGCTCCACTGTTAATGATTAAAGATCAAACTGAACTTTAATCTGAGAGAAAAGCAGACTTTACAAACAGGAGGAGGAGAAGGAGGAGGAGGAAAAGGTGGAGGTGGAGAAGGAGGAGGTGGAGAAGGAGGAGGAGGAGGAGAAGGAGGAGGAGGAGGAGGAGAAGAATGCACAGACCTTAGAGTTAGTTGTTAACATTCTGTAAAATCATCTTAAATGGAATTAAAATTGCGCTCATGTGTGTCTATGCACCAAATAGCTATGATCAAGACTTCTATGACTCTCTAAACTCTATTCTTCTTGATTTGACTGATTATCGCCTCCTTATTGGGGGGGATTTTAATGCAGTATTGAACCATAGCACTGATAGAACAGGAGCCAAAGAGAGTAACGACCAAAGACTAGCTTCTATTGCATTGCAAACTTTAATTCAGCAATATTGTCTAATTGATACATGGCATTTGATGAATCCATCAGCTCGAGAATTTTCTTTTTATTCCGCGCGTCACAAAACCTTCTCCTAGATTGATTATATATTTGTGTCAAAAAACCTTTTTGAAAGTATTTATGCTACAGATATGACGCCCTTTCCATTTTCAGATCATAGAGCCGTCTCTTGCTCCTTCAAAATTAAAGCAGTCCAGACCAGGGCCACACGATGGCGTTTTAATATAACTTTACTTCAGGACGAGGACTTTGTGAAACTATTAACTGAGGATATAACAGATTTTATTGCTATCAATGAACCGTCAGTGAATGACCCGAGAATCTGCTGGGAGGCTGTCAAGGGATGTATCAGAAACTGCTCAATTTCCTATGCTTCGAGATTAAATAGAACTAAAAAACAGAGAATAGCAACTCTCGAACAGGAAATTACTGTGATTGAGAGGGAAATGGTAGATGTGGTCACTCCTGAAAAAATTAATAAGCGCACAACACTTTTTAATGAGCTTAGTGATCTGCTGAGACAGAAGGCAGAATTTCAAATGCACAGAGCTCGACAGAACCACTACACAAACAGTGCAAAACCAAGCCGCTTACTTGCTCTAAAATTAAAAACAATGAGCAGTTAGCCAACATCTCAGCCATTACTACAGAAAATGGCACTGTGACTTCTGACCCTGCTGATATTAATAATGCTTTTAAATTATTTTATGAAAAACTATATAAGTCAGAGGTTACTCATAGCAACAAAAAATGCAATGATTTTCTAAAATCACTAAATCTTTCAAAACTGCCACAAGAGGCTGCAGATTCATTAGGAGCAGAAATCACTTTTGAGGACCTCACTAATGCGATTAAATCAATGAACACAGGTAGATCTCCAGGATTAGACGGAATCCCACCCAAATTGTATTGTGCCCTTTGGCCCCAGTTGGGACCGTTGCTCCTAAAAATGTTACATTTTTCGATTAATAATGGCTCTTTCACTGACAGCTCCAATATAGCAATTATTTCACTTCTACTCAAAAAAGGTAAACCTCGAACAGAATGCTCCTCCTATCGGCCCATCAGTCTCCTAAATACAGACTTAAAGGTGTTTGCAAAGGTTCTGGCGGCTAGACTAGAGAAATATATGCCAGACCTGGTCCATTATGACCAGACTGGTTTCATCAAGTCCCGACTCGCATCAGACAATGTCCGCAGATTACTGCATGTTATAGACAGCTCATCTAAAGCTCCAAACCAAAATGCGATTCTTTCGATTGATGCTGAAAAGGCATTCGATCGATTAGAATGGAGCTACTTATGGTCTGTGCTTAAGCATATTGGTTTTGATGAAAATTTCATCTTAATGATTAAAACTCTTTACGCCAACCCCAGTGCAGTGGTTATGACAGGCACTTCTTGCTCTCCTAGGTTTCCTGTGTCCCGCTGTTCACGCCAGGGCTGCCCACTGTCACCACTGTTATTTACTCTCTCTCTAGAACCGATAGCACAACTCATTAGACAGTCAGGTGAAACTGAGCCGATCAAGATTCAAAACAGCGTTCATCATATTTCATTATATGCCGATGACATTCTAATCTATACTAGCAATCCAGTAAAATCAATTCCATTTTTGCTTGACACTTTTGAGCAGTTTGGCAAAATAGCGGGCTACAAAGTAAACTGGACAAAATCTGCTTTGATGCCTCTGAGTCTTGTCACAAATGATATGTCTGTTCTGAATATTCCCATTGTTAAAACTATGAAATACCTTGGTATCCAAATTCATCCGAGAATGAGTACTATGATTAACGAAAATTATAATAATACCTTGATAACTCTAAAAGATGACCTTCAGAGATGGGGAAAACTTCCAATGTCCTTTCAAGCTCGCTTATCTGTTATAAAAATGAACATACTACCTCGTGTCAATTTTATTAGCTCCATGCTGCCCTTAGACCCACCAAAAGGATATTGGAAGAAGTTACATTCTCTTACTAATACATATTTATGGAACAATAAAAAGCCCAGAGTGAAAGCATCTACTCTTCAAAAACCTAAAGAATCCGGGGGTCTCAACCTCCCCAATTTTGAATGGTACTCTTGGTGCTTCACTCTGCGAGCCCTGGTCTCATGGCTTGGAACTGGGAATGCAGCATCGTGGAGCCCCATTGAAATGGAGCTAGTCAAACCATATAACTTGTCAAGTTTTATCTACTCCAACATTCCAATGAAAATGATAAAACAAGACCATGGTCCCATCATTACCCACCTGGTGACGACCTGGAACAGGGTGAACCGCTTCACTAAAAACAGTGATATATTTCACCTACAGTCACCAATTTTTAACAATCATCTACTCTTAATAGGCAAAAAAACAATATCTTTCCCCCAGTGGGAACACAAGGGAATCCATTCTTTGAAAGACATCACAGGGCCAGATGGACTAAGGGAATTTCAAGATCTTAGAACTTCTTACAATTTACCAAGCTCGTCATTCTTTTTTTATCTTCAGCTACGGACTGCTATGCAGGCTCAGGGGGTCCCATGGGGGTGCTACCTCCCAGACCACCCATTCCATTCTATCCTGGGCCAAGGGAAACTCAATGGTATTGTCTCCAAACTATATAAATGTATCTTAAAATCACAATGTAATCGTCTGCCAATTGAATCACTTTGGAAATCAGATTTAAATGACTATACCGTTTGGGACTGGTCTAAAATTTGGTCCAACTTATCACTATCATCGAGAAATCCAAATCACCAAATGATTCATTATAAATGTATTCACAGGTCCTACTTATTTCCAAGGCAATTACATAAGATGAAGCTAAAAGAGAACCCTTACTGTGATTACTGTGCAGACAATACCATTGGAACGTACCTTCATATGATCTGGGAATGTCCTGAAGTCCATCAGTTCTGGAACACAATCTCATCGTGCCTCTCTGACATCACAGGTCAGAATATTCCCCACACCCCGAGGCTTTTGATATTGAATGACACATCAGACCTGAATCTAACTGTTAATGAGCATCGAACACTGTTTGCTAGTCTCACCGCTGCAAAAAAAATTATAGTGTGCCGTTGGAAAACTAAACAGCCTCTGAGTGTGAGGGAATGGCTCTCCTCGTACAGAGAGATCGCTCAATTAGAACTGTCAGCAGCCCGGGTTCATAAGGCCAAAGCGGTAAATGTAATCTGCTGGTCTAATTTATTGACCAAACTTGTATAGACTATACACCAGTGTATTATACATAGATCTATGTAAAACCCATAACTATTGTTCTTTATTTTCATTTACCCTTTCTGTAAGGCTTTGTCTTTTTTTTTATTTTTATTTTTATTTTTTATTATTATTATTATTTAAGTTTATTTGAATAGGGACAAGTATGTCACATAAGCTCATGTTACATACTACAACATTTTAGCCAAAGCTAATTCTCAATGTCCGTCCCTAGTTGGGCCTTTACATAAAAATTAAACAATACATGGTTAAAACATAATTAAAACACATATCATAATACAGTACAACACAAACACAACAGAGCAGACGGTCAGTGGTCACATTTCTGACCTCTGATTAAAGAGTCTTTAAGTTCGTGTTTGAAAGGGACCCAGTTTGACTCTCCCTTCAGGTCAGTGGGTAAACAGTTCCAGGCTTTAGTGCCTTGTACGGAAAAAGCTGATTGTCCAAATGAAGTATTTCGTTTCGGGATCTGACAGTTCCCGTTCTGAGCTCCTCTAGTCCTTGAGCCCACAGCCCTGAGAGGAACTATACACTCACTCAAGACCTGTGGGGCTTGCTGGTTCAAACATTTGTGCATCAGCTTCAGCTGGGAAAATTTAATAAAGTTTTCAAAAGATAAAATGTTTAAATTCCTCAGACTGATACAATGATGTGACCTAATGGGCTTCCTATCTAGGATTTTAACCGCTCTGTTATAAATCATTTGTAGTGGCATGACTGTAGTGGCAGTGGCCTGTGACCATGAGCAGATGCAGTAACTTATATGCGAGAAGATCATGGCGTGCATGAAAGTGTGAGCAGCATGAAACGGTAGGTAGTCCCTGATCAGTCTGAATGTGTAAAGATTTGCTTTGGTCACTCGACAGATTTTTTTGATATGACTGTCAAATTTAAGTTGTGAGTCAAGTACAAGGCCCAGGTATTTGACCTCTGAAACCTGCTTGATCTTGAAACCATTTATCTGTAAATTTAGTTCTTCGGATATGGACTTTAATCTTGAGGCAAAGCAAACAGACATGGTTTTTTTAAGATTCAATGACAAACCTGCGTTTTGAAACCACACCGCCACAGTTTGCAGATGTTTTGCCAGTTCCTCAGAAACTGCATGCACACTTTTCCCTGGCACATAAACCACTGCATCGTCAGCGTACATCTGGAATCCTGCTGTAGGACAAGAGTCTGGCAAATCGTTAATGTACATAAGACTATGTAAACACTGCGGCTTCTGTGGATGTTCATAACGGAGGAAGTTCGCCATATTATGTGTCTGTAAATAATGAAATGTTATTGATGCCTGGAGAATGGGGTGGAGGGGGGGGGGGGGGGGGGGGGGGTTAGCGGGGCTGGGTGTGTGCATGTGTGTGTGTGTGTGTTTGTGTATTTATGTTGGGATGGGTGGACCCATGGGAGGGAGGGGACAAAAATGTACGTAAAATGTTCGCGCATTTGTTTTCTGTTCCGTGACCATTGTCATCTCTGTATGCAGCGCAACACAATAAATACTTGATCAAAAAAAAAAAATAAGAGTTAGTTGTTGATCTTTAATGTGCAACGTCCATTTTTAAAATGAACAAATTCAACAATAAATATGTTGCTCTTTTTAAAACAACATTTTGTAACAATAACATGTGATGACAGCCTCAGTCCTGGATCTACAGCCTCAGTCCTGGGTCTACAGCCTCAGTCCTGGGTCTACAGCCTCAGTCCTGGACCTACAGCCTCAGTCCTGGATCTACAGCCTCAGTCCTGGGTCTACAGCCTCAGTCCTGGATCTACAGCCTCAGTCCTGGGTCTACAGCCTCAGTCCTGGGTCTACAGCCTCAGTCCTGGGTCTACAGCCTCAGTCCTGGATCTACAGCCTCAGTCCTGGGTCTACAGCCTCAGTCCTGGATCTACAGCCTCAGTCCTGGGTCTACAGCCTCAGTCCTGGGTCTACAGTCTCAGTCCTGGGTCTAGGGTCTCTGGTTCTGGTAAACTCGCCGGCGTTCTGACACGGCCCAAACACAGATCTTTTCTCGACTTGTTGGAGACCGGATCTTGACCAGACCAATATCCTGGTCCTGGTCTCGGTTGGGGTCTTGGTCTGGCTCTGAGATTTCCTCTGGGACTGGTCCTGGTTTGGTCTGGGATTCTGCAGATCTCCTGTTGCTCTCCGTTTTTGTGATTTGTTTTGGTTCAAATTTATTTTTCACCAAGTCAAATGATCTTAGTCCTGGTCTCTGGTCCGGTCTCTGGCCCGGTCTCTGGTCCGGTCTCTGGTCCGGTTTCTGGTCTTGTCTCTGGTCTGATCTCTGGTCTGGTCTCTGGTCCGGTCTCTGGTCCGGTCTCTGGTCCGGTCTCTGGTCCGGTCTCTGGTCCGGTCTCTGGTCCGGTCTCTGGTCCGGTTTCTGGTCTTGTCTCTGGTCTGATCTCTGGTCTGGTCTCTGGTCCAGTCTCTGGTCCGATCTCTGGTCCGGTCTCTGGTCTGGTCTCTGGTCTGGTCTCTGGTTCGGTCTCTGGTCTGGTCTCTGGTCCGGTCTCTGGTCCGGTCTCTGGTCTTGTCTCTGGTCTGGTCTCTGGTTCATTCTCTGGTCTGGTCTCTGGTCCGGTCTCTGGTCTTGTCTCTGGTCTGGTCTCTGGTCCGGTCTCTGGTCTGGTCTCTGGTCCGGTTTCTGGTCCGGTCTCTGGTCTTGTCTCTGGTCTGGTCTCTGGTTCATTCTCTGGTCTGGTCTCTGGTCCAGTCTCTGGTCTTGTCTCTGGTCTGGTCTCTGGTCTGGTCTCTGGTCCGGTCTCTGGTCTTGTCTCTGGTCCGGTCTCTGGTCTGGTCTATGGTCTTTTCTCTGGTCTGGTCTCTGGTTCGTTCTCTGGTCTGGTCTCTGGACCCGTCTCTGGTCCGGTCTCTGGTCCGGTCCCTGGTCCGTTCTCAGTCCTGGTTGAACCACATTTAAAGAGGAGTCGTCGGATTCCGATCGTCTCATATTGAACTTCTCTTTGGCTCGCAGAAACCTGGACCTGGAGCTGAGGTCTCGAAGGTCTTTGGGCTCGGTCTGGTCCTTCTGGTCTTTGGTCTCAGGTGTATCCAGTTCTGAGTCTGACACAGATCTAGTCCTGGTCTTGGTCCTGGTCCTCTCTGAATTCTGTGCTGTTTTGAGCCTCTGCTTAATCTCCGTCAATCTACGCTTGAGGTTGAGATGTTCTGATGCTGGTTTGGTTTCATCCAGATCTTCTGGACTCCCCTGAGGAACTGGTCTCAGGTATGGTCTTGGGTCTGGTCTTGGGTCTGGTCCCCTCACTTCCTCAGGACCTTTGTTACTTCCAGTAATGACTCCCTTTTCTGTTGAATGTGTGTTTTTGAGTTTTGCTTCAAATCTCATTTTCACTTCATCCAGAGTTGGTCTGAGGTCTAGGCCTGGTCCTGGGCCAAAGTCTGCAGATGGTTTCTTGTAGTCTGCTGGAGGTCCTGCTGGAGGGCCTGGTGGAGGTCCTGGTGGAGGTCCAGGTGTTAGTCCTGGTGGAAGTCCTGGTGGAGGTCCTGCTGGAGGTCCTGCTGGAGGTCCTGGTGGAGGTCCAGGTGGTGGTCCTGGTGGAGGTCCTGGTGGAGGTCCTGCTGGAGGTCCTGGTGGAGGTCCTGCTGGAGGTCTCTGTTGGGGACCAGGTCTTACTGGGCTTTCTTCTTCTGAGGTTAGATCTTTCCCTTTTGGCTTCAGTTTTCCAACACATGGAGTTGTTCCAGGAGTTTGTGGTGGTGGCTCAGACCTCTCAGTCCTGGTCTCAGTCCTAGTCTCAGTCCTGGTCTCAGTCCTGGTCTCAGTCTTGGTCTCAGTCTTGGTCTCAGTCCTGGTCTCAGTCCTGGCCCCAGTCTCAGTCTTAATCTTGGTTTCTCTGACCATTAGACTGTTGCTTTTCTTGAGGATCATCTCCCTGGACTTTCTGGTTCTCCTCTGAGTCTCAATGTCTGCAGAACTCATGTTTGGACCTTCTGACCCTCCCCTGGTGAGGCCCGTTTGGTCGGTTTGGTCAATGGACTTGGGGAGGGCTGAGGCTGTCTGGGTGTGATTTGTGTTCTTTGTGTTTCTGAGGCAGAAGTTGGCGTACGTAAAGGTGGAGCTGGAGATGGGACGGCAGGAGGTGGTTTGATCTGAGGAGTCTTTCCGGTCGGAGTTGGTCCAGATGGTTCCTTCTGTTGGTGTTCTGATCGGACTGTTCATGATGGTCTTGGACCTGGTTGACCCTGGGCTTGCTGAGGTGGTTGGCGTTTGCTTCTCTGAGTTTGTGGATCTGGTGAATGCTGCGGTTGATTGATCTGGGTTTGGAGTGAGAGACTTTTTCTTGGTCGAGTCAGAGTGGTTCAGCTGAGTGTGTCGCGTAGGTTTGTGGTTCTCAGAGTGTGTGGAGCTGGAGAAAGCTGTGGTTGGATTGGTAGAATTTGGACCGGTTGCTTCTGTTGGCGTTTTGTTCGGATTGTTGACGATGGTCTTGAACCTGGAGAACCCTGGGCTCGCTGAGGTGGTCGACCGTTTGGCCTCAGCTTCACGACTGATCCTGTTTTCTCTGAATGTCTCTGAACGTTTCCTTTCAAACTTCAGAGTGGTCTCCAGAACGCTGGGCCCAGATCTGAAGTCCTCAGACCTGAAGTCCTCAGACCTGAAGTCCTCAGACCCGAAGTCCTCAGACTTGAAGCTTTCAGACCTGAAGTCCTCAGACCTGAAGTCCTCAGACCTGAAGTCCTCAGACCCGAAGTCCTCAAACATAAAGTCCTCAGACCTGCACTGAGCCCCTGATCCTGGATCGGACTCAGACTCTGGGTTCTCTAGAGCCTTCTGCTTTTGAAGATGTTTCATGGTCGGTTCCAGATGTTTCTTGATTGGTTCTGTCTCCGGTTCCACTGAGATCCTCTGAGATTCTTCATAGTCTTGGATATTGTCCTGAAGACAGGCTTCACTAGGAACACAACAAAGAGCTACAGAGTGTCCCAAGGCCTCTGGAGATCTGAAAGACAGAAGTCTGGGTTTACATCTGGTTCAGACCTGGTTCAGACCTGGTTCAGACCTGGTTCAGACCTGGTCCAGTCTTGGTTTAGACCTGGTCTAGTCCTGGTTTTGACCTAGTTCAGAGACTGACCTGTGTGTGGAGCTCCCCCGTTCTTTCTGATCGCTGTCCACAGAGTGAGTCCGGCCTAAGGACACAAGGAGATTAAATGTGATTCTCTCTGTTCTCTCTCTGGTCTCTCTCTGGTCTCTCTCTGGTCTCTCTCTCTCTGGTGTCTCTCTGCTCTCTCTCTTGTCTCTCTGGTCTCTCTCTGGTCTCTCTCTCTCTGGTCTCTCTCTGGTCTCTTTCTCTAGTCTCTCTCTGGTCTCTCTCTCTGGTCTCTTTCT
Source organism: Knipowitschia caucasica (assembly GCA_964034765.1). Lineage (NCBI taxonomy): Eukaryota > Metazoa > Chordata > Actinopteri > Gobiiformes > Gobiidae > Knipowitschia > Knipowitschia caucasica. Next base: position 6,555,077 of record OZ035839.1, read on the forward strand.
GGTCTCTCTCTGGTCTCTTTCTCTAGTCTCTCTCTGGTCTCTCTCTGATCCCTCTCTCTGGTCTCTCTCTTGTCTCTCTCTCTCTGGTCTTTCTCTGGTCTCTCTCTGGTGTCTCTCTGGTGTCTCTCTGGTGTCTCTCTGCTCTCTCTCTTGTCTCTCTGGTCTCTCTCTGGTCTCTCTCTCTCTTGTCTCTCTCTCTCTGGTCTCTCCCTGGTCTCTCTCTCTGGTGTCTCTCTCTCTGGTGTCTCTCTCTCTGGTGTCTCTCTGCTCTCTCTCTTGTCTCTCTGGTCTCTCTCTGGTCTCTCTCTCTCTGGTGTCTCTCTGCTCTCTCTCTTGTCTCTCTGGTCTCTCTCTGGTCTCTCTCTGGTCTCTCTCTCTCTGGTCTCTCTCTTTGGTCACAGGTTGAAACAACACATTGACCTTTACCCCAAGGTCAAAAAACCACTCCGCTGCAGCCTCAGTCTCACCTGGACAGTCCTCCTCAGAGAGCCAGGTCTGGACTGGTTCGGTCCGGTCTGTGGGAGGGGTCTTTGGGATCCTCAGGCTGCGAGTTCGGATCCTGGTCCGGGTCCTGGACCTGGACCCTATCTTCATGCGCTGACTGTATCTCTGGACCAAGACCTGGACATTGGGCTGAGACTGGTCCTCTTCATCATCTGCCTCACAGCTGCACACAGTTCAGAGTGAAGACCAGACAGAGACCAGAGAAAGACCAGAGAGAGGCCAGAGAGACCCCAGAGAGAGACCAGAGAGAGACCAGAGAGAGAGACCAGAGAGAGCGACCAGAGAGAGACAAGAGAACCAGTGGGACCAGTGGTCCTGAACCAGGTAGAACAAGGACTTACCTATACGATGGCGATCTTGGTCGGGTTCTTCCTCTGGTCTTCACCTGGTTTTGTCGATCAAGTTCTTTCCAAATGTGGATCTTTTCAGACCAGGGCCTCAAGTCCTCAGACCAGGACTGGTCTAGGGCCGTGGTCTGGGACAAGTCCTGGTCCTGGACCGGGGTTTGGGACGAGTCCTGGACCTGCACCGGGGTCTGAGACAAGTCTTGGTCCTGGACCAGGGTCTGGGACGAGTCGTGGTCCTGGACCATGGTCTGGGATGAATCCTGGTCCTGGACCAGGGTAAGGGACGAGTCCAGGTTGTGAGGAGCCTCTGAGTTGATCTTGGAGACCGAGGTCTGGACCAGTCCTGGAGGGATGTGGTCCAGACTGTCCCTGCGGCTCACAATCCTGGACTCAGTCTGCACTTGGGTCTCGTAGAAAGTCCGGATCTTCTCCATCAGCAGTTGCTCTTTGACGGACAGGCTGGAGTCCCGCCTCCTGATTGGACTAGAGGCCAGGTCTGACCCAGAGACCAGGTGTGGACCAGAGACCAGGTGTGGACCAGGGACCAGGTCTGGAGCAGAAACTGGATCCTGATGATCTGGGCTATCCGGATCATGTCTGGATTTTGAACTTTCCCGGTCTGGAGTCCAGTCGAGTTCTGGTCCGGTCTCAGTCCGGTTCAGGACTGGTTCTGAGAGCAGGTCTTCCTCTGACTCTGTCTCGGAGTTCAGGATCTGACAGTCCCAGACTTGATCCAGGTCTAGACCAAGGCCTTGGTCTCGGTCTGTGGATGAAGGTTCCTCAAAGTCCTGAAGGAAAAAAGACACACCTGAAGAAGAGGAGACGCAGGGAGAACATGCAAACACTGACACAGGGAGAACATGCAAACACTGACACAGGGAGAACATGCAAACACTAACACAGGGAGAACATGCAAACACTGACACAGGGAGAACATGCAAACACTGACACAGGGAGAACATGCAAACACTGACACAGGGAGAACATGCAAACACTGACACAGGGAGAACATGCAAACACTAACACAGGGAGAACATGCAAACACTGACACAGGGAGAACATGCAAACATTGTGTTTCTCACCTGGAGCTCTGGTCCACACCTCTGGTCGAGGTCTTGGTCTGGTTCTGGGATCAGGGTCTCAAATGGTTCAGGTCTGGTCCTGATCTGTTCTCCTCCAGTCCTCACTGCAGAAACACAGACCAGGTCTGAAGCAGGTCTAAAGTGGGTCTAAAGTGGGACTAAAGCAGGTCTAAAGCAGGTCTAAAACAGGACTAAAGAAGGACTAAAACAGGTCTAAAGCAGGACTAAAGCAGGACTAAAACAGGACTTAAACAGGACTAAAGCAGGTATATTGTAGGTCTGCACCTTGGTGAAGAGACGTCTTGAGGACTTCTTCTGGACTTTCCTGGAGACGACCTGAAAGAGGAATAATTCAGCTCCAGTGGACTTAGACTCAAACCTAAACTAAATCTAGACTAAAACAACTCACAGAAAGGACTCTGCTCCAAGAACAAGTCTCTTCTCTGAAACACAAAAATCAATCTGAACCACATCTGGTCTCTGATTTCTCAGGTCTTTCTGGTCTCTGGTCTTTCTGGTCTCTCTGGTCTTGCTGTACTCGGGTCCCTCTGGTCTCTCTGGTCTCTCTGGTCACTGGTCTCTGGTCTCTCTGGTCTGGTCTCTGGTCTGGTCTCTGGTCTGGTCTCTGGTCTGGTCTCTGGTCTGGTCTCTGGTCTGGTCTCTGGTCTGGTCTCTGGTCTGGTCTCTAGTCTTACCTTGTGGGGGATGATCTTCTGGTGATGTTCTAAAATGATCTGTTTGATGTGTTTGGACCAGAGCTGTTTCTCCTCCAGACTGCGAGCCTGAGCACAGAGGCAGAGTGGGCGGGGCTTAGGCTGTGGGGCGGGGCTTGCTCTCACCTCTAGGGGTGGGGCTTATTCACCTGTAGGGGTGGGTTCTGAGATTGAAGGGCGGGGCTTAAGCGTTATGGGCGGGGACTGACCTGTTGGGGTGTGGCTAACTCACCTGCAGTGTGATTGGCTGTTTTGGGCGTCTGTAGTGAGTGACGCTGAAGCTCAGAGAGTCACGTGCGTTCTCGATCAGCATCAGCGTAGAGCACTGTAAACACATGACAATGCTAACCTGCTAGCTCCATGCTAACCTGCTAGCTCAATGCAGTTTGGCTCCTCTCACTGGCTCCTTTTTACTTCTATGTAAAAGTAAACTCCACAGTAACGCTTATGTGACATCACCATTCTGGGTTTAAATCTGTGGTTTCTCTGTGATCCTCCTGTTCATGTGTGATATTGTCTTTATAAATCCAGATTTTACCAAATAATTACTGACCAATCAGAGGCCTTCATTCAGGGGGAAACTACAGCTTCTCTTAGCAACGGTCTCTCTTACGGCACAAAAGCTCCAGCTGCTTTTGTATTAAAGCTAACATGTTGTGATGATTCATCGTCGATTCACCATGAATCGACGATGATTCAAGATGGCGGCGCCCTGTAAGACCGCTGTCTTTGCGATCTGCTAAAAGTAAAGTTTTCCAATAATTGTAAACGCAAGTGAGTTCAAACTAAATTGTATTAGGAGGCAATGCCACCAAAGAAAGCAACGCAGACGGAAAACGATATGGAGGAGATTCGTAAGGCACTGAACAGCATGTCGGCGGAGCTGGCTAAGGTAACACAACAGCTGGCCAAGCTTACGGAACTACACGAGGAAGTCAAACAACTAAGAGAGACTTTAATCTCAAGAGATAGAAGAATTGAGGAACTAGAGAAAAGGATCGATAACATTGAACAGTATACGCGAATGGAAGACGTTATCATTACAGGGATGAATGTGAAACCACGCTCTTACGCTAGAGCAGCAGCCGGAGGGAGAAACATCAGCGAAGATGCAGAGCCCGGGGACCTACAGTCGCTGGAGGGGCAAGTCCTGAACTTTCTGGCTGAAAAGGACATACATTTGGACGCAGGAAATATAGCAGCATGTCATACTCTCCCAAGGAGGGACGCGTCTAAGCCTGCCATTATTCTGCGGTTTGTTAACAGAAAAGTTAAAACAGATCTGCTAAAGCAAGGGAAGAAGCTGAAAGGATCTGCGGTATACCTTAATGAGCATCTCACTCATAAAACGGCCACAATTGCGCGTGAAGCACGCATCTTGAGGAAGAACAACAAAATCAAATCGACGTGGACCAGAAATTGCAAGGTCTTCATCCAACTGAATGGAGCCACTCCAGAACAAGCCAAGGTTTTACTGGTAAGAGAACTCAAAGATCTTGAACAGTTTAAGTAATGCTACAAAAAACAGACCCGACAGTGAAACTAAAACGGCTTGAAACTAGACAATATTTAAATTATGAATGAAATAAAAATTGTCTTTATTGATGGAGTCTGGGGCTTTATTCTGAGGAATATGGTATTTATTAAAGATCCTTGTGCCTTGTCCTGCTGGACTCTGTGGACCTACAAAGATAATACTTATGAATATACCTTGGAGTGGACTTGCACACTGGAAAGGTTACCTCCCAAAGGACTCTTATTGACAATCTTGGATTTTATCATTTTACCTCCTCGGAGATGGTGGACTGGAATTACTCTTTCGCAATCAGAAGGAGCCTTCACATTTTGGACATATTTGAACGCTGTGATTGTGGCGTATAAATGTGTTGTTGAATTTGGTATGGAGACTAGAGGACGACGGTGGTATTTAAATCTAACTGTCCCTATCAAAACCAATGATTACCTCAATTAATGAGGGGGAACCAGAATCCGAGTCCTCCAGTGATGTTGACCTCCATGAAGACCGAAATAAAGCTAGTGTTTTTTATAAAAAGTATGAAAATGTGTCTGTAAATTTACATGATTCTCTGGACTACAAGGTGAATGAATTTGATAGTGACATAGATCCTGATTGTAATTTCTATAAAGATTTAGTGACTGATTGTAAATACTACAGTGATGAACAATTTAAAGAGATTAATACAGGAGGAGCATTTACAATCATACATTTCAATAGTAGGAGCTTGTATAAAAACTATAACGGTATAAAAGAGTATTTGAGTCAGTTTGGCGGCACGGTGGCTGAGTGGATAGCACTATCGCCTCTCAGCAAGAAGGTCCTGGGTTCGAATCCCGGTTGGACCAGGGCCTTTCTGAGTGGAGTTTGCATGTTCTCCCCGTGTCTGCGTAGGTTTCCTCCGGGTACTCCGGTTTCCCCTACCACTAAAAATATGTCCAATAGGTCTGGCATGCGCCTCCTGTACTGGCCCCACTCCCAAAAATAACAATTGTAAACCGCTTTGAGACTCCGATGTGCAGTGAAAAGGCGGTATATAAATAAAGATTACTTACTACTACTACTACTTACTACTTTGCCAAATTTTCAATAATTGCGGTGTCGGAGACGTGGTTGGATACTGAAAAGGATAATGTAGAAATGGAGGGTTATGATTTATTCACACTAAACAGGAAAGGGAAAAAGGGTGGTGGTGTCGCATTGTATGTGCACAACAACCTGAAGAGTAAGCTCGACGACAGGAAAACTACCATAATTGACGGGGTTATGGAATGTATTACTGTCAAAATTGCTGTAAACAGCTCAAAAAATATACTCATTAGTTGTCTGTATAGAACACCGGGATCATGTGTAAACACTTTTAATAAGGAAGTTGGAAACCTCTTTGACAATGTAAACAAAGTTCACATTGTCTGTGGAGATTTCAATATAGACCTTCTTAATCCTCACAGAAACATACAAACATCAAATTTCACTACTACTATGTACAGCAATAACCTCCGCCCGCTAATCCTCAAACCCAGTCGAATAACAAGCAGCACAGCTACACTAATAGACAATATCTTTACAAATGAGATAAATAGTGAAATCACAGCCGGACTACTCATCAATGATATAAGTGATCACCTCCCTGTCTTTAGTGTCTTCCATCATTTTTTACACAAATCCCAAACAGCTAATACCTCTATACAGAAACTGATCCGTCATAGATCACCCGAAGCCATGGCCGCTTTCAAGGCAGATCTAAGTGTTCAAACTTGGGAAGAGGTCTATGCCTCTGAGGATCCTGATCGGGCCTATGATGCCTTTTCAGCTATTACAACCAAACTCTATGACAAATATTGTCCTTTAAAGCAAAAAAAGACCAAAAATAAAGTAGATAAGCCGTGGATCACTCGGGGCATATTAAATGCATGCAAAAAGAAAAACAATCTTTATAAATTATACCTAAAACATAGAAATAAAGTCGCAGAAGAAAAATATAAAACATACAAAAACAAATTAATTAATATAATCAGAGTGAATAAGGAAAATTATTATCACAAATTACTGGAACATCATCAAAGTAATATCAGTGGAATATGGAAAATACTAAATGGTCTAATTAAGAATGGGAAAAAAGAAAATGCACTTCCAAATTATTTTATAATTAATAATCATGAAAACACCTGTACAAGTGAAATTGCAGACGCCTTTAATGACTTTTTTACAAAGGTAGGACCTACATTGGCTGGTGGAATTCAAGTAAATAATAGTGGAAATTTAGTAGATAGTTTAGTTAAACAGAATTCCAACTCTTTATTTTTAAGAGGGGTAGAAGAATATGAAATAATTAGTATTGTTAACAACTTTAAAAACAAAAGGTCAACGGACTGTCTTAACTTGGACATGACGTTGGTCAAGGAAATCATAAATTACATCAGCACACCCTTTACATTCATCTGCAATCAATCTTTCCGTACAGGTATTTTTCCTAGAAAAATGAAAACAGCAAAAGTAATTCCCATTTATAAAAGTGGTGATAAACATCTATTCACAAATTACAGACCTATTTCACTCCTCTCACAGTTCTCAAAAATCTTAGAAAAACTATTTGTTAACAGACTGGACAATTTTATTGAAAAATATCACTTGTTAAGTGACAATCAGTTTGGCTTTCGAACTAACAGATCTGCCACGATGGCGGTCATGGCTCTTGCTGAAGACGTTACTACTGCAATTGATAACAACGAACATACTGTAGGTGTTTTTATAGACTTAAGTAAGGCTTTTGACACCATAGACCACTCACTTCTTCTTCAGAAGCTTCACAGATACGGTATCCGGGGAATTGCTCACAATTGGGTGGAAAGTTACTTAAGTAAAAGAGACCAGTATGTCCATATAAATAATGTCAACTCAAATAAACAGCTCATAACACACGGAGTTCCACAAGGTTCAATTTTGGGACCTAAATTATTTATTATGTATATCAATGATGTCTGTGAGATATTGGATAAAGATAAATGCCTATTGTATGCTGATGATACCAGCCTCTACTACTCTGGAAACAGTCTGCATGACATCATTGATATAGTTCAGCAAGAACTGACGATCCTAAAAGGATGGTTCGACCGTAACAAACTCTCCATGAACCTGACAAAAACAAAATATATAATATTTGGAAATAAAATAAATAACACTCAAATTAAACTGGAGATCAATGGCAAAGAAATAGAACAAGTAGATACAAACAAGTTCCTAGGAATTACTGTTGACGGAAAACTCAGCTGGAAGCAGCATTTATATAATCTTAAATTGAAATTGTCAAAAAATGTTGGAATTTTGGGTAAATTGAGACATGTTTTAAACCAAAAATCACGCCACCTGTTATACAACTCCCTTATTCTTCCCTATTTGAGTTACGGTGCTGAAATATGGGGAAACAATTATAGAACAAATATTGAACCAATTTTTCTACTTCAAAAGAAGGCCATACGAATTGTGTTTAAAACACACTACTACGCACCGACTAACCCTCTCTTTATCCAGTTAAGAACTTTAAAAATGTATGATATTGTTGATGTGAGTACACTGGCTGTGGTATACAGGGCTCAGCACAATAATCTTCCACCCAATATTCAAAATATGTTTGAACATAGAGATTGTAGTTACAATCTCAGAGGAACAGGGATTTTCAAAATAAATAAGGCAAGAACTAACAAAAAAAGCAGATGTGTCTCGGTCAGAGGAGTGAGACTATGGAACAACTTAGACGACGCAATCAAAAACTCCTACTCATTGAAGACGTTTAAAAATAATATTAAACATAATATTTTAAGTAATTACCAAGCCCAAGAATGATAGGTCTAGCAGCTCTCCTACATCTCTATGACAGCCTTTTGCTGTTTGCTTTTGTTGTTAAAATATTAAAATGTGTTTTCTCAAATTATTTATATTTTTCCATCCTATTGTTTCTTTTTATTATTAAAGTTCTCCTGATCTTGACTTTTAGTTTGGCTTCTATTTTAAAAGGGTTTTTTTTCCCCATACTTTGGAGACTTTACTTAATGAATTGGATTAGGCAAAAATAAGTTATACTTCAGCCTAATCCCTTCGGTCACAACTGCGTTTGTAAATCTATGTGAAAGCATGTACATTACTGACATAAGATTCATTGTTTTTGTAACCTTGTCCTCTTTTGATTGTCCTTTATGTCTAAATAATGATAATTTGTATGACCGAATAAACAAACAAACAAAAATCAAAAAATGTCACACTGTGGTGATGTCACACTTGGTCTATGGATCCGACTAGTTCCTCATGCAGAGAGCAAAGGTCAGCGACCAGGTGTTTTTTTTATTTGTTATTGGTTACAACATCCTACCACTGATGGTTTGGGCCGTTTAGCCTGTTCCCCACATGGTCCTTGTCCACATGGTCTTACCGTGATGTGCTCCTTGTACACATAGTACTCCCCCCTCCTCTTCGTCAGCAGGAGGACCTTGTGGAAGAGGAACAGGTTCCTGTGGCTCCTCACATGGTTCATCTTGAAGGTTCCCTCCAAAACCAGGTGACCAAACGTGGTCAGGTCTGGACCTTTGAAGTTCAGTAGAAGAGACTGGACCTCCTGAGACCAGAGAGAGACCAAAGAGAGACCTCTGAGACCAGAGAGAGACCTGAGAGTGACCTCTAAAACCAGAGACACACAAGAGAGACCAGAGAGAGACTACTGAGACAGAAGAGACCAGGGAGAGACCAGAGAGACCAGAGAGAGCCCAGAGAGAGCCCAGAGAGACCAGAGAGAGACCACTGAGACCGGAGAGAGACCAGAGAGAGACCTGAGAGTGACCTCTGAAACCAGAGACACACAAGAGAGACCAGAGAGAGACGACTGAGACAGAAGAGACCAGGGAGAGACCAGAGAGAGACCAGAAAGAGCCCAGAGAGAGCCCAGGGAGACCAGAGAGAGACCACTGAGACCGGAGAGAGACCAGAGAGACCAGTATTAGCAGTACTAGTGTGTGCACTTCACCTGGACTCGCACGCTGGATTCGTGGCGTCTCTTCATCTCGTTAATAAACCAGGCCACAGTCGTCATGGAGACAACGGCGGCATCCACCATGGCCCTGGTCCCGCCCCTGCGCTCCCCCTCGTCGTCCTGGTCCCAGTGCAGCTGCATCTGCCTCAGCAGGAGGTGGTACTTCAGGACCCTCTGCACTGGTTTGAGGAGGTATGACCCCAGAGGGAGAGGGGTCTGCAGGACCTTCTGACGCTGGTACAGATATGAGGACCAGGACGGTTCCTTCAAGACCTGAGCCAGGACCTGCACAGACCTGAGACCAGAGACCAGAGAGATCAGAGACCAGAGAAAAGGAAAAATAGACTTTACTGATCTCACAACGGAGAAATGTACAGAACTCAGGTGCAACATGTTGAAAAGTGTCTTTAGTGCAGATATAATTTGTACAATTAAATTAAAGTGACGTCTGTGACTTATTGTACAGTCTGACAATGGTGGGGATGAAGGCCCTGTGGTAGCGCTCCTTCTTGCGCTGAGGCCTCAGTTTTCCACCAGAGAGAGACCAGAGAGAGATCAGAGAGACCAGAGAGAGACTAGAGACCAGAGAGAGAGCAGGAGAGGCCAGAGACCAGAACGAGAAACCAAAGAGAGAAGTGAGAGAAGTGAAGGTTAAAGATCAGAGACAAGATCCGTAGACTATTCAGACTTTCTACTTATAATAGACATGATGGACTGGGTCTGGACTGGGTCTGGACTAGGTTCAGGTCTGGTACCTGGGGTAGTTGGTACAGTAATGAGTGTAGATCCTGAAGTCTTCACTCTGAAACAGAAAAACCCACAGTTAGTTACAGTCCGTATCACAATCTGTATATATTTCTAAAGAGCCCCTATAACTGACCAATCAGGAGCCTTAGTTACTTAATTACCAGGACAAGCTCTCCCAGCTCAACGTGCCCGATTCCACCTGCAGGTGGATCACTGACTTCCTGTCGGACAGGAAGCAGCGAGTGCGTCTGGGGAAGAATGTCTCGGACTCTCGGATTATAAATACAGGAGCCCCACAGGGCTGTGTTCTTTCTCCCCTGCTCTTCTCCCTGTACACCAACCACTGCACCTCCAGCCACGACTCCGTGAAGCTGATCAAGTTCGCGGACGACACCACCCTCATTGGACTCATCTCCAACAACGATGAGTCCGCCTACAGGAGGGAGGTGGACCGGCTGGTGTCCTGGTGCAGTGGTAACAACCTGGAGCTGAACGCCCAGAAGACAGTGGAGATGATTGTGGACTTCGGGAAGAGCACTGTCCCCCCGCCCCCACCCTCCGTGATGGACTCCCCCATCACCTCTGTGGAGTCCTTCCGTTTCCTGGGCACCACCATCACCCAGGACCTCAAGTGGGAGCCGACCATCAGCTCCCTCATCAAGAAGGCCCAGCAGAGGATGTACTTCCTGCGGCAGCAGGAAAGCCAAGCTGCCTGCACAGATGTTGGTGCAGTTCTACACGGCCATCATCGAATCCATCCTCACCTCCTCCATCACCGTGTGGTTCGCTGAGCCACAGTCAGGGACAAACAGAGACTACAGCGCATTGTGCGCTCTGCAGAGGAAGTGATCGGCCGCAGCCTTCCATCGCTGCAGGACCTGTACGTCGCCCGAGCTCGAGGCCGGGCTGGTCGTATCACAGCCGACCCCTCTCACCCTGCACATGGACTATTCCAACCACTCCCCTCAGGCAGGAGGCTGCGGTCCATCAGGACTAGAACCTCCCGCCACAAGAACAGTTTCTTCCCCTCTGCTGTTGGACTCTTGAACACTTCTTAACCTGTCCCCCCGCCCTTTATAAAGTCACTTTACTGCCCATCATACGTCACTTTACTTCACTGTACTGCTGTCACCTTACATTGTGTGCACCATGTGCACTTGTATATTGTAAATAGTAACTGTAACTCTATTTTAAATTAAAATTTATTCTTTAGAAGTGTTTTTTATTCTTATTTTTATTATCTCTTTTTGACTGTTGCACTGAGCCAAAGCAATTTCCAAGTCTGTGACCTCCCGTTACTTACGTTGGCAATAAAAAAAAAAAAAAAAAAATGATTCTGATTCTGAATACTGCAGGAACAACTCCTGATTGGCCGGTTGGTTGCCAGGTAGTTGCTATGAGTGTGGCGTTTACCTTCAGGACGAAGCAGCGACAAACTTCTACAGGATCAAGTCCACAGCTCTGAAGGTCCACAAGGAGACCACTGCAAGAGATCAGAGACTCTGAACCAGGTCTGAACCAGGTCCGAACCAGGTCCGAACCAGGTCCATCAATACTGGGATCATGATAGACTTTCGTCTCCAGTGGTTTTGGAATCAAACAAATGTGTTTGATTCCTGAAACAAACTATAGAATGTGGGTCAGGACCAGGACCAGGACCAGGACCAGGACCAGGACCATGACAAAGACCATTACCAGTACAAACACTAGGACCAGGACCAGGACCAGTCTGATTCGGTTATAGACCTGATCTTACTGACCTGTTGAAAGCGTAGATCTCCTCAATGTTACCAAACAGTGCCCCCACTTGCTCCGCCCGCACACTGAGCTCTGATTGGTCAATGAGATGTCCCAGGTAATCCTGCACCAATCACATTCAAGCTTCATAATGAGTTTGATAACAGAGCATGTCGACAGAAGTGGTGGGGATGTGGTCTTGGATAAAACATGTTTAAAACTGGGGTCTGTAACTTTAGTCTCATGTAGCAGAATGATAATAACATGTAGTTCGAACAGAAATAACAGAACATGCTGTTGATCCCTGGGAGTCACTATCTGCCTCTTTGGGCTGAGAGCTGATTGGCTGAGTGAGGGTGGTCCTCTGTGATCCAAAGATGTGACATCACAAACACATAAAACTAGTGACAGATGCAACTGTTTTAGTATTTAATACAGAGTTGTGTTGGTCTGAGAGTTACAGACCCCAGCTTTAAAGCACATATGTTACACGTCTGGGACTGACCTGAACCATCATCTTCAGATCTTCAACATAAACTCGCTCCGTCTCAAGGATCTCCAGGACCACCTGCTGCAGGTAGGACCGACCGGGACCTGGAGCCATGGTCCTGGTCTGAAAGTGGCCCCTGGGGGTCCCCTGAGCTGGGGGTCTGTAGTTTTGGCTTTCTCTTTCTGTTAAATGTGTAGTGTGTGAAAGTGTCTTAGCTTCAGTCGTCTCCTTAATCTGCTAATCCTCTGGGATTGACAAGTAAAACCAACGGGCGGGCCTAATACTGTGATCGACAGCTCTGGGGCGGGACTTAATCCAATTACAGTGCAGGTCAAAGTCCCGCCTCCTTTTGCTGTCTACACCAATCACAGTAGATCACAACGCTCCAGTCCTCTTCACGTGTGGAGCAGCTGGATGTTAGCAGGAACTGGAGCACGCTGCTGTAGAAGACGATCCAGAGTCTTCTGAACCTGGATCCCCCACTGGACCTGCTTTAGACCTGCTCTAGACCTGCTTTAGACCTGGCCCAGTCCAGCTCCTTTAGACCAGGGATGTTAAAGTCAAATACATCAGAGGCCAAAAAATACTAATTCGATTTAAGCTGAGGGCCGGGGTGATTCAATGTTTATAAAAACATTAAAATGATTGCATATAATCTATTGAACCAAGACCTAACACAGTTTTAATTAATGATGAAATTAATAATCGAATAATTTCGGTTTATTCGGGTTTACAGACAATAACAAACTTCCTATAAAGAGAAAACACATTAAATGAATAATCCAATATTTTCTTATGGCTCTGTGCGGCTGGTTCTAATGATAATCAAATATCATCCCAGGGGCCAAGATAATTCATTCGCGGGCCGTATCTGGCCCCCGGGCTTTAACTTTGACACCTATGCTTTAGACTGTGATTAAAACAGCTGAAATAAAAGGACTCAACTCGTCACATACAGAACTTTAATAGAAATATAACAGACGATTGTCACGGCAACAAGGGACAGAGATTAGTGCTTTAGTCCTGGGTCAGTCCTGGGTCAGTCCTGGTTTAGTACTAGGTCAGACCTGGGTTAGTCCTGGTTTAGTCCTAGATCAGTCCTGGTTTAGACCTGGGTTAGTCCTGGGTTAGTACTGGGTCAGTCCTGGGTTTGACCTTAGTCCTTGTTCAGTCCTGGTCCAGGTCTGTTTCAGTCCTCTTTGGTGGTTATGAGGGACACAATCATATTTCAGTTAAGGATCAGGGTAAAGAGAGAGACCAGAGAGAGACCAGAGAGAGACCAGAGAGAGACCAGAGAGAGAGACCAGAGAGAGAGACCAGAGAGAGACCAGTGGTACTGCTGTGGGACCTGGGTTCTGGTCAGATGTCTCCACTCATGTCTCCTCTAATGTCTCCTCTAATGTCTCCTCTGGTGCCTCCTCTGATGTCTCCTCTGATGTCTCCTCAGATGTCTCCTCAGATGTCTCCTCTGGTGTCTCCTCTGGTGCCTCATCTGATGTCTCCTCAGGTGTCTCCTCTGGTGTCTCCTCTGGTGCCTCCTCTGATGTCTCCTCAGATGTCCCCTCAGGTGTCTCCTCAGGTGTCTCCTCTGGTGTCTCCTCTGGTGTCTCCTCTGGCGTCTCCTCTGGCGTCTCCTCTGGCATCTCCTCTGGCGTCTCCTTTGTGTCTCCTCTGGTGTCTCCTCTGGTGTCTCCTCAAATCCTCTTGTTGTGGACGCTGCTGCAGTGTGTCTTCATGTCCTTCCTGAGTCTGAACTTGTCTCCACAGACGGAGCAGACGTACAGATGGACCTCCATGTGCTGCTCCAGCTGCTCCAGGCCTGGGAACATCTGGAAGCAGACCTGAGGAACCAGGAGAGGAGGAGGTGAAACTCCCCTCTCAACTCCTGCACCTCCTCTGTCACCTCCTCTCTCAGCTCCTGCACCTCCCCTGTCACCTCCTGCACCTTCTCTGTCACCTCCTCTGTCACCTAATCTCTCAGCTGCTGCACCTCCTCTGTCAACTCCTCTCTCAGCTCCTGTCAGCTCCTCTGTCACCTCCTCTCTCAGCTCCTGCACCTCCTCTGTCACCTAATCTCTCAGCTCCTGCACCTCCTCTGTCAGCTTCTCTATCAGCTCCTGTCACCTCCTCTATAAGGTTCTGTCACATCCTCTGTCACCTCCTGGTACCTCCTCTCAACTCCTCTGTCACCTCCTCTCTCAGCCCCTGTCATCTCCTCTGTCAGCTCCTATCATCTCCTCTCTCAGCTCTTGTCACCTCCTCTCTCCTCCTCCTGCTCCTCAGTACCTGACAGATGGTTTCTCCTGGAGACAGGTGTGAGATCATGTGACGAACGTGATCTTGTTTCAGGAAAGTCCCCTGTTCACAGACTGGACACACGTAACGAGCCACTCCTGCAAGAAAGACCTGCTTTAGTCCGGGTTTAGTCCTGATTTAGTCCGGGTTTAGACCTGCTCTAGTCCAGGTCCCTCTCCCCTTGGTGCATGTCCTAGTCCTCGCTCACCTGGTTGTCTCTCACCTGGTCCTCTCTCACCTGGTCCTCTCTCACCTTGGTGCATGTCCTGGTGTAGCCGCAGCTGCCGTTGCCGTAGGAACCCCTTGCCGCAGGTGTTACAGCTGAATTGCTTGTGTTTGGTGTGGACCGTGTAATGTTCTCGCAGATGACATCGCTGGAAGAAGCCCCGCCCACAAATCCCACAGAAGTGACGTCGGCGCGAATCCTCCAATGAGAAGGCAGCAGGCATCAGGCCGGCCAATGAGGCGCCGGCATTCTGCAGAGAGGAGGAGTTTACCCCCAACACAGCGCACGTTTAGTCCAATAGGATTTATTGGACTAAACCTTCCTCTCCTCCCTCACCTCACATCTCACACAGCCCCTCCCTCCCTCACACACCCTACCCTCCTCCCTCACACCCCCCCCCCCCCCCCTCACCTCACAGTTGTCCATCAGCTGCAGAGCCTCCAGGTCCTCGTCCTCATGCTCCTCCTCCTCGGACTCCTCCTCTGGGTTCTCCTGGTTCTCTGGGTTTTCCTGGAGGTCTGGAAGGTCTGGTTCTTGGCTCGGGTCCTGGCTTGGGTCCTGGCTTTGGTCTGAAGTCTGGTCCAGGTCCTGGTCCAGGTTTTGGTCCTGATCCTGGTCCTGGTCCTGGTCTTGGTTCTGAGCACACCTCTGTGCATGCTCCTGCAGCTGTCGACCTTTGATGAGAACCTGACCACAGCGGCCACAGGCGCACATGTGGCTGGTGTGGCAGGACAGGAGGTGGGAGGAGATCTCCTGGTGCTACGGGAGAGAGAGGAAACACATGTGGTTGGTCTGGAAGGACAGGAGGTGGGAGGAGATCTCCTGGTGCTATCTGGTCCAGACCTTGTCCAGACTTGGTTCAGACCTGACTAAGACCTCACCTCCAGCTGGAGTCCGCACAGCTCACAGCGAGACTCCGGATCCTGGTCCAAACCAGGTTCCAGTTTGATCCTTTTGGCTGAGATTGGTCCTGGTTCTGGTTCTTCCCCAACTTCGATCTTCACTGTAGCTGGTCCTGGTTCAGATCTGGTCCAGTCCTCGGTCTCGGACTTCACTCTGGTCTCGTTGGAGTCTGGACTGGACTCGGTGTCAGTGTGAAATAGATGGACTGTGTCTCTGCTCTGCGGACACAGAGGGTGGATTAACCTCTGACATTCGATCAATAATAAATCTTATTGGTGACGATGCCCTGGTCTCCAACCTGGTTCCTGGTCCCTCACCTGGTCCCTCCCCTGGTCTCTCCCCTGGTCCCTGGTCTCTCACCTGGTCCCTGGTCTCTCCCCTGGTCTCTCACCTGGTCCCTGGCTCCTGGGGGGTTCTTGCGGTTGGTGCAGGTGAGGATGTGTTCGATGAGGAGTTTCTCGCAGCTGAAGACGAAGCCGCAGTCGTCGCAGGTGAAGGTTCTGCCAAAGCGCGGCCTCTCCCTCAGCCGCTCCGCAGGGCGCCTCAGCGGCCGCCGCAGATCGCATGGTTCTGGAGCCTCAGGGGGAGGGGCCACTGGACCAGGGGGAGGGGCCACAGCACCAGGGGGAGGGGCCACAGCCAGAAGCTCCTCCACAGAGATGGGACGACTGGGGCAGAAGACCAGCTCAGAACAGAGACCAGAAACCTGCACCACAGCCCTGTGTGCAGCATGATAGATGAAGGAGCATGTAGCCTGTCCACCAGCTCTACTCTACTTTACTCTACTGTACTCTACTGTACTCTACTGTACTCTACTGTACTCTAGTCAACTGTACTCTACTCTACCATGCTCTACTGTACTCTACTGTACTCTAGTCAACTGTACTCTACTCAACTCTACTGTACTCTACTCAACTGTACTCTACTCTACCATGCTCTACTTAACTCTACTGTACTCTACTGTACTATACTGTACTATACTGTACTATACTGTACTGTACTATACTCAACTCTACTGTACTACTCTCACCAAGTAGGGAAGTAAAGCTGTTGGAAAACGGGGTATGAGACTGACCTATTTACTCACCTGTTTCCAGTGGAGCTGTTGGTCTCTGGTCCAGATCTGGTTTCAGGTCCAAGTCTTGCCTCAGGTCTGGTCTCAACTCGGGTCTCGGCTCGGGTGGGGAACATCCGGACCCCAAAGATGAGTTTTGGTCCCGAGTTCAGAGCGTGGACTTGTGCATCTGGGTTCGGGGTCAGACCTGGTCCTGGTCTTGGTCCCTCCTGGTTTGGACCCAGGTCTGGTCCTGGGTCTGGTCTCAGTTCTTCTAGGGTCTGAGGGACATGGAACATCTGCAGCTGCTGCATGGACGACTTCAGGTCCTCAAAGTCCAGACTGAAACAAGAGTACAGAGCAGCAGCAGTATCAGTAGTAGTAGTAGTAGTAGTAGCAGTAGCAGTAGTAGTAGTAGTACCTGTCTACAGTACTAATACTCCCTCGGTACATGTACTGCAGTACTCTGTCGAAGCTGGTGGCGCTGAGGCCTGTGTGGCTGAGGTCGACTCGCTGCTGCCCCCTGCTGTCTGTGTGAGTGAACATCATCCTGAAGAGGGCGCTGCAGGCGGCCAGCACACAGCGGTGCGCTCGGAACTGAGTGTCACCGATAGCAACCAGGACGTCACACAAGAAGCCCCACTCCCTCTGAGAGTCCAGCTGCGAGAGGAGGCGGGCGGCGTGCGGCATCTGAGGGACACAGGTAAACAACAACAAAGAAGTAAACAAAACAAAAAAAGTAAACAACAAAACTTGGGAGTCTGTTGCCGAACTTCTCCACAACAGTAAAGATGTGGTGCGTGTGGCGTTCGACATAAAATCCCTTAAACAGCACGACACAATAATGTGGGTGGCGTGTCTTGCCAAAGAACACAACCACAGTTTGGCACTTTACAGCCGCCCCACTGTGGCACCTTGTGCTCCCAGAGGTCTCCCATCACAGTACTAACCAGTCCTTGCCCTGCCTAAGTACAGAAGTCTGACAGAATCTGGCTTTCACCTGCGGGTGGCGCCACAATAATACCTATAAAACTGTCTAGGACCAGAGGCTGTTTCATTCTACACACTGTCTATGGTTGTGACACACGTACTACAGCACAGTATACATTAGTATACAGTATGTTAGTATACATTAGTATATACAGAATACATTAGTGTATATAGTATACATTAGTATACATGAGTATACACTATTATATAGATGATACATTGGTGTATATAATCATTAGTATATAATATATACAGTATACATTGGTCTATACAGTATACATTAGTATATAACACAGTAACAAAGCTCTTACTGTGAAAGGGCGGCGTCGGAAGTCCCAGTGTGCGTGATGACGCGCTCTGCGTATCGTACGTCATGCGTCCTCCCGCAAGGTCCCGCAGCTGCACGCGGCCTGGTCCCTGGTAGACCTGGAGCAGTCCTGGTTCAGTCCTGGTTTAGTCCTGGTATAGATCTGGTTCAGTCCTGGTCGAGACCTGGTGGAGACCTGTTTTAGTCCTGGTCTGGGCCTGGAGTAGACCCTCCGCTGCTGTATTTGACGCGGAGGGCTGACGCGGTGCAGACGCGGGAGACGCGGGTCTGGACTCTGCTCTGCTGCGGGACTCAGACTTCCGCACCGCACTTCCCGCACGAGCCCTTCAAAATAACAAGCGGTGCGGGTCTGAACCGTTATTATTATAGATCTGAACCAGGTCTGAACCAGGTCTAAAGCAGGACTAAAGCAAGTCAAAAACAGACTTGCTGTAGTCCTGCTCAGACCTGCTTTAGACTAAAGTCCTTCCTGCTGTTGTCAGACTGCTGAGTCTGTACATGTGCCATTCACCTGTTCTGATATTTCACTAGTTACTACCTGCTGCTGTTATTACTATTGTTTATTCTGCTCATATTCCCTGCTGCTAAAGTACAATATACACATCTGTAAATATCTCAAGCTGACTACAGTGTCCTACACATGTGATACATATATATATATATATATATATATATATATATATATATATATATATATATATATATATATACATATATATAGATATATATATATCTATATATGAGAGAGAGATAATATATATTATATTCTACATATTCTATATACATAGATAGATAATACTCTTTACTCCTCTCTCCTCTGATTTCTGGTCATGTCTCCTCTGCCCACGTGATCCTCCTCCATCGGAGCTCTCGCGGGACTTGTTGCGCTCTCTCTCTGTCTGTGTGCTGTTCTCGCGAGAGTCCAGGTAGATCTCCGCTGGTGCGTGTGTCCGCAGGTCTCAGGTCAGTGCGTGGTCCTGTCCGTATGTGCGCGTGCGTGAGACAGTGGGGAGCGCGTGCATGTGTGGATGCATGAGGTTAGAGACCGTGAAGCAGGTCTGGAGGCTTTGCGTGAACGAGGCTCTGTGGGTGTGCGTGAGAGGAACGTGAATAATACACAGGTCTAGGTCTGGGTGATGGTCTGTGTCCTGGTCTGGGTGATGGTCTGTGTCCTGGTCTGGGTCCTGGTTCTAGTCTTGGTCCGGGTCTTGGTCTGGGTCTGTGATCTATTCTAGATGAGTGTCGGCTGCTCTTTGATGTGGTGCGGGAGTGGGCGGGGCTTGTGCCTGCTTGATGCGTTTCCATAGAAACGGCCGTGTCCGAATCTGAGTGTTATTCCTTTTTCCAAAGTGCTGAGATTAAAGCAACATATTTAAATAGACAGGTCTTCCAGCTTTATGTACGTTTGGATGCAGTCAGATTTTAAAATGGTCCTAACTTTAGAATAATGTATAATTCATTTGAAAACACACACAATTTTCCAAGTCTTATGGTGATTTCAGACCGGAAACGCTGAAACGCTCGTTCTCTAGTTTTCAGACGCAGGGGTCTTCAGACCAGAGGTCCTGACCAGCGCCGGAAGTGCCGGAAGTAGTCGAAGGGCTCTGATGCTAACAGAGTTTAGCTAGCGGCTTCTCGTGTACAGATCTTCTCCAATATTGCAGCTCTGCAGCATCTCTGTGTCCAGAGACCTTCCACAGACTTTATATAACAGTAGTATGTGTTCACGGAGGTGCGCAATAAGTTTATTTTATTATTAAACGGTATTTCCAAAGCGGCGAACACACTCGAAGCAGTTGCATAAAGTCACGGGAGCATGAAAACTCACATGTTCACAAGCACCATGTCCCCCATTGTCAACCCTGGTTTAGTCCTGGTGTGGCTCCTGTTTTGGCTGTTTACGAGTATTTTCAGTCTGCTCGCTCAGTCTGCAAATGTCCCCGTGACCACTTTGCGGCTCTCTGATTGGTTGCTGCACAAACGTCCCGAGGAAAGGTTGAGCAGAATCCATCTCCTGCGTTCCTCCCTTCGACTTCCCAGCGTGGTCCGTGCGTGCATTCCGAGACGTTCGTGCGTTTTGACGACGCAACTCATGATCCGGTCTGAACGCGGCATTAGCCTTTTTGGGCAAATCCTTCAAATGTGGCAGATTGTAACGAGAGGAAACCATCTGCTCTCTTGAGCAGATTTTAGCAAATGAGCTCAAATACGAGGCGCAGTTGCAGTCGTCAGCAATGATTGATGAGTATCATGAAAAATCTGAGTCCCAGTATTGATTCCTGAGGAACCCCACAGCGTGAAAGTGACAGTCTTCTCCTCTCTTACAGCACAAAGATGGCCGTCACAGCGCACAGCCTTCTTCTTTTGCAACAGTTGAATGTTCAGCGGGAGTTTGGTTTCTTGTGCGACTGCACCGTCGCCATCGGCAACGTGTTCTTCAAAGCTCACCGAGCCGTGCTCGCTGCCTTCTCCAACTACTTCAAGATGATTTTCATTCACCAGTCCAGGTACTGAACCAGGTCTGAACCAGGTCCTTTCTTTTCATCTTTGTCTCATTAAAAAAATGTTCTAAGCATAGGTCTGAACTTATTATTTACAGCGTATGGTCTGAACCAGTGCGGAAGTGACAGTTCTGTGGTCCTCTCCTACAGAAAATTGATGACCATCACTCTCACTGTCCTCTCCTACCTTTTCTCCTTCCTCCTCCTCATCATATACACTGTTCTAACCACCTCCTCTTCCCCCTCTCCCTCTCACCCCTCTCCCCCCTCCTCACCAACAGTGAGTGCATTAAGATCCAGCCGGCAGACATCCAGCCGGACGTCTTCTCCTTCCTCCTCCACGTCATGTACACTGGGATGAGTCCCAAACAGAGCGTGGACCAGAGCCGGCTTCAGGATGGGATCCGCTTCCTGCATGCCTACCAGCTGTGGCCCCGCCCCCATGACTCCGCCTACTCAGAAGACCATACCCACAACCAGGACTCCGCCCACCCTGATGATCACGCCCACAACCAAGACTCTGCCCATCCAAGCACCAGCTCCTCTGACGACCTGAGGCAGTCCAACCTGTACGGCATCCAGATCTCCTCCCAAATCTCCGGGAACAAGGAGGTGAGCTAACATGCTAAAGATAATAATTAGGCTAATAATGCTAATAATTATGAATTAATTATGCAAATTATGATAACCTTGCTGTGACTAACATGCTAATGATAATAAATCGGCGAATCATGCTAATGATGCTAACAATGCTGCTCATGGTAGTGATGCTATTCGTGTTTACAAGGCTAATAATGCTAACCATGCACTTTAGCACATTGACTAGAGTGAGTCTGGTGAGTGCCAAGGGCCATGGCACTGACTCCATCCTTCTGCCCCAGGGCAACTGTGACGACATCAGTAGTCCAGCATCGTCAGCTTCCTCAGTTTCATCCTCATCATCATCATCATCATCATCATCATCATCCTCATAATCCTCATCATCATATTCATATTATTATTATAATCATTATTAGTGTTATTATTGATATATAACTGTGATGTGCTGCAGAGCTGTTCGTCGGCCTCCAGGGGGCGCTCTCAGGCCCAGGCTCCGCCCCTGTGTGAGGAGGAGGAGCGGCCTCTGTGCTCCGTGGCATCAGGAGTAGAACCCAACATCAAAGAGGAACCAGAAGAGCTAGATTCAGGCTGCCTGCAGGAGGCGCTACGACAGAGCCAAGCTTTAGCCAATCAGCTCGCAGCTCAGCTCCGCCGCAGCCGTGAGGGGGAGGGGCTCTGCTACCCCCCAGGTGAGAGACCAGAGAGAGAGAGAACAGAGAGAGAGAGACAAGAGAGAGACAAGAGAGAGACAAGAGAGAGACCAGAGAGAGACCATAGAGAGACCATAGAGAGACCAGAGAGAGAGACCAGAGAGAGACCTTTCCTATTGAACCCTTGATGTTTTTATTGGCTCTCACCTGTTGGCTCCTCCCACAGACGGTGAGGAGCGGATAAGCCCTGCCCCCTCCATGAGGAAGAGGAAGATTGCTTGCGCCGTCTGCAGTCTGCGCTTCAGCCACAAGAGTGCACTGCAGGAGCACATGTACATCCACACCGGCAAGCCTCGCCACCATGCACGCACAGGCCACGCCCACACCAGCACAGGCCACGCCCACACCAGCACAGGCCCTGTTCACATGGATTCGGGGGGCGGGGCTTCTAACGGCAGCTCATACTCGCTGGACTCGGAGGCGTCGCAGGAGAGTGCGGTCGATGCCCCCTAGTGGGCGGACCTGGGATTGCATTGACTGTAGAGCATTCACAGAGGCTCAAAAAGAACTGAAACATTCTACAAACTGAATCTGATCTAAATCTAAAACAGCTCAAATATTTGCACAGTTTGTCATGTTTAATATGGGGGTGGTAGAATCATGCTGTGGGGCTGCTTTTCTTCAGAGGGGGCAGGGGCGAGTGTCAGAGCTGATGGAAGGTGGATGGATGACAAATACTGGATTCAGACGAAGACACTCACAGAGAGAGACAGAGACACACATACACACAGAGAGACACACATACACACACACACACACACACACAGAGACACACATACACACACAGAGACACACATACACACAGAGAGACACACACAGAGACACACATACACACACAGTATTTGTACTCTTTGAAGCTTGTCTATTTATTGTTGTGATTGCTTTGTTTTTTACTTTTTCACGTCTGATTGGTCGGTTTGTTTAATGGTTTATGTTTGTGTTTGTGAAGTTTATTAATGAAATATTCTCCTCTGCTGGAGCCAGAAGGGGACGGGGCCAGGAGAGGGAGGAGTCAGTGTGAGGGGGAGGAGCCAGTGTGAGAGGGAGGAGTCAGTGTGAGGGGGAGGAGCCAGTGTGAGAGGGAGGAGCCAGTGTGAGGGGGAGGAGCCAGTGTGAGAGGGAGGAGTCAGTGTGAAGGGGAGGAGCCAGTGTGAGAGGGAGGAGTCAGTGTGAGGGGGAAGAATAAAGTAATTTGAAACATGTGAATCATAAATAAACTTTATTGACTTTGGTCTTTGTTCTTTGAGCAGCTCTTCTCTGTCCTGTTTGGTTCTTCTTGGTCCTGATTTGGTCAGGTTCAGTTCTGGTTGATCCTGGTTTGGTCTTGGTTTCATCCAGACCAGTTTAAGTCCTGGTTTAGTTCTGGAGAATCCTCTTAGCACTTATCACCGTGTTCTGAAAGACACATATAAACGTATGTTACAGTCCGGACCAGGTCTGGGTCTGGACCAGGTCTGGACCGGGTCTGGGGCCCAATCCCAATACCCACACTGCACCCTACACACCTCTACGAAGTGTGCATTTGTCTGAAGTGCACGCAAGGGTTTGAGTGCGCAGGTTACAAGCGTGCAAAAAAGGCGTAATTGGGACATTGCACACTGAGTTTTCAGACCTAAACTTTATAAAAAATTAAAGGTATTTTTGTCAGTTAATTGTACTAAATGTAAAGTTTTAATTGAATGTTAAATGAACGCTAGCTTTAAAAAGTCATTAAATTGTTAAAATACAATGTCCGTAATTCTTCATCAGACGTTTATGCTTCTTTCCAAGTAACAAAGCAAAACTTATTTACACACATACAGCATATATATTGCAAAACTTATATTTAGATGCATTTTCCTGACGGTTTGGTTTGTACCGCAAAGAATTATGGGCAATATCCTTTGCCAGAGTGCGCATAGATGCAGGCTAGGGCGAATTGTGGATCAGGGGCGCAAAGGGGGCGGGCCCAAAGACGTCCCTTGAGGATTGGGACACCCTACTCACTCGCACCCATCATCGGGAACGCGCAAATGAGGGGCGCGAGGGTGGAAGTGCGAGTATTGGGACTGGGCCTGGGTTCACCTGCATCAACATGGCGACCGTCATAGGCCCCACCCCTCCTGGAACAGGTGTGAGGAATCCTGCTCTCTGATTGGCTGAGGCAAAATGGACGTCACCAACGACACGCTTCCCCCCGGGTCTGGAGGCGTCTGCAGGAACAAGAGTCTGAAGTCACAAGCTAACAGCTAACAGCTAACAGACAAGCTAACATCTAACTGATAAGGAATCTGACCAGCCAACCGCTAAATGATTCATAAATCAGGTAATACATTGTAAATCTGGGACTCTGAGGAGCACAGGGACATGCCACCTGCTGGGAGGGGCACAGGGACTGGCCTCCGGCTGGGAGGAGGTGTTGTACCTGGGATGTGGTTGATTCCACAGTCGATGACCACAGCTCCTTCTTTGATCCATTCTCCTCGGATCATCTCAGCTCGACCCATGCCCACCACCAGAACATCAGCCCTGCTCACCTGAACACACACAGGTACTGAGCGAGAGGAGTTTACTTCTACATGGAAGTCAGTAGGAGCCAGAGAGAGGAGCCAAACTTCACTATGAGCACTTCCCTGTTGGGCTTCATTGAACTTAAGAGTTAGTATTGTCCATGTGTATAGTAGGTAAGTAGTGTTATTTATCTGTTCATGTTTCCTCTCAGAGGGACTCTCACCTGCTCTGGCAGGTCCTGGATCTTGGTCCTGGGTCTCAGGGAGACACTCACCTCCTCTGGCAGGTCCTGGGTCCTGGAGTGACACACAGTTACTGTGGCGTGGCTCCACAGCAGCAGGTCATGCATCGGCGCTCCCACAATTTTACTGCGACCAATCACCACGGCCCGTTTCCCCGCTATGGACACGCCTACAGGAAGTGACCGAGTGAGAATAGTCATGTGTTTTTATAGATCTATGGAAGAGTCCTGCTCCACCCTGCGGCTGCTGCAGTTTATCACTATTGTTACACCTAAAAGTGTAACGTTTAAGTTTGGGATCAGGGTCAGGGTTTTTCGAGGCAGAGGCAGGATTTGGGGGTGGAGCCGGGCGGGGTCAGGGTCATACCTGTGGACTGGATCAGTTCCATACATCCCTGAGGAGTGCAGGGGAGGAAGCAGTCCCTGAGCTCACCACGAGAGAGTCTGCCAGCGTTTACACACGAGAGACTGAGGAGACACACACCACAGTTACACAACCACAGAGACTGGCACACACAGAGAGGAAACAGTCTCTAAAGCAGGTCTGGACCAGTTCTAAAGCAGGACTAAAGCAGGACCAAAGCAGGACCAAAGCAGGACCAAAGCAGTACTAAAGCAGGACTCAAGCAGGACCAAAGCAGGACTAAAGCAGACTGACCCGTCCACGTCCTTCAGAGGAGACACAGCGTTGGTGATCAGCTCCTGGTCGATGGGTTCCACTGAGTCCAGAGGCAACTGGACGATCACACCGTGGACTTCTGTGTCTGCGTTCAAGGAGAGGACACTTCTGAGGACCTAGAGGACAAGGAGACAAGTGAGGAGAGCCTCTACAGAGTTCTACAGCCTCAGTCCTGGATCCATTCCTGGATCTACAGTCTCAGTCCTGGATCTACAGCCTCAGTCCTGGATCTACAGCCTCGGTCCTGGATCTACAGCCTCGGTCCTGGATCTACAGCCTCAGTCCTGGATCTACAGCCTCAGTCCTGGGTCTACAGCCTCGGTCCTGGGTCTACAGCCTCAGTCCTGGATCTACAGCCTCAGTCCTGGATCTACAGCCTCGGCCCTGGGTCTATGGCCTCGGTCCTGGGTCGACAGCCTCAGTCCTGGGCCTACAGCCTCGGTCCTGGATCTACAGCCTCAGTCCTGGATCTTGTTGTATTTATAACTAAGAGACATTCTAAAACCATGTGTTTTAGAATGTCTATCGACCCCTGAGTGGCAGGCCAGTCCTTTTAAGTTAATTTTAGGGGTCTTCTTGGACCTGCTAAATGACAGATGGGTTCTTCTGTTTGGATTTTGGCTGACTGTTGCATTATTAAACCCACTCCATCAGGAGTGGGATGACACTGGAGCCTGCTAGTCTACCACTTGTTTAGACCACAGAGATGGATCTCAGACTAAGAGACAGCTGGACCAGAGACGTTAGGCTAGAGAGGCAATGGATTCTTTTTCAGATGCAGACGGGAGAAGACAGATGGAGGGAGGCGGACCACGGGACCCCGGAAGCTGGCTGATACCACGCCCCTTCTTCCTGCACATTTTACTTAAGGAAATAGCTTGAATGTGTGAGTTAGAGTTTTTTTAGACTGGATCAGGGACAGCAGTGTGAGTTTGCGTGGAGCGCCCACCAAAATCATACTTTATACTTTATATAGGGAATAAGGGATAGTTAAAGTTGGTCCAGGTCGTTGTGTTAGATTCTTTTTGTATTAGGGAAATAAACCTTTTTGAATTTAACTTTCTGAATCATGGTCATCTTTATAAGGGATTTTGAACACGTCATTTTTTAATATAATAATTGGTGACCCTCGACGTGATCCCTTTTGATGACTTTCAACCTATCCCTGGACTCTACATCTCTCCTCAAAGCGGCCGCTGATTTGAAGGTAAGCAGATACCTTTTGACTAATTAAAAATCTGCATATTGGACTACACAAATTAAGGGGAGAGGAGTTTTGTCCACGGAGGAGCTAATTCAAAAAGTAAAAATAGTAAAAGCCTAAAAAGTAGTGAGAGCCTTGCGAAAATACGTTAAAATTAAATAAAATAGGAGTCTAAGTAGCTAGAACCCTGCGAGAATACATTAAAAGTAAAGATTTTTTGAGAAGCCTTGCCAGAAACAGGAAAGCCCGCTGTGACTAGCGTGGTTGACGGACGCGTCAACACACAAGTTAGGTTTACACCATTGGAACCTGGGGGAATTTTGGGCCCCCCCGAAAAATGGAGACAGGCATTCCAATCGAGCAGCTCTATAGAGAAATAGAGGCTCAGATTCTGAGTGGTCTGGATAAAAAATATAGGAACAAGGCAAAACGAAAGGCTGTGAAAGCATGGGAAAAAATACAGAACAAAAGGGTCATACCTGAGTATATGACAGCGTCCGCATTAGCTAGGATATTGCGGGAAGAGGAAAATAATCTAAAACAGGATTTAAAAGAGCTTGAGGGAAAGCAGGGAAAGAGTTGGAATGAGTGTAGAAAAATTAAAAAGAAACTAAAAAAGGCTGAGAAACTGAGGACCAATGTACATAATTTTGCTTTGGCTGCCACGGCGTTGGCAAAATTACCTATGGTAAGTAAAGACAAGGAAACAGAAAACGGAGCAATGCCGGTGAGTAATATATACCCATCCCTACCCACGGCTCCACCAAAGTACTCTCTAGGTTTAGAACCAGGTAAGCCAAATCTAATATTGCCACAATATACATTTTCAGGAGAAGTGGCGGTAGGAAAGAGAGGGGACAATGACTTTGTAGACAGTGAATTGGACGAAGGGACAGAACAGGAGTCTGTGGGGGACAATAGAGATCCGAGTCAAAATCCAGCTGTCAGCCTCCCGCCACAGCTCCCACACACCCCTCACCAACCCCCACCCATTCAAGAGGTGCAGGAGCTTCTCCTGCACTCTCTCAGAAATATTAGAGCTAGGAAACCGACCTCTGAATGCACCGCAGACAGAGTTGAGGGAGAAGAAACCCCAAGTAGGACCCATGATTACGAGACCGCTAGACAGGAGAATGCAAAATTAATTAATAAAGCCGCACGCAGAGCCATGACTAGGACGGACAGTGAGAGTGACAAGGGAGACGGTAAAGCTAAACAGGCTAAAAAAGGAGCTAAATTCTCTTCTGACGATAGTAGTGATGACGGAGACCAGGAGCCTGGAGAAACTAGACCGGTGGCAAGCAGAACCAGGTCTCAGACAAAATCCATGTTCCCTCTGAGACCAGGACGAGGCGCAGCTGGGGAGTACCATCCTTTTTCTGTAAGTGACATGCAGACTATAAAAGACAAAATGCCTCCATTGTGTCAAGGAGCTGGAAACTGGATTTCCAGTCTCAACACATGGTTTACAGGTCATGATGTGGCGATGGGTGACGTCCGGGCAGTGATGGCAGCATGCAGTAAACCATGGGAGAGAGACGCTATTGAAAGACAAGCTGGTACTGCTGATGTTTGTGATTCTTCCAGATTTGGCCAGTATGCAAATGCCTGGTACGAAGCACTGAGGGAAAACTTTCCAACCCCGCTGTCTTCTGCCCCTCGTGAGTTAACTTGGCTGGAGTCTGAGGACCCAATTGTATTTTATGACAGGAGTGTGACCAAGTGGATGGACACAGTAGGAAGACACCCTCACAAGGTCAGTGAAGTCATGCCGTTTAGAACAGCTATTTTGAATGGTTTACCAGAAACAATACGCTCAAAGATTGAAGACAACCCAGATAATATTAACCCGGATTCAGCACAATGGAAAACAAATTTAATCTTTCACATTAAGCGATATGTTGAAAATAAAACTAAAGAAAGAAAGAGTGTTGAAGATATGACTTGTCAACTTTTGAAGTTACAGCTTAGTGAAGCGAGAAATAAAGCCACCCAGAATAAAAAAGTAACGAGTAATCAGATGACTAATATGCCTGCTGGACTTCCCACTCCACCACGACAGGACTGGACAAGGGGAGGGGCCAGAGGTGGTGGGCGTGGGGGCCGGGGAGGAAGAAGGGGTGGAAGCTGGAAAGGGGGCAGGGATGTGTGTCACCTCTGTTACAGGCACGGTCACTGGGCGAGGGACTGCCCCTTTGAAGGAGAGGCCTCCTACTACCATGGAGCGCCTGAGATGGTGCGTGGGAGGGGCCCCCAGAGAGGAATGGGACCCAGACCAGAGCGCGCAGGCCCTCCCTCCCCATGGACGGCTCCGAATGACAACCTGGCCCCGAGAGATGGACAATATTTCCAGCATGGGAACTACTGGGGCGAGTATGAACATGAACAATCTTACTAGGGCTGCCTAGGAAATCCAGGGGACAAGGTACCAGCAGAGCCTATGCTCCCCATAAGGGTGGAGGACGACAACCTGATGGCCCTGGTGGACACTGGCGCCACCTACTCTACCATCAATACAAAGATACGCCCTGTCCTGCTCTCTGAGGAGCACATCACCCTGGTTGGATTTTCTGGGACACCTGAGGTACTGCCACTCACTAAACGTTTAAAGACACAAATTGGAACACAGACACTGTGGCATTCTTTTGTAAATGCTCCTAAAACACCTGTCAACCTGCTGGGAAGAGACTTATTGACTAAAACCAATGCGTCAATTCTATGTGGACCGGATGGTCTACAAGTGACTTTTCCAGGGGGACAAATTTACAGATGTGTGACCGGTGTATCGATGGACTCCTGCTGGCTTCTGAGAGAAGAGATGCCAGACCAGTATGCAGACATATACTGGGTGAGACTGGACCCAGAAAACAAGTCCACGGACAATAATGGTGTGCATTCCGTCTTCTTCAAGTGGAAACCCTGGATAAATTCTTTGGCCTCCTACCACCTCCCACTGGACCCTGCCCACTTGACATTATTCTATGACAGAGACCAAGACTTAATGTACAGAGAACAATTCAAACAAATTGAAAGTGATAGGTGGACATTAGAATCAGATTACATTTATATTGGGCCTGAGGGTGTGGCGGCCCATACACGGCTGCTTCCTGAACAGTGTGAGTGGTATTACATGTCTTCCTCTGCTGTCCCACACATCACCTTGGCTGTACACCCTGGTCACGAGGCTAGAGCTTTAGGTCCAATGGTAAAGAGACTGGTAAAAGCTGACGATTGGTCTGACACCCAACTCCCTCATGTAGAGTACAGCATTGAAAATAAGTCATACAGAATAAAAGCAAATATGATAGACACAGGGGAAGTGGAGCACGAAACATTGACCAGACATCATGGTAGACACATGACAGATCATGATGATACTCATGAAATATTGAAACAGGTGCCTGCAGAAGTTTGGTCCCAAGGTCCCACGGACGTGGGATTGTGCACCTCTTTCCCTCCTGTGTCTTTACAGATGAAGCCAGGAGGCCCGATTCGCATAAAGCAGTATGCCGCCAAACCAGACGCTGTCGAGGGCATCTCACAGGTGATAGAGGGACTTACGAAAGTGGGAGTCCTCGAGCCATCAAAATCAGAGTGGAACACGCCCACTCTAGCTGTGCCAAAAACAGGTCAGAATAAATATAGAATGGTCCATGATTTGAGAAAAATAAATGATTTAACATTAACTCAGTGTCTCCCAGTCCCAAACCCTTATACAATGCTGTCATCACTGTCACCAGACCTCCAGTATTTTACTGTTATGGATTTGGCTAATGCATTTTTCTGTATTCCCCTGGCAGAGGAAAGCAGAGATTTCTTCTCATTTACTCACAGGGGCCAAAAACTGCGTTACACCCGTCTTCCCCAGGGACATAAATGCTCCCCGGGCATTTTTAATCAGACTTTGAACGCTCTGCTGAGAGAGTTGGTGCTTCCGGAGGGCGTGGTACTCCTACAGTATGTGGACGATCTCCTCCTCGCCTCGAGGACGGAGCAGGCCTGTCTACAAGCCACTAGGGACACTATAGTCTTCTTACATTCAAAAGGATTTAAGGTCAGTAAGGAAAAGCTACAATGTTGCAGGCCTGCGGTGACCTTCCTGGGACGTAGTGTGTCTGGAGGATCCACAAATATGTCTCCAGAGCACAGAGATGCTATTTTGTCATATCCCAGACCCACCATGGTGGGGGACATGTTGTCCTTCCTGGGTCTGATAGGCTATAGCAGACACTATGTGGCAGATTTTGCAGACAAAACTAAACCTTTAAGAGCTTTAGTTAATGAACATGGCATGAGAAACACAAGGGCTAAACTGAATTGGGACAGAGATAGTGAGGCACAGTTTATCTCACTCAAACAGGACCTATCCTCTGCGGCTCATTTGGCGTCACCAGATTATTCGCACCAGTTCTATTTAGATGCCACAGTGCAGTCTCAGGTAGCTAACGGGGTGTTATATCAAAAGTGCAGAGGCCAGAGAAAAATCTTACAGTATATTAGCGTTCCATTGGATTCAATCGAGGCTAGACAGGTTGACTGTTCTAGGTATGCTGCAGGAGTGGGACATTTGATTAAGAAAACAGCACATTTAGTCATGGGGCATGCTTTAGAAATATTGACTGATCATGGCGTTTGTGCATATGTGTCCTCAGCTGCCTTCACTATGTCACCTTTGAGACAGTCACGGCTCTTACAGGTGCTCACTCAGCCCCACATAACTTTTACACCTCTTGGCATTAACATGGCTGACCACATGCCAAGACAGGGTGAGCCTCATGACTGCAGTGTAAGAGTAATAGACAGTCTGAAGGTGCGACCTGACCTCCAGACTGACCCACTTCAGGACCCCGACTTACAGCTTTTCACAGATGGGTGTTGCTGGAGAGAGAGGAATGGCAGCCTGAGAGCGGCATATGCAGTTGTCAGTGTTAACGGTGAAAATTTTGTTACAGTAAACAGCGGTGTTTTAACTGACAAACCATCAGCGCAGGCGGCAGAACTAGAGGCTCTCTGCGCCGCCTTGGAGTTTGCTAAAGGTAAATCTGTAAATATTTACTCCGACTCTGCGTATGCTACTCAGGCTGTCCATTTCAACCTCTCCGAGTGGAAAAGAAACGGCTTCTTGACTGCTAAAGGCCGACCCATCACACATAGAGCCCTGGTGGAGAGGCTGGACAGCGCTCTCCAGCTTCCAAAACAGGTGAGCGTCATCAAGTGCCAAGGGCACTCCAAGTCAGACAACTTTGAGGCCAGGGGAAACGAGGCTGCGGATGAGGCCGCAAAGAAAGCTGCCAACTACAAGGTCAGTACTCCAGGAGTGTTTGTGGTTCGGGACGAGGGGCCAGACCTGGCAGACTGCCTGCCCGATCTGTCCCTTCAGGTTTTAGCTGAGGCCCAAACAAAAGCAGCTCCTGAAGAAATATCCATGTGGGTTCAAAAACGGGCAAAGAAGGATCCAGATACTGGCATCTGGTACGGCCCTGATGGCCGCCCCGCCCTGCCCATGGGGGACCTCTCACGAGCGGCTTTATCTGAGGCACATGGGCTAGCCCATGTGGGTCAGGTACAGATGCTCAGGAATATGTCACAATGGTGGCATCCCTTTAAGACAAACATGATCCAAGATTATACTAGGTCCTGTCAAATATGTCAAAATTATAACCCATCGCCCTGCTCAGCTGTTTCCCCAGGAAAATTCACACCTGCTGCTTGGCCTGGAGCACATGTTGTGATGGACTTCACAGATATGATTAACAGGTGCGCAGGAAAGCGGTACCTGTTGGTCATCACTGACACCTTTACGGGATGGCCTGAGGCATATCCTGCTGCAAAGGAGGATGCTGCCTCTGTAATCAAAGCCTTAATTCAACATTACATCCCAACGCATGGCTTTCCCCAGTTAATAAGGTCTGACAATGGGACGCATTTCAGGAACAAACACTTGCAATTGGTAGAAAAACATCTGGGGCTAAAACATAAATTTGGAACGGTCTACCATCCTCAATCCCAGGGCCGAGTTGAAAGGATGAATCAGACCTTGAAAAGTAAACTCTCTAAAATCCTGGCAACGAGTAAATTGAATTGGCTACAGGCATTGCCTATTGCCCTGTTGTCAGCAAGGCACTCTGTTAACCGCATTCACCATTTCTCCCCATACGAGCTGTTAACAGGGAGGCCTATGCCAGGACCAGGGAACAGGGTGGTGCCTTTCACAAAAGACGACTCCCCAACACCCCCAGTGCGGGTGTACTGGGAACAATTGAGAGAAATGTTGTCTAGTTTTTCCCAACAGGTTGAAGGAAGTCTCGACCTCTGCGAGAAGGAGGCCTCGGAGGATCCACCTGCCTGGGTCCGTGTGAAGGTGTTCAAAAGGAAGTGGAACGAGCCCCGCTGGACCGGACCCTTTGAAGTGGTGGCCCGCACTCGCAAAGCTGTTCAACTGAAGGGACACGGGAACAAGTGGTTTCATCTCTCTCATACGAGACCATCTGACCCACCCTCGTAACCACGCTCACGGGTTGGACAGTGACTCACACACGCTTACACTCGCTCTTAATATGTTGCCTTGGGACAGGGAGCCCTGGCCCACGACCAAAAGAGGGAGAGCCATCCTATGGGCTATCGCTGCAGTTGGTTTGGTCGTGGTCCTGGGAATTTTAACATGGGAAGTGTTAGAAAACACACAGCTAAGAGACAGGGCCAGACTTGTAACACAATCCAGTCTTTGGTCCAATAAGACTGACAGAAATAAAAGATCCATAGGAGAAGGCAGCGTTAGAGACTCTCTACCTACGGTTGTGACAGTAAAATGCCCGGTGGGTGCGACAATTACAGCCCACATACCAATGGCAACAATCTTTCCCTTATCCTTTCGACCTGACTACACACTCTACCTGTGTTACACACCGTCAACATGTAAATATGAGAGACATGGAAAAAGCTTTAGAGCATCGGTGGACTGCACCTGTGATGCTTGGGAGTATGTTATATCCAATACAGGTCCTGATTGGGGTTATAATAATGAACACAGATTGAAGGGACGAGTGATTCTGACTACAGACCACTCACAAACAACGGTGCTAGTCACTGTGAAAAATTGTGGGATTGATGTGAATGGGACTTACGTTATTGGACATTATCCAGGAGACATTAGACAATGGATTTCAATTGCCCTACCCGAGGACAAGGAGCTAGACAAGGAGGCCATAGATAGTGAAGTATGGCAAGACAAACAAAACGTACAGGTGACTGCTGACTGGACTGTTTCTGAATTGTTAAAACAAGCAACTGGATATGGGGATAGAAACGCTTGGTTGTGGACCGTGGAACACATGTCAGCGGCTGCTGGCTTTGACGATTGTGTTGTGTGCTCCACTGCACGTCCCACTTTGTATACAGCCCCTGCTCCACTTTTCCCAGAAGATGTAGATGGTTATAATTGTATGATAAAGTTGTTTTGGCAAGAAAAGGACCTGACTGAGGAGACAAAGACAGTCCCTAGCAACTGTTCAATGTTTGAAGTATTGTTTCCAGAATTGGATTCAGAAATTCAGCCCCCTATGTTTTCCCACAGGAGAAGCAATTACACCTGTTTCCACTCACTCAATGGAGGGACGAGGCCGCGTCTCCAGTGGGGGTTCCTTCCAGCAGACTGGTGTGTCAACAACGTGACCTTGCCCAGTCCGGTCCCCATGACCCGGACCAGAGGTGATTTGTATTGGTTGTGTGGAGATTTAAAACTTAGACATAGACTAATAAAAAATTTTACAGGCAGTTGTGCAATGGTGCGATTAATGATGCCCATTTCCATAATTGGCCATAAGCCATCCCTAGACAGTCCCCACCCACTGCATAGATTTAAAAGAGCAATACCATTCCTAGATACTGGGAAAGATAATCCAACTTACATGGACTCTATAGGTGTTCCACGTGGAGTCCCTCAGGAATTCAAACTGGTAGATCAAATTGCAACAGGTTTCGAAAATATTCCCATAATTTCCGCTATTTTCCCTATCACGCCAAACAAAAATGTAGATAGAATTAATTTCATTTGGTATACTATGCTTAGGCTTGCCAATCACACCAGGGACGCAATAGAGGGATTGGCGGAGCAGCTGGGGGCCACCTCTCTGGTAGCATTTCAAAACAGAGTGGCTCTAGACATGCTCTTAGCAGAGAAAGGTGGGGTCTGCAGTCTATTTGGTACAGAATGTTGTGTATACATTCCAAATAACACACATCCAGATGGATCAGTTTCCAAAGCTCTGGCTGGTCTCAAAATGCTGTCAGAGCAAATGCATGACGTTTCTGGAGTCCCGGAGAACCCACTGGAGGCGTGGCTGGACAGCATCTTGGGGAAGTGGAAGCATGTAATTTTGTCTGTTATCACAAGCCTTGCGGCCATCTTTGCAATAATAATGGTTGTAGGATGTTGCTGTATACCTTGTATACGTTCTCTTTGTGTTAAAGCTATAGACACCGCTGTTAACCCTGGACTGAGAGGTCAAATGCTTGCATTGGTTGAGGATTCCCCCGTCCCGTCGCCTGAGGAAGGTTATTGAGATGTGTGGCCTTTCTAATAGCGGCCAAAAGAGGGAATGTTGTATTTATAACTAAGAGACATTCTAAAACCATGTGTTTTAGAATGTCTATCGACCCCTGAGTGGCAGGCCAGTCCTTTTAAGTTAATTTTAGGGGTCTTCTTGGACCTGCTAAATGACAGATGGGTTCTTCTGTTTGGATTTTGGCTGACTGTTGCATTATTAAACCCACTCCATCAGGAGTGGGATGACACTGGAGCCTGCTAGTCTACCACTTGTTTAGACCACAGAGATGGATCTCAGACTAAGAGACAGCTGGACCAGAGACGTTAGGCTAGAGAGGCAATGGATTCTTTTTCAGATGCAGACGGGAGAAGACAGATGGAGGGAGGCGGACCACGGGACCCCGGAAGCTGGCTGATACCACGCCCCTTCTTCCTGCACATTTTACTTAAGGAAATAGCTTGAATGTGTGAGTTAGAGTTTTTTTAGACTGGATCAGGGACAGCAGTGTGAGTTTGCGTGGAGCGCCCACCAAAATCATACTTTATACTTTATATAGGGAATAAGGGATAGTTAAAGTTGGTCCAGGTCGTTGTGTTAGATTCTTTTTGTATTAGGGAAATAAACCTTTTTGAATTTAACTTTCTGAATCATGGTCATCTTTATAAGGGATTTTGAACACGTCATTTTTTAATATAATAATCTACAGCCTCAGTCCTGGATCTACAGCCTCGGCCCTGGGTCTATGGCCTCGGTCCTGGGTCTACAGCCTCGGTCCTGGGTCTACAGCCTCAGTCCTGGATCTAAAGCCTCAGTCCTGGGCCTACAGCCGCGGTCCTGGATCTACAGCCTCAGTCCTGCTCCCTCTGGTCCAATGGCTTCTATATGTTTGTTATTATTGCTTTTCGTGTGTTTGAACTGTTTGATTCTCTGATCTGTTGTTGGTGAAACCACAACTTTGTGAAGTCCTCCAGGACGACTGCTGCTGTGATTCGGGTGATTCACAAACAGTTAGAATTGAATTGAATTAAAAACATCACATATAAACAGCAGGATGACAGAGTGATGAGCCACGGATTTAAGCCCAAAATGAGATCCAGAGAGAGCGAGGAGCCAAACTTCACCATGAGCACTTCCCCGGGTTAGTCCCTCTGTATACTGTGCAGTGTCTGGTCCCTGGCTGCAGTACTAACCTCCTCCTGGCAGGTGGTGCTGGGGAGACGGATGTGTTTGGCGTTGATCCCAATCTGAAAAACAAGATGGTCACATGTTCTGCACATCCAAAGACTGGAAGTTTTGCCCATTCCTCTTTACAAAACAGCTCTCCCCGTCTTTACTGAAGAAAAAGCAGTGTTAGTGCTGTGTAATACATGGAGGTCTGGGTCTGGGTCTGGGTCCTGGTCCCGGTCCTGGTCCTGGTCATGGACTGGGTCTGGGTCTGGATCTCACCTCTGCTGCTGCCTTCAGTTTGGAGCTGATGTACAGGTTTGAGTCGTCTCTGTCCCCAACCTAAAAGACAGACCTGGTTCAGACCTGGTTCAGACATGGTTCAGACCAGGTTCAGACCTGGTTCAGAACTGGTTAATCTCGTTTTATGCGGGAATCCACAGGTGCATCCAAAACTAAACAAACTAAAGATAAGAGTCCAGAGTCCAGTGTGAAAATCTACTGCTACTGCTACTACTACTGCTACTACTACTGCTACTACTACTACTGCTACTACTACTAATACTGCTACTACTACTGCTACTACTACTACTACTGCTACTACTACTACTGCTACTACTGCTACTACTACTACTACTGCTACTATTACTACTACTGCTACTCCAAACAGTTGCTTTTCCCTGCGCTCTTACATGCATCTACTGATTGTGTCTCAGTAGGTTCTGGTTTCTGTGATTACATGAGTCTGGTTCTAAATCATTGTTGAATTGAACTAGGAAAGAGTTTGTATATGTGTGTGTGTGTGTGTGTGTGTACCTGCAGAACCACAAGTCCTGGTCTGATCCCTGAGAACTGGTCCTGGATCTGGTCCACCTGCAGTGCCAGCCTCTGCTTCACCTGTCTGAGAGAGAGACCAATGTAAACATAACCAGACCAGACCCATGTGGACCAGACCCATATGGACCCGACCCATGAGGACCAGACCCATGAGGAACAGATCCATGAGGAGCAGACCCATGTGGACCAGACCTATGTGGACCAGACCCATGAGGACCAGACCCATGTGGACCAGACCCATGAGGAACAGATCCATGAGGAGCAGACCCATGTGGACCAGACCCATGAGGACCAGACCCATGAGGACCAGACCCATGAGGAACAGATCCATGAGGAGCAGACCCATGTGGACCAGACCTATGTGGACTAGACTCATGAGGACCAGACCCATGTGGACCAGACCCATGAGGATCAGACAGGACTTACTTGGCAATCTTGTTTCCGCTGACAAGGGTTGCAATGGAGCGCTGGTCTCCATGGCGACAGGCATGACTAAGACGCAGCGAGAGGCGGGAAATCCACATGATCTAAAAGAGGAAGTTTATTTATGTAGGACGCACACACACACTCACATTAAAGAGGACCAGGACCAGGACAGACTTGACCAAAACCCAGACAGGACCCAGACCAAGACCAGGACCAGACCAGGACCCAGACCCAGACTTGACCTAGAGCCTGACCCTGACCCTGACCAAGACCAGACCCAGAACCAAACCAGGGTCAGGACCAGTGTCAGGAACAGACCCAAACTCAGAGCTGACACAGACCAGGACCAAACCCAGACCTGACCCAGACCTGCCGTCCAGCTGCAAAACTCCTCTTCTCCTTCCCTCCTCTCTGTGTCTCCTCCACACTCACCTCCTCAGCCTGTTCTCCTCTCTGTGTCTCCTCCACACTCACCTCCTCAGCCTGTTCTCCTCTCTGTGTCTCCTCCACACTCACCTCCTCAGCCTGTTCTCCTCTCTGTGTCTCCTCCACACTCACCTCCTCAGCCTGTTCTCCTCTCTGTGTCTCCTCCACACTCACCTCCTCAGCCTGTTCTCCTCTCTGTGTCTCCTCCACACTCACCTCCTCAGCCTGTTCTCCTCTCTGTGTCTCCTCCACACTCACCTCCTCAGCCTGTTGTCCTCTCTGTGTCTCCTCCACACTCACCTCCTCAGCCTGTTCTCCTCTCTGTGTCTCCTCCACACTCACCTCCTCAGCCTGTTCTCCTCTCTGTGTCTCCTCCACACTCACCTCCTCAGCCTGTTCTCCTCTCTGTGTCTCCTCCACACTCACCTCCTCAGCCTGTTCTCCTCTCTGTCCACTTCACTCTGAGTCTCCTTCCCTTATCTCCTTGTCTCCTTATCTCCTTCCCTCCTCTCTCTGCGTCCCTTTCGCTGCCACGTTCAAAACACAAAACACAGAAACTCTTTGACTCTATTCCCCTCCCACAGATCCTCCCCTAGACCTGGTCCAGTCCAACAGTCCTGGTTCTGTTCAGACCTGGTTCAGTCCTGTCAGATCCACCTAGGACCAGAGCGTGTGTGAAAGCATGACACACAGTAGACCTGAGCGTCCCAGAGGAAGAATTAAAGCTCAGGTCTGTAACATTAGTCTCATAAATAACACATGTTTAAAGCTGGGGTCTGTAACTTTAGTTTAATAAATAACACATGTTTAAAGCTGGGGTCTGTAACTTTAGTTTAATAAATAACACATGTTTAAAGCTGGGGTCTGTAACTTTAACACAACATCTTGTTTTCATCAGGAGCCCTGTGAGTCACTATCTGCCTCTTTGGGCTGAGAGCTGATTGGCTGAGTGAGGGTGGTCCTCTCTTTGATCCAGTTACAGAAGTTACATAGCCCAGCTTTACAGTTAGTAGGTTACGTAAGTTAAGAGAGACATAGTGAAGGGTTTTTAAAGTGGGGCAAACACTGCTCCTCTGTGCCGTTGTATGGTGAGTGGTGAGGCGGCGCCCTCTGCTGGTGTGTGTGTGTGTGTGTGTGTTTGTGTGTGTGTGTGTGTGTGTGTGTGTGTGTGTGTATGTGCGTCAGCCATCAAGTTTTCAAGTTCTCTCACTTAAAAAGATGAGGGAAGCCTGTAATTTTCATCATAGGTAAACCTCCGCTGTGAGAAACAGAATTAGATTTTTTTTTCAAATTTTTTTTCAAATTTAACTATGGCCAAGACCAAAGAGCTGTCAAAGGACACCAGAATCAAAATTGTAGACCTGCACCAGACTGGGAAGACAGAACCGGCAATAGGTAAGCAAATGTGGGAGTAATTATTAGAAAATGGAAGACATACAAGACCATGGATAATTCAGATTCAGATCTCCCTCGATCTGGGGCTCCACCAGTGGGCGAGTCCTGGCTCAAAAATTTGGAAAATGATGTGCGCTGACATGCTTGCAGTTGCAATACCACCACAGGCTGATGGGGGTGGACCCGAAATAAGAATTATTCAATGCTCTATGTACAGCATCTTATTAACTCTCGAAAAAATGGCTTTACAGGATGGTCCAAAAGTCGGCTCTTGGTTCAAAGCTACGCTCTGTTAGTATTAGATAGCAATATGGCCTACTTGCAGGACTGTACAAGGACTCCATGTTATGACTATGATGTGACTGTCTCTTTGTGACACGTATGTCTTTCGATGTGTGACGTGACAATGACTATATAAACTGTGTACTGCCTTTATTCTGTCTGAGAGAAAAAAACAAAGAGAATGCGCGGCTCAGTGTGTGCCATTCTCTGGATTGTTTTGAGGGAGTTTTCTTTGTTTATTTTTCTCGGCGTGGGAGAGCTGAGAGTGTCTGGGGCCTGGGAGCGGTCCAGCAGGCTGGAGAGGCGACCGGCTCCGGGACTCTTTTTCGCTCTCTCACTATATTTTTTTGTGTCCTGTTTTTTGGACTGAGCGTTTAAAATTGTTTTCCCATGTCCACATTCCGGGGATTTTTGACGTGCGATTGGTCTCTGCCGATGGAAACTAGTTCCCGGTACTAGTGAGCGCTGGTTCATGATCTGGAGACCTGGTTGGACGTGGAAAAGCTGATATTTGGTGGACTTCTGACTGTGCCTGGCGCCCTGTTTGACAAAAGGTAAGAGCGGACACCTGTTTATTCAAAGTCTGCTAATTGAGTGAACTAAATTATGGTCTGTTTTGAGGTCCACCAAATGTCTAATATCTATAGATAATATTAGAGAAAAAGGTACCCCTGACGTATCGGGGTCCCTGTCCTTTGAAGTAGTCAGGACAGAGAGAAAAAGGAACCCCTGACGTATCGGGGTCCCTGTCCTTTGAAGTAGTCAGGACAGAGAGAAAAAGGAACCCCT
Organism: Knipowitschia caucasica; assembly: GCA_964034765.1. Taxonomy (NCBI): domain Eukaryota; kingdom Metazoa; phylum Chordata; class Actinopteri; order Gobiiformes; family Gobiidae; genus Knipowitschia; species Knipowitschia caucasica. Next base: position 6,595,319 of record OZ035839.1, read on the forward strand.
GACGTATCGGGGTCCCTGTCCTTTGAAGTAGTCAGGACAGAGAGAAAAAGGAACCCCTGACGTATCGGGGTCCCTGCCTTTGGAGTAGCCGGGGCAGAGAATAGAGAATAGAAAATAGTTGGTGAAACCATGGTGTAAAATTTAAAGTTATAATAAAAAGGGAAACGTTAAACACTAAAGAGTGCCTTTTGTTACTAGTGTGGAAAGTGGCCATTTCTAGACTTGGATGACAAAAGTTTAAAGAACAACATCCGTTATATTCGCTTAACAAAGTAATCTTGAAAGTTATTCTTCTTTCTGTTTTAGCATTTTTGCTAAAACACTACTTTCTGCCTGTGTGTGTGCAGCTCTATCTTGCTGCCGTTGTCAGGGAAACGGCCCCCTCCTTTGCTGCTCTGGCTCTGAATCAGAGCAAAGCTACTGCTTTTAGGATTTAGGCTTTTCATAGTTGTTATTCCGTTAAATTTGCGACATTTGCCATTTGAACATTGTGTTAGACACAGTTAAACGTTTTTAAACACCATTAGGGAATAGAAGTTTTGAATTAGTATGTTTTTGAAACCCAAATATTAGTGCTAAAGCTTTGCTTTTCTTTTTAAATCTGCTGCTTATTTTTGAGTCCATTATTGTATCTCTGATATATTTCATAGCTGTTAGTGAGAATTTTTTCATGTATTTTTTATTTTAGTTACAAAAGCCGTTTTTCAAACATTTAAATTAGAATCTGTGTTAAAAGTGATTATTGATTATAGACTTCGTCTAAAAAGAAAGAGGGAATTAGGAATTAGCTGTAAAAGTATTATATTATTAAGTTAAACTTCACCCAATTCACATGCAAGTGGCGACTTTTTGTTTTTGTTTTGACTACACGCCTGACCTTACTGCTGCTGATGCACGCAGCACAGGAGACTGATCTGAAATGTGCTCCAATTCATGACTTAATTTGAAAATGCTGCAATTATTTTAAATTAGTAGAATAGATGCTGAGATAAATAAGTGTAAAAGGGAAAGTCCATAAAGTGAAACCCAAGGACGCATAGATAATTAAACACACAGTACAAAAGTACATAATACATATTTTAAAGTTTGAAGGTTTAAGAGATTTGAGTCTTGTTTTTTAATAAGAGAGTTTCTGGTCTTAAAATGTCATCATTAGTAAGATAATAAGTAATCTTTATTTACATAGCGCATGTTGAAAAACCCAGAGCGCTCCAAAATTGTTTTGACTTTAGGGAGAAAAACAATCTCATTCACATACTGATATCTATTGTTGTTTTTAAATTGGCCGTCTCAAGGATTGTTTTTCAGACTCTGCCACACTGTGTGAGAGGTCACTGCTGGACACTGGACACCAAAGCCCACCCAGCCACAGGTCACAGATCAAAGAGCAAAGGGAAATGCCACCTCCTTGCCCCTCCCCACGCCACTGCAGAACTGAGTGGGTGTGAGAGAGACCGGGGCCATGAAAGAGAGGTATCTGGAGACGTGATGGGTGGAGCATCAGGGAGAGACCTGAATGAGAGTTGAGAGTGTGTCCAGTTGGTTTACATCACCACAGTGTGACCTTTGAGACCTGCAGGTGGTTCGAGGAGTCTGGAGACACAACCCCAAAATTCACACTCTACATACACACACACACACACATACACACATACATACACTCACACATTCACATTTACATATAGATACATGAAAAAGCAGAACATGAGAAAAAAGCCTTTTAAAAGTTTACTCAAATGTAAACACATTTTTAATTGTCTATCACTTGAATCTTTACTTGAATCTGTATTTTTTGAGACCAGATATGTTCATTTGAATTCTATATTGTCATGGACTTAATTGACGTCTGTCCTGACACTTTTGATTTGTTGATTTTGTACTGTGTGAAGTAATTACATTGATTAGGATTAGAATCAAAGTGATTAACCATAGAAAGTAACTATTGCATAACAAGCTGTGTACAGGAACTGAGACACTGCACCATTGACCAGAAGTGCATCGCAAATGACCTGATGTGCTTCGAGTGAAAAGACTGTATCTGGAGATCCTGATGTGCATCTGGAGAGACCAGAACCATGGCTTGGACCCTACTGATGTCCAAGATGACATCTCTCAAAATATGACCTGACCTGATGACGACTGAGACTCACCCTCAGGGGACCTGACGACCTGAGGATCTGAGGACCCTGAGAGAGAAAAAACTGGGGAGTGATGTTTATATTATTGAAATAATGCCATTGATGAGTGCTAAATGAGAGAGATACTCATGATTCTTTGTTTTGTTTTTGTTTGTCCCTAGCTTCTGGACATCTGATGATCTATTGGACACAGCCATTTGCAGAACAAGAACCAGCCAATGAAAAACGTCTATTGCCGATGCTATTGCTACAACCAGAACCTGTGACCAAATACATATACATGTTAAGTATTCAGACATTTGACAGACAAAAACTTTGACTTTTTAGTCTGGGAGACTGAGCAACTGTTAAAATGTTTTAAAATGATAAAGTATGAGTATTGTAGCGTTTTAGTAGATGTTAAATAGTAGTAAAAAAGTAGAATTGTCCTTCCTTTGTTGTTCATAAACACATTTCCACATAAGAGTTAAAATAGTACCCTACAATGTTATCCTTTTGATAGATCAGCTAAAATATTAGAATCAGAGTTATGTTACAGCCATTAAAAGTGACAGAAGTCACAAATTAGAAATATGCCTTTGCTCAAGCTGCAGCCGAGCTTTGGAGTTAAAAAATAGAGTAAAAATAGAATTAGATAAAAGCATCAACCATAGATGCTTTCAAAAATAGAGATTATTTGTAGCCAGTGCTAATATCAAATGGTAAAAGGACCATTTCACAAATATTTACTTCAAAAGTAGATAAAGTTCATTACAGTTTATGTACAGTTTTATTAGATACCTTCCAAATTCACTTGTGTTCAAACATGTTGTTGACAATACAAAAAGTCCATATGAGTGTAGCCTAGATTAATGTAGCTTAGATCAATTAGATAGATTACAACCAACAGAGATTCAAAAGCATCTTTGAGAAGTTAAAAGTTGTTGATTTGCCAGCACAGATTAGAGAATCAAACACCATTGTGGAATAACTGACCCCAACCCCAAACCTGCTAAAATAGATTAGCTCTTGTAAGGATAATACTAATTTGATTAATGATGTTCATTCATCCCAAACTGCCTGACAATAATATCTTTAGATAATAAAAAGTAATAAATCACTGACCACTATAGAAGTGTAAATGTTGACCATTTGCCTTACTGTGTTCACAGTTTTATTCCTGAGAATGAGAATAGACATAGAGCAAAATCCAACTGATAATAAGCCACTGATAATGAGAGTATAAAACCATAGAGAGATTTATAAGATTAAAATGTATGTTTAAGAATATGGCTCAATAGAAGCAAATATGCAAACATATTTGTGAATAGATTAGAATAGTTTTAAACTATAGTGAATCATAAAAGTAAAGTACACAGTCTAAGATTAGAAAGTGAAATAAGTGAAGTGTAGTGTAAACAATTATCATTAGAATAATAGTAGAGTAATAAAAGTGAAATTAGCTTCAAATTTGAGACTCAGCTTGTTTTTGTCTGTGTTTTGACTGAATCTGCTGAGTTCTTGTGTGTCCAATAGTGTTTGTTTGTTTTTATTTTTGATTTGTTTATTTATTTACTTTGTTTTTGTTTGTTGTTTTTTCCCAGGATAGAGGATAAAATCCACTGATATTGATTTGATGATTATGAGTTTAATGCATACATTTTCTTTGTTTTTTAATAATTTTGTAAAGTTTTTTTTAGATTTTGTTTTCTTTTTCCACTTTATTGATTGATCGATTTGAGTGATCACATGTGATTATGTGATCAAAGGGGAGGGTGTTAGTATTAGATAGCAATATGGCCTACGTGCAGAACTGTACAAGGACTCCATGTTATGACTATGATGTGACTGTCTCTTTGTGACACGTATGTCTTTCCATGTGTGACGTGACAATGACTATATAAACTGTGTACTGCCTTTATTCTGTCTGAGAGAAAGAAACAAAGGAAACCACTGGAACTTGAGAGAAACTTAAATAAACTTCCAGAGTTTGGCGCACCACGATCCGTCTCTGTCTGCTTCATCCTGACAGCTCCACATGTGTGTCAATGCTGAGGGGAGTGTTTTTTTCAACCTAAACTAAACTAGACCAGTCTAGTTTAGTTGCAGTGGTCAAACGAATGGGGCTAGTCCCGGCTGACGCATGGGTAAATGCGTTTTTTCACATTTTCCAGCCCCCACAGCCATTTTGAAAATCCCTATAGAAGGTAAAAGTGATTGCACATTAGTTTGAACAACGATGATAGGCGTGACTACGTTCATTCATATTTACGCTCTATGGGCTCCACCCAAGATCTCACCTTGTGGGGTCAAAATGGTCAAGAGAGGTGAGCAAAAATCCCAGAACCACACGAGGAGATCTGGTGAATGACCTGCAGAGAGCTGGGACCAAAGTCACAAAGACTTACATCAGTAACACACTACGCCGCCAGGGACTCAAATCCTGCAGTGCCAGACGCGCCCCCTGCTTAAGCCAGTGCATGTCCAGGACCGTATGAAGTTTTCTAGAGAACGTTTGGATGATCCAGAAGAGGATTGGGAGAATGTCATATGGGCAGATGAAAACAAAAAAGAACTTTTTGGTAAAAACTCAACTTGTCATGTTTGGAGGAGAAAGAATGCTGAGTTGCATCCAAAGAACACCATACCTACTGTGAAGCAGGGGGTGGAAACATCATCCTTTGGGCTGTTTTTCTGCAAAGGGACCAGGACGACTGATCCATGTAAAGGAAAGAATGAATGGAGCCATGTATTGTGAAATTTTGAATGAAAAACTTCCATCAGCAATGGCATTGAAGATGAAACGTGGCTGGGTCTTGGGAAGTAGTGGATTTGAAAGAAGCATTTAAAGGTCCTGGAGTGGCCTTGCCAGTCTCCAGATCTCAACCCCATAGGAAATCTGAACGTCTGGTTTGCCCAGCAACAGCCCCAAAACATCACAGCTCTAGAGGAGATCTGCATGAGCCAAAATACCAGAAACAGTGTGTGAAAACCTTGTGAAGACTGGTTGCCAACAAAGGGTATATAAAAAAGTAATAAGATAAACTTTTGTGATTGACCAAATACTTATTTTCCACCAAAATTTGCAAATAAATTCTTTAAAATGTTTCTGGAATCTTGTTTCTCATTCTGTCTCTCATAGTTGAGGTTTGGAAATCACAGGCCTCCCTCATCTTTTTCAGCGGGAGAACTTTCACAATTTGTGGCTGACTAAATACTTTTTTGCCCCCCTCTCCATATCTGACACTGAGTTGATGGGCAATGTTAGTGATGCGTCATACATAAGGGTTAGGGGCTGTTTTAATATTAAGAGGGTAATGTCTGAGTCTAGTCCAGGTCTGGCCTGGGTTTAGTTCCGGGTCTAGTCCAGGTCTGGCCAGGGCTTAGGTCCGTCTGGGTTTAGTCCAGGTTTAGTCTAGGTCTGGGATCAGCTGCTCTTTTGTCTCATTCTAATAAAGTATATCTGTGTATGAGAGATAACAGCTGGACTGGGACTGGGTCTGGGACTGGGTCTGGGACTGGGACTGGGTCTGGGACTGGGTCTGGGATGAGCGTGAGCGTTGACGCGAGCGCACGCAGCAGGTGACGAGCTGGTGGCGGCAGGTGCGCGTGCGCATGCGCGGAGGCAGAGGATGCCACAACAGCATCATCAGCATCTGTATCCTCCTCATCCTCCTCATCTTCCTCATCTTCCTCTTCTTCTGGAACTCTGAGCCTCTGCCCCCCGCGAGAGCCACCGCGCCCCAGCCTTTGTCCCGGTCTGTCCCGGTCTGTCCCGGTCTATCGCGGTCTGTCCGCCTTACGGAGCTCTATTCGGCGGTGAGAGGAGCGGACCGCCCTTCTCCGTGTGGCCGCTTCACAGAGCACCATCTCCGGCTGTGGAGAGGAGCCGCCACAGCACTGGAGGTTTGTGACGTCTTTGGTCCCCGTCTCGGGTCTTGGTCCTGGTCTCAGGTCTTGGTCTCTAGACCCGGGCGTGGTTCGGTTGGACGACGTTGACGTCATACATTATCAAGTTGACATCAGGTCACGTGACAGGCGCAAAATGTGGATCAACTGTGGAGCCGGGGTTAGTCCTGGTCTAGTCAGGATCCTGGTCTAATCTGGTCTGTGCTCCTCGTACAGTATGACAGTGTGTTCCTCGTACAGTATGACAGTGTGTTCCTCGTACAGTATGACAGTGTGTTCCTCATATAGTCTGATAGTGTGGTTGTTGTACAGTCTGACAGTGTGTGCCTCTATAGTCTGATATTGTATTTGTTGTACAGTCTGACAGTCTCTCTCTCAGATGCATGCTGTGCGTTTCTTGTGCAGTCTGACAGTCTCTCTCTCTCAGATTCCCAGCATGCTGTGGGGCCCTCGCAGACATGAGTGTCACTTCCTGGTTCCTGGTGAGTGGGGCGGGAACTCGGCACCGGTTGCCGCGGGAGATGATCTTTGTGGGACGCGACGACTGCGAGCTGATGCTGCAGGTGAGAGACTAGTTCCTGATGCCACTAGATCCTGATGACACTAGCTCCTGATGACACTAGATCCTGATGACACTAGCTCCTGATGACACTAGCTCCTGATGACACTAGCTCCTGATGACACTAGCTCCTGATGACACTAGCTCCTGATGACACTAGATCCTGATGACACTAGCTCCTGATGACACTAGATCCTGATGACACTAGCTCCTGATGACACTAGCTCCTGATGACACTAGCTCCTGATGACACTAGATGCTGATTACTACTACTACTAGATCCTGATGACACTAGCTCCTGATGACACTAGCTCCTGACGACAGCTCCTGATGACACAAGCTCCTGATGACACAAGCTTCTGATAACACTAGCTCCTGATGACACTAGCTCCTGATGACACAAGCTCCTGATGACACAAGCTCCTGATGACACAAGCTTCTAATGACTGTAGCTCCTGATGATACTAGCTCCTGACGACAGCTCCTGATGACACTAGCTCCTGATGACATTAGATCCTGATGACACTAGCTCCTGATGACATTAGATCCTGATGACACTAGCTCCTGATGACATTAGATCCTGATGACGCGAGCTCCTGATGACAATAGCTCCTGATGACACTAGATCCTGATGACGCTAGCTCCAGATGACACTAGCTCCTGATGACACTAGTTCCTGATGACTCTAGATCCTGACGACACTAGATCCTGATGAAACTAGCTCCTGATGACACTAGCTCCTGATGACACTAGCTCTTGATGACACTAGCTCCTGATGACACTAGCTCTTGATGACACTAGCTCCTGATGACACTAGATCCTGATGAGACTAGCTCCTGATGAGACTAGCTCCTGATGAGACTAGCTCCTGATGACACTAGCTCCTGATGAGACTAGCTCCTGATGACACTAGCTCCTGATGAGACTAGCTCCTGATGACACTAGCTCCTGATGACACTAGCTCCTGATGACAGCTCATGTATTTCAGTCTCGCAGTGTGGACAAACAACACGCTGTCATCAACTACAATCCGACCACTGATCAACACTTGCTGAAGGATCTGGGCTCTTTGAACGGGGTGAGACCTGCTTTAGACCTGCTCTAGACCGGCTTTAGACCTGCCTTAGACCTCCTCTAGACCTGTGTTAGACCTGCTTTAGACCTGTGTTAGACCTGCGTTAGACCTGCTTTAGACCTGTGTTAGACCTGCTTTAGACCTGCTTTAGACCTGCTTTAGACCTGCTTTAGACCTGTGTTAGACCTGCTTTAGACCTGCTTTAGACCTGCTTTAGACCTGCTTTAGACCTGTGTTAGACCTGTGTTAGACCTGCTTTAGACCTGTGTTAGACCTGCTTTAGACCTGCTTTAGACCTGTGTTAGACCTGTGTTAGACCTGCTTTAGACCTGCTTTAGACCTGTGTTAGACCTGCTTTAGACCTGCTTTAGACCTGCTTTAGACCTGCTTTAGACCTGTGTTAGACCTGCTTTAGACCTGCTTTAGACCTGCTTTAGACCTGCTTTAGACCTGTGTTAGACCTGCTTTAGACCTGCTTTAGACCTGCTTTAGACCTGCTTTAGACCTGTGTTAGACCTGCTTTAGTTCTGGTTTATAACCGGTCTTCCTCTGGTCCTTCAGACCTTTGTGAACGAGCTGAGGATCCCAGAGCAGACCTACATCGGCCTGAAACTCAACGACATCATCCGCTTTGGCTATGATATCCTTTATGTGCACCATGTGACCAGCACCATGTGACCAGGACCATGTGACCAGGGCCAGGGCCCTGGCAGCATATTGAGTGAAGAGAACTGGACCGAGTACTGATCATTTCCCACATTTCCACCACAGGAACTTTGGGGATTTTATCACGCTCAGAAAAAAAAACTCCACAACAAAAAAAGAACACAGCAACTGGAACAGTTCCGACCGTAAAATAAATAATTATTGATTACGCAGCGATCGGCACTCATGACGTCGCAGAGGGTTGTACTTTGCAGCGGAGACACTGGGCCTAGTTTATAAAACTTGTGCAGAAAAGGGTGTATATTTTTGGTGTAGATTCCGTTACGCGAAATCCAACGCAGGATTTATGAACGTGTGAGATCCGCCCAGATCCGAGCGTACGCACCTGCGGGTGCGCCTGTTTCACGCCCCGTTTCAGCACTCATCTCGAACTTTAGAAGTGAATGAGTAAATGAATCAATGACTGAATGAATGAAAGAATGAAAGAATCTTAATATCTCAGCGGTGGCTCATCATTAACCGGGTGAAGCGTCTGTGGAATCTTCTTGTGAATGTGATGGAGCGATCTCTGTGAGAGAGAAAGGATGTGCAAGCTTTTGGTGTTCGTGATTTCACAGAGAAACTCTGGATCCAAAACGTCTGAATGGGCGCACCACATTTGAAGAGTTTTGTGGTGGGACATCTGTGGCACCCTCTGCGCACTGCCCAAAGAGCCACTGCCCAAAGAGCCACTGCCCAAAGAGCCACTGCCCAAAGAGCCACTGGCCGTGAGCCTGTTCCTGCAGAGAAGCGCGCTGCCATGCTCTCTCTGCTACATGCGGACAGGGCAGTGGCTGAGACAGATTTGAGTGACACCATCGGTGCGTTTATGGAGCTTTATGCACAAAACTAATGAAAAATGCATTGCTTTGAATGAGGCAAAACAAATAGCCATGAGTATTTACGCAGTGCAGGGCGGGTCACACATTAAGTAAGTAAGTCAAGGGTATTTGTATAGCGCCTTTCACAGACCAGGATCACAAAGCGCTTCACGATTAAAAAAAACTTTAAAAACGAAGAAACAGAAGAGGGTCCTCATCATGATCTGTGATTTATTCAAAGTTTGCGTGTTTCCATTAGAGTTTTTCTGATGCGCAAATTCAAATTTCCAAATATGATGTTCAATGAAAACGCAGCTTATAATTTTGCCAGAGTGGGAATATGTTTATTGTTGTCCAAATCTTGCATTTCATCCGTGTTTTTGGCGTGTTGTAATGAAGGTTGACATGAGCGAACACATTTACACCACCTCCTGACCTGGTGTATATTTTGTGCGTAGCGTACGCTCACGTCCAGATTGATAAATGCTAAAAAGTGTAAATTTTTTGCGTACGCCTCATTTACACCATGATTTGGCCGGACGCAAGTTTCATAAATGAGGGAGAGGACGGTTCCTGTAGAAGTCCCTCCTTTTATCAGGAACTCCTGCGGTGGAAACGCTACTCTGACCTGTGACCTCTGACCTGTGACCTATGACCTCAATGTGACCTGTGACCTCTTCCTGAGCGTCTCACATCCTCACGTTTACGTCCTGGAGAAGAGTCAACACAAAGTCCCAGAGGAGGCTCTGAAGGTGAGGCTGCTTCCATATGGTTCTCATATCTTCATAACGGTTTCCATATGGTTCTCATGTCCTCGTAACCAGCTGCCTCAGGCTGCTTCCATATGGTTCTCATGTGTAACCATTAGAGCCAATCAGGAGTGAAAACACATGTCAAATGTAAACATGTGTGGACGGCAGTGTAACGGCGCCCCCTGTGTTTCAGCACGAGAAGTACACAAGTCAGCTGCAGATCAGCCCAGAGCCTCAGAGGGACCCCGAGGAGAAGAGGCCCAAGCCAGGTCTGGACTAGAACTAAGAACCAGGACCGAACTAGGACCAAGCCAGGTCAGGACTAGAACTAAAAACCGGTACCAAGCCAAGTTTGAACTAGAACTAAGAACCAGGACTAAGACAGGTCTGGACTAGAACTAAGAACCAGGACTAAGACAGGTCTGGACTAGAACTAAGAACCAGGACTAAGACAGGTCTAAACCAGCTCATCTTTTATCCTTAGACTCAGGTCCAACTCCTCTGTACGGACAGCCATCATGGTGGGGCGACCAGGACGACAGAGACCACGCCAACAGAGGTGAGACCACGCCCTTGGTTCAAATCCTGGTTGGCACAGGGCCTTTCAGGGTGGAGTTTGCATGTTCTCTTTGTGTCTGCACCAATGTCTTCTGGGTGCTCTGGTTTCCTCCGGGTGCTCCAGTTAAAGTGAACTGTTGTGAACCCGGAGCCTCTCTGTCTTAGATCTGCAGAAGGACTCGGACCAGAACAAGCCTTGGTACTTTGAGATCCCCACACGGGACGGTCCGGCTCAAAACTCAGTCCAGATCCAAGACCTGGTCCAGTCCCAGACCCCAGACCAGATCCAGAGCGAGACTCCGGCTGCAGTCCAGAGCCACGCTTCCTTCACCATTGAGTTCGACAACCTCACCCCGGGAAAGATCAAGATCAAAGACCAGGTGACAAAGTTTTCCCGAACCAAGAGACCGGACCAGGACCCGGACGTTATTTTATCGCAGAGGAAGGTCTGTGATTGGCTGGTGCACAGCGATGTCAACCTCATGCGGCGAGCACCGAGACCTGACGACGTCTACAGCACCAAGAGCGACTACAGCGTGAAGATTCGAACTCCCAGAGGTAAGATCAGGACCAAACCAGGACCATGACCAGGATCAGAGCAGGACCAGACCTTAGCTAAAGTGTAGGGACTTCTGCACTGGGCTGATGTCCCAAACATCTTTTGTGATGTTTGGGCTCTTAAGCGTTCATGGTGCATTTCTGTAACTCGGGTCAGAACCATAGACCAGAGGTGTCCAAACCGGTCCAGAAAGGGCCGCTGTGGCTGCAGGTTTTCTATCAGACCCAGCAGGAGCAGATCAGACTCCTCCCATTTCCTCAAATCTTCAGGTTAAGACTGAGCTTACTTGAGTAAATGGGATGAGTCTGCTCTATTCCTGCTTCGTCTGATAGAAAACCTGCAGCCACAGCGGCCCTTTCTCGACCGGTTTGGACACCTCTGCTTTAAAGTCTGTAAATATTAACAACATATTCACACCTATCTCCTCTGTTGGGTCTAATGTGTCATCACTTTTGTCTTCTATGGAGCTTGTTCAAAATGGCTGCGGGGGCAGGAAAATGTGAAAAAACGCAATTGCGCATTCATTAGCCGACACTAGCCTCATTCATTTAACGACTGCCTTCAAAAGTCTCCAGAGGCTGAACTTGACTGGTCCAAAAAAAAAATATACTCCCCTCAGCATTGACAGCATCTGGAACGTGGCTTTGGACCAAGAGCCGACTCTTGGACCATTCTGTAAAGACGTTTTCCAGGAGGAAAGAAGACGCCATACCAAAGCATTGGATAATTCTCTTTCCGGGTACACGCCCACCGGCCTGGAGTGAGACTGCAGCATGTCAGCGCACGTGCTCATGAAACTCGGGACCCGCCCCCACTGGTCAGAACTAGCGGAGGATCAGCCTGCCTCCTCATGGTCCTGAATGGTCTACATCAGTGCTCTCATTTGCTTCTGAAATCATAACTAAATCTGACTCTCAGATCTTGTGTTTCTTACAGATCATCACCATGACGACGGAACTCAGAGCGACTCAGAGGATCCTGTCCAATCACAGCCCTCTAAGCAGACCACACACCTTCAACAGGCCCCTCCCCCTCAGCAGGCCCCTCCCCTTCAGCAGCCTCCTCCCCCTAGGCAGGCTCCTCCCCCTCAGCAGGCCCCACCCCCTCAGCAAGCCCCTCCCCCTCAGCAGGCACCTCCCCCTCAACAAGCACCTCCCCCTCAGCAGGCTCCTCCCCCTCAGCAAGCACCTCCCCCTCAGCAGGCCCCTCCCTCTCAGCAGGCCCCTCCCTCTCAGCAAGCACCTCCCCCTCAGCAAGCACCACCCCCTCAGCAAGCACCTCCCCCTCAGCAAGCACCTCCCCCTCAGCAGGCTTTCATCATTGAGTTTTACGATGACGATAATCCAAGAAAAAAGCGATCCATGTCATTCACCCACAGCCCTCAGGTGAACGGGACTTAAACATATACACTACCGTTCAAAAGTTTGGGGTCACATTGAAATGTCCTTAGTTTTGAAGGAAAAGCTGTAGATAACTTAAAACTAGTCTTAACTGTAAAGAAATACACTCTAAACATTGCTTATGTGGTAAATGACTATTCTAGCTGCAAATGTTTGGTTTTTGGTGCAATGTTGTAATTGCTGCAAATGGAGGATTCTTTGACGAAAGCAAAGTTGGAGGTAAAACAAATCTTATTTCAAATACAAATAATTATTTCTAACCTTGTCAATGTCTTGACTCTATTTTCTATTCATTTCACACTGTATGGTGGTGAATAAGTGTGACTTTTCATGGAAAACACTTTTGAACGGTAGTGTATGTCTCTCTTTGGTCTCTCTGGTCTATCTCTGGTCCCTCTCTGGTCTCACTCTGGTCTCTCTCTCGTCACTTTCCGGTCCCTCTCTGGTCTCTCTCTGGTCTATTTCCAGTCCCTCTCTGGTCTCTTTCTGGTCTCACTCTGGTCTCTCTCTGGTCTCTTTCCGGTCTCTCTATGGTCTCTCTCTGGTCTCTCTCATTAACAGGTCTTTCTCTGTTCCCTCAGACCTCTGGACCCCAGTCTGAGGTCCAGGCCGCTCTCAGAGCTCGTCTAGACCGCCGCAGACCAGACCGTCCCGCCTCAGTCCACGGGACCATGGACCCCAAGTCCCGGTCCAGCTCCACCCCAGGGAGCCCCCCCACTCGGGCCCCAGGGAGCCCCCCCACACGACCCTTTGGAAGTGTGGGCCGCAAGTCCAGATTGAGCCAAGACTTCCACCTCCTCAGAGACCCAGACCCGGGGCAGGACCGAGCCCAGGACCAAGCCCGGGACCAAGCCCAGGACCAAGGCCAGGGAAAAGCCCAGGACCAAGCACTGGATCGAGGACTGGACCAAGGCCTGGACCGAGACCAGGCCAGGAGCAGAGCCGACCAGTACAAGCCCACCAGAGACCCGCCCCTCACCCCACCCAAGTCTGCCCCTCCCATTCTGGTGAGTCACAGTCCTAGTGTCTCCTGGTCCTGCCTCTATTGGTCTCATGGTGAGGATCTCAGAGGGTTCTTCTCAGGTGTAGAGGTCGGGGTGGATGATCTCAGTGTGTTTCTGTGAGCACTTCTCCTTTGGGGTGGATGATCTCGGTGTGTCTCTGTCCACAGGGGGCGCCAGAGGACGACTGTGTGAGTGACGCAGGGACGTACACCATCGACAACGAGCCGGACGGAGAAGTGGAGCAAGCGCGGAGCATGATCGACCAGGTGGATTATCTCGTGTGTCTGTGTCTCTGTGTGTGTGTCTGTGTGTGTGTGTGTCTCTGTGTGTGTGTCTGTGTGTGTGTGTGTCTCTGTGTGTGTGTTTGTGTGTCTCTGTTTGTCTGTGTCTCTGTGTGTCTATGTGTGTCTCTGTGTGTCTGTGTGTCTGTGTGTGTTTGTGTCTCTGTGTGTGTGTCTGTGTGTGTGTCTGTGTGTCTCTCTCAGTGTGTCTCTGTTTGTCTGTGTCTGTGTGTGTGTTTGTCTCGGGCGGCACGGTGGCTGAGTGGATAGCACTCTCGCCTCCCAGCAAGAAGGTCCTGGGTTCGAATCCCGGTTGGACCAGGGACTTTCTGAGTGGAGTTTGCATGTTCTCCCCGTGTCTGCGTAGGTTTCCTCCGGGTGCTCCGGTTTCCCCTACCACTAAAAATATGTACAATAGGTCTGGCATGTGCCTCCTGTACTGGCACCCCCACTCCCAAAAAAAAATAACAATTGTAAACCGCTGTGAGACTCCGATGTGCAGTGAAAAGGCGGTATATAAATAAAGATTACTTACTACTTACTTACTCTGTGTGTGTGTGTCTCTATGTCTCTCTGTGTGTGTGCGTGTGTGTCTCTGTGTGTGTGTCACTGTGCCTCTCTGTTGTGTAACCCTGTGGTCCTACAGGTCTTCGGTGTGCTGGATTCCCCGGAGTACACTGGACTGAGTGACATCACATCAGAGCAGATCCTGGACCAAGCCCCACGCTGGGTTTCCAGATGGGCCAGTCTAGCCGACGAGACTGGGTCCAGTCCTCAGACCGGGTCTAGTCCTCTGTCTGGACCCAGTTTTGACCACAGTGAGAACAAGAGCCGGCGGATCCTCCCTCAGAGACCTACTGATAAGCTGGACTCACACGGACTTCACCAGACCCAAAACCTGGGTGAGTCTTATTCTGAGCGAGTCTGGGTTTGGGTCTGAGTCTGGGTTTGGGTTCGGATCTGGGTCTGAAGTGCTCTTGAATGCATCTGTTGTCCTTGTCTCAGCAGGATCTGGTTTCCGTGGTTACACTGTGTTAATTGTTCATAAATCAGACCTGTTTCACTGAGAGTCTTCAGCCCTGGGGTGATGTGTTCCCTTCTCTATGTTTTAAATGTGACTTCTGTCTCTTTGTTCTAGGTCTGGACCAGAGAATGGACCAAAGACTGGATCAGAGACCAGAGCAAAGGCCGGATCAGATACTAGACCAGAGGCCGGACCAGAGACGAAATCAGAGACCAGACCAGAAACCGGACCAGAGACCGGACCAAAGGCCGGAGCGGCTAATCCTTCAGGATGATGTTGAGCCCGACAGTTTGAGCGACATGAGCAGATCTGAAGAACCTCAAAGATTCCAAAAGAACCTCAGTCCAGACCAGAAACTGGACCAGAGGCCGGACCAACCCAGCTCCTGTTTCTACATTGGATCCAATCCCGGTCCAAAACCGGAGTCCAGACCAGGTCCTGAAGTCCAGTCCAACCGATCTTTTAAAGACAGGGCTTTGATCCAACTCTCTCCTGTTTTCAGACCGAACCAAGACTCGGGCCACCACAGTCCTGATCCGCCAGCTGAACCAGGAGCCCAAAAAGTCCGGAATCAAGCCCAACAGCTCTGCTCCGGACCTGAGGACCCACGGGACCAGAGCCGAGACCATAGACCAGACCAGACCAGAGACCAGACCGGAGACTTTCTTTCGTCAGGAGAGCTTTACCAAAGACCGGCCCGATGAAGTCCAAAGGAAGAAGCTACCTCAGATCTCTAGCCAGCCCTCGCTCCGAGATCTGGACCCGGTACGAGACCAGACTAAGACCAGACTGTAGCAGTCTACTGAGATAGACGACAGAAACAACAAGACATCAAAATGAGTGAAGATACAATGTTGTTTGTTGCAGCTAAACAGAACAAGTAGAAAAGAAGCCTGTCTCATATTTTCAGGAAGACTATTCCTTTTTCTTAAATCTGAAAGGCTGCCTCACTATGTTTAGTCCTGATGCTGGGTCACCAGCAGGAGGCCAGTCCCTGTGCTTTTTTAATGTATGTGTCTTCTTCAAACAATTACAGATTCAGCCGGTAATATACAAAAAGATCCAACCGGGCAACATTGACCACATTTACATTAGAAATATTGACCCCCTTAGTAAGTACCCCCTGCTGTGGGAGGGGCCACTCACAGGCTGAGTGGTTTCAACAACAGAACTCAGCTCTTTTGCATCTCTGTCATTAACATTATTCCCATTTTTATTAAAATCACTTGCAACTAAACAACCAAAGTCTGTGCCCACAACTGAAAACAAATCTGAAATGATAAAAACAAAAAAACAAAAAAACCTGTGACATGACTGTGGCGGCTTATTTAGGACAATAAAGATTATGGAAGATTGTTTGTGTTCTATTTTAAAGGACACACATTGAAACAGTTTTGTCTAAGTTTTGGTGTCTGCGACTGTGGTCGATTGATTCTTACACAAAACAAGAATTAGATTTGGCTGATTAGTCAAACTCCTGATGTGTTTTTGTTATGTATCCTTTGTGTTATTACTATGGGAGTGGCCCAAGCTGGATCTCTGCTCTAATTGGGCTGTCAGTGGCATCAGAAACCCTGTGCAAATCAGAGTTCAGAGAAAAGAGGGGGAGGGGAAAGCTGGGGAGGAGGGCGGAGAGGTGGGTGTTTTCTGGCGATGGAAAGGGTTTGGGTGTTGGACAAGGGGCGGGCTGAGGCAGTGGTTTTCGGGTCAATCAGGAGGGTTGGATGCCCTACGTTCAGTAGTTGCAGTGGTAGTAGTAGTAGTAGTACCGACCCGGTTCTGACCCAGCTTTTTCCTCTAGGACCTGATCTCTGCAGACTTCCTGTGGAGACCTCTGGAGCTGGACTCAGACTCTGACTTGGACAGCGTGAGCACCGCGAGCGTCGTCAGTGAGAAGTCTGCGAAGAAACAAGGTCTGTTTATGCGAGCCAAAATGTCTGGGCCAAAATGTCTGTCCATCCGAGCCAAAATGCCCTGTTTCTCTCCAGGGCACAGAGACCGTTCTGGACACGGCTCGAGACCAGGGTCTGGATCGGGTCCGGTCTCGGCGAGGGAGCTTCTGTCAGAGAAACGCACAAAAAGGGTGGGGCTAGAGGACAAGAAGCATGAGAGGAAGACGGTTTGTGACTCGAGTTTTCTAATCATCATTTAACCTCAGCTCATCCCAAACTGTGGTCCTCAGGTGGAGAGAAGGTCCCAGGTTCAGACCCGATCCCAGGTCCTGATCAGGTCCAACAGTCTGTCTGCTCCAAGACCAACCCGAGCCTCCATGCTGAGGCGGGCCAGACTCGAGTCTGACACCGAAGAGCCAGACCCCGGCAAGTCCAAGACCCAGGACCCAACCAGGACCAAGACCCAGGACCCAAGCAAGACCAAGAGCACGGAGCCTACAAAGAACAAGACCGCAGAACAAATGAAGACCAAGACTATAGACCCCATCAAGACTTCTGCAGAGTCCAGACCAGAGTCGGGATCAGAGTCCAGGCCAGAGAAGAAGCTTTCTCGTCTGGACATCCTGGCTCTGCCGCGACACCGGACAGGATCCTTCACTGGAGAAGAGAGTTCAGGTTTGAGGCCAAGACACAGTATAGAGATTCCCAGGGACAGAGGTCAGGGTCACAGGTCCAGGGTCAGAGGTCCAAGGTCAAATGTCCAGGGATAGAGGTCCAGGGTCAGAAGTCCAGAGACAGAGAGGGGAGGAGCTTATGTAGCTGCTCCCCATATGGAGAATGTTCATATATTTGGGGTAGGGCAGGGTCGGTCTCATGATTGAACAGTTTTGTGTCTGTACTTGTAGCTCGCTCATCGGCCAATCGGAACGTGGCAGAGAAAGGGGCCGGGGCTAAGCAGACCCAGACCAGAACCAGGTCCAGAACCAGGTCCAGCGGCTCCGGTCAGACTCCTGCTGTATAACTGTGCTAATTTCACTAATCAGTGAAAATCAGTGTAAATGTCAACTACTGATGTTTGTGTTGTGTGCAGTGGGGCGGAGACTCAAGGCCTCGTCTTCATCAGAGGAGGAAGAGCCCGCCCCCACCACTGTCCCCGACCAATCAGAAGACCCCTACCAGACCTGGACCAATCACAGTGCAGAGATCGCCAAGTGAGTGGTTTGTATGTGCGTCCTAGTCTGGACTCGAGTCTTGAGCCGCGTTTCCACCGCAGGAGTTCCTGGTTAAAGGAGCGGGGTGGAACTTTTACAGCAACCTTCCTCTCCCTTGATCCTCTCAGTGGTCCTCTCAGTGGTCCTCTCTGTGGTCCTCTCTGTGGTCCTCTCTGTGATCCTCTCAGTGGTCCTCTCTGTGATCCTCTCAGTGGTCCTCTCAGTGGTCCTCTCTGTGGTCCTCTCTGTGGTCCTCTCTGTGATCCTCTCAGTGGTCCTCTCAGTGGTCCTCTCTGTGGTCCTCTCTGTGATCCTCTCAGTGGTCCTCTCAGTGGTCCTCTCTGTGGTCCTCTCTGTGGTCCTCTCAGTGGTCCTCTCTGTGATCCTCTCTGTGGTCCTCTCAGTGGTCCTCTCAGTGGTCCTCTCAGTGGTCCTCTCAGTGGTCCTCTCTGTGGTCCTCTCAGTGGTCCTCTCAGTGGTCCTCTCAGTGGTCCTCTCAGTGGTCCTCTCTGTGGTCCGCTCAGTGGTCCTCTCTGTGGTCCTCTCAGTGGTCCTCTCTGTGGTCCTCTCAGTGACCGTGTCTCCACTGCAGAGTAGGACCACTCGGCGACGTCAAGAGTTTCGATAGCTGCATAAGCGAAACTACCCCAAACCCATTTGTTTATTTTAAAGTCGTAACCACTCCGGTTGTTTTTGAGTAATTTCATAGTTCAGCTTCAGTTTTTTTTTACTTTTCACGGCTTGTTTTGAAGTGTAATGAATCCCCAGTGCTTTGAGGTGAAGCTGATATGTCTTAATATATCTTTTAATTTCGCCGCGATGCCTCAAACTCTGTCTGAATCAATGGCGTGCTGTTGTTCGCTGTTTCCAGTGGTGTCTGCTATGCTAATTCTGCTAGGCTAATGCTGCTAGGCTAATGCTGCTAGGCTAATGCTGCTGAATGCCAGTTTTTTTAGCCTGCGCTAGCTTTAGCCAATCAGCGCCGGGTTAACCCAAAGTCCCACCAGGGCCCAACGGAGTACATACCATGGAGGAGGGACCGTAAAAGTTCCTGTAAATGGCCCTGTCGGTGAAGTTCCTGCAGTGGAGACACACACTGAAGGGGCTGGCCCTGGAAAATTACCCCAAAGTTCCTGAGGTGGAAACGCGGCTATGGGCTTGACCCGGTCTCTCTGGGCTGAGTCCTGCTCTATATCCCGTCTCTCTGGGCGGAATCCTGGTGTGGACCTGGTCTCACTGGTGGAGCCCTGGTCTAGACCCAGTCTCACTGGCCTCTGCTCCTCAGACTGAGCCAGGACTTGGCCAAAGATCTGGCGATTTTGGCTAAAGAAATCAACGAGGTGGCTGGAGACGCAGAGCCGGACTACACTTCCCACGATGCACCTGGGTCCCCGGCCTGCAGCACACAGAAGGTTGGACCAAAATCTTATTCTGAACCTTTGAGCTTTTATTTTGACTCGTTTCGGTCTTTGCCCGGTGGGCAAAGCCAACACACTTCCCTGAGGATGTGTTCTGGACATGTCCCACCGGAAGGAGACCAGGGGAGACCCAGGACACAGAGGGTCTCAGCTGGGAACACCTCAGGATTCCCCCAAATGAGCTGTGTATCCTGACGTTCTTTCTGCTTTCTGACGTTCTTGTCTTCCCCAGGTCTCAAAGTCACCGCTGGACGTCAACATGAACCAATCAGAGCGCATCACACAGAGCCATCAGGAGGTGAGAGTCCAATCAGAACATGAGTTAGACATACAGCTGTCTATGTCTCCCCCTTAAGGACAGATGCAATACTATCTCTGTCTCCTCCTTGTGGACAGATGCAGTCCTGTCCCCTGGTCCCGGTCGTCCTCCTCTGCAGAGATGTGAAGGACGAGTGTGGGCGTCTGTCCCTCAGCCTGAGGTCTGTCCCCCTGACCCTTCTCCATCTGCAGACCACAAACTACACTCACTCTGTGTCTGTCTCTAGGTCGGTGCTCAGGACTAAAACAGGACTTTGGGACGAGATCCAGGACCAGTCTAACAGAGAGACTGCAGTCCCTGAAGACCAGAACCAGGACCAGGTATGGGCCTCTTTATTCATCCATATAGTGTGCTTGAGACAGAAGTGCAGAGAGCTCTGGCCTCACAGGAAGAAGGTCCTTGTTACACTCCTCTCTGAGGCGGACCTGATGTCACCCAACTTACATACTGAAAAGTCTGGACACTAAAAATAATTTTTTGTCAAGAATCAACAACAAGTGGGACACAATCGTGAAGTGGAACGAAATTTATTGGATAATTGAAACTTTTTTAACAAATAAAAAACTGAAAAGTGGGGCATGCAATATTATTCGGCCCCCTTGCGCTAATACTTTGTGGCGCCACCTTTTTCTGCAATTACAGCTGCAAGTCGCTTGGGGCTGTTTTGCACATCGAGAGACTGGAATTCTTGCCCATTCTTCCTTGCAAAACAGCTCGAGCTCAGTGAGGTTGGATGGAGAGCGTTTGTGAACAGCAGTCTTCAGCTCTTTCCACAGATTCTCGATTGGATTCAGGTCTGGACTTTGACTTGGCCATTCTAACACCTGGATACGTCTATTTGTGAACCATTCCATTGTAGATTTGGCTTTATGTTTTGGATCATTGTCCTGTTGGAAGATAAATCTCCGTCCCAGTCTCAGGTGTTTTGCAGACTCCAACAGGTTTTCTTCCAGAATGGTCCTGTATTTGGCTCCATCCATCTTCCCATCAATTTTAGCCATCTTCCCTGTCCCTGCTGAAGAAAAGCAGGCCCAAAGCATGATGCTGCCACCACCATGTTTGACAGTGGGGATGGTGTGTTCAGGGTGATGAGCTGGGGCGACAGTAGCTCAGTTGGTAGAGCATTGGCCTTTGGGCCTGAAGGTCGTGGGTTCGAGCCCACCGTAAGACCTACTTCACGACTCCCACTGATGACTGCTGTCGTTGTGTCCTTGGGCAAGACACTTAACCCTACTTTGCCCAAGCCCCAACTGAACGATCTCAGCTCCTGTGGACTCACCACCTGCAGGAGGATCAGTGAGGGGCTGGTGCTCTGTGAACTGGGTGCAGCTCTGACTGCCACCCCCCCGACCCAGAAATGGATTAAGGGGAAGAAAATGGATGGATGGATGCTTGCAGTGCTCCTTGAGATGTTTAAAGCTTGGGAAATCTTTTTGTATCCAAATCCGGCTTTAAACTTCTCCACAACAGTATCTCGGACCTGCCTGGTGTGTTCCTTTGTCTTCATGGTTCTCTCTGCGCTTTAAACAGAACCCTGAGACTATCAAAGAGCAGGTGCATTTATACGGAGACTTGATTACACACAGGTGCATTCTATTTATCATCATCAGTCATTTAGGACAACATTGGATCATTCAAAGATCCTCACTGAACTTCTGGAGTGAGTTTGCTGCACTGAAAGTAAAGGGGCCAAATAATATTGCACGTCCCACTTTTCAGTTTATAATTTGTTAAAAAAGTTTAAATTATCCAATAAATTTCATTCCACTTCACGATTGTGTCCCACTTGTTGTTGATTCATGACAAAAAATTTGAAGCCTGAAATGTTGAAAGGTTCAAGGGGGCCGAATACTTTCGCAAGGCACTGTACGTTCCAGATGCTGTCAATGTTGAGGGGAGTGTATTTTTTTGGACCGTTTTTTAGTCGCAGTGGAATTTTGAAGGCACTCGTCAAATTAAGTGGGATTGTAGCGGCTGACGCATGCACAAATGCGTTTTTTTCATTTTCCAGCCCCCGCAGCCATTTTGACACTGCCCATAGACGGTAAAAGTGGTGAGACATTACTCTCAACGGAGGAGATAGGGGTGACTACGTCCATTCATTTTTACAGTCTACAAGTATAACAGACTGTAAATTAAGTCACTTTAAGTCACTTGCACTTGGACTAAAAAACCTGCTTTTTAATTGCCACATGTCCACTCTTCCTCCAGCTCTAACAGGTCTTTGGTCTTTGCAGGACGTGGTGAGGATCCTTCAGGAGCTCAGGACGATACAGGTCCAACTCCAGGTCATGAACAGAGTACTGGATCAGACCAGAGCCCAAGACCAGGTCCAGACCAGAGAGAAGCGACCACCCCCAAAGACCAGATCTGTGGACCCCAAAAGGACCTGACCCAGTCCCGGTCCAGTCCACTCTGACTCCAGAGAATCACTGAATGTTGAAACTACAAATGTATCTGTACAGAACTACAGACATGGCGTCTTCATTGTCGCTTTGAGTTTGTCTGATTGGCCGATTGTTATTTGCTGATACTACAAATGCTGCAACAAAACTACAAACATGGCTTCCTCTCAGTTGTTGTGGAAACAGTAGAAATATCATTTTAGTTTTCTGTAAATATGTTGTGACATGTTTTCATTATTTATATAAACCGATTTATAATTTATTCATGCTGACGTCACATGTTACTGCCACAGCGCCCCCTGCAGCTCTATGTGTTTAATAATGAAAGTAAGGTAGCCCCTCCCCCCAGTGTTTCTCAGACAGAGGTCCTGCAGTGTTTGAATGGAGCTTATTATGGGATGTTCTACAGAGCAGCTTTAATAAAAGATGAAACCGTCTGATTGGCTGAGTGTCCTGTAGCCTGCGTGTGATTGGCTGAGTGTCCTGTAGCCTGCGTGTGATTGGCTGGAGTCTGTTTGATGAAACTCTTTGTTAAAATAGTTACAGATCCTGAGACTCTGACAAACGGTTCAGAAGTCAATATTTTCTTCAATTAAAAAAAATATTTCAGTGTTTTATTTTGATTATTGCATAAAAAAACAAGTGCAAGTGGACCTGATGCACACCAGTTTTGGCCCTTCAGTTCAAAATATATTTCAGTTCTGGACCTACTCTGGTCCCAGACCTGATCCAGTCCACTGCCGCCTCACAAAATATACATTTACATTTCTCTCTTTTTACAAAACAGATCATAAACACAGGTATGAAATCTCATAAAAGTTCTGGACCAGAAACCACACAGTCCTGGTTTGGTCCTCTACTGCCCTTTGAGATCAGGGTCATCCAACCAACTCCAGCTCTGACTGTAACACATGGTACGTCTCAGTTAAAGCTGGAACCATGAAGCGGTGAGAACATAAACATGTGTCATTCGGGTCAACTTGAGCTGTGAAGTCACTTTTTAAAGCTCAGAACAGTTTCAGTCCGTCGGCCCCTGGACCTGGTCCTCAGCAGCGGGGACGCAACAGGAGCCGAAGAAACCAGTGTCACAGAGGGAGGAGGAGGCAACGGGACGTAATCAAATCAAGCTATTTAAGTCCAGACCCAGGTCCTGGTGCAGACTCAGGTCCGGTCTCAGCAGCAAAAGACCAGGTCCGGCAGGTGGATGCTCCTTGCATCTGGGAACTCAAAGTGAGACCGGACTGAGAGGTGGGACCAGTCCGAGTCTAGGTCCAGAACCAGAGCCAGGTCCTGGGTGAGGGTGGGACCAGAGAGACAGGGGGAGGGGCTTACAGGGAAGAGGGCGTGGCTTAGGCTGCAGGCTTCACCCAGGTCCTCAGATCGCTCGTCCTCCAGATCTGAGAGAGAGAGAGATTAAAGCAGAGGTTTGTAACTTTACAACTGTTTGACATTTGGTCTGGACCTAGACTCAGTGGGACCGAGACTCACTGAAACGAGAGGGACCTGCCATTGTAAACAGTGAAAATGTACTGTAGCTACAGTTTTCTAATAACTTCACTTACAGTGACACAACGCACCTGCAGGGCACCTGAGGGCCATAGCAAATATATCAATCCTATTAAACACATGCAATATTTATATGAAATATCACATTTGTAATTCAAAAGAAATCCCCCTAAACGTCAAATTCGACTTAATAATTCAAATTGATTTATCGCTCAGCCCTAGTCTGACCAGACTCACTGGTCTGGACTCACCGGACTCGGAGGAGCTGTGTTTGCGAATGATGCATTGTTGCTCTGTCGTCAAGGAGACGTGGTCCCGCCCCTCTTCATCCTCAGACTCCGCCTCCAAAGACCTGAAGAATATTAATATCAGACTGGAGAAAGGCAAACACAGGCTCAGGTCACTAATAAAGCTCACCGTTTCCGCAGCACAATGGGGAGGAGCTTCTCTACAGGGAGGCAGGGCTTCTCCACATGAAGGCGGGGCTTGGACGCACGGGGGCGGGGCTTGGACGCAGGGCGAGGGGTGCGAGTGGGAGTCTGAGCCGGAGTCTTCCAGGGCCGTGCCTCCCGTGAGCCCAGATGATCGGGTCTGTGGACCCGCTCCTTCCTGGGTTGGTCTTTATGGTTCTTATGGCGCTGATGGTGTTGTCGCACTAGTTTCTTGTCTTGCTCCTCTTGGACCCGAGTCAGACCCTGACAAACCTGGTGGTCCTGAGGCTCGGTCTTCGGAGTGAGTGGGAGCCAAGACGACAGAGCAGATGCAGCAGGGCTCTTCTGGACTCTGTCTCCATGGTCCGTCTTATGGTTCTTCGGTCCCTGATGGTGTCGCTGCTGAAGACGCACTACCTTCTGGTCTGGTGTGAACAGTTCTGGTTCTTGGATCTCTGCCTTTTTAGAGAACAGGACCTTCTTCTTGGGTCGCTCCTTATGGTCTTTAGAACCTCTGTTGCTCTGAAGGCCCTGATGGTCCCGCTGCTGAAGCCAGACCTGGTCCTGGTCCAGTCCCTTCTGGAACTCGGCATAAGTCCGGACTTGTTCTGGACCCTGGGGGAACAGAACTCTCTCCTTCTGGTCTGACACCTGGGTGAATGCCTTCTTTGATCTGTCTCTGCAGTCTTCATGGTTCTGGTCCTGGTAGGTCTTCTTCTTCGGTCTGCAGTCTTGATGGTCCTGGTCCGGGTCCTGGCTGGTCCTCTTCTTGGGTCTGTATTTATAGTTCGGATGGTCTGCCATGTGCTGCAGCCTCAGTCTCTCCGCCTCCTGGACGTAGGGCTCCTTCTGCTCCTCCCTCAGGCTCCTCCACCTCCTCCCCAGCTGTTTGGAGATCTCTGCGTTGTGGAGCTCGGGGGCGTGGACCATAATCTTTCTGCGCTCCACCTTGGACCACACCATGAAGGCGTTCATTGGCCTCTTGATGTGTGCGGTCTGAGCGGAGCCTGCAGGGACCATCACTGCTCCTCTGTTAAAGAATCTGCAGCAAACAACATCAGAATTTATCATCTGGTCTCTCTCTCTCTCTGGTCTCTCTCTCTCTCTGGTCTCTCTCTCTCTCTGGTCTCTCTCTCTCTCTGGTCTCTCTCTCTCTCTGGTCTCTCTCTCTCTCTGGTCTCTCTCTCTCTCTGGTCTCTCTCTCTCTCTGGTCTCTCTCTCTCTCTCTCTGGTCTCTCTCTCTCTCTGGTCTCTTTCTCTCTGGTCTCTCTCAGATTCCAATAGTGGCTCACAGGGACCCCTCTAACACAAATCATTGTTTTCTAAAAAGATGAAGACCCCCGCTTTAAACGTGTTATTTATAAGACTAAAATTACATACCTCAGCTTTAAATGCCGGTGAGAGTCTTATTTGTGGTCACGTTCTCCTTCACTGGTCTCTCTCCCGGTGACCCCTTCGGTCCTCTCTCTCCGGTGTCCCCCTCAGTGTCTCTCTCTCCGGTGTCCCCTCAGTGTCTCTCTCTCCGGTGTCCCCCTCAGTGTCTCTCTCTCCGGTGTCCCCCTCAGTCTCTCTCTCTCCGGTGTCCCCTTCGGTACTCTCTCCGCGTGCAGCTCGGTACTTCTTCTGATCCCGTTTCAAACCAGACTATTTTTCACCGCGCGGGTAATGCTCCTTCTCAGCCAATCAGCGCACAGCTTTCCCCTGGCTGGTCCGCCCCCAATCGCCACTAAGGGCCAATCAAAGCCAAGCCCCGCCCTCTCATTAATTCGTATCTTGTTGAGTTTCATCTCCGTGTAATACTATCATTATCAATAAACATGTTTAAAGCGGGGGTCTGTAACTTTAGTCTCATAAATGATTAAAGCTGGGTTGTGTAACTTTAGTTTCATAAATAGCACATGTTTAAAGCTGGAGTATGTAATGAAGATCCCTGTGAGTCACTATCTGACTCTCTGGGAGCTGCCCTCAGTATTTGCATGTGCTGAGTGTTGCTTTTCATTCAAAAATGTCGTCAGGAGAAAAGTCTGAGGCGACAATAGATCCACACCCAGAGTCTGAGCACTCCCAGTGGCAGATCTTTCTATTCAACATCTGTTCTTGTACAGCCATTAATCACAGAAGTCGTTATCTCTGAGGACTTCACAAAGCTGTTGATTCACCAACACAGATACATACATAAAAACATGTACATTTCTCCTGTGTGAGATTAATAAAGTACATCTTATCATATCATATCAGAGAATCAAACAGTTCAAACACAGGAAATGCAACGATAACAAACACATGGAGCCATTGGTCAATAAGCAGAGACCAATGTCCATAATTGTTGATAAATGTCCAGTCCTGGTCCAGTCCCATTGACTGTATAGTCCTGGTCCAGTCCCATAGACTGTATAGTCCTGATCCAGTCCCAGAGACAATACACAGTCCTGGTCCAGTCCCATAGACAGCATATGAAGTGTGAAGAGAATCGGGCCGAATACTGATCCTTGTGGCACCCCAGTTTTACTTTAGAACAGGAGCTTTGGTTCACATCAACAAACTGACATTCTGTCAGTAGAATGCTGTGGTCTGCTGAGGTCCAGCATGACCAACACTGACATTTTGTGTGTGTCTGTGTCTCTGGATGAGTTGAGTCGGTGTGTGTGTGTTCAGACTGAGTCATGTGATGTTAGTATTAGATAGCAATATGGTCTACGTGCAGGACTGTACAAGGACTCTACAAGGACTCCATGTTATCACTATGATGTGACTGTCTCTGTGTGACACGTATGTCTTTCCATGTGTGACGTGACAATGACTATATAAACTGTGTACTGCCTTTATTCTGTCTGAGAGAAAGAAACAAAGTAAACCAGTGGAACTTGAGAGAAACTTAAATAAACTTCCAGAGTTTGGCGCACCACGATCCGTCTCTGTCTGCTGAATCCCTGACAGATTTGGTGGAGAATGCGCGGCTCAGTGTGCGCCAGTCTCTGGATTGTTTTGAGGGAGTTTGCTTTGTTTCTTTTCCTCGGCGTGAGAGATCGGCATGCTGTGTCTGGGAACGGGGATTCCAGCAGACTGGAAGAGCTGTTCCTGGATACTTCTTGTTGCTTCTGTCACTTTTATTTTTTAAATTGAATTTTTCGACGCGGAAAAGATGTTGTCGACCTCTCGAACAGTCCGGACAAAGAAAATAAGGTAAGCAGACACCTTTTTTAATATGTAAAGTCTGCATAATTGGATACTAGCTAAATTTTGAGCTGTCCCGGAGGTCTGTCCAAATCTCTCTAAATCAAATTTTCTTTGTTATGTCTTTGTCACGTCTTTGTCATGTCTTATGTTGTAGAAAACAGGTTAGCTGTGTGGGTAACCAGTCCCTATAGGAAAAAGGAACCCCTGACGTATCGGGGTCCCTGTCCTTTGAAGTAGTCAGGACAGAGAGAATCAGGAACCCCTGACGTATCGGGGTCCCTGTCCTTTGGAGTAGCCGGGGCAGAGAATAGAGAATAGAAAATAGTTAGTGAAACCATGGTGTAAAATTAAAAGTAATTATAAAAAGGGAAACATTAAACACTAGTGCCTTTTGTTACAAGTGTGGAAAGTGGCCATTTCTAGACTTGGATGACAAAAGTTTAAAGAACAACATCAGTTATATTCGCTTAACAAAGTAATCTTGAAAGTTCTTCTTCTTTCTGTTTTTGCATTTTTGCTAAAACACTATTTTCTGCCTGTGTGTGTGCAGCTCTATCTTGCTGCCGTTGTCAGGGAAACGGCCCCCTCCTTCGCTGCTCTGGCTCTGAATCAGAGCTACTGCTTTTAGGATTTTGGCTTTTCATAGTTGTTATTCCGTTAAATTTGCGACATTTGCAATTGAACATTGTGTTATGACACAGTTAAACATTTTTAAACACCATTAGTGAATAAGTTTTGAATTAGTATGTTTTTGAAACCCAAAGATTAGTACAAAAAGCTTTGCTTTTCTTTTTAAATCTGCTGCTTATTTCTTAACTTTTTGTGAGTTGTGTTTGTTTTTATGTTTTTATTTTAGTTACAAAAGTTGTTTTTCAAACTTTTTACACAAATTAGAATCTGTGTAAAAAGTGATTATTGATCATAGACTTCGTCTAAAAAGAAAGAGGGAATTAGGATTAGCTGTAAAAGTATTATATTATTAAGTTAAACTTCACCCAATTCACATTCAAGTGGTGACTTTTGTTTTTGTTTTGACTACACGCCTGACCTTACTGCTGCTGATGCACGCAGCACAGGAGACTGGCTCTAAAATGTGCTCCAATTCATATTGACTTCATTTGAAAAATGCTGCAATTATTTTAAATTAGTAGAATATACAGTATGCTGAGATAAATGTTCAAGTGTAAAAGGGAAAGTCCATAAAGTGAAACCCAAGAACGCATAGATAATTAAACACACAGTACAAAAGTACACATATTTTAAAGTTTAAAAAGGTTTTTTTAGATTTGAGTCTTGTTTTTTATTAAGAGAGTTTCTGGTCTTAAAAGTGTCATCATGGAGGCTTCCGGTGACGCCATGTTGATAGCAGCTTGAGGGACACGCTCCGTCCAAAATTTGATAATTTCCTAACACAACCAGCTTAAAACTCGGCATATTTTATTGAGTTCGACATGTCGTCAAGAGGCAAAGGACAATCTAAACAAGATCCGTCTAAGGACAAAGGCGACAACTTAAAACAGCTAACCCTGATGCAAACGCAGAGTGCACCGTCGGATGCTAGCATGCCCGACTCCATGTCAAAACTATTTTCAGAACTCGAGAAAATGAGGAAAGACAACCAAGATGGACACACTCAGACTCAGCTATCTTTAACACGGCTGGAAGCGTCCTTCGGTGCACTGAAAGAAGATCTTACTAGACTGCAAAAGAGAACTGCGGAGGCAGAAGACCGTATTAGTGCTAATGAGGATACAGCTAAGCGCCACGAGCGGGCCCTCCGTTATCTATTGAACCAAGAAATGGATCTGAATGCACGATGTGAAGCCATGCAAAATCGTCTGCGGCGGAACAATTTGAGAATTTATCAAGTATCCGAAGACAGGGAGGGGAGAGATGTCAAGCTTTTCATACATGACTTGCTTAAATCTGTTCTTCAACTTCCCCCTGATCTTAACATGGTCATTGAAAGGGCACACAGAGCGCTCACTGCCAAGCCCAGGAACCCAGGAGCAGCCCCCCGATCGCTTGTCGTTAGATTTTTGGACTTCTCAGTAAAAGAAATCATACTACGACAGGCCTGGGAGCAGAAAAAAGTGATGTACGAAGGGAAGCAGATCTACTTTGATCACGACTTCTCCCCGGAGTTGCAGAAGAAAAGAGCGCTGGTACGTGATGCGGTTAAACAGCTAAAGACGATGAATATCAGGGCAAAATGTTTGTTCCCGGCGCAACTGAGAGTTTTCATGGAAGATGGTGTGAGGACTTACCCAACGTTGACAGACGCAGTACCGGGGGTGCACGCCCGACTGGACGAGAGGGAGCGTCTGGAGACTGAGCTGTGCCGGGACGGGTGGAGTATAGCGGGGAAGAGAGCCAGCAGGGGACCAGCGACTCTCACCAACGCCGAAATCAAAGCATTTTTCAACACCGAGAACTAAGACACACTCGCCGAGTTCAACTACCACGTTAAACCAATATACGTTAGGAGAGGAAAATAGAAGATTTTCAACATGGACAAGACCACTAGTGGAGGACCTATCCACGTCCAAGTCGCACGCGAAGAGCTCTGGGAGCGACAGCGATACAACAAACGTTGTGTTATTCCCCGCGGAGGACCAGTCACCAGCCTCCGTCCGATATACACCAGGGGCTGGATTGCTCAAGTTTGATTTAGTTCAAGGAGTCATATTTGATCCAGTCGGGTATGTGGAAGCCTACATTGTTCACTTTGTTCGCTATGTTTTCATTTTTAAAGGTTGTTCTTGTCCTGAGACTTCTAGTGGGCCATTATAATTTTCTTATCTGTATTGATTGTTTGTGTATCGAGTTAAATGTGAATCAAAACAAGGTTGTGTTATTTGAATGTATATCATAATAACAAATGGAGGACATAAAATGTGTTACCTATAATGTTAAAGGCTTAGGTAGTCCGATTAAAAGGAAGAAAGTGCTGAACCAATTGAAAAAGCTTAACTCTGACATAGCAATGCTTCAGGAAACGCATCTCTCAGACAAGGAACACATGAAGCTGAGGAGAGAATGGGTAGACCAACAATATAGCTCCTCACACCAAAGCGGGAGAAAAAGAGGAGTTGCTATCCTTTTTAACAAGTCAGTGTATTTTTGCCATGAGAAAACTATCAGTGACAAGGAGGGGAGATTCCTTATGGTAATTGGATGTATAGGGGGCGTAAAAATTACTTTACTAAATGTATATGCTCCAAATGAGGACTGTCCTATTTTCTTTAAAAACATTGCATCATTGATAGCTGACAATGCAGAAGGGATTATTCTTGTGGGGGGAGATTTTAATTGTGTTCTGAAAGCTTCTGTAGATAGGCTCCCTGCTGATTTTGGTCCGGTAACCAGGAAGTCTCAAACCCTTTGTGCACTGATGGATGAGTTAGGTTTAAAAGATGTTTGGCGTTGCCTGCATCCTAAGGAAAAAGATTTTACCTTTTTTTCACATGTACACTGTAGTCACTCAAGATTGAATATGTTTTTGATGCCTAGTACAGATCTCTATAGAGTGACCCAGTGTACGATTGAAGCAATTACTATCTCAGATCATGCTCCAGTATCTCTGACAATTAAGTTGAGTCCAAAAAGTAATTTTAGGTACTGGAGAGCAAATGTATCTCTTCTTAACAATGACGACATCCAACAACACATTAAGAAGGTACTACTAGAGTATATTCAATTTAATGACAATGATACTGTTAACCCATCAGTATTATGGGAGGGAGCCAAATGTGTCTTAAGAGGGAATATTATTGCTATTTCATCAAAACTAAAGAAAGAAAGATTTGCAGAACAAGAAGGATTGGGAAACGAGGTAAAAAAATTAGAGAAAGAATACCAAACAGTACAAAACAATGCTATACTTAATAGGCTAAAGGAAACTAGACAGAAATTAAATGACCTACTAACATATAAAACAGAAGGGCAGCTTCGATTCACAAACCAAAAGTATTACGAATTTGGTAACGGGGCAAGCAGACTGTTGGCATTCCAGCTGCGAAAAGAACAGTCGAACAGAGTTGTTCATAAAATCAAGTGCCCTAACTCTGGGGTATTGTTATCTCAACCCAAGGAGGTAGCAAAGGCATTTGCCACTTACTACCAAGAATTGTACAAGGAAGAGAGCTGCCAAAATAAGGATACAAAAATTGATAATTTTTTCAACTCAATGACTCTTACCAGACTGACTGAGGAGGAAGCAGTCCTAGTGACACGTCCAATTACAAGAGAGGAAATAAAAATCAGTATTTTAAAACTAAAAAATAACAAGTCTCCAGGAGTGGATGGCCTCCCAGGAGAATACTATAAGGTATTTGAAAAAGAGCTCACGCCTCTTCTGGATAAAGTCTACAACTATGCACTTTCAAAGGGTGATCCTCCTCAGTCATGGTCGGAAGCTATTATTAGTGTCATTCATAAAGATGGTAAGGACCCCACTTTGTGTGCATCTTATCGCCCCATCAGTCTCCTCTGTGTTGATCTAAAGATACTCACTGCCATCATTGCAAACAGAATACAAAACTATATTGGAAGACTGGTGAAGCCAGATCAAACTGGTTTTATCGCCCATAGGCAGGGGACTGATAATGTACGAAGAGCCTTAAATCTCCAAATTGTGGCACAGAAAAGGAACACCCCATCAATGTTTCTCAGTCTGGACGCTGAGAAAGCGTTTGATCGGGTGGACTGGGGCTTCCTGCAACAGACATTGAGGCACAGGGCTTCAATGAGACATTCATTGGGTGGGTCCAAACCTTTTATAAAAACCCAAGGTCACGTGTAAGGGTTAATGGGCATTGCTCAAGTTTTTTTCCGCTTGAACGTGGAACTCGGCAGGGTGAAGTTCTTTCGCCCTCTCTGTTTGCTTTAAGTATAGAGCCGTTAGCTGAAATGATAAGATCAAATCCTCTCATACAGGGAATAAGAGATTAATCCAATGTTCAACACAAATTATCACTTTTTGCTGATGATATTCTATTATTTCTGGAAAACCCTATCACTTCTGTACCAGCCTTGCTTCACAGTGTTAAGGAGTATAGTATGATATCGGGATATAAAATAAATACAAATAAATCTGAAGCTCAAATGATTGTTGGAGCTTGGCCAGTGCAGTTGGATAATCTTGTCTCATTCAGACACTCCAAACAAGGGTTCAGATATCTAGGAATAATTTTGACTCCAAAGACCACACAGTTGTTCTCATCCAATTATGACAAATTATTAAAAGAAGTTAGAACTGACTTAAATAGATGGGATGTACTACCTCTTTCCCTTTTGGGGAGAATTGAATGTATAAGGATGAATGTTCTTCCTAGATTTTTATTTCTATTTCAAAACCTCCCTATTGTTATACCACATTCTACTTTAAAATCTTTAGACAGATTAATGTCAAAGTTCATTTGGCAGAACAAAAGACCAAGAGTACGTCTTAAAATTTTAATGTCTTCTAAAGAATCCGGTGGCTTGAATTTGCCTAACTTCAAATTATATTATTGGGCTGCCCAAATGAAAGCTCTGGTGGCATGGATCATTCGCAATTTGGATTCACAGTGGGTATCTATGGAAGAATATTCTGTGCCGGGGATCCCTCTCTCTCAGCTCCCATTTCTTAGCCTGCAGTCTCAGAAAAAAATAAGAATCACAAATATATGGGTCAAATGTACATTAAAATGTTGGAATACGATCCAAAAGAAATTAAAGGGAAAGGTTGCTCTATCTCGAGCTATGACTATTCATAGAAATATTGAATTCCTTCCATCTTTATCAGACGGTGGTGGCTTTCAGAGGTGGAAAGAGGGGGGTCTCCTGACAATCAATCAGCTGTTTGAAGGAACAGTTATTAAAACCTTTGCCCAAATAAGAGCAAAGTTCAAGTTGCATTCAAGTGATCTATATAAGTATTTACAAATAAGGAGCTATGTAATGAAACATGATGATTGGGAGCTGACTAGAAGAGACTCTCCAAATATAGAGAAACATTTTATCAATCTGATTGAAAATGGTGGGGTAATGAAAAAACAAGTGTCCTTGATGTACAGAAAAATGCTTATGGACATGTCAGATAACACACATCACATAAAACAGCAATGGGAAATGGAGTTGAATGTTACCTTGGATGATGATGTGTGGGCTGACATTTGTTCTGGTTGTCATAAGGGTGTGAGAAGGTCTGGAAGGAGTTTGATTGGAAGATGAAAACCAGATTTTTTAGGACTCCATTGAAATCCTTCCTAACCAAGAGTAACAGGAGTGACAAATGCTGGAGAAACTGTGGACTTGTCGGAGATCACACTCACATGTTCTGGGATTATCCTAAAATACATAACTTTTGGAGGAACATTAAGGACGTTTTGGAAGATGTACTAAAAGTGAGCATTTCTTTGGACTCCCAAATATTTTTATTGGACATCTTTCCAGATCATCTGACCCCTGACCAAAGATTTCTTCTTCATCTACTCTTAATGACAGCAAGGAAAATGATAACAATTTGTTGGTTAAAACCTGAGCCGCCAACAATTACACAATGGATACAAAGGACAAGACAGGTTTATTTGATGGAACGATTGACAGCACAACTGCAACTAAAGAACCACATATTCGAAAGAAGATGGGCTCCTCTGATTACCTTTCTTAAATAGGACATTAATCTAGGCCCTTTTTATTTATTTTTTATGAGTGAATGATTTATTAAGCCCAGTCTCAGGACAATGTTCATGTTCTGTTTTTTGTGTGTCATCACAATAAAGTTCAAAAAAAAAAAAAGTGTCATCAGTAAGATAATAAGTAATCTTTATTTACATAGCGCTTGGAAAGCCAAGAGCGCTCCAAAATTGTTTTGACTTTAGAGAGAAAAACAATCTCATTCACAATCTTTGTTGTTTTTAATTTGACTATAAGGTTGTGTTCCAGGACCAAGGGCACACACTGTACAGGGGCCACTGGACAGCAGGAGTGGACACTGAGGGATCAGAACAGTGGCCCAGAGTAGACACCATCCAACCAGCCGCAGATCGTAAAGGCGACATAGCTACCTCCGTGTGCCCCTCCCCCACTACAGACCGATGGTCGTAGGTGGCAGTGAGACCGGGGCCACAAAGTGGGGTTTTCTGTAGGCAGTGGTGGGTGAGTTGTTTTGCAATCTGGAAGTGTGCCCACTTTGCTTGTTTACATCGAGCCAGTGTGACCTTTGACACCTACAGGTGGTTCGAGGAGTCTGGAGACACAACCCCAAAATTCACACTCTACACACACACACACACATACACACATACATACACTCACACATTCACATTTACATATAGATACATGAAAAAGCAGAACATGAGAAAAAAGCATTTTAAAAGTTTACTCCAATGTAAACACATATTTTTAATTGTCTATCATTTGAATCAGTATTTTTTGAGACCAGAAATGTCCATTTGAATTCTATATTGTCATGGACTTAATTGATGTCTGTCCTGACACTTTTGATTTGTTGATTTTGTACTGTGTGAAGTAATTACATTGATTAGAATTAGAGCTGATAAAAACACAAATTAGAGAAGTAAACTGAATCATTGCGCTTGCTTTTGTCAGAGGGACATTAGCAACAGCATGAATAGAAATTGTGTTAAAGTAGAATTAAAATGTCTTAACCATAGAGAGTAACTACTGCATAACAAGCTGTGTACAGGAACTGAGACACTGCACCATTGACCAGAAGTGCATCGCAAATGACCTGATGTGCTTCAAGTGAAAAGACTGTATCTGGAGATCCTGATGTGCATCTGGAGAGACCAGAACCATGGCTTGGACCCTACTGATGTCCAAGATGGCATCTCTCGAAATATGACCTGACCTGATGACGACTGAGACTCACCCTCAGAGGACCTGACGACCTGAGGACCTGAAGACCTGAGAGATAAAAACTGGGGAGTGATGTTTATATTTTTAAAATCATACATTGATGAGTGCTAAATGAGACAGATACTCATGATTCTTTCTTTTGTTTTTGTTTGTCCCTAGCTTCTGGACATCTGATGATCTATTGGACACAGCCATTTGCAGAACAAGAACCAACCAATGAAAATCGTCTATTGCCGATGCTATTGCTACAACCAGAACCTGTGACCAAATACATATACATGTTAAGTATTCAGACATCTGACAGACAAAAACTTTGACTTTTTAGTCTGGTAGACTGAGCAACTGTTAAAATGTTTTAAAATGATAACGTATGGGTATTGTAGCGTTTTAGTAGATGTTAAAAAGTAGTAAAAAAGTAGAATTCAATTTCCTTTGTTGTTCATAAACATATTTCCACGTAAGAGTTAAAATAGTACCATACAATGTTATCCTTTTGATAGATCAGCTAGAATATTAGAATCAGAATAATGTTACAGCCATTAAAAGTGACAGAAGTCACAGATTAGAAATATGCCTTTGCTCAAGCTGCAGCCGAGCTTTAGAGTCACAATAGAGTAAAAATAGGAATAGATAAATGCATCAACCATAGATGCTTTCAAAAAAAGAGATTATTTTGTAGCCAGTGCTAATATCAAATGGTAAAAGGACCATTTCACAAACATTTACTTCAAAAATAGATAAAGTTCATTACAGTTTATGTACAGTTTATTAGATACTTGCCAAATTCACTTGTGTTCAAACATTGGTGAATGTTGACAATGCAAAAGGTTCATGAGTGTAGCCTAGATTAAAGCCTAGATTAATGAGATAGATTACAACCAACAGAGATTCAAAAGCATTTAAAAGCATTTTGATGTATTTGTGTATAGCACAAAAACAAAATAGTAGATATTTAGATATTGAGAAGTTTCCAGCACAGATTAGAGAATCAAACACCATTGTAGACCCCAACCCCAAACCTGCTCAAATAGATTAGCTCTTGTAAGGATAATACTAATTTGATTAATGATTTACATTCATCCCAAACTGCCTGAAAGGAGGAAGTGACAGCACTTCCTGGTTCAACAAATGTATTTGGAAAACTGACCGCCATAATAATGTTCATATGAACCATTTGTCTTTCTGTGTTCAGTTTTATTCCTGAGAATGAGAATAGACATGGAGCAAAATCCCACTGATAATAAGCCACTGATAATGAAAGTAAACCACACTACAGAGAGATTTATTAGATTAAAATGTATGTTTAAGAATATGGCTCAATAGAAGCAAATATGCAAACATATTTGTAAATAGATTAGAATAGTTTTAAACTATAGTGAATCATGAAAGTAAAGTACACAGTCTAAGATTGAAAAGTGAAAACAATACAGTGGAGTGTAGTGTAAACAATTATCATTAGAATAAAAGTATAGAGTAAGAAAAGTGAAATTAGCTTCTAATTTGAGACTCAGCTCGTTTTTGTCTGTGTTTTGACTGAATCTGCTGAGTTCTTGTGTGTCCAATAGTGTTTGTTTGTTTTTATTTTTGATTTGTTTTTGTTTGTTTATTTGTTTGTTAGTTTTTTCCCAGGATAGAGGATAAAATCCACTGATATTGATTTGATGATTATGAGTTTAATGCATACATTTTCTTTGTTTTTAATATTTTTTTTAAAGTGTTTTTTTGGATTTTTTCTTTTTCTTTTTCCACTTTATTGATTGATCGATTTGAGTGATCACATGTGATTATGTGATCAAAGGGGAGGGTATTAGTATTAGATAGCAATATGGCCTACTTGCAGAACTGTACAAGGACTCTACAAGGACTCCATGTTATGACTATGATGTGACTGTCTCTTTGTGACACGTATGTCTTTCCATGTGTGACGTGACAATGACTATATAAACTGTGTACTGCCTTTATTCTGTCTGAGAGAAAGAAACAGAGTAAACCAGTGGAACTTGAGAGAAACTTAAATAAACTTCCAGAGTTTGGCGCACCACGATCCGTCTCTGTCTGCTTCATCCTGACAGTGACTTTAGTGCAGTTTCAGTCCATGATAACAAACCAACACTAACATTACACCAAACATAGTGTAATGTGTTAAACGATAGCTCTGATTGAAAGACTTCAAGTATATTATGTTCCTGCAGGTGGCAGCACAGTTGTTTAGCAATAAGCTTTTCAGGAATTTTTGATAAAATGAAGGTTTGAGATTGGTCTGTTGTTTGTAATTACCATGTAGATGTTTTTAGTGGTAGGGGAAACCGGAGCGCCCGGAGGTAACCTACGCAGACACAGAGAGAACATGCAAATTCCGCTCAGAAAGACCCTGTTCCAAACGGGATTCGAACCCAGGACCTTCTTGCTGAGAAGCGAGAGTGCTTTCCAATCATCCCCCATAAAGCTTTAGTCCTACATTTGACCTGCTTTAGTCCTACATTAGACCTGCTTTAGCCCTACATTAGACCTGCTTTAGTCCTACATTTGACCTGCTTTAGCCCTACATTAGACCTGCTTTAGCCCTACATTAGACCTGCTTTAGTCCTACATTAGACCTGCTTTAGCCCTACATTAGACCTGCTTTAGTCCTACATTAGACCTGCTTTAGTCCTACATTAGACCTGCTTTAGCCCTACATTAGACCTGCTTTAGCCTACATTAGACCTGCTTTAGTCCTACATTAGACCTGCTTTAGTCCTACATTAGACCTGCTTTAGTCCTACATTAGACCTGCTTTAGTCCTACATTAGACCTGCTTTAGCCCTACATTAGACCTGCTTTAGTCCTACATTAGACCTGCTTTAGTCCTACATTAGACCTGCTTTAGCCCTACATTAGACCTGCTTTAGTCCTACATTTGACCTGCTTTAGCCCTACATTAGACCTGCTTTAGTCCTACATTAGACCTGCTTTAGTCCTACATTTGACCTGCTTTAGCCCTACATTAGACCTGCTTTAGTCCTACATTAGACCTGCTTTAGTCCTACATTTGACCTGCTTTAGTCCTACATTTGACCTGCTTTAGCCCTACATTAGACCTGCTTTAGTTCTACATTTGACCTGCTTTAGACCTTTAGTTCTGCTTTAGTCCTACATTAGACCTGCTTTGGTCCTGTTTTAGCTCAGATGAGTGTTTGTGAACTGTCCCTGCTGAAGAAAAGCCCCCCCCCCCCTCCCCTCCCCCTCTGTTATCGCAGGCTTCACTATTTAACAAAAACACTTTAAGAGAAAAGAGTCTTTATTCCTCCCACAGGGAAATGTCAGTGTTGCAGCGCACATACAGGACCGAGAGGAAAACATACGCACAGAATGAGCAGTGAAGTACAAACTCCATATTCATATATATCCAGCATTAGCTTCAGTATTAGCAACAGCATTAGCATTAGCTTTAGCCTGGACCCTGTAAGTCCTTATATAGCTGTGGTCGTTCAGTTCTTATTGGCTGCTGGAGGACAGGTGCCTCTGTGTGGTGCGCTCTGATTGGCTGCTGGAGGACAGGTGTCTCTGTGTAGTGCGCTCTGATTGGCTGTTGAAGGACAGGTGTCTCTGTGGGCGGAGCTTGTCCAGCAGCTGACAGAATCGCTTCCTGAAGGGGGCGGAGTTAAAACCGTAGAGCAGTGGGTTCAACACACAGTGAAGCAGCGCGAGAGTCTGAGCCAGAGAGAGAGCAGAGTGGATCATCTTTGAGCTCTGTAAGAGACACACAATATTATTACACACACACACACACACACACAAAGAAGATCTCTGAGCTTTGAATGAGAGACACACACACACACACACACACACACACAGACACACACAAAGACACACACCTCACAGTCAATTGTCCTAAACTGTGTCACCGTCTTCAACAATAGCGTCAGGTTAAAGGGGGCGTGGCACAACACGAACACGAGCACCACCATCAGGACTAGACGTACGGCACGTTCTCTCCTGAAGCCCCGCCCCCTATGGCCCCGCCCCCTCAGCAGTGTCACCACGATGGCTCCATAGCAGAAGCAAATGACCACGAGGGGGAGCAGGAAGCCCACCGACATCTGCAGCACCGGCACCAGCACCTTCACCGAGCGGGCCGTGTGGGCGTGGCCAAACTTGAAGTCGCAGATGAGTGGGACGGGGCCAGGGGGAGGGGCGGGGTCAGGGGGAGAGGCGGGGCCAGGGGGAAGGGTGGGAGGGTGGGAGGGCTGAGGACAAACAAACACTTTAGTAACTTAAGCAACATGAGTGTGAACCGAGTCTGAACCGAGTCTGGACCGAATCTGAACCAAGCCCACAACAAGACTTTACTCCACCGATTCCCACTGACTGTCTGCTGTCGTTGTGTCCTTGGCAAGACACTTAGCACTTAGTGTTCCCTGTCATGAGGGAACACTGTTATGCTAATTGTGACTAATGCTGGAGAAGATGCACAAGAAGGCCGCCACATCCATATATGGTCTCACCTGCAGTCCGGCTCCTCCCCCTTGCAAGGCTTGCTCCTCCCTCTGATGGTGCTGCGGTGTGTAGCGCTCATTGTAGATGAAGTTGGGCAGACTGAGTGTGAGCGCACACGTCCACACGAGGGCGGCGGTGAGTTTGCGGAGACGCAAACGTGCACGTGAGTGTGCACGTGAGCGAGCGTGCACCACGGCGCCGTAGCGATCCACACTCACCGCCGCCAACAGCAGGGCGGCGACATAAAGGCTCACACTGTAGCCTCCTCGGAGAAGCTTACAGGCCACTGAGCCAAGCCCCGCCCCCTGAGGCCACGCCTCCATCTCCATGGCAACCAGCAGTGGTAACACCAGGGCGAGGAGTAGGTCGGCGACGGCCAAGTTTACCAGCAAAATCTACAACAGAAAATAAAGAGACAAGAGAGAAACCAGAGCGAGAGACCAGAGAGAGAGGCCTGAACCTGTGTCTGGGTCTGGAGTCGGCTCTGGACCTGGCTCTGGACCTGGCTCTGGACCTGGCTCTGGACCTGACACTGGACCTGACACTGGACCTGGCTCTGGACTGACCTGGGTGGAGCTGGTCTCGGACTTGGAGCACTTGAGGGTCAGCAGCATCAGTAAGTTCCCCATCAGTCCCAGGACACACATGACAGAGTGGACGTACGGACCCAAAACCAGGTCCAGATCCGGTATCTGCTCACACGGTCTCTCAAACGAGTCGCCGTAGTTCTCATCGTACATGTCTTCCATGGGGTCCAGGGTCTGATTCAGAGAACCGATCAGGTCCATCTGAGGGCCACAGGGCACAGTGTTGTAAAGTGACTTCATAAACATAAAAATGATTTCAATGTCATGTGTTTCCACTTATGATGTAGCTTTATGATGCTATTGTCTACCGCCAAAACATGTCGGGTAATTAAGCAGAACTGCTGCTGCTGCTGCTGCTGCTGCTGCTGCTGCTGCTGCAACCAAAGCGGAACAAAAGTATTAATTAAACTATAAGGAGAACAAAACATAGTTCCTCTGAAAGACTTCCTCTGAACCAGGTCTGAGCCAGGTCTGAGCCAGGTCTGAGCCAGGTCTGGTCCAGTTCAATCCTGTACTTGAATTCTTGAACAAAATATTGAAATATTTGCTGAATTAAATTAACTTCATCAGGAGTTTAAATCTGTGTTACCAAAATGGGTAACAGCAGGTCTAAAGCAGGTCTAAAGCAGGACTAAAGCAGGTCTAAAGCAGGTCTAAAGCAGGACTAAAGCAGGTCTAAAGCAGGACTAAAGCAGGTCTAAAGCAGGTCTAAAGCCGGACTAAAGCAGGTCATGAGCAGGTCTATAGCAGGACTAAAGTAGGTGTAAAGCAGGACTAAAGCCGGACTAAAGCAGGTCTAAAGCAGGTCTAAAGCCGGACTAAAGCAGGTCATGAGCAGGTCTATAGCAGGACTAAAGTAGGTGTAAAGCAGGACTAAAGCCGGACTAAAGCAGGTCTAAAGCAGGACTAAGGCAGGACTAAATCAGGTCTAAAGCAGGTCTAAAGCAGGTCTACAGCAGGTGTGTGTGTCTCACCGTGGCTCCTCTCAGTCTCTGTGCAGTTTCCTCTCTGAAACAGAGCGAGCTCTCGTCTCTCAGCAAAGACCTGGGCTCAGATCCTGATCGCTAGGCAGTTTGCATGTTCTCCACACGCTCCACTCTGTCTCACCACATCGCTGAGCTGAACTCACACACCTCAGCTTTAACATCAAGACTCAACACTCCATATTAGAGGCACATTTTATTATAAATTACAAAAGAAAAAACCCCAGTACAGTATTTACAGACATTTACTGACACAGTCCAGACCAGGTCCAGTCCTGGCCCAGCCTCGGTCCTGGTCCAGTCCTGGTCCAATCCTAGTACTGGTCCAGTCCTGGTTTTGGTCCAGTCCTTAGCCTAGTCTTGGTCTAGGGGACTTCTTCCATGTAGTCTCCAGTGTGGCTGAGCTGAGAAACACTGAGGTCCAGCGTCGAATTGTCAAACTGAAGAAAAAAGAAATAAAAGTCAAGTGTGTCTCTGTGTGTGTGTGTGTCTCTGTGTGTGTGTGTCTATGTAATAGACTGTAAATATTAACGGACGTATTCTCCACCTTATTCTCCACCGTTCAAACTAATGTGCCACCACTTTCGGCGTCTATGGGGCTTTTAAAAATGGCCACAAGGGCAGGAAAATGTGAAAAAACACATTTGTGCATGAGTCAGCTGCATGAGCCCCATTCATTTAAAGGACAACTCACCCTCAAATCCACTTTTTTTTTGCTGATAAACGGTATAAATGAGTGTCCAATAGTGTTGTCTACATATCCTGGTCATAATTTTGTCACTTTGGTGCAAATTAGTTGAAAGTTAAACTTTCTGCCTAAAACCGTCTGTGAGGCGCCATCTGCTGGCGACCTGTATTACTACATTTGAATTTTGAATCTGGCGCCAACACTGGCGCAGCAGCAAGACCTGACGTCTGAAGCAAGACCTGACGTCAGCAGCCCCCCGCCCAGAGCAATGTAAACGGCCCAGTCTCGTTCACGCCCCCTTTAGTCCTCCAGGCTACGCCCATTTAGAGGAAGATTTGAACAGGAAATGTGAGTGACGTAAGTTCCGAGGAGCGGGGGTGAGAACCACTTTAACGAGTGCAAAGTGGTCACGGGTACAGCAAAAACAGGAGCTAAACCAGGACTAAACCAGGGTTGACAATGGGGGACTCTGTGCTTGTGAACATGCCTCCAGCCCGAGTTGTCATTCTCCAGTGACTGTTAACTAGCACAGCTAGCATGTTCCCCGATGCGGAAATACCGTATGGCGCACCTCCGTGAAAACATACTGCGGTTATATAAAGTCTCTGGAAGGTCTCTGGAGACGCTGCAGCTGCATTCTTGAAGAAGAATTTTACACAAAA
Source organism: Knipowitschia caucasica (assembly GCA_964034765.1). Classification (NCBI taxonomy): domain Eukaryota; kingdom Metazoa; phylum Chordata; class Actinopteri; order Gobiiformes; family Gobiidae; genus Knipowitschia; species Knipowitschia caucasica. Next base: position 6,637,707 of record OZ035839.1, read on the forward strand.
AGCTGCTCGTTTAACTCCGTTAGCATTAAAACACTTCTGCTACTTCCGCCGGGCGCCACCGCAGCCCAGGACTTCTGGTCTGAAATTTAGAGAATGTGCACCTAGTGCGCGCGGAAACTGCATTCCAGCGTTGGTGGTCTGAACGCCCCATTATTACGAGTCCACCCCCACTGGCCTGGGGTGGTAATGCAAGTATGTCAGCGCACATCTTTTTGTACATTTTTGAGGTCACTGGTCTGTGTCTTCGCGTGTGTCTCTGTGTCTTTGATATAAACTTCTAGATTGACTGATAAATGTCTCCTGTCTCAGAGCGCCCCCTCTGGTCTGACATTTGCATCACACAGGGAGTACCCTGATGTGGTGAAGGAGGACCCTGTGGTGGTGAGGGACGACCCTGCTGTGAGGGAAGACCCTGATGTGGTGAGGGAGGACCCTGTGGTGGTGAGGGAGGACCCTGCTGTGAGGGAAGACCCTGATGTGGTGAGGGAGGACCCTGTGGTGGTGAGGGACGACCCTGCTGTGAGGGAAGACCCTGATGTGGTGAAGGAGGACCCTGTGGTGGTGAGGGACGACCCTGCTGTGAGGGAAGACCCTGATGTGGTGAGGGAGGACCCTGTGGTCTGTGGTGGTGAGGGAGGACCCTGTGATGGTGAGGGAGGACCCTGTGATGGTGAGGGAGGACCCTGTGGTGGTGAGAGAGGACCCTGTGGTGGTGAGAGAGGACCCTGCTGTGAGGGAAGGCCCCTGATGTAGTGAGGGAGGACCCTGTGATGGTGAGGGACGACCCTATGGTGGTGAGGGACGACCCTGTGGAAGTGAGGGAGGACCCTGTGGTGGTGAGGGAGGACCCTGTGGTGGTGACGGAGAACCCTGTGGTGGTGAGGGAGAACCCTGTGGTGGTGAGGGAGGACCCTGTGGTGGTGAGAGAGGACCCTGTGGTGGTGAGAGAGGACCCTGCTGTGAGGGAAGGCCCCTGATGTAGTGAGGGAGGACCCTGTGATGGTGAGGGACGACCCTATGGTGGTGAGGGACGACCCTGTGGAAGTGAGGGAGGACCCTGTGGTGGTGAGGGAGAACCCTGTGGTGGTGAGGGAGGACCCTGTGGTGGTGAGGGAGAACCCTGTGGTGGTGAGGGAGAACCCTGTGGTGGTGAGGGAGGACCCTGTGGTGGTGAGGGAGAACCCTGTGGTGGTGAGGGAGGACCCTGTGGTTGTGAGGGAGGACCCTGTGGTGGTGAGGGAGGACCCTGCTGTGGTGAGGGAGCGCTTAGACTCACAGACTGCTACATAAACACAGATGTAGTGAAGCACCTTGTCGCTGGGGCCCTGGATGGACTCCTCCCCCATGGACACCTCCTCGATCTCCTCCCCCACACTCAGCTCACTGCTCAGGAGGCAAGAAAAGGCAAGTTTATTTGTATAGGACAATTCATTCACAAGGCAAATTAAAGTGCTGAACATGATCAAGATAATAGCATCAGATACAAGTCAGAGGTCAGAGGTCACAGTTTAGATTAGAGCACAGACTGTCCTCACAGGGGCTGACTCCCCTGGCATAGACTGCAGAAGGACAAGACTAACCCGCTAGGGGAATGCTAACCCGCTAGGGGAATGCTAATCCACTAGGGGGAATGCTAACCCACTAGGGGAATGCTAACCCACTAGGGGAATGCTAACCCACTAGGAGAATGCTAATCCACTAGGGGAATGCTAACCCGCTAGGAGAATGAAAACCCACTAGGAGAATGCTAATCCACTAGGGGAATGCTAACCCGCTAGGAGAATGAAAACCCGCTTGGAGAAAGCCAAATGCTAACCTGTTAGCTAAATGCTGTCACTCACCTGTTGAAGTCATCATCGTACTCAACCTCCTCATCTGTAAACAAGTAAACAACATCTGTGAACAACATCGTCCTCACCCTCTTCCCCCATATGGAGAAAGATGTAGGGTTATACAAGTGAAAGAAATGCTATTACACCCTTATTACACTTATTATACCCTGCTATTACCCTTATAACCATTATCCAGATATGTTTGACATACAGATTTTATATTGAGTATATATTATAAAACTTCAAATTATACAAAGACTGTATACAATTTGTATAATATCACCCTCTCACCTCGACGAGTTCCACTTCTGTCACTCACACGTTTGGACACATGTACTCCTTTGGATTTAGAACCTGCAATAGAAAGAACCAGGTCTGGACCAGGTCTGGACCAGGACAGTACTAGGTCTGGACCAGGACAGGACCAGGTCTGGACCAGGTCTCCATACTGACCTGAGTGTGCAGAATGGTCTGAGGAGCTGTGTCCCAAAGACAGAGAAGGCACTGGACTCTCAGGTTTCCTGTAACAGAACAGGTATGAGTCTAGACCAGGTCTGGACCGAGTCTGATTTGGGTCTGGACCAAGTCTGGACCAGAAGAACAAAGGGACAGAGGGAAAAGCACAGACTGAACAAGAGCCTCACAACAACAGGGTCCTGAGTGTGTGTGTGTGTGTGTGTGTGTGTGTGTCTCTCTGATGTTGTGTTGCTCTTACAGACTGTGGAAAAGAACCTCACCTGAGCTCTGAAGATCCCAGGGCTGAGAGGCTAGGACAGAGGAGACAAGGACAGAGGAGACAAGGACAGAGGAGACAAGGACAGAGGAGACAAGGACAGAGGAGACAAGGACAGAGGAGACAAGGACAGAGGACAGAGCAGGAGGTTAGATCTGTGGAGTGGCGTCTCAAAGCAGGAACGTGATTGGACGAGACTCACTCGTTCAAACTTTTGTCCCGCCTCAAAACCAGACCTGGAGCAGAGTCTGCAGAGCTGAGGGCAGAGGAAAATCAGGACTAGGACTGGGACTAGACCAGGACAAGGACTGGGACCAGACCAAGACTAGGACTGGGACCAGACCAAGACTAGGACTGGGACCAGACCAGGGCTAGGACTGGGAACAGACCAGGACTAGGACCAGATCAGGACTAAGACTGGACCAAAGATGGGACCATTTGAGTGAGTTCAGCCAATACTGAGCTGTATTACAGATATCATGTATATAAGGACCACTCCAGGCCCAGACCCGGTCTGGACCCGGATTGAGACTCACCAGCCATATGTTTTCTGAGGCGCTGGAAGAGGATCATCAAAGAAGGAGTCTCCATCGTCAACATCGTCCAAGTCCTCCTGAGGGTCCAGGATCTGGCTCAGCTGTGGGACCGGATCTGGACCCGAGACCTTCTTCAGAACAGTGTCTCCATGTTCCTCAGAGTTCTGTGGGGACAAACCATGTGATCATCAAAGTATCTAACGAACCAGGTTCATGGACTCAGAACATGTGGACTTACCTCGGCTCTGCGGCCGGTCTGGTCTCTGGTCTGGTCTCTGGTCTGGTCTCTGGTCTGGTCTCTGGTCTGGTCTCTGGTCTGGTCTCTGGTCTGGTCTCTGGTCTGGTCTCTGGTCTGGTCTCTGGTCTGGTCTCTGGTCTGGTCTCTGGTCTGGTCTCTGGTCTGGTCTCTGGTCTGGGCTCTGGTCTGGGCTCTGGTCTGGTCTTTGGTTCGGTCTTTTGTCCAGTTCTTGGTCTGCCTCTGGACCAGCTCCAGTAGAACCGGACTCTTTGGTTCTGGGTCCAGGTCGAGATTTTTGCAGAGCAGTTCTCTGGACTCTAAATGCTTCTGAAACAGAGACAGAGGAGTACTGAAAGAGAGACCAGAGAGAGACCATAGAGAGACCAGAGAGAGACCATAGAGAGGCCAGAGAGAGACCAGAGAGAGAGAGATCTTACAGAGAAAAAATATATAAAATTGCACACATTGTACATATATATACTCACAGTGTGGGCCTCTGCCTCAAACACAGACTGAGTGAAGTCCAGATCAAAGACCTGCAGAAAGTCCAGGACGAGAGCTGCAACCACACGACCTAAAGCAGGAGAGACATCACTACACCTGTGTTACACCTGTATAAGACCCCACATTACACCTGTGTTACAGACCCCACATTACACCTGTGTTACACCTGTATAAGACCTCACATTACACCTGTGTTACAGGCCTCACATTACACCTGTGTTACAGGCCTCACATTACACCTGTGTTACAGGCCTCACATTACACCTGTGTTACAGACCTCACATTACACCTGTGTTACTGACCTCACATTAGACCTGTGTTACAGACCTCACATTACACCTGTGTTGCAGACCTCACATTACACCTGTGTTACAGACCTCACATTACACCTGTGTTACAGACCTCACATTACACCTGTGTTACAGACCTCACATTACACCTGTGTTACAGACCTCACATTACACCTGTGTTACAGACCTCACATTACACCTGTGTTACAGACCTCACATTACACCTGTGTTACAGACCTCACATTACACCTGTGTGACACCCCTCACATTACACCTGTGTTTACCTTCTCGAGTGTTGAGACAGGTCTTCAGCTTCTCATTGACCAGAGGGGTTTTGTTCTAGAATCAAAAACATGTTATTTATTTGACCTAACGATAACTAACAGTGTAGAGTTGTGTTCCCTAACCTCAAGTCGGTCCTGCTCTTCCATGGCAAAGAATACAGCTGCTCTCATCTGCGCCTATAGCAGAAAATCAGTGATAAAGAAGCTTCAACTAACAAACACACACTCACACACAAAACCAGAGCACCAGGAGGAAACTGGAGCAGACACAGGGAGAATATGCAAACTCCACACATAAAGGCCTGGAGGTGGAATCAAACCCAGGACTTTGTTGCTGTGAAGCACAAGCTCTGACCACTCCCTCTAACCACCTGGTATGGACCAGGTCATGGCTTTCCCTGCGCTCTTAAATACATCTGGTTACATCCTCAGTCTAAAACCTTTGCATTTTTGACCCAATCCCAGCTCAGCTCCTCAAAGACCCTTTGAAATTGTGTTTTAATGAATTAGTTACCTTTAAATGTGCCGTGTTGAAAGACACATTTCTGCTCAATTAAACAAAGAATAAAGTTCTATTCTATTCTAATAGAGGCCATCTTAACGACCAGGACTAAACTACAGAGTTTGTTGGTGTGGGGTGCTCATAACCTTTTTTGATTTAGCCCATTCCGTTTGTGCTCAAGTAAATAATTAAATAAATACATAGCTAGCTAAATAAACTTAGCATTAACTAGCTCCCGATCTTCACAAACATAAGTTCATTCCGGTGGTCATAACAGAATATGATAAAGCACATAGTATATGGTCTCTCTCTCTGAAGCTGAGAGTTTGTGAGCTCTAATAGCTGTTATAGCTCCTGAGATCGTGTTAGCTCCCCCGTTAGCTCTCCGATTGAACCCCACTCTCTCGGACCTTCAGGCGGCTCAGGACGCCACTGTTCTCCAGGTTCTGAAGCAGCAGGTCCCGCAGCTCCGTGTCGTCCTCCGCCGCTGACATCTTTACACCAAACTACCGGAAAACAACCCGAAAACACCGAAGAAGAGACGGGACCAAAACAAACGTTGGATTCACTTTTTCCCCAACTCAGTTCTGCGCTTTCGAATCTCTAAAGTTAAAAATAAAATACAAACATTTATTCCTAACATTGTATATTTTTGTTTTTTAATGTGGAACGCCCGGTATATAGTTAGTGTTGGTTAGTTTAAATTGATAAATAATGTGCAGAATTGCCTGACAGAACTACGTTGTGGAAAATCTGCGCCTGAGCAGCAGTTGTTATGAGAAGCGAGTCGCGACCTCTGCTGCTGTCTCCCATCCGCTTTTAAAGTGTTTAAACGTGTTTTAAAGTATTCTTATTGTGCTTAATTGTGCTCAGGTCTCTGTCCTCTCCCTGCCACGGGGACAGACCGCTCGTGTGTCTCGACCAGGGCTGAAGCAGGTGAAGCTAACATGCTAACATGCTAACAGGTCACATTCACCTGCTTGTTGACAATAGTTCCAGGTGTGATTGTTCTGATAAACGTTGCAAATGTAAAAGTGCGAAATGATTGAAACGAGGGATAAACCATAAGACTGAATATCTGGGGAAACATCTGCTCTAAAGAGAAGTAATGTCACTTATATTTTATAGATTTGAACTGAGGTCAACGAAGAAAAGCAAAGATGACGAGTGTAAGTGCTATCTACTCATTCACCATTGGGTAACTCTGGCTGCTTCAGTCCTGTTTTTCTGACCTGATTTAGTCTTGGTTCTGGTCTCTGCAGGTCTCTGGCTGCAGACTGGTCTGTTACGTCTCTGGTATAAAGTCTCTTCTTCATCGAGTGGCGACAACAAGGATTTCAACTACAGCATCGACAACAGTCTGCAATAAAGGTACAAAGAAGTGCGACTACTGCCTCCGATGCTGCTGCTGCTGTTTGGCTAATACTCTTAATAATCTTTATGAGGTTCAGTTCTCAGTCCTGTGTCATTTGACTAATAAGATAAACCTTTATTTGTCCCTTAGTGGAAATTTAAATGTCATAGTTGCACTTTACAGCAGAATAAAAGGAGAAATTAGACTCAGGTTGCACACATCAAACAGGATCTATTATATAGGATCATGGATAAAACAATCTAGAAAAGACTCGTTCACAAGGTACAGATGAAGATGGTGTGACTTTTTTCTTTAGTACTGCAGCCACATGTTTCTTTACCAGTGAGATTAGCTCAACGCAGTGAGTTCTGGCAACCCCGATCATGGACTTTGATTGTAAAAATGGCAGGATATCGAAATGCAAACAATAACAAGATTTAGGGGCTTTAAAACTAATTTTGAAATTCAAATATCTCGACTATATGTTCATATACTCAGTTTTAAGTATTCGAAAAGTGGAGGGTTTATTAATACCGTTTGACAGATTAGGACCATTTTATGATATTGCTACTTTAAGTGCCAGAGATTAATCTTCCAATATTTAATGGTCTTGTTCTGGGAGTGGTGCTTTCAGCCAAGTAGTTCAACTAGGGCAGGGGTGGCCAACCAGTCAGAGACTAAGAGCCAATTTTTTTTACTGTATTACAGCAAAGAGCCACATCATACAAATGTGCACTACATAAACATCACCCCAACCCTTACACACGCACGCACACGGGCACGTACGCACACGAGCAGACACGCGCACACACATGCAATCTGTCTGTGCAGAGAGAGGTGTGCTCTGCTCAGACAGATTTATTGTAAATGTCATCAACATGATAATGACAGAAATTGACTCGTACAGCACTAAAGGGCTGGACTCGACTCTCCCCGGTTTGCGGGCGCTTCCACCGCTCGCTTCAGCCGCTCCCCGGTACTTTTCATTAATGGTTTGGCTCTGGTTCTAACCGGGCGAGTCGATACCAGAACAATTTCACGTCAGCGAACATCAATTATGATTCCGAAATGAATGCTTGCAATCTCTAACCAAGAAAAAAAAATCAAGTTTCAACCCAGTGTTCAGCAGAAACACAACTGTCTTTAGTAAAAGATATAGATTTGACACATAACACCAACACCACTTTAGCTGATTTAGAACCACAGACACATGCTCAGTATAAGACCAGATACTTTTGCATTTGATTGAAGACAGACACTCACCAGGCAGAGTTGGCTTATCTCCTGGTGTAATGCTAGTTGTTGTTAGCTGGTTTTAGCATGTTAGCCGGTGTTAGCCGATGTCCGTAAATGTAATCCATTTGGTCAAACCACCTCCAGACTTTTCGGGTCTGCCTCTACTTCTGCTGCTGCGATCTTTCATTTCACGGTTGTCACTTTTAAGCTTTTTAACTTTTCTCTGCATTGTCATGTTTGTGGGAATCATTCTGCTCCGTCCTTAGTGCTAGCTCCACAAACACCTTCTGGTTTCTGGTGGAACCAGCGAGATCAGGCTGGTGTCCTCTCCTCAAACTGAGGAAGGTGTTGCCCTCATCCAGCGACCAAGGAATTCTTTTCCGTACGGACGTCATGGTTCGAGGCAACGTGTTGTTTGTTATGATATTTGCTACAGCTGAGGTAGCAGCTGCAGAGTGATTGACAATGCATCCGACCAACCAGAATTGACGTTCGCCGACGTCAGATTGTTTTGGCGGCCTGGCTAGTGGAGTGAAGTCGGCCTTTACTATTGGTCAGAACTACATATGGAATGAAAGGCAGCGCCACCACCGAGGCGTTTTTGACGCTTGTCGAGTGAAAGCCCGAGAGCCGCACGGAACCAGCCAAAGAGCCGCATGCGGCTCACGAGCCGCGGGTTGGCCACCCCTGAACTAGGGTGTCTGCAGTGGTATTCGAGGTCAACCTATTCTCCTCAACTTTCATTTCTAGGGGTTTCCAGAGTGGAGCAAAAATTTTTTTTTTTTAACACAAAATAGAACCATTTGATTAAAAACTTACTGTAAACAATGCTCAACAGAGGAAAAGATTGACCTTTTTTGGCGTCAAAAGATCAAAATCATTCCAGACTTGAGAAAACGTTCTTGAAGATCCATAACTACATTTTCAGAGTTGTAAAAGCAAATTCTTTAACGAGCCAGCAAAACATGTGGATACAGTTCGGCACTTCCAAAACGACAGTTACTGTATCGATCACGTTAAAGCGATACACGCGCCAATGAGCTCTATGCATTTGCCGCTTCCGCTTTTTAGTTATAACAACACTTGACTTGCAGTGCGCAACGGTCGGCTTGAGTTTCAGTGTGGCTGAGATGGAGTTCACCAGATGTTTACACAAGTTTCCTAAATAATAATAATAATAATAATGCTAAAACAGGAATTCAACTTTTAGGATGCTGGGCATTTTTGGGACCCAGCAGTGCTCTTTGATTGTGCTGTCGTTTTTCTTTCATAAAGTTATCGTATCACTCTTAGTAAGTAAGTAAGTAAGTAAGTATTTATTTATATACCGCCTTTTCACTGCAGATCTGAGTCTCAAAGCGGTTTACAATTGTTAATTTTTGGGCATTAGTCTCTCACTCCACACAGAGATGGGAGCGCGGTCGCCAGTACAGGAGGCGCATGCTAGAACTATTGGACATATTTTTAGTGGTAGGGGAAACCGGAGTACCCGGAGGAAACCTACGCAGACACGGGGAGAACATGCAAACTCCACTCAGAAAGGCCCTGGTCCGACCGGGATTCGAACCCAGGACCTTCTTGCTGAGAGGCGAGAGTGCTATCCACTCAGCCACCGTGCCGCCGTTAGTGGCCACAGTCAAAGCTAATCCTCAGAGAGAAGGAACGTAGATACTTTTGGATCAGTCTCACAGCTGAATGTATCGATCTAATTACTAATACATTTCACTATAACTCGCCACAAGGCCATAGCACAGACCGGGAGTAAAAAGACAGATATAAGTTTTCAGGAAATGATGTCACGCCTCTTCGTTGCGTATAGCAGCCCATACGGGGTTTGGCACTGACGCACCAGTGTCGTTCATCCCATCCATAGAGACTAGAGCTTCAACCCAGTCTTTTGTCTGTATTTCCTCACATGGGTTTGTTTGATCATTGTTTTCTTTTATGAATTATTATAGTGACCTCTGCTGTTTGGTCCAGAGGCCACACCCCCTCGGTCAACCACACCCCCTTGGTCAACCACACCCTCCATCTGGATCCTCTCTCCCTCACTACCATGGACCACCACCTGCAGGCTCTGACAGCAGCACCACCTACTGACTGCTGTACGCCAGCACAGGTACTGAGTCCTGCTTTAGTCCTGCTTTAGTCCTGCTTTAGTCCTGCTTTAGTCCTGCTTTAGTCCTGCTTTAGTCCTGCTTTAGTCCTGCTTTAGTCTGACCCGGTCTGGTTCTAGGACCTCGGAGGCCTCAGTCCCTTTGACCCTGAGTGTGTGGAGTGTGCGGTACAGAATTGTCCTCAGCGTCTGATCTCAGGTGAGAATCCAAAATCAATTTGAGGTCCGCGTACAGATCCTGTCACTCTTCTCTCCCTCTCTCTCTCTCTTACAGATGTGCGGCTGATGTTCCCTGATGCCCCGCCCTCCCCTGTCACAGTGGTAACTGTAGCACAGCGCACCCTGCAGGACATGAGCCGCTGGGACGCCCAGGTGCTGCAGGAGAGAGAGGCTCTGCTGGAGGCATTTGTGCAGGGGGCGATCGACGTATGCGAGAAACTGAGAGAGAGAGGCTTCTGGGCAGACTTCATCGACCCCTCCAGCGGTTTGCCGGTGAGGGAGGGAGGGAGGGAGGGAGGGAGGTGAGGGCTGACCTCTCCTTAGTTTCCCTTTCTCCTCTCTCTCTGCCCCCTCTCTCCTCTCTCTGCCCTCTTCCCCTCACTTCCTTCCTCCTCTCCTCTCCTTTCTCCTCTCCTCCTACCCCTCCTCTTTCCCCTCTCACCTCCCCTCCTCCTCTTCTCCCCTCTCTCTCTCTCACCTTGCCTCCTCCTCTCTCTCTCTCTCCCCTGTATCTCTCCTCCTCTTACCTCCCCTGCTTCACTTCTCGCCTCTCTCTCTCACCTCACTTCCCCCTCTCACCTCCTCTCTCTCCTCCTCTCATCATCTCACCTCCTCTCTCCTCTCTCCTCAGTTCTTGGGTCCCTACACCAACATGACTCTGTTTGAGACTGACGATCGTTACTCCTCTCTGGGCTTCTGTGTGGAGGACCTGGGCTGCTGCAGAGTGCTGAGGCACACTCTGTGGGGAACTCACGTGTTTGTGGGGACCATATTCACTGACGCACCAGGGACCGTATTTACCGCAGCGCCACTGCAAGACAGGAGCACAGTGGAACCAGAGAGCATGTCGTGTGAGGGACCAGAGCACAGTGTGGTACTATGAACCAGAGACCAGAGAGGGAGAGAGACCAGAGAGGGAGAGAGACCAGAGAGGGAGAGAGAGACCAGAGAGGGAGAGAGAGACCAGAGAGGGAGAGAGAGAGACCAGAGAGGGAGAGAGAGACCAGAGAGGGAGAGAGAGACCAGAGAGGGAGAGAGAGACCAGAGAGGGAGAGAGAGACCAGAGAGGGAGAGAGAGACCAGAGAGGGAGAGAGAGACCAGAGAGGGAGAGAGAGACCAGAGAGGGAGAGAGAGACCAGAGAGGGAGAGAGAGACCAGAGAGGGAGAGAGAGACCAGAGAGGGAGAGAGAGACCAGAGAGGGAGAGAGAGACCAGAGAGGGAGGATACAGAAATGTATCCACAATTTCCACCCATACCACTGCTCCAGGGACCAGAGATTGGGGGGATGGAGACTTCTGATCAGGGTCAGAAGAGGAGTTCCTTACCTCATCATTTGAACAGTGACAGATGTTCCTTCATGGTCTCTGGAACATGATCCATAATCTGTTTCCCCCTTGACTGATGTGTAAAGATCTGTTTGAATAAAGTATTTAAAATGTTCCTGTGCTATTTGATGTGTTTACTGCGTGAACTGCTGATTTGAACATAAGCTGGAGCCGGTTTCCTTTTTAGGCATTTGTTCTGATGGCCTTAGCTTAGCCCTGTAAAGCAGACGTGTTGCTAAGGCAAACTGGAGTTTTTCCTGAATGAAGTCCTCTGATTGGTCAGTTCTTATATGGCTCTTATTTGTATTTACAAAGGCAGCATCACATGTAAAAAGCCGGATCATAGAGAAAACACAAATTTAAGCCCTAAATGAAGAAAAGAGTGTGACACAGACATTACTTAGCTAGAGGAGTTTACTTTCAAATGGAAGTCAATACGAGCCAAAACTTCACGATGAGCAGTTCTCTTTTGGGTTTCATTGAGCTAGTGGGGGAGCGGCCCAAGATCAGTATTTTGTTGAGGTAAGGTTTTGGTAAATGACACACACATACATGAGTCCAGTTCTTCTGATTTAGACAAATTGATTCATAAATACCTTTAACCTGGCCCCGCCCCCTTTCAATCTGAAGTCATGTGACCTGTCCGCACTTCCTGCTTACGTAGACTTCACATACATGTCACATACACACCTGACGCAGCGGGAACATGGTGCGTCTGTCCCCGCTGCTGCTGCTGTGCTGTGCGGCTGTGAGCGTCACTGCGGCCCCTGCAGGAGGAGAGAGGACCCGGACCGGGACCAGGACCAGGGCCGAGCCAGGTGAGCAGACTCTGAAGCTTAAACCTGATCCTGTTTATGCAGCAGACACGTGAGACAGCAGCAGAGATACAGGAGATAAATATAAATACATGTTCTGAAACGGGTCCAAAATGTTGTTCGGAGACTTTCTGCTGCTGTTTGTGACTCTGGAAGCACTCCTGTGTATACTTACATGTGTATAGTATAGAACTGTTTCCACTGGTCCTGTGCAACAGTACCATGTCCTTCTTTAGTCCCTCTTGGTCCTGGTTCTATCCAGGCCCAGCTGGTACTAAAGTGTTCTAACTGACAGTGATGTTGCTGGACGCCATTGTTACCAAGGAATTTCAGATACAGATATTGGTTTGTTGTGGGTAGGTTGCCAGGATACGGTACCAGATCCTAAAGTGTAATGGTACTTTTCTGGTGGAACCGTGTGGTTTCTCTCAGTGCTCAGACTCAGACCGGTTCCTCTGTTGTTGATGAACTTGTTTGGAAACATTTAAAACTTGTGACAGAACTGGCAGCACCAGAGAGGGAGTGAGAGACCAGAGAGTGAGTGAGAGACCAGAGAGGGAGTGAGAGACCAGAGAGGGAGGAAGAGACCAGAGAGGGAGTGAGAGACCAGAGAATGAGTGAGAGACCAGAGAGGGAGTGAGAGACCAGAGAGTGAGTGAGAGACCAGAGAGTGAGTGAGAGACCAGAGAGGGAGTGAGAGACCAGAGAGGGAGTGAGAGACCAGAGAGGGAGTGAGAGACCAGAGAGGGAGGAAGAGACCAGAGAGGGAGTGAGAGACCAGAGAGTGAGTGAGAGACCAGAGAGGGAGTGAGAGACCAGAGAGGGAGTGAGAGACCAGAGAGGGAGGAAGAGACCAGAGAGGGAGTGAGAGACCAGAGAATGAGTGAGAGACCAGAGAGGGAGTGAGAGACCAGAGAGTGAGTGAGAGACCAGAGAGTGAGTGAGAGACCAGAGAGTGAGTGAGAGACCAGAGAGGGAGTGAGAGACCAGAGAGGGAGTGAGAGACCAGAGAGGGAGTGAGAGACCAGAGAGGGAGTGAGAGACCAGAGAGGGAGGAGAGAGACCAGAGAGGGAGGAAGAGACCAGAGAGGGAGGAGAGACCAGAGAGGGAGTGAGAGACCAGAGAATGAGTGAGAGACCAGAGAGGGAGTGAGAGACCAGAGAGGAGAGGAGAGACCAGAGAGGGAGTGAGAGACCAGAGAGGGAGTGAGAGACCAGAGAGGGAGTGAGAGACCAGAGAGGGAGTGAGAGACCAGAGAGGGGGTGAGAGACCAGAGAGGGGGTGAGAGACCAGAGAGGGGGTGAGAGAGACCAGAGAGGGGGTGAGAGACCAGAGAGGGGGTGAGAGACCAGAGAGGGAGTGAGAGACCAGAGAGGGAGTGAGAGACCAGAGAGGGAGTGAGAGACCAGAGAGGGAGTGAGAGACCAGAGAGGGAGTGAGAGACCAGAGAGGGAGTGAGAGACCAGAGAGGGAGTGAGAGACCAGAGAGGGAGTGAGAGACCAGAGAGGGAGTGAGAGACCAGAGAGGGAGTGAGAGACCAGAGAGGGAGTGAGAGACCAGAGAGGGAGTGAGAGACCAGAGAGGGAGTGAGAGACCAGAGAGGGAGGAAGAGACCAGAGAGGGAGGAAGAGACCAGAGAGGGAGTGAGAGACCAGAGAATGAGTGAGAGACCAGAGAGGGAGTGAGAGACCAGAGAGGGAGTGAGAGACCAGAGAGGGAGTGAGAGACCAGAGAGGGAGTGAGAGACCAGAGAGGGGGTGAGAGAGACCAGAGAGGGGGTGAGAGACCAGAGAGGGGGTGAGAGACCAGAGAGGGGGTGAGAGACCAGAGAGGGGGTGAGAGACCAGAGAGGGAGTGAGAGACCAGAGAGGGAGTGAGAGACCAGAGAGGGAGTGAGAGACCAGAGAGGGAGTGAGAGACCAGAGAGGGAGTGAGAGACCAGAGAGGGAGTGAGAGACCAGAGAGGGAGTGAGAGACCAGAGAGGGAGTGAGAGACCAGAGAGGGAGTGAGAGACCAGAGAGGGAGTGAGAGACCAGAGAGGGAGTGAGAGACCAGAGAGTGAGTGAGAGACCAGAGAGTGAGTGAGAGACCAGAGAGTGAGTGAGAGACCAGAGAGGGAGTGAGAGACCAGAGAGGGAGTGAGAGACCAGAGAGGGAGTGAGAGACCAGAGAGGGAGTGAGAGACCAGAGAGGGAGTGAGAGACCAGAGAGGGAGGAAGAGACCAGAGAGGGAGGAAGAGACCAGAGAGGGAGTGAGAGACCAGAGAATGAGTGAGAGACCAGAGAGGGAGTGAGAGACCAGAGAGGGAGTGAGAGACCAGAGGGGAGTGAGAGACCAGAGAGGGAGTGAGAGACCAGAGAGGGAGTGAGAGACCAGAGAGGGAGTGAGAGACCAGAGAGGGGGTGAGAGACCAGAGAGGGGGTGAGAGACCAGAGAGGGGGTGAGAGACCAGAGAGGGGGTGAGAGACCAGAGAGGGGGTGAGAGACCAGAGAGGGAGTGAGAGACCAGAGAGGGAGTGAGAGACCAGAGAGGGAGTGAGAGACCAGAGAGGGAGTGAGAGACCAGAGAGGGAGTGAGAGACCAGAGAGGGAGTGAGAGACCAGAGAGGGAGTGAGAGACCAGAGAGGGAGTGAGAGACCAGAGAGGGAGTGAGAGACCAGAGAGGAGTGAGAGACCAGAGAGAGTGAGTGAGAGACCAGAGAGGGAGTGAGAGACCAGAGAGGGAGTGAGAGACCAGAGAGGGAGTGAGAGACCAGAGAGGGAGGAAGAGACCAGAGAGGGAGGAAGAGACCAGAGAGGGAGTGAGAGACCAGAGAATGAGTGAGAGACCAGAGAGGGAGTGAGAGACCAGAGAGGGAGTGAGAGACCAGAGAGGGAGTGAGAGACCAGAGAGGGAGTGAGAGACCAGAGAGGGGGTGAGAGACCAGAGAGGGGGTGAGAGACCAGAGAGGGGGTGAGAGACCAGAGAGGGGGTGAGAGACCAGAGAGGGGGTGAGAGACCAGAGAGGGAGTGAGAGACCAGAGAGGGAGTGAGAGACCAGAGAGGGAGTGAGAGACCAGAGAGGGAGTGAGAGACCAGAGAGGGAGTGAGAGACCAGAGAGGGAGTGAGAGACCAGAGAGGGAGTGAGAGACCAGAGAGGGAGTGAGAGACCAGAGAGGGAGTGAGAGACCAGAGAGGGAGTGAGAGACCAGAGAGGGAGTGAGAGACCAGAGAGGGAGTGAGAGACCAGAGAGTGAGTGAGAGACCAGAGAGGGAGTGAGAGACCAGAGGCCCTGTCTCTCTGAGTCCTCAGAGACAGCTTCAGCACAGAGTGTTGTGTTTCAGGACGCATGTGGCACATCACTGACCTCCACCTCGACCCCTCGTACCATGTGACCTCTGACCCCGCCCACGTGTGCGCCTCGTCTAAAGGCGCTGCGGCGGTGGCACCTGGAGTCTATGGGGATTATCTGTGTGACGCCCCCTACAGGCTGATCCAGGAAGCACTGAAGACACTGGGAACCATGGTGCAGGAGGGGGACTATGTGATCTGGACTGGGTAACACACGCACATCTACACATTAGGGGTGGGCGATAATTATCATAGGTAATAATATCGTGAAAGTAACTTTGATGGTGAGTTTTTTCACACTGAGATATTGGCTCTATTTTACTTTTGCTTTGCTTGTTTGCCTTCTCTGTAATGCACTTGCCACTCTCGTGACTGTACACTACGGAGAGAGCGGCTGAATGGACCTTGTTACCATTTATTAATGTAATGAATGTTGCAGAAGCACATTCCTTTATGCACATTGAGTTGAGTCGTTTTATTTTTCAATGGAGAAAAGGCAATATGTATAATCTCTTCAATAACAGGAAGCTAAAACAAATGTGACGGAAGCACTCCTCCTTGAACTGACTCCCGCTTTGAGGTTCAATAAAATAAAACACTTTGGAAATGGCCATGTTTGTATTTGCTGTAGTTTTTGGAGGGTTATTTATCTTGTTAAAATATTGTATATTGATGTAAAAAATATAGAGATGTTTCTCCATATCGCACAGCCCTACTACGCATGTGTACACACCAGTGGGGGAGGGTCCCAGCTCAAAAGTGGCCAAAATGACGTGCGCTGACATGCTGCAATACCACCCCGGGCTGATGGGGGTGGACCCAGAAGTAGAATTAGTCAATGCTAACATATAGCATTAGCAGACCTCTCAAAAACGTCTTTACAGGATGGACCAAAAGTTGGCTCTTGGCCCAAAGCTCCGTTCCACATGTGTGTCACTGCTGAGGGGGTGGATTTTTTTGGTCCACTCTAGTTTACTTGCTGTGAATTTTTTAAGTCTCTTGTTCAAATGAATGGAGTTGCGCCGGCTGACGCATGCGCAGATGCGTTTTTTCACAATTTTCTTGTGGGCGGGACCACTCGCGGCCATTTTGGATTGCTCCAGTAGAGCACATTTTTTGGCCCATTAGTTAGAACAGCAGAGATAGGCGTGACTCTGTCCGTTAATATATACAGTCTATGGTACACACGCACACGCACGCACACACACACAGCCCCCCTCATGTGTCTCTGGTCTCCATAGCGACAGCCCCCCCCACGTCCCGCCCTCAGATCTGTCCTTTGATCTCGTGGTTGAGATTCTGTCAAACGTGACGTCGACAGTGAGACTCGCTCTGCCCAACGTCACTGTGTTCCCTGCCGTTGGTAACCATGACTACTGGCCCCAGGTGAGAACCAGTCCCAACTAGACTCAACCGGCACTGGACCAGGTCTTTTGTTCAGTCCTGGTTCAGTCCTGGTTCAGCTCTGGTTCAGACCAGACTGTGCTGTTCTCTTCAGGACCAGATGCCAGACCGGCCGAATGCTCTGTATGCAGCCGCTGCTCGCCTCTGGGCGCCCTGGCTCCAGCAGGAGGCGCTAGACTCGCTGCTCACAGGTTTGTGTCTGATGTTCTGCAGCAGAAGAAAAAGTGCAGTGTGATAACCCCCCCTCTTCTTTAGGAGGGTTCTACTCCCAGCTGGTCCATCCTGGTCTGAGGATCATCTCCCTCAACACCATCCTGTACTACGGTCCAAACCATCAAGTCACCAGCTCTGACCCTGCCGGACAGTTCACCTGGTTAGAGAGGACTCTAGGGAGCGCTGAGAAGAACCAGGAGAAGGTCAGTGTACAAGGAACGGAGAGACCAGAGGGGGGAGAGTGAGACCAGAGAGGCTCATGCTGCTCTCTGATTGGCCCTCTCAGGTGTATATCATCGCCCATGTTCCGGTTGGCTTCCTGCCCTATGCTCGGAACGTGACAGCGATGAAGTCTGAGCATAATGAGCGGCTGACGGCCATCTTCCTGCGCTTCAGTCATGTGATCAGAGGACAGTTCTATGGCCACACCCACCGGGACAGCGTCATGGTGATGAGGGACCACACAGGTGAGACCACGCCCCCTACTGGGCATCACAAGCACCACCTGTGTCAGAGAACCAGATCTGAACTGTGAGCTGCGGTGACTTTGAAGCTAGGGGACTTGACATTAAAGCTTGGGGACCAGACTTTCAGACCAGACCAACTAGTATCTGGCTCTAAAGCATCACTTGTTTTCTCTGGGTCCTGGTCTTCACATCATGTATTTCTGGTCTCTGTCACATCTTTAGATCAGAGTTTTCGGACAGAAAAGGGAAACTGAGAGGACCACCCACGCTCTCAGCTCAAAAAGTCAAATGTTTTTTTTGTTTAGTCTTTATTTGAAGGGATGTACAGAGACATTAATCTCAAAGACAGATGTGTTCTGTGCCGGATTATAGCGAAACAGCTAGTATCCATCTGCAGTCCCTGACTCTAGTGACTCTCTGACCTGCTGTGCTCTGACCACAGGGGCGGCGCTGTCCTCTGCGTTCGTGTCTCCAGCGGTGACTCCCATCAGAAACGTCAATGAAAAGTTTTCCAACAATCCCACGTTTCGAGTTTATCTGTTTGATCAGTTCTACCAGATCCAGGTGAGAGCATTGGCCGTGGCCCTTGTTCTAGTCTCAGCCCCGGTCCTGGTCCTGGTATGAACCCTGTCTCTCTCCTCAGGACCTGTGGCAGTTCTTCCTGAACCTCACTGAAGCAAACGTCCAGCAGAGGGCGCTGTGGCGGCTCGAGTATGTGATGACTGAAGCCTTTGGACTGAAGGACCTAAGTCCGGACTCTCTGCTGGGTCTAGGTCAGAGTCTGGTTCCACCCGAGTCCAGAACCTTCCAGACCTACTTCAACCACTTCACTGCAGCCTACAGCCCTGGGGCCCGCTGTGAGGGCCGCTGTAAGGTGGACCAGGTCTGTGCGGTCCTCAACGTGGATCAACGGGGGTACAAGGACTGTACGGGGACTGGTCTGAACCAGGTCTGAACACCAGGTCTGAACCAAGACCATAGACTGGGGACAATGCTAACCGCTAGCTCAATTAAGCCCAATAGGGAAGTGCTCATAGTGAAGTTTGGCTCCTATTGACTGACCAATTGGGAACCTTCTGTCCCTGAAATCTAACAGCCTCACTCTTGATTGGCTCTGTGGTTGCTAGGCAGCTGCTACCTAACAACCAGGCTTTGAGGCCAGTTGTTCTGTTTTTAAGATATATATGTGTCCCAGTGGGGGCGGGTCCCGGCTCAAAAATGTCCAAATGTCCAAAGTGCGCTGACATGCTGCAATATCACCCCGGGCCGATGGGGGTGAACCTGGAATAAGAGTTAGCCAATGCTAAAGTATGGCATCATCTTTTCTCTCGAAAACGTCTTTACAGGATGGTACAAAAGTCGGCTCTTGGCCCAAAGCTCCGTTCTACATGTGTGTCAATGCTGAGGGGAGTGTATTTTTGTGGACCAGTCTAGTTTGGTTGCAGTGGACTTCAGAATGCACTTGCTTAATGAATGGTGCTCATGCAGCTGACGCATGCGCAGATACGTTTCTTCACATTTTCCTGCCCCTGTGACCATTTTGAAACTGCCCTTGGATGGTGAAACTGATGCCACATTAGTTTCAACGGTGGAGATAGGCGTGACTATGTGCGTTGATATTTGGGTGCGTCCTCATGCGTGTGACATTTGGTATGGGCTTGGTGTGCGGGAATCAGCTTGAGTTTCACTAGTTTTCCAAATAATGCTCAAACAGGAATTAAACTGTGAGGATACTGGGCATTTTTGGGACACAGCAGTACCCTTTGATTGTCCCGTCATTGGGCTTTTATAAAGGTAACTAATCTCTCTGAGTGGCCACAGTCAAAGCTATACCTCAGAAAGCATGTTGACACTTTTGGGTCAGTCTCACGGCTGAATGTATCGATCTAATTACTAAAAGACTTCACTACAACTCACCACAATGCCATAGCAATAGCATAGACAGGCTCCCTGTGCCATTACAGCAATCAACAGAGTATTTAGTTTATTTACACTTTAATTTGTGCAAATATACCCTTGTAATTAAAGGCATAATTATTTTACATTTATTAGATGTAGTCCTGCGTAAATACCGTCGACTGTAAATATTAACGGACTTAGTCTCAAGTGCGGAGATAGGTGTGACTAACGTTCCACCACTTTTGGCTTCTATGGGCTTTTTCAAAATGGCCGTGGGGCACTTGGAAAAAACGCAATTGCGCATGCATAAGCCGGCACTAGCCCTGTTCATTTAACAAGTGCATTGTAATCTTCTTAGCAGATAAACTAGACTGGTTCAAAAAGAATACTCCCTTCAGCATTCAGAGCATCTGGAACATAGCGTTGGGCCAAGAGTCGACATTTGGACCATCCTGTGAAGCAGTTTTCCAGAAGAAAGACGCCATATAAATGCATTGGGTAATTCTCATGTACGCGCACAGAGGGGCTCAGCTGTGCTTTGACCAATCAGAGCGAAGCTAGAATGGAGTTAGAGCGGGAAGAAAACCAGCAGAGTTGATGAAGATTTATAGAAAAAAACAAAGGATTTAACAAGAAAAAAATTTCAGGACAACAAGGGACACTAACATCCACACAAAATCCAACCTTTTATGAAAGCTGTATGTTCTGTCGGCTGAGGTCCAGCTGTTTGTTTACATTGAGTTCTATGGGACAGTCCATGGACAGCCCGTGAATTTAGTCTGCAGTACCACGGGCGCCCCCTGTGCCCGTTGGTGGGACAGCTACAAGCTAGTAATACCCTGTCTAGATATTATTATAGATCCATGGCCACCTCTAGTAAATACTGTGAATAAAAGGAAATATCAACAGGTGGAACTGTTGTCATTCTCAGTTATAAAAGGGGCCGCATTGACCATGACCCCAGAGACAGGAGGAACATGAAGCTGCTCATGGATCATTGAGACACTACCTTTACTTACAGGTCAGAATTTGGTTTGAAACACCACACATAAAAGCCTTAAGCTTCGTGGTTTTGTTGTAACAGGTTATAATAAAGTTGAAATGTTTTGTGAAACTTTTGAGTGTTTTTGAAAGTTTTCTGCACGATGGCCGCAGAGGAAGCTAACTGCTAATGTTAATGTTTCCAGTAGTTTGTAATAGAAACAAAGTACTGGTCAGGTTTAGCTCTGATTATTATGTGAAGCCTATAACTATTACGTTGAACATGTAATATTTGTTCATGTGTGTTAAGAGTCAATATGAGTGAATGTAGAGTTATGAGGAATTAGAAAAATTTACAAATGTAACTTCAATAATAAGAGACAATCTGTAACTTACACAAGTGCTGTGTGTTTGAATCTATATTTACAGATTGTTTCTCCATGTTTGTCACAACCACTTTGGACCAAAGAGCTCTGAGGATATTGTTTTTATTCCAGACCTTAGTCACATGACTCACTCAAGCACAAAACACAAAGTGAAACTAAAGTGACTTTTTTAGCCACTGGACTTTTGAATTCACTTTAAAAGTCCAGTTTTTGACATTTTGCGGAGGGAGGGACCATATGCACCCTTGTCTACCCTCGTCTGTTGCACACACATTTCAACAGGAAATGGGCGTCACAATGCCTACTGTGCCCTTGGGCATGAACCATAACCCCACGTTGCCTGAAGCCCCTGCTGAAAGAACAAGGATGCATCAAGAAGCCATCTTCCCGTGGACCCTCCACCTGCCGAGGATCAGCGAGGGACTGGTGCTATGAGCATTGGGTGGCAGCTCCCGACCCAGAAATGGACTAATAAAGGGGTTGAAAATGAATGAATGAATGAATGGGTGTCACTACATCTTAGTATTTACAGTCTATGGTAGTAGCACAAGAGTTATAGTAGACGTCTGCTGAGCCAATCAGAGATCAGCCTCTGTGTTGCCAGTTCTCATGGTGGAATCCTGTGTTTGAACAACTCCTGGGGTCAGCGGTCACGTTGGGTGGTGGCAGTTGTAAATCCATCCATCCATTTTCTTCCCCTTAATCCATTTCTGGGTCGGGGGGGGAATCACTGATCCTCCTGCAGGGGCTGAGTCCACAGGAGCTTGATCTTCCAGTGGGGGCTTCAGGCAAAGTAGGGTTAAGTGTCTTGCCCAAGGACATAACGACAGCAGTCATCTGTGCAGTGGGAGTCGTGAAGTAGGTCTCGTGGTGGGCTCAAACCCACAGCCTTTAGGACCAAAGGTGAATGCTCTACCAACTGAGCCACTGTCGCCCATTAACCCAAATCTACTTTATTTATATAGAACACTTCACAAACACACTTCCACAGAACAGCAGGAGATCAAGCATCAAACACACTGTACATCAGAATAATGAAGCTAACATTTGGACAGAACACAGGTACCACAGCTGCACAACAGGTACCACAGCTGCACAACAGGTACCACAGCTTCTACTGTTAATGTCCTTCAGGAAAGTACACACAGTACTGTTCAAATACTGCTGTTCAAAAACACATGTTCAAGTTTAACCCTCTGACCAATCAGAGAACAGGGCTCCACCCCCCAACTAATCGGAACACAGGGCTCCTCCCTTGACCAATCAGTGCACAGGGCTCCTCCCCTGACCAATCAGAGATGTAGACGTACATTCTGTAAGCCTCCACTCCTTATTGCACAACCTCTGAATAAAGAAATCATCTCATGTTTGAGAGTTCAGTGTTCAGAGTGAGACCTCTGTCCCACAGACTGTCTTTGTCACAGATCGTGTGTGGAGCAGACGCTCTGCTCGGTCCTGTCAGACCACTCTGCCCAGAGGACAGAAGCGGACACTGCAGGAGTCCAAAGAGTGTGAGAGATGCTCCTTTCTCTCACAGATTGTCTATTGTCGTTCCTCTCTCTCTCTTACAGATTGTTTATTGTTGCTCCTCTCTCTCACAGATTGTCTATTGTCGTCCTGCTCCTCTATCTTTCTCACTCTCACGCCTCTGCTCCATTGCGGCCCTGAAAGCTGGTGACATCATCACGGGCATGGCCGGGGTCATAGGTCGTGGGGAGAAGTTCCCGCCTTTTCCAGGAACAAAGACGCACTGGAAAAACTTCTGACCTGAAACAGAAAATAATGTGAGCACAATCAGACTCATGTGGAGCAGACTGGACCAGACCATATGTCTCACCTGTCTTCTTCTTGTCGCCTGCAGGTGGCGCTGCTTCATCTG
The DNA here is from genome assembly GCA_964034765.1 of Knipowitschia caucasica. Lineage (NCBI taxonomy): Eukaryota > Metazoa > Chordata > Actinopteri > Gobiiformes > Gobiidae > Knipowitschia > Knipowitschia caucasica. Next base: position 6,660,260 of record OZ035839.1, read on the forward strand.
TAAAAACACAGTAAGAATCACAAACATAAACAGAATCCTGATGGAGTCTGACCTGAGCGTCTCTGCGGTGACAATGAATCTTTTTCTGAAAACAGAAGAAGAAAAACTCAGACCAAACAGAGCTGAAGCGAACCAATGTGTGCTGAAGTGTGCTGACACAGCTCTCACCCGTGGCCTGGGAGGAGTTGCCGCTGTCGCTCCTGAGTGGCTTCAGTCGAATGGGCTCCAGAGCTGAACACAGGTTAAAAACATGTTGAAAACTCATCAGTGAAATCATTTAAAGATTCTCTTCAGACTCACGTTTGCGAGATGCGGCTCTGGGTTTATTCTTCACTGAAACAGAAACATGAGGTTGGTCAGAGAGTAACGAGTTTGAGAACACATCGTTCTGACAGAAAGGTGAGGGGGTGGTCACACACAGTGGGTACTAAAAAGTATTTAGTCAGCCACCAATTGTACAAGTTCCCCCACTTAAAGCTGGACTAACTCACTTTTTGACTTAGAAGCAGCAGTTTCAAATGTAAGCGCTGCCCTCACTCTTTCTGCTCCCTCCCCACATTCACAAAGCTATCCCCCCTCCACTACCTCCACTACCCCCCTCCCACTCAAGCACGTGCTCATGTACTGTTGTTTACGGAGCTGGATACGTCTCTTGTTTTGGCCCAAAACAAATGGAAATGTCGCAGGTATTTTTTGTTCTCCATTTGATTGCATGCCCCAATGCCACAGTAGTCCTGTCCACTTCCCGGTGCCTCTCTCCCCGTCCTTCAAACGCTTGGCCTCTCTCTGTTCATGTAGTGACTTTCCTTTGGGTGGCTGTTTCGCTGTCTAAGCAGTAACCGGTAACGAAGACACAGGAAGTTTCAGGTTTGCCTCCGCCATGATGCTCGTCTACCTCAGCTGTCTGTGTGTGCTAACAAGAGACTTGTAGAAACTCTCAAGAAAGTGGGGGCCAGTGGTCCGCTGTGATTGGTCACAATCTGGTCCCGAAATAAATTATTTTCAGTGTTTTATGAACATTCGATCCAAAATAAAATTACACGACAGTACAAACCAGCGCTACGTATTCTTCAAAAGGACGTATATTCCTTTGCACTGCATGGATATGGATCGAATTTTCCTAATGAATACAAAAATGAAGTGATAATTTCCTCAACTTTGAGAGACATAGTTTGGAGTTTACCTATGATGAAAATTACAGGCCTCCCTCTTGCACAATTGTTGGCTGACTAAATACTTTTTTGCCGCACTGTACCTGTTTTTTCTGAGGTTCGTTTTTTATTCTCAGAATCTGAATGGAAACAGAAAACTCAACATTAGTTTGGGTTTCATCAAGGTTTCAATCAGTCTGAGTATATTGCACAGTTATTTACACTGCTTCATATTGCACCGCACTGCACAGTGGCACATGTCTAAAGTGCTACAACAGTCTAAAGTGCTACAGCAGTCTAAAGTGCTACAACAGTCTAAAGTGCTACAGCAGTCTAAAGTGCTACAACAGTCTAAAGTGCTACAACAGTCTAAAGTGCTACAGCAGTCTAAAGTGCTACAACAGTCTAAAGTGCTACAGCAGTCTAAAGTGCTACAGCAGTCTAAAGTGCTACAGCAGTCTAAAGTGCTACAACAGTCTAAAGTGCTACAGCAGTCTAAAGTGCTACAACAGTCTAAAGTGCTACAGCAGTCTAAAGTGCTACAGCAGTCTAAAGTGCTACAACAGTCTAAAGTGCTACAACAGTCTAAAGTGCTACAACAGTCTAAAGTGCTACAGCAGTCTAAAGTGCTACAACAGTCTAAAGTGCTACAACAGTCTAAAGTGCTACAACAGTCTAAAGTGCTACAACAGTCTAAAGTGCTACAACAGTCTAAAGTGCTACAACAGTCTAAAGTGCTACAGCAGTCTAAAGTGCTACAACAGTCTAAAGTGCTACAACAGTCTAAAGTGCTACAGCAGTCTAAAGTGCTACAGCAGTCTAAAGTGCTACAACAGTCTAAAGTGCTACAACAGTCTAAAGTGCTACAACAGTCTAAAGTGCTACAACAGTCTAAAGTGCTACAGAAGTCTAAAGTGCTACAGCAGTCTAAAGTGCTACAGCAGTCTAAAGTGCTACAGCAGTCTAAAGTGCTACAACAGTCTAAAGTGCTACAGCAGTCTAAAGTGCTACAACAGTCTAAAGTGCTACAACAGTCTAAAGTGCTACAACAGTCTAAAGTGCTACAGCAGTCTAAAGTGCTACAGCAGTTGGAAGCAGTAAAGTTCTCTACAGACCCAGAGAAGCAGAGATATAACATTGTTGATTTTTTTAACCTGTTTTTGCTGCAGGCTGTTTCTGTTTCTTCTGTTTTTCATCTGCAAAACAAACACAATAATAACATGACATGGACTTCCCTAAAGAGTTCCCTAAAGCCGGGGGGAGTGAGATTTCAGCTCAGTGGGAGGCGTACCTTTGTCTGCAGCCGTTTTCTTCTTCTCTGTAAAAGTGACATCATGAGGGATCTATATTTAAACATATTTATTATTCTGAATTTGTGTCAGACCTGGGGGTTTGGATGACTCTGGCTCCTCCTCCTGATCCTTCTCATCCTCTTCATCCTCCTGCTGCTCCTCCTCATCTTCATCCTCGTCTTCATGAAAAATCAAATCAAATATTAACCTCATAATGAGAGCTGTCAGACTGTTGGAAGAACACAAGAGCAGGTTGAGGATCGAAGTCTTTAACATAGACAGATGGACAATGCTAACCCGCTAGCTCATGGCTATCCTGCTAGCTCATGGCTATCCTGCTAGCTCAATGCTAACCCACAATTAGGCCTTCATTCAGGGGGGAAACTCCAGCTTGGTCCCCCCCTGCTGGACACATGTGAACTTGCATCTACCTGAAACTTTCCTCAAATATTAACACTGGCCTCACCCTGGACCACAGCAATGTCCTCCTCCTGCTCCTGCTGCTCCTCCTCCTGCTTCTCCTCTTCTTCCTGCTGCTCCTCCTCCTCCTGCTGCTCTTCCTGTGGTTCCTCCTCCTGTTGTTCCTCCTCCTTCTCCTTCAGTTCCTGTGCTTTTCCTGCAGGTGGTGCTGTCTCTGCTGAGGAAGAAAATAGATGGTCCTCACATCCCATGGTATTGTGTGAAAGACTCGCGTTCTTTAGACCCGCGTCAGCATTTCAAGTATTCAGGATCAGAGAGAGACCAGCGAAAGAGACCAGAGGGTGGTTTTCTTTGCAGATTTACCTTCCTCTACTGAGGCTGGAGGAAGTTCCACCGTGTGACCAGCAGGGGGTGTGGCCTCTGGGGCAGTCGGATGAGCTTCAGCTGTAGGTGGTGTGGCTTCAGGTGCAGGAGGCGTGGCTTCAGGTGCAGGAGGTGTGGCTTCAGGCGCAGGGGGCGTGGCTTGAGCCATGGGAGGAGGGGCATACGGCTGGTACTGGTAAATGGGGGGGTAGAGGGGCGGGTACGGGTGAGCCGTAAGTACAGGAGCCGCAGGAGCTGAGGAGAATAGAGCTGTCATCAGGAGCTAGTGTCACAGGAGCTATTGTCATCAGGAGATAAACTCACCAGAGGGTAGGGGTGGGGGGAACGGGGTATCCGTGACAATGTGATGCACTGAAAAAGATTTAGAAAAGCCTTTTTAGAATCTCACAGATCAATAACACGGCTGGTCTTCATTATGAGGTGCAGGTTGGTGAAAGGCTCTTGTCTTCTTTGGACCCGCATCAGCTTTCCATGTTTCCAGGATCAGAAAGAGACCTGAGAAAGAGACAGACCAGAGAGAGACCAGGAGAGCGCCTGACTCACCGTACCACCCTGGGGGGGTGGGGTAGTACACTGGGGCTGGCCTGCAGGGGGCGCCACCTGTCGACACATGAGACAGTAGTGTTTATTACACTGAATGGAACAGGACTCACCCAGGTTTGAGGACTGGGACCTCGTTAGGACTAATTCTGGTCCACATACCATCCTGTGGGGGCGTGGCCTCCTCTTTTGGCTCCGCCTCTGACGCAGCTGTGGCACAAACAGGTTTCGGTTAAAGTCTCTAACTTTAATCTTATAAGAACACATGTTTAAAGATGGAGTCTGTAACTAGTTTCATGAAACTAGTGATAGAAGCAACTGTTTTAGAGCCAGAACTAGAGATCCCATATCTCTAGTTCTGGCTCTTAAACAGAGAGTTCCGTTGGTCTGTGTCGCACCTGCTCTGGCGGCTTTGGCCTTCGCTCTTCTCACTGCTGAAAACACATTATTCATATTATTGTTGCTGTTATTAATAGAACTGAGGTCAGATCTGAAAATGAGTTTGAGAGAAACCTTTGGCGAAGGCCGGGATCCTGCGGGTCCGGACCGGTTCCAGAGTGATCCGGGGAAGACCTGTGACCATCACATCATCATCATCATCATCATCTCACAGAGACAGATCTGAGCTGTCACTCACACTTCTACACAAGTGTTAAACCTTAGGAGTGCCCCCTGTCGCTAATGTCACGCAGTGCAGCTATAGCATGAATATATAGATTGACTATTCCAAATATTCTCCCACTTACAGCAACCAGAAAGTCACCATGATTTATTTTTGTGTTGCCATGGCAATGACAAATCAAAACAAAAAATGTACACCTCGCACTTTTCACAACCCAGCCTCAGCCTTTCACCAATAGGTTCAAACTCACTCCACATGTAGCGACCCAAACCTATGTCGCTTCTGGAGATAAGAGTGCGGGTCCAGTATAATGGATGACGCGCTGCCGATTGTAAAGAACACGCTGGAGGCACGTAATGCGTTTCGTGGATTTAATTGTATCTGCGGTTTATGATTGTTACAGTGCACGACTGAGAGCTTACACAAACTTACAGTGCATATGATTAAAACAGAAAACAAAAGAATATGGACCAAAAGTGCGCGGTCAACGAAAAATACAGCTACCCGGCTTCTCCCCTCTCCCTCTCACTGAGCAGGAAGCGAGTGCCTTTCAAAACTCCCGGCACAACACCCATGCCCATGTGACCCACGCCCCCTGACACATTGCCATAGCAACCATACCCATGAACCAATAGATATGGCTCCTACACCACATCTAAACAGTTCCTCCAGGATTTTGCGGGCAATTATTGTGATTGTTGCTAAAATACTTGAATTTGAAGGACATTTTTCCAAAAGTTCCACTGACAAGTTCCAATTTCCGCCCCTGTAAACCATACTTTCCAAACAATTAAGTTACATTTCGCAAATAAATGCTTAAATAAAGTAAACAAGATAATTTACCAAAAAAGACATGCTTTATTGACATAAAGCAAGATGAAATTTTGTCAACAAGATAAGCTCTGTTTGACCGGTCAGCTCACGTACGCGGAAGGAGGAGAGTTTGGAGGCGCGCGAACGAGCTGCGGGCACGGACTCCGTCACTCTGCCACATACTACTCATTTGTTTCTGTAAAGTTGCAGAAAAGTTGTTGAGTTCAGAATAAGTTGCAAGGTCGCATTGATTTTTCAGATTTTTCTTGATTTTGCGTTAATAGTTGTGATTGCGACGTTTTGGAGGGGGGCCTTTAGATGCCGCTTGCGTGTGCCAATAAGCGTCACGTTTTTTTGGACATTAACCGTTTCCATATTCCCACAAAGTTGATGTTAGCATATATTAACTATAGCTTTATCATAATCATTAGCATAGCATTAGCATATGTAAATGAGGGGTGTCTCACCAGATCGTTTGGGTTTGTCAGCTGCTTTGCTCTGCGTCACGTCTCGTTCTGAAATAAAACATTAAAATGATTAGAACAGTTGATGAAGATGATTATAATGATGAAGATGAAGATCACCTTTTCTCCTGGATCTGATGGCTGAAACTCTGCGCACCACCTCTGCACAAACACATAGGGCGCTGTTATATGTGATGTCACAGATCAGGTCCTGGTCCTGGTCCTGGTCCTGGTCTCTCACCTGGTTCGGCCTCTTTATCCTCACATGAACAGGAGGGCTCAGGCTGCACAGCGCCCCCTGCGGAGGAGTCTGAGGACAGCAGGGAATCTGACTTTTCTTCCTCTTCATCATCCTCTTCACCTGTAGAACATAAAACTCCTCCTCAGACCGATGCAAGGGTGTGACCTCTGTTGGGTTTCCATGGCGACCACTGTCTTCCTCACCTGCTTCCTCTTCATCGTCCTCTGCGTCTCCACTGCTGCTCTCCACAGACGTTACTTCAGAATCCTCTGTATCTATTTGACAGATTATAATCTCAGCTAAAGATAACATTAAAGTTACAGACCCCAGCTTTAAACATATGTTATTAATGAGGCTAAAGTTACAGACCCCATCTTTAAACCAGTGTGGGCGGGTCCCGGCTCAAAAGTGGTCAAATTGACGTGCTCTGACATGCTAGCAATACCACCCCGGGCCAATGGGGGTGGACCCGGAATAAGAATTAGCCAATGCTAACATATAGCATTAGCAGACCTCTCGAAAACGGGATGGTCCAGAAGTCGGCTCTTGGCCCAAAGCTCGGTTCCACATGTGTGTCAATGCTGCATGTTTATGTGAATGTTTATGGACCAGTCTAGTTTAGTCGCTGTGAAATGAAGGCACTTGTTTAAATGAATGGGGCTCGTGCAGCTGACTCATGCGCAGATGCCTTTTTGTACATTTTCCAGCCCCCGCGGCCATTTTGAAACTGCCCACAGACCGCTGAAGTTGTGGCACATGAGTTAGAACGGCGGAGATAGGCGTGACTACTTCCGTTAATATTTACAGTCTATGCTTTAAACATGTGTTGAGACTAAAGTTACAGACCCCAGCTTTAAACAAGTGTAATTCATGAGACTGTGACATCACCTGTGTCCAGGATCACTGAGCTGCTGTCCTCTGAGTCCAGTGACGCTGAGGAAGAGGATGCAGACTCTTCCTCCTCATCGTCTCCTAAAACACCGCTGTCTGTGGATTCAACTGAGGCCAGCTCCTCCTCCTGATCCTCCTCCAGCTCCTCCTCCTCCTCCTGATCCTCCTCCTCCTTCAGCTCCTCCTCCTGATCCTCCTCCTCCTCCTCTGCATCATCTTCCGATTCAAACAGGCCGACAGCCTCTTCTTCTTCGTCGTCTTCATTGTCGGCGAATAACTCTGAGGATTCGACAGACTCCTCCTCTGTGTCCTCTGTAAGACAGCTCTGTTAGCTCTCTGTCACAGTGAGACAGCTCTGTTAGCTCTCTGTCACAGTGAGACAGCTCTGTTAGCTCTCTGTCACAGTGAGACAGCTCTAGTAGCTCTCTGTCACAGTGAGACAGCTCTGTTAGCTCTCTGTCACAGTGAGACAGCTCTGTTAGCTCTCTGTCACAGTGAGACAGCTCTGTTAGCTCTCTGTCACAGTGAGACAGCTCTGTTAGCTCTCTGTCACATTGAGACAGTTCTGTTAGCTCTCTGTCACAGTGAGACAGCTCTGTTAGCTCTCTGTCACAGTGAGACAGCTCTGTTAGCTCTCTGTCACAGTGAGACAGCTCTGTTAGCTCTCTGTCACAGTGAGACAGCTCTGTTAGCTCTCTGTCACAGTGAGACAGCTCTGTTAGCTCTCTGTCACAGTGAGACAGCTCTAGTAGCTCTCTGTGACAGTGAGACAGCTCTGTTAGCTCTCTGTCACAGTAAGACAGCTCTGTTAGCTCTCTGTCACAGTGAGACAGCTCTGTTAGCTCTCTGTCACAGTGAGACAGCTCTGTTAGCTCTCTGTCACATTGAGACAGTTCTGTTAGCTCTCTGTCACAGTGAGACAGCTCTGTTAGCTCTCTGTCACAGTGAGACAGCTCTGTTAGCTCTCTGTCACAGTGAGACAGCTCTGTTAGCTCTCTGTCACAGTGAGACAGCTCTGTTAGCTCTCTGTCACAGTGAGACAGCTCTGTTAGCTCTCTGTCACAGTGAGACAGCTCTAGTAGCTCTCTGTGACAGTGAGACAGCTCTGTTAGCTCTCTGTCACAGTAAGACAGCTCTGTTAGCTCTCTGTCACAGTGAGACAGCTCTGTTAGCTCTCTGTCACAGTGAGACAGCTCTAGTAGCTCTCTGTCACAGTGAGACAGCTCTGTTAGCTCTCTGTCACAGTGAGACAGCTCTGTTAGCTCTCTGTCACAGTGAGACAGCTCTAGTAGCTCTCTGTCACAGTGAGACAGCTCTGTTAGCTCTCTGTCACAGTGAGACAGCTCTGTTAGCTCTCTGTCACAGTGAGACAGCTGTGTTAGCTCTCTGTCACAGTGAGACAGCTCTGTTAGCTCTCTGTCACAGTGAGACAGCTCTGTTAGCTCTCTGTCACAGTGAGACAGCTATGTTAGCTCTCTGTCACAGTGAGACAGCTCTGTTAGCTCTCTGTCACAGTGAGACAGCTCTGTTAGCTCTCTGTCACAGTGAGACAGCTCTGTTAGCTCTCTGTCACCGTGAGACAGCCCTAGTAGCTCTCTCATTCAGTTTGTATGGTCTTCATACCTGTTTCTTCCTCTTCTGACAAATCCACAGCTTCAGTTTCCATAATGAGAACGTCCTCCAGCTCTTCATCCGTCTCTGTGATCCTCAGCACCTCCTCCTCTTCCTCCACCTCCTCAACAGCAGCCGGAGCCTCTTCCTCCTCCTCCACCTCTTCCTCCACCTCCTCCTCTTCAACAGCCTCTTCCTCCTATGGATGACATAATCCTTTATTCTCAGAGCCAATGCTAAGCTAACGCCAACTCATGCGAGTTTGAAAACAGCGCCACCGCCTGTCCAGCACTGATACTGATGGAATGAGTTGGATAGTAACCTAAAGCAATGTGCCACATTATCCAAATGTAAGAGGGAACTGAAGGCTCATCTACTGGGGAAGTATGTGACTGGATGAAAGCGTTGAAGCACTAAGAGTCTTGAACCACTCTCTATTTTGTATCTGTTTGAGGCGAGAGGTAGATCTCTCTTTCACAGCCATGATCTCAGGGCTGGCAGAAGTTACCCTACAGTAAACTCCAGCTGCAAACACTTACAACTACATATTAGGAATACATTAAATATTATTCTTATCATTACTATGTAATTATTATTGGTAGCGGAGATGAGCATTCAGCAGCTTCGCCTGCCTAAGTGTTCTGTACTTCCTTGAAGTGTGGTGAAGATGTTATTATTTCTTATTCTTTATTTATCTATTATTGTTATTGATTTAGGATTATTATCTTTATTGTCATTATTATTATTATTATTACTTATGTATTCTGGGAGCACTATTTACTTTTTATTATTATTATTATTATTGTTTTTTTTTTTTATTATTATTATTATTTATATTATGATGACTGTATGTTTGACTGTATGTTTGACTGTAGGTTTGTGACTGTGGTGGTGGTGGTGGACCCCTAATGTAAAAGCTTCTGCTTCTGGGAGTTCCATTTTCACAATGTAACACATGTACTTTTAGGGACTGTGTGAATTGTGAATAAACTAAACTAAACTGATACTACCTCCTCGTTATAGTTGTATTTTTTACATTTGTATGTTTTTTATTTTCTAAAGTGAGTTTTCTATTAGCTCCAGCTTTAGCATTAGCATTAGCTTTAGTCACAGACTCGGGCGTGTCTTTGATGAAGTGGAGATTTATTAAAGAGCTAAGCTATTGCTCAGCTAATGCTAAGCTAATGCACACAAAACAATATAAAGAACTAATACATTTAAGATTTTGCTTGGGTCTAGTCTGGTCTGGGTTTGGGTCTGGTTCTGATCTGGTCTGGTCTGGGTCAGGGTTTGGGTTTGTGTGTTACCTCCTCTTCCTCCTCTTCAGCAGCAGCCAGTTCCTCTCCCTCGCTGTCCTCCTCTTCCTCAGCGTCAGAGGAGGAGAGCTCTGATTGACTGAGGACAGAGGAATCTGACACCTCCTCTTCATCACTGTCCTCCTCATCTTCTTCATCATCAGTCAGCTCCTCCTCTTCGTCACTGGACACAGGCTCAGGAACTTCATCGCTCCCCTCCTCTGCTCCTTCAGCCTCCTCTTCATCAGCTGCTTCTGTCTCCTCCTCTTCATCAGCTGCTTCTGTCTCCTCCTCCTTATCTGCTCCTTCAGCCTGCTCTTCATCAGCTGCTTCTGTCTCCTCACCCTCTTCCTCCTCCTCTGCTCCTTCAGTCTCCTCTTCATCAGCTCCTTGTGTCTCCTCTTCCTCCTCCTCCTCTGCTCCTTCAGCCTCCTCTTCATCAGCTGTTTCTGTCTCCTCCTCTTCTTCAGCTGCTTCTGTCTCCTCTTCCTCATCCTCTTCATCTGCATCGTCCTCCTCAGCTGCCGCTAACTCCTCACCCGCTTCTGCATTAAAAATAAGTTAATTTATATACTGTACCACAATTCATACAACAGAGACCAGAGTGAGACCAGAGTGAGACCAGAGTGAGACCAGAGTGAGACCAGAGTGAGACCAAAGAGAGACCAGAGAGCGACCAGAGAGAGACCAGAGAGAGACCAGAGAGAGACCAGAGTGAGACCAGAGAGCGACCAGAGAGCGACCAGAGAGAGACCAGAGAGAGACCAGAGAGAGACCAGAGAGAGACCAGAGAGAGACCAGAGTGAGACCAGAGTGAGACCAGAGAGAGACCAGAGAGAGACCAGAGAGAGACCAGAGAGAGACCAGAGAGAGACCAGAGAGAGACCAGAGAGAGACCAGAGAGAGACCAGAGTGAGACCAGAGTGAGACCAGAGAGAGACCAGAGAGAGACCAGAGAGAGACCAGAGAGAGACCAGAGAGAGACCAGAGTGAGACCAGCAGAGCAATGTGAGCCTTTTGAATGTGAGGTCTAAAGTCTGAGTTTTATGACCTGTCTCCTCCTCCTCTGCGTCTCCTGGAGCCTCCTCTTCCTCCTCTTCATCTGCATTCACAGTTTAAATCACTTTAAATTTGAGACTTCTTCATATGAGTGTCTGATGTGTTTCACCGTGGCCTCCTCCTCACCTTCATCTTCATCATCCTCCTCTTCAGATACAGCCTCTGCTCCAGCCTCCTCCTCCTCCTCCTCTTCATCTTCATCATCCTCCTCTTCAGATACAGCCTCTGCTCCAGCCTCCTCCTCCTCTTCATCTTCATCATCCTCCTCTTCAGATACAGCCTCTGCTCCAGCCTCCTCCTCCTCTTCTTGATCTTGGACCTCAGCTGTTTCTGTGTCCTCCTCCTCTTTCTCCTCTTCTTCCTCCTCAGCCTCTGCATCATCATCTTCCTCTTCCTCCTCTGCTGAAACAGCCTCTGTGTTACAACATGGTCAGCTGTTATTGGAGCAGAATCTGGACCTCAGACCTCAGTCCAGTCCTCAGTCCTCAGTCCAGTCCTCAGACCTCAGTCCAGTCCTCAGTCCTCAGTCCTCAGTCCAGTCCTCAGTCCAGTCCTCAGTCCTCAGTCCAGTCCTCAGTCCAGTCCTCAGTCCTCAGTCCTCACACCTCAGTCCTCAGTCCAGTCCTCAGTCCTCAGTCCTCAGACCTCAGTCCTCAGACCTCAGTCCTCAGTCCTCAGTCCAGTCCTCAGACCTCAGTCCTCAGACCTCAGTCCTCAGACCTCAGTCCTCAGACCTCAGTCCTCAGACCTCAGTCCTCAGTCCTCAGTCCAGTCCTCAGTCCAGTCCTCAGTCCTCAGTCCAGTCCTCAGTCCTCAGTCCAGTCCTCAGACCTCAGTCCAGTCCTCAGTCCAGTCCTCAGTCCTCAGTCCAGGCACATTTCTCAGTATTGCACTCACTGATCATTATTGCACAGATGACTGGTGCGCCCCCTGTGTCAGTTATTTGCCAATGCTAAACTTATTGCTAAATGTAATGCTAAAGCTATTGCTAAAGCTATTGCTAAATGTAATGCTAAAGCTATTGCTAAATGTAAAGCTAAAGCTATTGCTAAATGTAATGCTAAAGCTATTGCTAAATGTAAAGCTAAAGCTATTGCTAAATGTTATGCTAAAGCAATTGCTAAATGTAATGCTAAAACGATTGCTAAATGTAATGCTAAAACTATTGCTAAATGTAATTCTAAAGCTATTGCTAAAGCTATTGCTAAAGCTATTGCTAAAGCTATTGCTAAATGTAATGCTAATGCTAATGCTAAAGCTATTGCTAAATGTAATGCTAATGCTAAAACTATTGCTAAATGTAATGCTAAAGCTATTGCTAAAGCTATTGCTAAATGTAATGCTAAAACTATTGCTAAATGTAATGCTAAAGCTATTGCTAAAGCTATTGCTAAATGTAATGCTAAAACTATTGCTAAATGTAATGCTAAAACTATTGCTAAATGTAATGCTAACACTATTGCTAAAGCTAAATCTATTGTTAAAGTCATTGTCAGAAACTTGAATGTTACCTGTCTCCTCTGCGTCCTCCTCCTCGTCTTCATCAGCTGCAGCTAACTCCTCTTCCTCCGCCTCCTCATTCTCCTCTAGCTCCTCCTCTAACTCTGCCTCTTCCTCCTCCTCTAATTCCTCCTCATGCTCCTCTGACTCCGCCTCTTCCTCCTCCTCCTCCTCTTCCTCCTCTAGCTCAGCCTCCTCTTCTTCTTCCCCCTCCTCTGACTCCTCCTCTTCCTCCCCCTCCTCCTCGTCCGTCTCCTCCTCCTCTTCCTCCTCTAACTCACCCTCCTCCTCCTCTAACTCCTCCTCTTCCTCCTCTAACTCACCCTCCTCCTCCTGTAACTCCTCCTCTTCCTCCTCTAGCTCAGCCTCCTCTTCTTCTTCCCCCTCCTCTGACTCCTCCTCTCCCTCCCCCTCCTCCTCGTCCTCTAACTCCTCCTCTTCCTCCTCTAACTCACCCTCCTCCTCCTCCTCTAACTCCTCCTCTTCCTCATCTAACTCAGCCTCCTCCTCCTCTTCCTCCCCCTCTTCCTCATCTAACTCAGCCTCCTCCTCCTCTTCCTCCCCCTCCTCCTCCTCTAACTCCGCCTCCTCCTCGTCCTCTAACTCCTCCTCTTCCTCCTCTAGCTCAGCCTCCTCCTCCTCTTCCTCCCCCTCCTCCTCCTCTAGCTCCACCTCCTCCTCTTCTTCCTCTGTGAAGCCAAACACAAACAGTAAAATGACGACAGACTCGGCTCTAAACAGCTCAGCTCTTCTCCAGTCTCTCACCGTAGTAATCCTCGTACTCTTCAGACAGCTCCTCCTCCTCCTCCTCCTCCTCTTCCTCTTCCTCCTCCTCCTCAACTTCAGCTGTAAAAGGAAAGTTGAGTCAGTAACAATACAGAACAAGTTTTTTTTTAAGTCCACAAAGCTCCATGAGAATTGAAGCTGACTCACACAGGCTTCAAGAAAACTCTTCGATAGCAACAACCTAGCAACCAAGAGCCAATCAGGAGTGAGGCTGCTCTGTTCTCACTCGCACTATTCCCCTCCCCTGGCTCCTCACCTGGTTCTTCCTCCTCCTCTGGCTCCTCCTCTTCCTCCTCCCCTGACTCCTCATCTGGTTCTTCCTCCTCCTCTGGCTCCTCCTCTTCCTCCTCCCCTGACTCCTCACCTGGTTCTTCCTCCTCCTCTGGCTCCTCCTCCCCTGACTCCTCAGCTGGTTCTTCCTCCACCTCTGGCTCCTCCTCTTCCTCTTCCTCCCCTGACTCCTCATCTGGTTCTTCCTCCTCCTCTGGCTCCTCCTCTTCCTCCTCCCCTGAATCCTCACCTGGTTCTTCCTTCTCCTCTGGCTCCTCCCCTGTCTTCACACCTGGTTCTTCCTCCTCCTCTGGCTCCTCCTCTTCCTCCTCCCCTGACTCCTCACCTGGTTCTTCCTCCTCCTCTGGCTCCTCCTCTTCCTCCTCAGGCACCAGATCTTCATCATCTTCTTCCACCACTTCTATCACAGGGAGTTTCTTCTTGGCCTGCATCCCCACAACTGTCACACAGAGAGGAGGTCTCAAAGAGGTCTATAGGAGGTCTATAGGAGGTCTGAGGTCTAAAGGAGGTCTATAGGAGGTCTATAGGAGGTCTATAGGAGGTCTGAGGTCTAAAGGATGTCAAAAAGAGGTCCAAAGGAGGTCTGAGGTATGAAGAAGGTCTGAAGGAGGTCACACTCACCTTTGTTTCTGGAGGGGAGGAATTCTCCTGCAGCAAAAACAAACATAACTCAGCAACAGTTTATATCTTAGGTCTGCACCCTCACCTCCTCACCCCCTCACCCTCACCTCCTCACCCCCTCACCCTCACCTCCTCACCCCCTCACCCTCACCTCCTCACACTAACCCTGACCCTCACCTCCTCACACGCCCTCACCTCCTCACACTAACCTTGACCCTCACCTCCTCACACTAACCCTGACCCTCACCTCCTCACACTAACCTTGACCCTCACCTCCTCACACAACCTCACACGCCCTCACCTCCTCACACTAACCCTGACCCTCACCTCCTCACACTAACCTTGACCCTCACCTCCTCACACTAACCTTGACCCTCACCTCCTCACACAACCTCACACTCCCTCACCCTCCTCACACACCCTCACCTCCTCACACTAACCCTGACCCTCACCTCCTCACACTAACCCTGACCCTCACCTCCTCACACTAACCCTGACCCTCACCTCCTCACACTAACCCTCACCTCCTCACACTAACCCTGACCCTCACCTCCTCACCCCCTCACCCTCACCTCCTCACACTAACCCTGACCCTCACCTCCTCACCCCCTCACCCTCACCTCCTCACACTAACCCTGACCCTCACCTCCTCACACTAACCCTGACCCTCACCTCCTCACACTAACCTTGACCCTCACCTCCTCACACAACCTCACACACCCTCACCTCCTCACACTAACCCTGACCCTCACCTCCTCACCCCCTCACCCTCACCTCCTCACACTAACCCTGACCCTCACCTCCTCACCCCCTCACCCTCACCTCCTCACACTAACCCTGACCCTCACCTCCTCACCCCCTCACCCTCACCTCCTCACACTAACCTTGACCCTCACCTCCTCACACTAACCCTGACCCTCACCTCCTCACACTAACCTTGACCCTCACCTCCTCACACTAACCCTGGACCCACACCTCCTTACTCTAACCCTGACCCTCACCTCCTCACACGCCCTCACCTCCTCACCCCCTCACCCTCACCTCCTCACACTAACCCTGACCCTCACCTCCTCACACTAACCCTGACCCTCACCTCCTCACACTAACCTTGACCCTCACCTCCTCACACAACCTCACACACCCTCACCTCCTCACACTAACCCTGACCCTCACCTCCTCACCCCCTCACCCTCACCTCCTCACACTAACCCTGACCCTCACCTCCTCACCCCCTCACCCTCACCTCCTCACACTAACCCTGACCCTCACCTCCTCACCCCCTCACCCTCACCTCCTCACACTAACCCTGACCCTCACCTCCTCACACTAACCCTGACCCTCACCTCCTCACCCCCTCACCCTCACCTCCTCACACTAACCCTGACCCTCACCTCCTCACCCCCTCACCCTCACCTCCTCACACTAACCCTGACCCTCACCTCCTCACCCCCTCACCCTCACCTCCTCACACTAACCCTGACCCTCACCTCCTCACACTAACCCTGACCCTCACCTCCTCACACTAACCTTGACCCTCACCTCCTCACACAACCTCACACACCCTCACCTCCTCACACTAACCCTGACCCTCACCTCCTCACCCCCTCACCCTCACCTCCTCACACTAACCCTGACCCTCACCTCCTCACCCCCTCACCCTCACCTCCTCACACTAACCCTGACCCTCACCTCCTCACCCCCTCACCCTCACTCCTCCTCACACTAACCTTGACCCTCACCTCCTCACACTAACCCTGACCCTCACCTCCTCACACTAACCTTGACCCTCACCTCCTCACACTAACCCTGACCCACACCTCCTCACTCTAACCCTGACCCTCACACACCCTCACCTCCCCTCACCCTCCCACCTCCTCACCCCCTCTCCCTCACCTCCTCACCCTCTCAACCCCCCCTCACCTCCCCTTCACACCGCCTCCCCCTACGACCCCCTCCCTCCCCTCCTTCTAGCACACCCTCACCCTCAGGGTCAGTCACAGACAGAGCAGTTAAAACAGCCGTTAGAAACATCTTCATCTCATCATCGTCTTTATCAAACGTTTGTTTTTGAGTTTAGTTCAAGTTAATGGGAAACAATCGAATACAGGAGTTATTTATTAAAGTTATTGTTTGCCACAGATGATGAAGATGAAGATACCTCCTGATGAAGAGTTGAGCTCCAGCGTCACAGCCTCCTCTTCGTCCAACCAGCTCACTGCTACACAACACACATACAGACACAAACACATACAGACGCGCACAAACAAAAACACACATACAGACACAGACAGACACACACACACACACAGAGGCAGAGACACACATACAGACACACACAGAGACAGATATGCACATACGTACATATACACACACACATATACATATATACACAGAGACAAACACCCGCACATAGGCACATATACACACACACACATACGTACAAACATACATACATGTACGCACAAACACATACACAGACACACACAGCTGCTGGTCACATTACACTTGTCGTCCAATAAACAGTGTTGTGCGATGAGCTCATTTTAGTTTAAAAGCGGTGAAGCTGATATCAACCAGCATGCTAACACCACACCCACCTTTTTTACGGACCGCGTACAGGTTCCCTGCAACAGACAAGAGGTCAATCGGCTGTCTCCATATGGTCCTCATGACTGTCTCCGTATGGTCCTCATGACTGTCTCCATATGGTCCTCATGACTGCCTGGTCCTCATGACTGTGTCTGTATGGTCCTCATGTTGTGTCTGTATGGTTCTCATGCGCAGCGATTGTTTCCGTATGGTCCTCGTTACCGTCATCGTCGTCAGGGGCAACCAGGCCGGCAGCCAATCGGATGATGCCATTGAGAAAGTTCAAAGACTCTTCTGCTGCTCCTTTGACCAATCGGAGTGGGTCTGAGGGTTTCTCCACCGCCGCTGTGCACATGAGCAACACACTGCAGGTCAGTGAGAGGTTAAAGCTCACACATGTTTAAAGCTGGGGTCTGTAACTTTAGTCTCATAAATAACACATGTTTAAAGCTGGGGTCTGTAACTGGAAGGTCCCGTCCTCAGCTCTAAGGTCCCGTCCTCAGCTCTAAGGTCCCGTCCTCAGCTCTAAGGTCCCGTCCTCAGCTCTAAGGTCCCGTCCTCAGCTCGAAGGTCCCGTCCTCAGCTCTAAGGTCCCGTCCTCAGCTCTAAGGTCCTGTCCTCAGCTCTAAGGTCCTGTCCTCAGCTCTAAGGTCCCGTCCTCATCTGTAGTTCAGAGTTGGAGTCTTGCCTCTGCGACTTGAGTCCTTCAGGATCTTTCTGACTCCAACTGAAGCATGACCTGCACACAGCTCTTTATTATCACACTTTAAACATTACATTAATGATCAACGATGAGTTAGTAAATGTATCTGTGGTGCAGGGTTAGGGTGAGTTCTGACCAATGAGCTGCAGTACCGCAGGTGGCCTCTAGTCCATGTGGATTTAGGCTGCACTACCGTGGGTGGCCTCTAGTCCATGTGGATTTAGGCTGCACTACCGTGGGTGGCCTCTAGTCCATGTGGATTTAGGCTGCACTACCGTGGGTGGCCTCTAGTCCATGTGGATTTAGGCTGCACTACCGTGGGTGGCCTCCAGTCCATGTGGATTTAGGCTGCAGGGTGGTCCTCGTTATGAGATGTTTTGGTCCCATTGTCAGCGCTCTAAAATCAGACCAGAGCGAGACCAAAGAGAGAGACCAGAGAGAGACTAGAGAGAGAGACCAGAGAGGGACCAGAGAGGGACCAGAGAGGGACCAGAGAGGGACCAGAGAGGGACCAGAAAGAGACCAGAGAGGGACCAGAGCGGGACCGGGAGACCAAAAAGATACACCAAAGATAGACTAGCGGGGGACACGACTTTAACGCTGGGTTCTTTAACTTTCAGATCATCAGAACTCTGTATTAAATTCATGTAGTTGTGATGTCACATCTTTAGATTAAAGAAAGGACCACCCTCACTCAGCCAATCAGCTCTCAGTCCCTGTGAGTCAGATAGCTCTCTCTCACCTCCTGCTTCTCCTCCTGCTCCATCCAGCAGCAGCACAATCACGCAGGTCCATGTGGCCAACAGCGCCACCACCAGGACCCAGGCCAGCGGTGAACTGAAGGTGGAGTAGAACTCCTCTGACAGGGACTTCTTGGGCCTGGGGATGGCGCCCTCTGCTGGCCGGCCCTCGATCACCATGGTGGAGGAGCCGCTGGAGCGCACTGTGGGGGAGTGATGTCACATGATCACACACACAAACACATAAAGGAGGTACATTTATACTAGTGCTCGGTTTTACTAGGCTTTCTGTCGCACTGATAATGTTGGGATAATGTCGGGATCAGAACTATCGCCCAACACTGAAGCTACAGTTATTATGATGTCACATGCTGTAAACATTTGTAAACATCTGTAAACATCTCACTGACTGGATGGAAACAGAAATCTGACAGTTCAAGTCACTGTTGAGTAGTTTTTTACTCTATAAAGAGCAATAACAGTGAGAAGACTATTCATTTTCCTCCCCTCCATGTCTGGGTCTGTGCTCACAGCACCAGTCCCTCCTGATCCTGCTGCCGGTGGTGGGTTCACAGGAGATGGCTGCTCCGTTAACGAAGCCACAGCCTTTTTGTAGTAAGTAAGTAATGTAATGTTTATTTATATAGCGCATTTTACAGACCAAGCTCACCCAAAGCGCTTCACAATGTTCAGAGTCAGATGTTGTTCCAATCATTCCACACACGGTGATGACAGAAGCGAGTCCAGAACACACTGGACCATCAGCTCCAACACCATCCATTCACTCTCTCATTTACATTCATACCTATTGTGCATGTTTTAGTGGTAGGGGAAACCGGAGCACCCGGAGGAAACCTACGCAGACACAGGGAGAACATGCAAACTCCACTCAGAAAGGCCTTGTTCCGACCGGGATTCGAACCCAGGACCTTCTTGCTGAGAAGCGAGAGTGCTATCTACTCAGCCACTGTGCCACCCTTTTTTAAGTTTAAAGTTTAATTTTCATTAAAAAGATGGCTGCACCAGATTTAGCGCCATGCTGCTTTCCACCTGTGGACCTTGACAATACATTGGTCTTTCAGCGGGGATTCAAGCACAGTGGGGTCATCAGTGGGAGCAGGTGGGTTGTGGGGGATTGAACCCAAGAGTTCAAAGACCAATGCTCTACCAACTGAGCCACTGTCGCCCTCGTCACAAGACTGTATTAGACACAAATACACTCTTTTTGTTTCATCTCTTTTCAAATTGGGGACAAATGTGCAATTAATCGTGGGTTAACTTCAGTCTTTGGTCGCTCTCTCGCTGGTCTCTTTCTCTGGTCTCTTTCTGGTCTCTCTTTGCTCTCTTTCTGATCTTTCTCTCTGGTCTCTCCCTGGTATCTCTCTCTCTGCTCTCTCTGGTCTCTCTCTGCTCTCTCTCTGGTCTTTGGTCTGTCCCTGGTCTCTCTCTGGTCTCTCTCTCTGGTCTCTGGTCTGTCCCTGCACTCTCTCTGGTCTCTCCCTGGTCTCTCTCTGGTATCTGGTCTCTCTCTCTGCTCTCTCTCTGGTCTGTCCCTGGTCTCTCTCTGATCTCTCTCTCTGGTTTCTCTCTGGTCTTTCCCTGGTCTCTCTCTGGTCTCTCTCTGCTCTCTCTCTGGTCTCTCTCTGCTCTCTATCTGGTCTCTCTCTGGTCTCTGGTCTTGTACCTTCCACTGTCTCCGTCATGGCGGTGGTGGCTTCAGTCCATCGGTTGCTTCACTTTAATCTTTTTCTTCTTAAATTTAATCCAAATCAGAAACTGGTCCAGGTCCGAAGGCAGAACTCAGTGATCCAGTTATAGACCAGGACTATTCCAGGTCCGAGGCTTGTGCAATCCCACTCCAGATAGGACCGAGGCCCCGTCTAAATCTGAGACCAGGAACAGGGTCTGGACCGGGTCAGATCCTAGTCCTGGGTTCAGTATTTGGTCCAGTTCAGGTCCCAGACTCGGTCTAGGTCTTTGGTCTGTGGTCTGGTCTCAGTTGGACAGATTTAGACCAGAGGGGGGGGTGGGTGTAACTGGAACCCCCCCCCCCTTGTCATGTGACCTACTAGGATGAAGTGTTGGTGACAATACAGTAATAAAACTGTCAGTACTAAGCAGGACAGGGCCTGGTCAGTACTGTGATGGGAGACCTCTGTGTGGCAGCTTTAAATGGCTGTCGTTGTGTCCTGAGACAAGACCATTCCCCAGTGTGTGTGTGTGTGTGTGTGTCTGTAAGTGTGTGTCTCTGTGTGTGCGTGTGTCTGTAAGTGTGTGTGTGTCTACAACATCATGTGGTAGAATCAGACCCAGAGCTGTTTGTAAAGAGGAAGTCTCTAGATGCAGAATCTGTAGTCAGACCCTGAAGCAACACACTCCACTCTCACTCTGGAAAACAGTTATTTATGATGAAGATGATGATGATGAAGATGATGAGGATGATGATTGTTGTTACTGTGGTTCTGGACCCCCTGTTAAGCCTTAAGTTAAGACTGTAGTAAGACTCTGATCAGACATCAGCTCTATTTATAGTCCACAGAGGGGGGTTTCTATTCTGAGCTCAGACCCACTGTCCTTTTTAGGACCAGAGAGAGACCAGATCAGGGGCAAGTCTGAATTCACCTCCAGCAGAGGGAGCTGTAACCCCTGTGCAGCTCTAAAGCTGTGTTTGGAGGAGGCTCTAAAGTTCAGCACCACCATACTCAGACTAAGACCCAGTATCTGTGTGTGTGTGTGTGTGTGTGTGTGTGTGTGCGCCTCTGTGTCGATTCCACCTTCGAACAGGGCCTTTTTGAGTGCAGTTTGCCTGTTCTCTTTGTGTCTGCATAGGTTTCCTCCAGGTGCTCCGGTTCTGGGCCAGGACTCATCTGAAAAAGATTCTAAGATCTCAGTGGAACTTTTTAGGTCAATGATAATAATAAAGAAATCTGGCCGTATCATTATTGTTGTTGTTATTATATTTTACAGAGACATGATTTTATACCAATACTAGTTACAAACAGTGGAGCCGAAGTTAAGTCCGGTGTGCGTCAAAAGCGTCGGGTTTGCATTGAAAGTGAATGGTGAAGCGCGTTAGGTGAAGCCGAGTATATGACCCACATTATTTCTTATAGTTATCATCTTTCAAAGCTGATATTGTCATTTTTTAATACTCACTTCATTTGGCTGTGGTTGTGAGGTTTCAGCTTTTGGGGCCTCCTGAAAGGAGGTAGACGTAGTCCTGCCCTTTTCTGGCTAAAATGGAGAAACATAGTACTTGAAAAGAAATTATATATATATTTGTAATATGTTATTATAACTTATATATTATATAATAGAAAAGAATATATTAGTACTGACAGCCTTATGATGATAAACCTACTCTTTGGAGATGAACCGGGAAGCTGAAGATGGATGGAACAACACCATCTCTGAGTCAGATAATCTGACCTGTCCTGTCCAAATCTTCCTGCTTAAAATGCTCACTGCAAAGCACGGATGAATCACTTGCAGTGAATCCTTCCCTCCTCATAGCCACTTCCCACTTCTTCCTACCATTTCTGTCTCTGGGAAACCTTCAAAATGCAAATATATGAATAAAACAACAACAACAAAAAATATATTACCATAATTCCTATTATTCCTAATTACTTCTTCCCATTTTCCTCCTTCAAATATAGAACATCTCTTCAACAAAACTCGCATTTTGATAATGAACCAAAGCTGCTGTAAGTTAGCTTGTTTGCTATTCAATAGATGTTCTGTATCTGATTTCGTTGGTGACATAAATACAATTCAGTAATATTCCATTAACAAACTAGTACAATCAATAATAATGTTAAATCTTACTTGTGAAAAGTAATCCCACGAGCCCTGTTTTGAATAGTCCGCCTATTTTGACAGCCATACGCCGCAGTGTTCAGGCATCGCGCTGTAGGATGACCGGTCCAAGATGGCGGCCGTATTTCTCGTGCCCGAGCAACCAATGCGGCGTCTATTCTATATATGGCTATGCTTTTCATGGCCAACTCCTATGAACGGCGGAGATAGGCGTGACTCTGTCCATTAATATATAGTCTATGGGTACAACCAGGCCAAGTTAGTCATGCTTGTGGTACCATTAGCGACGCTTCAATTTGACTCTAGTCGATTCTTTTGTTCTATTCTGTCAGTATGAAATATAAATATTAAAAATATATATTAAACTAAAAAAGTGCAAAACAGCTCTAGTTTCGATCCTTGTTCAGTAAAGCGCTGACGCCATCTGCTGGACAGAGTGTTGCAATAAAATAAAATACAAATAACCAACCAGTCACAACTTTGTTTTATGACTTTTTATTAACAGAACATTGAAAAAGTCACATTAAATATTAATTATTTAATTAAAACAAATATAAAAGAAAACAGTTTGCAGCAGTCACTGTTCAACCGCAGAAAACAGTCAAAAACAAGAAGAAACAATAACAAACCAGGAACAGTCTTAACCCAAACGATTGGAACAGTCCAGACCTCCTCCTCCTTTCTCTCTTCTTCTCCTCCCTCTTCAGGCCAGCTCCTCCTCCCCCTCCTCATCAAACTCTCCCTCCTCCTCAGCAGTAGCGTCTTGGTACTGCTGGTACTCGGACACCAGGTCGTTCATGTTGCTCTCCGCTTCGGTGAATTCCATCTCGTCCATCCCTTCCCCCGTGTACCAGTGGAGGAAAGCCTTTCTGCGGAACATGGCGGTGAACTGTTCTGAGATGCGTTTGAACAGTTCCTGGATGGCCGTGTTGTTTCCGATGAAGGTGGCCGACATCTTCAGACCTCGAGGAGGAATGTCGCACACCGCCGTCTTCACGTTGTTGGGGATCCACTCCACAAAGTAGCTGCTGTTTTTGTTCTGAATGTTCAGCATCTGTTCGTCCACCTCCTTCATGGACATGCGCCCTCTGAAGATGGCCGCCACCGTCAAGTAGCGCCCGTGACGCGGGTCGCACGCCGCCATCATGTTCTTGGAGTCAAACATCTGCTGCGTCAGCTCGGGGACCGTCAGGGCCCTGTACTGCTGGCTCCCCCTGCTGGTCAGAGGAGCGAAGCCGGGCATGAAGAAGTGAAGCCGCGGGAAGGGCACCATGTTCACCGCTAGCTTGCGCAGGTCCGCGTTCAGCTGGCCGGGGAAGCGCAGGCAGGTGGTCACTCCGCTCATGGTGGCCGACACCAGGTGGTTCAGGTCGCCGTACGTGGGCGTGGTCAGCTTCAGCGTCCGGAAGCAGATGTCGTACAGAGCCTCGTTGTCGATGCAGAAGGTCTCGTCTGTGTTCTCCACCAGCTGGTGCATTGACAGAGTGGCGTTGTACGGCTCCACCACCGTGTCCGACACTTTGGGAGAAGGCACCACGCTGAACGTGTTCATGATGCGGTCAGGGTATTCTTCGCGGATCTTGCTGATGAGCAGAGTGCCCATACCCGAGCCTGTGCCTCCGCCCAGGGAGTGAATGAGCTGGAAACCCTGCAGACAGTCGCAGCTCTCCGCCTCCTTACGGACCACGTCCAGAACCGAATCCGACAGCTCCGCTCCCTCCGTGTAGTGGCCCTTGGCCCAATTGTTTCCCGCTCCGCTTTGACCTGGAATTATACCCACTGCTTTACAGCTGCACGCGCCACATTGGACCATTCAAATGCTTCACACCTCTCTTACCAAACACAAAGTTGTCAGGCCTGAACACTTGGCCAAACGGCCCAGACCTCACAGAGTCCATAGTCCCAGGCTCCAGATCCACCAGTATAGCACGAGGTACATATTTGCCCCCTGTGGACACATCAGGCATTACATCACAGCGCTTCAAATGCAGGATGGGACTCTACATTCTTGGCATTTCGCTCCCAGGTGGGTTTACCTTATCTAAACTGTTCCTAATTCCATGTCCCTGTAGGGAAATATGCGTCTGCATTTGACCCTGAATACTACTAGTATCTGTCAGGAGCAGTGGGTACCACAGTGACGAAATGCCTACATTTTAGTGAGTCCTAATATATTATACTAATTTGGTTCAGACTTTACCAGTGGCTTCGTTGTAGTAGACGTTGATCCTGTCCAGCTGCAGGTCACTGTCGCCATTGTAAGACCCAGTGGCATCAATGCCGTGCTCGTCACTGATCACCTCCCAGAACTAAAAAACAAACAAACAGACAAAAAAAACAATAAATATCTGTTCAAACTGTGCACGCGCTTTTACTGTGACAGCAGGAGCGCGCGGCCGCTTTGGCGCTCAAACCCGAGCAGTAGAAAAACCTCGACGTTTATTACAGTAAAATAACCCAGAAAACTGTTTTAAACCATCGCTAAATATGTAATCCGATTATCACACCGTCCATAAGGTTCAGATGGTGACGATATATGACGGTATTTGAGGAAACGTTAACAGAAGCAAAGGGGCGCGAGACAGCCGTTATTCAAAAACTCGATATTATAAAACAGCTAACAGCTAAACATCTACAGAAAAGGACATTTTCCGACACCATTTAAGCTCATTAACTTTGTATTTGCTCCAGATAATAGTCTGGATAAGACGTTATGGCACAAAAGGGCCACAGAAACAAATTCAAATAATAACTTAGAAAAAATACTATGAATAAATGGTTACCGACCTTGGCACCGATCTGGTTGCCACACTGGCCTGCCTGGATATGGACGATTTCCCTCATTTTGTTTGGAGAAAGAAATTAAACCAGATGAAAATAATGTGTGCTTGGATTTCAAGGTAAGCGCAAGAGTCAAGACAGAGGCTGTGCAGGGTTTTTATAAAGCACTAAAGCCCGTCCATAGCAACGCGTACTGCATTTTCATTGGACCAGTTTTCACATCACCTCTGACAGACACATACAGCGACCAATCAAATCATCATATAATCGTCCGCTCAGATTGGCTCAAAGCAAACGCCAATCACCATCACTGTAGGATTTGACCGTCGTGGACTTGGACTAGTTTCACATTTTACGCCTGTTTTCTTACATTTAGACGTTTCAGCGTGTAATCTAGCCAGTAAAGAACATAACATGCACTAATCTATTTTGAAGGGATATTCCAGTCCCTTTTTTGATAGAATCGGCACGGGACCACGGGACACATGCTAGCTAAAACAGTAAGTGTAGCTGGAACATGGTCGTCGTCTAACAAAACGGTGTTAAACTATGCTTCTAAACGTCGTCGTGGAGCTTCAATAATAAAGCTACACGTGTGCTCCTGTTTTAACTGTACGGACATGTTTTGGCGTCGGTCCAGTTCGGCTTGACCAGTGTTAATAAATAGTTTGTATTTCAGCAAAAGTGGAAAAGGTATGGATTATGCTCCTCGGGCTAGTGTGTAGACATGCACATCCAAAGAGCTAATTTGGGTTAAGAGCAGGGTGCAGCAAATTTTAGTATATATTGTATTGCTTGTCAAATATAATTTAAAAAAAAATACAACATGCTCTATGATTAAGAAGCATCTTCAAGCCCTCCATTGTGATTAGAGTCCCACATCATCGTCTATTTATTATTATGTAAATGCTATAAACTATATTGAGAGGTTCCTTTGGTCGCCCAGGTCTGGAGTTCCTGTATGTGAGCCTTCCTTTGTTGTTCCCAGTGTAACTACTCCAGACACCCCGCTACCCACGAGTCCAGTAAGTATGAGACCAAAGAGAATCTGAAATGCTTCAGCACCATGTGTCCACCAATGCAGCTTCTGTCTGTGTAGTGACATCCCAAGTAGGAATGAGAAATGGTGACTATACTGTAAAAAGATATTGTGATAAAGGTCCACATTGAAATTATATTTATGCCTCTGAAACTCTGCGGTCAGGTCGTAAGTATTTGGCAATATCTGTCACTGAATGCTTTAGATGTTTTTCTTGAGTAGAAGAAAGAAACAATGTATCTCTGAGTAAGTTACATTTTCAGCCTTCTTGAACTAAACTTGGATAAAATTACATTGAAATACAATATCAATTCTTCCACTGATACAGAACAGGATGCATTAAATGCTCACCCTCCAAAATGACAAATCCACTATAATTAACAATACGTTGCAACAGAATCAAAGGAATGAGGATTAAAAATATGATGCAAAACTCTGTTTTAACCATGTAGCGTTTGCACACTTGTAAGAAAGAGCCTTGTGAATCACTATTAGACGCTGGCCTGAGCTGAGTGAGGGTGGTTCCCTCTTTTTTACTTTTATCTCTGAAAAAACGGATCTAAAATGTGACAGAGGCCAGAAACACTTGCATGTGTGTTGCAGAGAGGGAGACCAGAGAGGGAGACCAGAGAGGGAGACCAGAGAGGGAGACCAGAGAGGGAGACCAGAGAGGGAGACCAGAGAGGGAGACCAGAGAGGGAGACCAGAGAGGGAGACCAGAGAGGGAGACCAGAGAGGGAGACCAGAGAGGGAGACCAGAGAGGGAGACCAGAGAGGGAGACCAGAGAGGGAGACCAGAGAGGGAGACCAGAGAGGGAGACCAGAGAGGGAGACCAGAGAGGGAGACCAGAGAGGGAGACCAGAGAGGGAGACCAGAGAGGGAGACCAGAGAGGGAGACCAGAGAGGGAGACCAGAGAGATGCATGTTAAAACTAGTGATGGATTCAAACTGTTTGAGGCAAGTCCTAAAGACATGGCTTATGTGCATGGTTACATTGAATGTCTGGTGCTCCAGCTTGAAGACTTAAGTCTCATTCTAAAACAAGTGAACACAAAAGTGCTTAGATTGTGACGCATGTGTCCAGTGCTTTTGATCATTATTTTTAACTTTCTCTTACATCAGCAGAAATTGTGTTACATTCCACAGATCTGATGATGCGTTCTCTGTGTGTGTCCCCATGTCTCAGTGACGCAAGGCCGTTTCTGGAAGAGCAGGTCGGACTGGCTCTGAGTCACCGGGTACCTCCTTCTAACAGCGCCATACAACCTCAGCCTCCTGGTCTCCTCTCTCACACACAGCCTCTGCCCCAGTCCCTCTGCTCTCTCTCCAGTCGCTCTCCTGGACCTCTGCCTCAGTCCTTCTGCCCTCTTTCAATCTCCTGGATCTCTGCCTCAGTCCGTCTGCTCTCTGTCTTTCTCCGAGACCTTTGGCCCAGTCCCTCTGCTCTCTCTCAGTCCCTCTGGGCCTCTCCGCACCTGGACCAGACTGAACCATGCTGCAGTTCGTCCTCCTCTTCGTGGTGGTTGCCGGAGTTTATCTGCTCCTCAACAAAACGCTGTTCAAACGCTCGCGCTGCAGAGGAAACCTGCCCATGGCCAAGAAGACGGTGGTGATCACAGGTGAGAAATATAAATCACAACAGCTAAAGCTCGGCTAGTCATAGTAATTTATGGAAAGGACTTTTGCCAATGACAGAAAGATAATTATATTTTATTCAATTAAATTCAATGTGTTTGTGTACCACCCTAAATTACAACATGGCACTGTAGGAAATGTGGATTCACCAATATCATACAAGACAATCAAACGGATCAAACACGGGGCATGCAATGATAACACATAGGAGCAATTGGGTGCGGGATGAGCACTGTCCAGGAATGTCCATAGATGTCCCAGATAATCGATATCCTTAGACCCTCCTGCATCAGAGAGGATTGCCTCAAATATAAAAAACAGTGACAGAAAAGTGAGAAACCTAGGATATAATATAGCGGTAGAAATATATGCAAGTATATACTTGGCCATACTAGATCAATACTTTGATTCAATTGGACAATCCTATTATCCACTGATTTTCATTTAGTTCAGTGGTGTCCAAAACTCAGCTATTTTGTTCTTGGTTCCAGGGCTTTCAAGTGAATTGACCCATGTTACACTGAATTGTTATTATCATTTTCATTTCAAACACAGTGAGCCTGAGCAGGAGCCTCGGTCATGGAAAGTGTGCGTACAAACTCAACAAACATTATCGAAACTGTCAATTTTTCCCTGGAGGCTTTTTAAACCAAACTTGTGTGTTCTGAATTTGGATCCACATATTGTTTTTCCAGGGTTTGAAGACTTGAACTCTCTGCTCAACTGTTTAGTTTTTCTTGTCTCCAGAGAAGGATTTATGACGGCCTTTTACTGAGACTGTGACTCCAGGCGCAGGATGTCAGTTTATTTATGAATAACTTTTCACATAATGGAAAAAAGTGCTTTACCCTTGAGCTGTCTTCGAGTCAAAAATGACCTACCACACTGATTAAAAGTTGAATAAAAATACCCTAAATTACGGTATAAAATCATGAAAATTCAGATTAAAAATATATATATTTAGGATATTTTTTAATCACTGTGTTGGGTCAATTTGACATGAGGATAGTAAAAGGGTTAAAAACAATACCTTATGCCTGAGAGAGAGACCGGAGAGTAAGAGACTGTAATGAGACCATAGTTCATACGTGGTTGATACAAAGATTAGTTTCCATAGTTACCAGGAGTGAGGTTTCATCTTCTCTCCACCATAATGTGAAACTATAGGTTCTTTGCAGCATTGTGATGTCACATGAACGCAGCCTATTGGTCAACAGTGTCCACCAAAACATATATTTGTCAAATATTATATATATATATATATATATATATTATAATTGTATTTAAATTACAAGAATTTCTGTGGAAAATGGCAACATTTAGAAGGTATGGAGCAGATCAGCTTACAATGTTGGTATCTACCGGCTCAAACCCTCAGTTCACAAGTATCCGGAGTCGTATATCCAAGTGATATTAAGTCTAAATAGTGGATTTTGCACACTTCTGGTCAGATACAGTAATCGTAATGAGAGATTTGGCCACGCCCTCTGGATCGACGATAGAACTTGTTAGTTTTATGTAAAGAGAGAAGGGAGAGAAATGACCAGCAAAAGTTAGAACACATCTCAGAATGTTGTTTATCACAGTTTTGGTTGTTTTCAGGCAGAAACAGTGGAATTGGAAAATCCACGACGCTGAACTTGGCTCGAAGAGGAGCTCGGGTCATTATGGGATGTCGGAACCAGCGCACGGCGGAGGCAGCCATCTTAGAGATCCAGCAGGTCAGAGTGGTGTTCAGTGTTACATAGTTTAAGTCTGTATTTACTGCACTCAAACAAACTCAAACCAGAGATCACATTTCTCACTTAGTCACGAGTGGCATGGGTGGGACTGCTATAAGCTTGTAATGCCCTTTCCAGATATTATTATAGATCCATTAGAGAGACCAGAGAGAGATATAAAAAATGGGTGAGAAAACGGTTCGCTTTTATTGTGTCTAAATTGGCTAAATGTGGTTAATTTGTTCAGACAAATGGTAAAAGAAAAAAGTTGTCAAGTTGTGTTTACTGATGTGGGAGAAAACTGGATCCATTAGAGCTCTGTTGTTTGAGGAGAGCAGTTTAGACAATGGAGGGTGGTGTGTCTAAACCACACAACCCACTGTTTAATCTACTTACACCACGGTCACGACACTCACACACTCATAACATGTTAGAAACAATATAGATAGATATATTTAGTGCATGATTGAACAAAGAACTGCTGTATGAGCCAAGAGCCAGAAAAAAGCTCCCTAGCGACTGTTGTCATGACAAAATAAAAACACATAGAAGAGAATAAGCCAAGATTCCCGACATTTAACTCATGGCTTTAACAAAACAATACATTTTTTAAATGTTTAGCAACTCAGTTCATCATCCTGCTGTATATTAGACCTTTCAAAGTTTATCATGAAACTAGAATCAGCAGACTAGAGCAGCATTGACACACATGTGGAACGGAGCTTTGGGCCAAGAGCCAGCTTTTGGTCCATCCTGTAAAGACGTTTTTGAGAGGTCTGCCAATGCTATATGTTAGCATTGGCTATTCTTATTCCGGGTCCACCCCATGGATCTATTATATTAACTGGATAGGGTATTACTAGCTTGTAGCTGAATAACTCATGTGCTCAGGGGATTCTCGTGGTACTGCAGACTCGACCAGACTAAATTCACGTGGGCTACCCAGAAATTTTCCCCATAGAACTCAATGCATATTAAAACAGCTCAACCTCAGCTGACAGAGAACCTACAGCTTTAATAAAGGTCGGATTTTGTGGGGATTTTAGTGTCCCTTGTCATCCTGAACTTTTTTTCTTCTTAAATCCTTCGGTTTTGTTTAAATCCACACTTTAGTGCCACAAACTCTGCTCATCTGGCTCTCGCTCTAACTCCCGCTCTGATGAACTGCTCTGATTGGTCAGAGCGCGGCCGAGCCCCTCTGTGCACGTGCGTGAGACCCGGTGTGAGACCCACACACGCATTGTGGGAGATCATCCACTGCACAGAACCGGGAGGACCAGCCGATGCCCAAATACAGGTGAGTTTCCCATAGATCTTTGCGA
Source organism: Knipowitschia caucasica (assembly GCA_964034765.1). NCBI lineage: Eukaryota > Metazoa > Chordata > Actinopteri > Gobiiformes > Gobiidae > Knipowitschia > Knipowitschia caucasica. The sequence goes on from OZ035839.1 coordinate 6,690,591, forward strand.
GTTTCAGGCGACTTCCGCTAATCTTTCAGCCCCCATGCCGTCACAAAACGCCACTGAGCACAACCATTCATTTCAATAGGGCGCCATCTAGGATCGCTGGGGCTTGGTCCACCCCCATCCGCCCGGGGTGGTATTGCAAGCATGTCAGCGCCATATCATTTTGGCCACTTTTGAACAGGTGTTCTGCCGAGTTGTGCCGCTCTGCCGAGTTGTGACGCTTATGTAATGCTCAGCTGTTAATGATGTAATGCAAACCTACGCATGCGCGTCTCACGGCAGCCGAAACAAACCAAGATGGCGGACAGAAAGTCCGAGAATTGCTTTAAAAGTTATAATACGAACGAAATAAGACACGAATGTCACTTTTAATGCAATTTGAGGCGAGATGTTGATGGTTCCGTGTTAGCACATGTGGGTTTTAAGAGTCAAAGTTTCGTGTAAAGTTTAGTTTAAGCAGTCAACTCTGCCTGTGAAACTACAATGCTAATGTTATTATAGCAGTCCTCGGCTGCGGACGCAGGCTGATGACGCGTCCTGTGGCAACTCTGCAGCTTTGTTTTCTCTTCACGGAAGCTGAAAACTCACGTGAGTATGGCTCTCCGTTACAAAGGGCATATATTTGTATTAGTATAACGTATTATAAAGTTTGCAACCGAGCGCATTGACTTCACTGACCTCACTGACTCTACCAAATCCTATACAGAATATTATATTACTTTTTCAACTTTGTACCATACTCCTGGGTTCAAAATTACATTATGGGGATACATTTTACGTACACGCGTAACGTATGAATGAATACGCGGTCATAATCCCTCCCGAAATGTATTGATTTTCTAATATTTGCTCGTGGAGAGATGGTAACATTATGTACTCGTGAAGAAGATGATAAAGTCTGGGATCGCGTCTTTCATTCAGACAGAAGACATGCTTTATTGTCGATGGTAGAGACAGCAGAGATAGTCAAAACAAGTAGTGGAAACGTACAGGCTTCTGCACATTGATAGAATGATGAGTTTAACTTTAACAAAAGTTACTTAAAAGTGTTATGAAATCTCACACTAGTAAAAAAGATAAATTACGTTTCATTTATGTGTGTTGTTTCACATGGATGTAGCCTCATCACTAATCCTCTTCCATAGTATCTTATCTCTTGATGTCTAATGGTGAAAGGAAGTCAATATTAATACAAAGTCAGAGATTTCCATCTTTTTTAAATTAGATATTTTTGTGTGGATGTTTGATCAGCTTTTAATTATTATTTGGTGGTCATTTAACAACATCTTCCCTTTTTGTCCCCAGAGCCATCCTTGCTCCTCTTTCTTGCCCTCCCATTTTTGTCCACTTCCCCGTTTTCACATCTGCTTTTGATTAATACTGTTTTTTCACTCCTGCATTTCCACCTGACCACAATCTCTGTCTCCTCCCCTCTGATTTGTATGCCACACTGATTGATAAACCGTTTTTTGACCCTTGCCCGTCCACCTGACCAAGATTTTGTCTTTCATAATCATAATGGAGGATAAATGGGATGAAATGTTTCTTCTCCTCAGAGAAGATTTATCCTGAGGGAATGAATACATTTCAGACAGACAGAACTTGAGGAAGTACTCCCATAAATTTACTGCAAAGGGTAATCATGCATTTGCTATTATGGTTATACATGTCTTATTGTTCTTCTGTTGTTTTATTATAATTCAGTTGTTATAGATGGTGAGCTGTTCCATGACAAAAGAAGAGCCATTAAAACAAGACACGAGGCACAGAAACTATGTAAAAGAGTTTCATGCTACACCCACGGGAGGCCACACTGGCGTGAAAAAAACCTGCCATTTGTTCCAGGTTTTACTGGCGTGGCAGGACTGATGATTGACAATATGGTATGTTTTTTCCTTTGATTTGTCTGTACAATTCCCTTCCCTGTCTGTTCTTTTTAAGATTTATGAGTGTGACCAATGTCAACGTGAGGGAAAGTCTCTGGGTTCAGTTGCACCACTCCAAACAATAAAAGTAATTGTATTTATTGTTCCTATCCAACCAGCAGTGTACATTAATGCAAAATCCTGTTTGCTTGTTAGGTGTCTGCTGTTTGGGAGCTGTTGGGGCCCTTCCCCAAAACTACTGATGGCTATCAGAACATATTTACAGCCACGGATTATTTTTCAAAGTAGGTAGAGGCTTTCCCATTTAAAAACTAAGACGGCTGTGGAGGTTGGGCAAAGACTTTGCTTTATAATATACAGGGGTGCCCAAAATGTATCCTGTCTGATCAAGGGCGGGAATTTGTAAATGAAGTAAATATTGTTTGTGTACTTCTTGTTCATACTTTCTTATTCATTTTATTTTCATTGTTTCAGCTCAATGTTACTCTGTGTTCTCTGCTGGGCATTGAGAGAAGCGTCACCGCTGCGTACCACCCACAGACTGATGGATTGGACAAAAAGACCAACCACAACATAAAGAGGCAAGAAAGTGTCCAACAAGGCTCAGTGATTCAGTTCGCTCCTTCACCACAAAACAAGGCCAGTAGAAAGACACAAACATATTATCATTTAAAAAGTACATTTTTAAATTGTCAGATGTTCATGTCTTTACTAAATCTTAACACTCAGTTCCCATAAATGTTTTTCTGCATAAAACAGTTTGTTTAAATAATCATCCTCCAGCAGTCACATGACGCATGTGTAAAAAAAGCCAGCATTGAGGAGCAAGGTTGTAATTGTACAAAGTTCTGACCTGATGGGTATTATTATGATTTTCTCTAATGCAGGTCATTGATTCCGATCTACGTGTGCTGGTGAACAAAGTAGAGGTGACATGTGTCCTTTACATTGGCTTGTTTCAGCAGAAACCTGTTCCCCAGCTCTCTGCTGTTGTGGGCACAAGCCTCTGTGCGTGGACAAATGAAACCACATACAAAGGAAGTTCCAATTTCCGTGGGCCAAATATTCCTTGCATACCCATATGGTTACAAAGACAATAACACTTTTTGGTTCCACTTTTTTATAGATGAAATTTCCAGAAGAGGCTCACTGGATCTGCCCCATAAAGACTGGAGGCCACTGGGTGTTAGTGGTCGTCCTCATGGAGGATAAATCAGTATTGCTCATTGACCCCATGGGAAACGAGGCCCTTTACAAAACAAACATCCTCAAAAACTGGAGGTTTGTCCTATCTGAAAAGTTATCATGAGACTTGTTTTGTAACTGTTCATCTCACTTTAGGAAGTTTCTGAGGCAGGCGAATAGAGGCAGTGGTCAATGGACTGGGAGTGTGCTCAAACACCAGCTACAAATGGACACCTCTAGTTGTGGCATTTTTATTTTAAAGGTGATTCTGTAATTATTTATTCTTCTTTGAAGGCATAGTGACATGTCCTATTAGCTGTATATATAGTTTGCCGAGGCATGGCTCCTCCAGGGCCATTTGGATGCTGTGTGCACAAACTACAAATTTATTGCTGCAGCGTGTCTGGAAGTGGCATGTACGCTGCTTCAGCGAGGAGGTTATTATCGTCCTTACTTTTGAAATGTTATACCTGGGTTAATCAACAAAACTGAGACTGAAACATTGTGTTTATTTGTAGGTGAAGATGACTACTGTGGTGTGTGTTGTTTCCACTTAAGTGGAGATGAAAATGTATTTTCCTCTTATAACCCTACAGCATGTGTTTCTGGAATGACTAAAGTTTACTTATTTTGGATAGGTGCAGTGTTGTGCGGCGACTTCACACATTTTGATTGCACCAACAAAAAAGCGCCTTTGGTAGCATGTAATAAATGTAATCAATAGAAAAAAGTGTTGGCCACACATGTCAGAGTAATTGTATTTTTATAAAATGTACCATGTTGCAACAGTGGTTTCTGGTCTTTGTTTTACCTTGTGCTTTTCAGAATCATAATTTTTGTTTTGCTCTACATCTGAGGCTATGGTGCAAAGTCCCTGGTTATCTATGCATTTATTTTTAATTACTATTCAAACAAGGGTTCTAAAATCAAAATATTGGAAAGTCAGAGGTAACAACATTTCAGAACACAACAGTGTGACAGAAAGATATACCTCTATCAATCTTGTGACATGTGGTTGTATACTAAACAAATTATTGGGATTAGTAGTGTTGGAAATGTGTATTTATAATTAAACTGTCCTCTGTTCATATGTAATGTGATGGTGTTTCTGTAGCTACATAAAAAATATAAAATTAATCGAATGTAACATGTGTAATCTTGTTATTCGGTATGGATACATTACAATACAATCGTTAATAATCCCATATCAACATGTTCAGACCAGTTGTAAGCTGCAGAGTTGCCACAGGACGCGTCATCGGCCACGTCCGCAGCCGAGGACTGCTATCATAACATTAGCATTGTAGTTTCACAGGCAGAGTTGACTGCTTAAACTAAACTTTACACGAAACTTTGACTCTTAAAACCCACATGTGACAACGCGGAACCATCAACATCTCGCCTCAAATTGCATTAAAAGTGACATTCGTGTCTTATTTCGTTCGTATTATAACTTTTAAAGCAATTCTCGGACTTTCTGTCCGCCATCTTGGTTTGTTTCGGCTGCCGTGAGACGCGCATGCGCAGGTTTGCATTACATCATTAACAGCTGAGCATTACATAAGCGTCACAACTCGGCAGAGCGGCACAACTCGGCAGAACACCGGGACCCGCCCCCACTGGCCTAAACCCAGGTCAGCTTCCACATTGCACTCAGTGGTTCCCCCTACTGACATTAAAAGGAACTGCACTTCACTTGGCCCCACCCAAACACACACAAAGTAAAGCATAGGTGCTTACCAAAACAAAATTATTAACTTAGAATTAGCATTTTCTAAGTTAAATGGCCTTTACATGCAGGGATGTTTAAATTAAACTAAACCAAAGCTAAAACAGGACTATACCTTATCTGGCTATACCCCCCCATACCTGCTGTATAAGTGAATGTGTTTGACCTTTTGAACCAGCTTAGATTTTTAAATTTATCCATAATAAGCCCCCCCCCCCCGACCCAGAAATTGACTAATAACGGGGTAGAAAATGAATGAATGGTTTAAGTCCATCTGTGATTTTATTGCGAACATCCACCCCAGATAGCAAATTATGTCTTTATATCTGCTTTTTGAACAAGTCTGCTCCTCTTAAATCACAATGACTTCCTCTAAATCAAAGTTTTAGCTTCAGTCTTTCTTCAGTTGCTCAGTAAGAGACACTCACCGAGTTCATCACTCTCAAATTTTCCTAGGCTTCCATGTTTGGCTCTGCATGTGTTAGGTTTAGTGATTCTTCCTGCTTCCCCTCTGCTGTTCCTGGTTATCTCCTCTCTGTCAGTGTCTGAACCCTGTCTGAATCCTAATGACGCAAAGTAATGGGGTAATTTTAATGTGATTTTCCTATTGTAATGAATGAGCCAAGCCTGTCCGAGCTTTTGTTGAACAGTTTGATGTGGTTCTGGTCTCAGGTCTGGTTAAAGACGGCCGCACAGAAGACGGTTTTGGAGTCCAGTTTGGAGTGAACCATCTGGGACACTTCCTGCTGACAAACCTGCTCTTGGACAAACTGAAGCAGAGTCCCAGCGCCCGCATCATCACTGTGTCCTCTATGGCCCACCGCTGGGGACACGTGGACTTCCAGGTGAGACCCAGACCCTGACCAAGACCACAGAACCAGGACCTAACCCAGACCAGACCCAGGACCTGACACGGACCCAGACCAAACCAGACAAGTCCCATAGCTTCAGTCCTCTCTGGCTCCACTAGTAAAATCTTACCCAATTTTTCTTCATGGGATTTTAATCAATCCAAATATTCAACATTTGAAGCATGATACACTTACAGCTATATGAAAACTACTGTCACATCTTTTCTTCCTGGTGTTCTTTGTATGGTGTTTTACGCCTATACAGGAGGGTCTAAAGCCTAGTGTATACTTGCGCGGCGTGGCTTACGTTAGCGGTTGCGGTGGACCTACGTAAGCACAATTGATGTTATACTGGCGCGTTCCCCTTACGGAGTTTTGAGGAGAATGTTGTAATCCCACAACAAACCACATGAGGGCGATCACACAGGAGCGGTCCCATTTACGCTGCTACTTTGTCCTCTTCAGAACAACAATAGCAAACAAAGCTGTTTGAGATCATTACACGTGTTCCTACTGTAGGTTTATGTGATAGTTTTATGGATTCAGTATTTTATAAGTCATTTCAACTGTGATGCTGTGAATAAAGACACAGTTCTTGTTGGAAACATAGTTATTATTAAATAGTTTTCAGCACAAACAGCAAAACAATAATAGTGGTAAATATCTGAGACAAACATAAACGATTTACGAGTGCAGGAGGAAAGCAACAAACGCAGCTACGATTCAAACAAGACAGGAACAGTGCAAAACAAACGACTGCACAGTTTATAAGTTATATATATGTTAGATAGTCCACAGTCTCCTGTATATCAGGCTCTGAGCCCAAACTGCTTTTCCTTCGAAGCGTGAAGCAGTCTGCTCCATAGTGCCTCGTCCATGTCCCCGCTGCAGCCACTTCATGCTTCCGACATGCGGCGACCCTTACGTAGTTAGAAAATGACGATGCTGCGCGGCAGGCAACGTAAGGGCCTTGCGGTGACCAACGCGTTGCGCAAGTGACGTCACGTTACCTCCGTAAACTCCGCGCCACACGAGTATACAGAAGGGCTTAAGAAGGGTGATGTATGAACATTTCTGAACAGTGGTCATTCTGCTCCCTATGGACCAATGGCTCTTATGCGTTTGTTCTCTAAAAAGTTGTCAATTCCTCAACAACAGATCAAAGTCCTCTTATTAAATATATCATTGACAGTAACTGAAGGCCTCCTTGACAGTACTAGTTTTACAGAAGGGTGGAATATGGATTGATTGCCTTTGTTTAGTTGTAATGTTCCGCCCATAGGCTGTTTGTGACACAATGGGCCTCATTCACGAACGGTTCTTAGGAACAGATTTGTACGTAAATCCTACTTACGCGGTTTTTACGAAGAAAGTGGCATTCACGAATATTTCTCGTAACCAGAATTTCTCTTGGGCAAGTACAAATCCTACGAGTCCTCAGGAGCACTCGTACGCATTCAGTGCCGACATGTTCACACGCGGGGGTTGTCCTCTTTGGTGAAGTTGAATAAAAATACAACATTCCAGTGATATGTCCGTCATATCGATGTATGTATTTATTTATTTGTAGTAATCTTTATTAGTAATCTTTATTTATATACCGCCTTTTTTACTGCAGATCTGGCCTACTTTTTAATTCATTTTGAAATGAAATGTGCCAACGCTTTATCAAATACATTGGAAATCTTGCCGTGTATTAGTGACCCCTTCCTATTTATAGGGGGCATTTCTTTATCCACGGGCCACAGAACAACGGCATATATACTGCTGCTGCAGGAGGTTACTGGGTCCGCGCTGAGTCTCTGCGCTGGTCTCTCCCATGGATCTATACGGGTCTGCGCTGGTGTCTCCCATATACGGGTCTGCACTGGTCTCTCCCATGGATCTATACGGGTCTGCACTGGTCTCTCCCATATACGGGTCTGCACTGGTCTCTCCCATGGATCTATACGGGTCTGCACTGGTCTCTCCCATATACGGGTCTGCACTAGTCTCTCCCATGGATCTATACTGGTCTGCACTGGTCTCTCCATACGGATCCGCGCTGGTCTCTCAAGTCTGGTCTATGCGGTCTCTCTTTGGTCCGCGCTGGTCTCTGCGCACCGGTCTCTCCAGTCAGGTCACTACAGTCTATGCGGTCTCTCCAGTCAGGTCACTCCAGTCTATGCGGTCTCTCCTATAGGTCCGCGCTGGTTTCTGTGTGCTGGTCACTCCAGTCTCTCCTCGGGTCTGCATTGGTCTCAGCGCTGGTCCGCGCTGGATCTCCTCCCAGGGTCCAAAATATTTTGAGATTAATCTCAAAACATTTTGAGATTCATCTTTAAAATAATACATAATATATTTTTAAATTAAGCTCATAACATTTTGAGATTAATCTCATCATATTCTTAGATTAATCTCATAATTTTGCTAGTTCGACTTTATTATCATAATATTTCGACTTTTAAGTCAACATTTTATAACTTTATTCTCAGTCTGGTAAAAGAAGAAAAAAGGGTGACTCTTTTGCTTCGTGTAAAGCCCAACGCACACCGAAACGCCTTGACGCGCGGCAAAAGAGCCGCCTCCTTTATTTTCTATGAGAGAACGCACACCAAGATTGCAGTGACGCGCGGCGACGCTGGACCGGGCGTCACGATTCAGTTTTGTTGAATCCAGACGCGGCGCCGCGGCTGAAACTGTCCCTCCAAGCACCCGTAGTTTTCTTCTTCTGCGCTTCTTATCACGTAGCTGTGAGCGCGGTCTCAAATTTACACACTTGTCGGCGCTATTGCTCAAGTAAACCGGTCACAATGGACGAGGAAAGCTTGATAACCCAAGTACAGCGTTACCCAGAGCTAGTTATTAGCCTGTTTAAAAAATGGGTCCAAATAGTCTTTTCTTGTAATATTTGCCAGCATAATTTCACGTAAATACTTTGTTTCCTCCCCCAAAATATTAGTAGAAACTTCCAAACGTCACTCACCCATTTCATCTGCGATCAGCTGGAAAAGGACGCTAGCCAAGGCGTTCCGGTGTAATTTGACACATGTCATGAACGCGCGTCAAATGACGCGCCGCGAGGCGCTGCGTTTCGGTGTGCGGTGAGCTTAACTCTTTGCTTTAGGCCTGTTGCTGTTTCCTCTGGCGTCTGCACACGGCCCTGCAGTCCCTTATATGGGCATTAGTGGGCGGTTACTTATGCTAAGTACCTATGCTAATGAAGCACCTGGCACGCGCGCTGTACTCACGAGGAAATGGGATTCATCAATCTGAGAGAACAGCTGCGAACAATTCAGCGGCTTACGAGTGCGTTGATGAATCCCACGTGGGGACTTCTTAGAAATCTACTTAAGGACAACTTGAGAAGAAAGTTGAGTAGTTTCTTACGAAGTTATTCGTGAATGAGGCCCAATGTTCTAAGGCTACGGGAGCAAATTATGGCGCGGCGGCGCCACCTCTGTCGCGCGTTGCGACTTTGAAAAAATCATAAAATATTGCTTGACTTGAGTGGTTTTTATCTCAATCTGAGCACATTATAACTGTGAGAGAGACCAGAGAGAGATGAGGGAGAGAGAGATGAGGGAGAGAGACTTGAGAGAGAAGAGAAGGAAAGAATTTAGAACCTAATGATCAAACATTTGCAAAATAGACAAGGAAAAACAATCTGAGTCATTTTTTACATTTTTTTTTGTCTTTATTTGGAATCTGCTGAACTCCAGAGATGTTTGTCAAACACAAGTGCATTAGTACAACATTTGTCTAAACCTCTAGTTTAGATCCACCACACGGATCTGAACCATCTTACAGCTCACACGCCAGAACAGATCCAAGATCCAAAGTCAAACACACAAACTGAGGCTGTTGCTTTTTTTTGTGTGTGTAGAATCTACACACACACATCAAAGCTCCAGAAGCACAAACAGCCGAAGAAACTCTCCAGTACATTCCCCTAATTTGCATCTTCTTAAAGCTTATTGTGCCGTCTCTATCTCGCCGTCTCTCTAAATGTACTGACTGATCCAGACTTAGACCTCAGCCACACCTCCTTCTGAACCAGCCGGACCTCCCTGATCTACAACATGGTCTGGACTGAGACACAGACTCGTGTTGAGAGGCTATTTTGTGTAGAATCTACAACATCTGCAGGTGTTTGTGTTGCCCACCTCAAAGCTCCAGAAGCACAAACAGCCGAATAAACTCTCCAGTACATTCTGCTGATTTGCATCTTCTTAAAGCTTATTGTGGACGACCCAAACCCAACCTGGCAACCCTCATGGCGTTCCATTTGCTGACACTCTTAGCAAATGGAACGCTCAAATTTAAGTTATTTATTATACCAGGAACGACCCACTGAGACTTCAGCATCTCTTTTTCAGGGAAGTCCTGGCCCCTCAGAGAGGGGGTCTTTTGTCCATGTTTTTCGCGGTAGGAGAAACTTGAGCACCCGGAGGAAACCGGACCACACGGAGGAAACCTACGCATGCACACGGAGAACGTGAAAACTCTTCTCAGAAAAGCCCTGTTTCAAACAGGATTCGAACCTAGGACTTTCCTGAGAAACCGTGCCGCCTGTAGTGATGAACTTAAATTCTTTTACACCTGGAGTTTGCAGCTGAGTCCTTGCGTTGAGTTTTCTCTCGTAATTCTTCAGCTCGCTGTTTCTCCTCTTAAACGGCCTGGTCTTTCTGGAAGAACGTTTGGACCAGCGTTCTAACGGTCTCACCGGGCCCCCTGTTTTGCTTTATCTCCCCTTGAACGACCTGGTCTTTCTGGGAGAACATCTGGACCAGTGTCCTAATGTTCTCACCGAGCTCCCTGCGCTCCTGTCTATAGTGTGTGCAATCTGGCTGATTTTCAAACACACTTGTATTGCTAACTGTTGCCTCTACCTCTGTCTCGCTCTCTACCTTGCCCTCTACCTCTCTTTCTACCTCAGTCTCCATCTCTGTCTCGCTCTCTATCTCGCTTTCTATCTCTGTCTCTAAATGGGCTGGCTGATTTAGCGGTACCTGTGGCCCAGTCTCTGTCTGATTATCAGACGTCATGAGTCCATCACCCTCTATCAGAGTCTCGAGCTGACGCTCTTTCTTTGGTAGAGGCTTCTGACGTTGGGCCTCCTTCCACTGCTCCACTTGCTCCCGCGCCAAATCCAATGAACGCCTTCTACTGGTCTCTAACTGATCTTTTACCTCAGTTACTTCCTGCCGCAGTGCCGATATCCGTTCATCTCTCATCCTCAGTTCTATCTCATTCTCGCCCTCTGTCTCGCTCTCCATCTGTACGACGTATGACGGAGAAGGTTGGTTTGATAACTGGAACAGCAGCTGTCGTTGGGCTTGTTCCCATTTTGCTGATCGCTCGTTTGCCAAACCCAATGAACGCCTCGAACTGGTGTCTACTGCCTCTAACTGATCTTTGACCTCAGTTACTTCCTGCTGCAGAGCCAAGATCTGTTCATCTCTACGCTTCAGTTCTTCTTGAGCTCGGTCAAGCTGCTCTTGAAGACTCTCCCACTCTGCTCTTTTCACTCTGGCCTCTTCTGTGTCGCTTTCTGTGTCGCTTTCTGTGTCGCTTTCTGTGTCGCTTTCTGTCTCGCTCTCCGTCTCGCTCTTGGAAGTCCAAGGAAGGAGAACCCTCAATTTACCAAAGATAGATTCAGATCTCTCTGTCTCGCTTTCTGTCTCAATTTCTGTATCGCTCTCTGCCTTTATCACTCTCTCGCTCACTCTCTCTCTCCCTCTCGCTCTCTCCCTCCTGTTTTCTGTTTTGTTCTCCGTCTCTGAAGCCCATAGACCGAAAAAACTCCAGTTACTTAAGAAAGATTTAAAGCGAGGCAGATAGCTCCCTGTCTCGTTCTCTGTCTCGTCCTCTGTATCGTCCCCCATCTCTATTACTACATAATCCAGTGATATCTGACAATTGTTCTTTCCGCATGTTTGTGAATTACAAGCATGTACACACGGATTACCACTCATTCTGTTAGTATTTGTGTGCTAAGTTAAATACTAACAGGTTGATTAAAGATGAGAAGTAAAAGTAAGTCTTTGCCTTATCTGTGAAAAAATATGTATCTCTTGCTGCTATCTCTTGCTGCTATGAACACCTTGGGAGGTTGGGATTTACTTCGATGCAGTGTCTAGGCCTACATTCACATAGTAAATTCTGGAGTTCGGGAACCTTGTTGCGTCATCCGCTTGAAAGTTGGTGCCATAGCAACCGTTACCATGGAAACCTGTCATGGCAACGTCCATTGAGAAATATCACAAAATAAACAAGAGGATTGAAGAGAGGTCTAAACCAAGATTTGCCAACGGGAAAAGAAAAATTATCTTGTTTTAAAGAGATACAAGAAATGTCTCCTTCGGAATTAAAAAATAAAGCTACATTTCTTGAAAGAAGACTAAATGGCTTTGTCCCGTTGGAGAATCTAGTTTTAACACTGTCGTAATGTGCTCAGATTAAGACAAAATAAACTTGAATTTAAGCATTTATTTGGTAAAAAATGCAAGGCAACCAGTATGTGTCATCCTCCTTCCCCTCCTACCACCTCCAACCAGACTCATTCTAAATACTACTACTACTACTACTCTTATACTGCCAGTCTTTCTCTTTACAAATGTTGCTGTATTTGATGTGTATTTTCTAATGGACTGATCAACTGTAACATAGAGAAAGACATAATATGAATATTACAATCTTAATTGGGCATATACACAATGCAAATATAACATTAAGAGCTTATTGCAGCTATGGTTGCATTAGCCTGGTCTTACCATACTATGATAACAATTTAATTTCGTCAAAGTCTGGGGTTCTCCTTTTGACTCTGATTTAACAGGTGGGAGGGGTTAACTCCTTTTGCAGTGACTGAAACAATGGATCTGAGTTTACCGAGACGCATAATGTGCCCTAGTGAGTGAGGCATTTAGCCTAGCTTTAGCATTTAGCCTAGCTTTGGCCATCTCCTTTGCCACTAGCGGAGCCCTCTGTCAGCAATTGCTGAACATTCCTCTTGCTTCTTGATCTTCTTCAACTTCCTCTCCTCCTTCAACTTCTGATTCTTCTTCTCCTTCTCCTCCTCCTCCTTCTTCTTCTTCTTCTTCTGCACAGGCCTCAGTATCAGTACAATTCTACAAACATGCACAATTTTTACTGTAACACTTTGCAAATGAGCAAAGAGAAGCGACCGGCTGAGAAATGTCCTACTTCTTTGTCCGGTTAAAAATTAGCGACTGAGAGATGTCCTCGACTGAACCAATTACTCTGGAATAGAGGCTTAGAGTTTAAATTGTTTTTCCCTCAAAGCCAATCCAGGTTTTCTCTTCTTTTTGTAGCTGAACTGAAATCTACCTCACTGGAACATCTCTGTCACTTGGTTTTAGACACTTTTACATCAAACTGCATCTCAGGCTTTTGTTAAAGGCCTACACTACAAAAAATACTAAGAGATGAAGTAATAAAAGCTTAAATTTGAGTGTTAATTATTTTTAAAAACAAGATTTGCCAACCGGACAAAGCTGTTTAGTTGAATTTCAAGAACTGTTGCTTTATACTGTAGATTATGTTTCTATGGACACATGTACCAGTAAATGTAGTTTGTGACAGGCAAGGGAAGTTTAATTATATGTCACAGTTCTTACAAAAGGCAACTCAAAGCATTTAAGGAGATAATACATAAAATTCAAATAATAAATAGTCACATTGCATTAGAGTGAAGATTACAATCGGCCAGGGGCCAGGGGAGGCCAGGGAGAGGGAGAGAGACCAGAGAGAGAGCAGCCAGAAAGAGACCAGCGAGAGGCCAGAGAGAAAGGTCAGAGAGAGACCAAAGAAAGACCAGAGAGAGAGCGGCCAGAAAGAGATCAGCGAGTGGCCAGAGAGAGAAAAGAGAGACCAGAGAGAAAGGTCAGAGAGAGACCAAAGAAAGACCAGAGAGAGACCAGAGAGAGACCAGAGAGAGACCGGAGAGAGAACAGAGAGAGACCAGAGAGAGAACAGAGAGAGACCAGAGAGAGACCAGAGAGAGACCGGAGAGAGAACAGAGAGAGACCAGAGAGAGACCAGAGAGAGACCAGAGAGAGACCGGAGAGACCAGAGAGAGACCAGAGAGAGACCAGAGAGAGGCCAGAGAGAGACTTGAGAGTCTGAATCCGCAGACCTACAGTGGGGTGTACCCCAAGGCTCCGTTCTTGGGCCTATTTTATTTATGTTGTACCTGCTCCCGCTAGGAAAGCTGATCCAGCAGTTCAGTGAGGTCTCCTACCACCTGTATGCTGACGATCTCCAGCTGTACTGCTCTTTTAAGCCCTCTGAGCCCCAGAGACTGGTTGCTCTCATTAACTGTCTGGACAAAATAAAGATATGGCTTAGTGAAAATAGCCTCCAGCTGAACTCCAGTAAAACAGAAACCTTAGTGTTAGCCCCGGACAGTATTGTTTCTGTTATTGCTCAACACCTTGGTGACCTAAGTAGCTCAGTAAAAAAGAGTGTGAGGAACCTGGGAGTCACTTTTGATGGAGGGATGTCCCTAGAACGACACACCAAACAGCTGACCCGAAACTGCAATTTCCACTTGCGCAACATCTCTAAGCTCAGACAAATGGTCTCGGGTCCGGAGCTGGAGATGATTGTCCACGCTTTTGTTTCCTCGCGATTGGACTACTGTAACAGCCTGCTTACATGTCTTAGTAAAAAAGACCTGGCTCGTTTACAGGTCGTCCAAAATTCTGCTGCAAGGCTTTTGTCCCGCACCCACAGGAGAGCCCACATTACCCCTGTCTTAAAGGCCTTACACTGGCTCCCTGTCTCACACAGAATACATTTTAAAATTCTGGTGTTGACTTTTAGGGCCCTTCATGGTCAGGCGCCTGAATACATCCAGGGCCTGATCCACCCTTATGTCTCCAACAGGAGTCTGAGGTCCTCTACTCAGAACCTGTTGATGGTCCCCCGGACTCGTTTCAAAACCAGAGGAGACAGATCCTTCCAGGCAGTTGCTCCTCGCCTTTGGAATGAGCTTCCTCAGTCTCTGCGTATCGTAGAGACTGTTGATGATTTTAAGTCCCAACTAAAGACACATTTGTTTGGACAGGCTTTCTCGCACCATTGTACATAGGCCTCTGTGAATGTAAATTGTGTTTTCTGTGTTGTTTTACCTGACTTGTATGTGTATTTTGTATTTTAATGTGTGAAGCGCTTTGTGACCCTGGTCTGTGAAAGGCGCTATACAAATAAACTTTACTTACTTACTTACTTACTTGAGAGAGACCAGAGAGAGACCGGAGAGAGAACAGAGAGAGGCCAGAGAGAGACCAGAGAGAGACCGGAGAGAGACCAGAGAGAGACCAGAGAGAGACCAGAGAGAGACCAGAGAGAGACCAGAGAGAGACCAGAGAGAGACCGGAGAGAGAACAGAGAGAGACCAGAGAGAGACCAGAGAGAGACCGGAGAGAGAACAGAGAGAGACCAGAGAGAGACCAGAGAGAGACCAGAGAGAGACCATCACCAGAGAGAGACCGGAGAGACCAGAGAGAGACCAGAGAGAGACCAGAGAGAGACCAGAGAGAGGCCAGAGAGAGACTTGAGAGAGACCAGAGAGAGACCGGAGAGAGAACAGAGAGAGACCAGAGAGAGACCAGAGAGAGACCGGAGAGAGAACAGAGAGAGACCGGAGAGAGAACAGAGAGAGACCAGAGAGAGACCGGAGAGAGAACAGAGAGAGACCAGAGAGAGACCAGAGAGAGACCGGAGAGAGAACAGAGAGAGACCAGAGAGAGACCAGAGAGAGACCAGAGAGAGACCGGAGAGAGACCAGAGAGAGACCAGAGAGAGACCAGAGAGAGGCCAGAGAGAGACTTGAGAGAGACCAGAGAGAGACCAGAGAGAGACCGGAGAGAGAACAGAGAGAGACCAGAGAGAGACCAGAGAGAGACCGGAGAGAGAACAGAGAGAGACCAGAGAGAGACCAGAGAGAGACCAGAGAGAGACCGGAGAGAGACCAGAGAGAGACCAGAGAGAGACCAGAGAGAGGCCAGAGAGAGACCAGAGAGAGACCAGAGAGAGACCAGAGAGAGACTTGAGAGAGACCAGAGAGAGAACAGAGAGAGACCAGAGAGAGACCAGAGAGAGACCAGAGAGAGACCGGAGAGACCAGAGAGAGACCAGAAAGAGACCAGAGAGAGGCCAGAGAGAGACTTGAGAGAGACCAGAGAGAGACCAGAGAGAAACCAGAGAGAGAGAGACCAGAGTGAGACCAGAGAGAGACCAACCAGACTTAGACTTAAAGTAATCTCTTTAAAATCCAATCTTTTATATGCGGATCATAAAGATATTATTTATTCTGGTCTTTTCCCGAATAAACAATATTTTTTCCATCCATCGACTTCTTGACGCAGTAGAATTGGAACTTAAAAAAATTGAAATATGGACATACAAAGAAATTAAATATTAAGATGAAGAGATACTTTATTTGTTGCCACAGAGGAGAAATGTCAGTGTTGCATCAAATGTGACAGAACAGTAGAAAAGAGGAGCACAAAATATTTAGTGTATTTCTAGTCTATTTTTTTCATCTGTGTGCGTCATTTGTGTCTCTTTTTGAGGCTCTTATAATATTTGTGTCTAACTGTAAACTGGATGTGAGTGTCTCCTCTGTGTCCGATTGTCCTGCTCTAAATATATTAGTCTTTCTGGATTCAGACGAGATGAGGAGGTCTCTGCTCTGTCTGTGTTTTAAAGGCCTCTGCTCTTGGAAATGTCTCCTGTGTGGGATCAATAAAGTCTTATCTTATCTTGATACGAATGAACTGCAGAATAGTCTTTGGAAAACTCAAAAGTATTAAAAAAATATTAAACTATTTTGATTGCATACAAAAATTCAATTAAATGTATTTTTGTATGGCCTTAAATCAGCCGTCTCTTATAATTTCCTGCTGGGAATCTGAGGAGCACAGGGACTGCAACATTTCACAACTTTTCATTAATGTTCAGGGGGTCAAATTAAGGCTCAAAGCGCAGAAGAAAAAATAAGCAAATAAATAAATAAGGAATTTTTCTTAAAATCTTAGAGCAAAAACAATATAGGTTTCCATAGTAACCTATAATACAAAGTATACATCGTTTTAAAGCGAACAACCAGGCGAACGCCACCTCCTTTGCGTGGTGCGGCGAGGGCCGCTCGACGCCACTTGCGGTTTTAATTTGTGATTGATTTTGTAAACCTAATCCAAAGTTCTTTGTTCTTTTGTATAATTAACACAGTTCTGCTTTCACGCACCGACGGAGCTCCCCTCGATAGAGATACATACTTCCTATTGCGACTATTGCGTCTTATGGACAATAGTAACTATCTATAATGCAGAGGTTCAACCTGAGCTGTGCATGGTCGAAATTAGAAATTGTTGTTGATTTGACAGATAGATAGATACATAGATAGATAGACAATATTTTGAGTAGAATATACCAGAGGGAGGGGTTGTAAAGATCATAATTTCTCATGAAAAAACTAAAGTATTTGTGAGCGTATTTATCAAAGATATTTATTACAGCACTGAGACAAAAATGTGGTTTGTGCCAGAAGTTTCAGATCTTTGCGAGGAAAAATCCCCCCAAAAAAAACTTTTGAGGGAACACTGTTGCAGCATGGTTAAACCACAGTAATATAATAATATACTTGATATGGATCCGTTTTGTTCATGAAAAAAACGCGGCACGATGACTTCCTTTGCCTCACCATCTGCTCCCAAACGTTTAAGCGGTGTTGTTTTACATTCAGCACACTGCTTCAGTTTGACTACAGGTTTTTATGTTGCACCAGAACACTCAAAATTCACACAACCAGAGCAAAAAATAGCCCCCTGCAATCATTCAGCATCTATATTTCACTACTGTCTGGCGGTTAGTACATTAGGCAACATCCTGCAATGCTACAAAGATTATTAAAAGATCAAGAACTGGAGGGATCTGCATTCACTGCAGTCGGCCCAACTCTCTGGATATTGTAGAGCATTCCTGGTAAAGTATGACATCATAGGAGGGATGTGACCAATAGCATGGGTTTGTGTCAATGTTTGCCTCATCCAACTCCTTTTCAAAACTATATATTCATCTGTTGTTTTTGTTCTGAAAGTAAATATGTTGTACAGGTTTTCAATTAAACGTTAATTGATGTGTTATTGATCAAAAATTATTCAAAACTTGATGGGAATAAAAGGAATTGGGAATCCCCCTCTTGTGATTATAGAATGCTGCTCTAATTTCTGTAAAATTATTCATTTTTTCCCCTGTTTGCATATTTCTATTGTATATTGAGTATATGTAATTGAACTATCTGAATTGTCAAATAAGCTTGTTTATATAACCTTTGATTTAATACCTGCCACAACCTGATTTTTCATTCCCAGAATTTTCAGAAAGATCCATCGTTCTCTGCTGTAAATCTAAAGCTGCAGCTATTATTACTAAACAAAGCTAGCTAAACCTAACCCTAGCTTGATCAGCCCTGAGTCATTTCTGGGAGGTACATGTAATACCAAATTAGTAAGTAAGTATTCTTTATTTATATAATGCATTTTAGACCAAGGTCACACAAAGAAACCAACACCATCCATTCACTCACTCATTACATTCATATCTATATCTATATCAATAAGTTTTTAGTGGTAGCAGAAACCAGAGCAGACGGGAGAACATGCAAACTCCACACAGAAAGGCCTGGAGGTGGAATCAAACCCAGGACCATCTTGATGTGAAACTCAAGCTCTAACCACTGCACCACCGTGTTACATGTAACACCGTATAGACGGAGGGTTAAAATGGCAGTAATTCACTGATCAAGTGGAAACAACAATAATTCCTATAGTGTTGTACTATTTCAGGGACACAATGTTGTAATTCCTGCCTTAATCTTATCCAGTTTGAGAAAGAAATTTAACAGATGTCTTTTGCCAAATTGAGTTTTCCATCAATTGCCCAGTCGATTCCTAAGGGCATGTATGGTTAATAACAGGAGGCCGGCAGTGCCACCAATTATAATAATGGTCCCAGGGCACAAAAAGCTGATGTGAAAATGGATATCTGGCTTGTTTCAGCTTGTATGGGCACAATGGACCAAACACAGCTGCTACTCAAACACTGCGCTTCCATCAAATCCCTGTTTTAGATTTTTGAGTACAGTATTTCCATCCGTGCTGTACAGTCAGAATAAAGAATGTCCTGTTGATGTTTAAAGTATGTGCAACCGTATAAAGTGAATAAATAGGTATAGGGGCTGGGAGCCTATAAGCTTGACTTCTTGCCACTCCTTTTTGAGTTTTAACAGGAGTGAAAATAAATTAAAAATAAAAATGTACATATCAATGTATGTATGTATGTATGCATGTATGCATATACATTTCTATCATGTATTATATGTAATTGCTGTTCAATCCATAATTGATTCCTGTTTATAAGCTTTAAATAAAATACAATCAATCAATCTATCAGTCAATCCTGATCCCTCATTGGCAGACTTTCATCACCGATCCTATGCTATATGTTTAGTGCCCTGCCCAAAACCTTCATTCAAAACTTTGAGTTAATTCAAACAAAACAGAGCAGCAATGATTTTACCAGAAACTGCAAGGAGGGAACACACTGCCCTAATTAAGTCCCTTGATTGGCTATCTCTGATTGCACCTACTTTACCTGTCATAATTATTCAGGATGTACCAACAGTCCATTGATATTCTCTAGTTATCTATACATATATATATATATATACTTATCAAGAATCTTACTAATTCAATTCCACCTGCTCCTAAATGTCCCACAGAAATACATTAAACTCTGAATGACTTGATGATATCACACATTCTATGAATCACGCAGCAGTGTGATGAAGCTGGATATATGACAAATACGAGGGAAATGGAGGCCTTCACCCAAAGCATTCTCCGGAGGTTGCTGAGAGGCTGCTTGTCTAAACAGGGCCTCCTTTATTCCAGAGAAGTTGTAAATTTGAACTGGAATAGTGAGAAAGAGCGTGGCTGAAAGCAAGCGCCTCCGCTTCAGAGGTGATGAATAGGAAACATACAAATGCTGGGAAAAAAAATCTAAGTTTCAATGGATTTTTTCCTGTTTTTTAAATATTGATGAATCAACTTTAAACCTGTGTATGATTGGTAATAAATAGCACCATTTATATCACATTAACGAATGAAAACCACAAATGTATATACAGCAGCAATTAATGAGTGTATTTGTAGTGCATGGTTTGGATTAGACAGTGTCCCAGTGCCACAGAGCGGCGGAAAGATGAGCTGCTTCATACAAACAGACTCCTCTGCCGAGAGACAAGTCTATCAAGTGTTCGAGACGTTTTTCAAAAGTAGGAACATTCTTCCCGTTTGTTGATTTATGTATGTGTGTGTAACTATCTAAGACCAGTTCAGCAGGCACAACACTATTAGGTCATTCAAAATATGATTCTGTTATACATTTTGACTTAAAATAAATTGAATAAAGAAGTACTGACAACGTAAATGGAGCAAAGAGAGGGCCTCAGAAGTGATGGAGAGAGGTGTAGGGTCAGAGTGTTTGTGTCTTGTCTGAGAGAGCGTGAGTGCATTTTGGGTAGTGTTGTATGTGAGTGGGGTTGGAAACGATTAAGCATCTGCTTTGCCTTCTTTTCAAACTTTTTTTTTGTATCCTGTTAATTGTTTTATTTAGTGGACATGAGTTTCAGATAAAATATTATACGTCCTACATGTTTGGCTTTCTAGGTTGAGTGTAGAACAACCACTGCGAGTTTTCTCCTGAATCTAAAAACAATGACAAAGAGGAGGTTTGTGCAATTGAGCATTTATTCTTTCTGTCCACAAGCGTTTCAGTGATTAGGACACATGAGTGTGCTGTTCCAGTGGAGAACATAACAGCCCTTAATGGCACTATACCTCAGGTCCTCTTGTTTCCAGGGGCAACAGACAAAGATGTGGCTCTATGCAGTGCACCTCACTTAGCACTGGAAGGAATCCAGAAAATGTACACAAAGTTGAAATGTAACTTGCCACTTAATGTCTATCAGGCTCTAGTTCCATACTCACTGAATTCGTCCCTGTAACAAGTGAATTAATTGATCACGACTAATCAAATGTTGGAATAGTTTTTATAAACCATAGACACGCATAAGACTCTCACTTGAGCTTTGTTTTGATCAAATGTACACACAATCCCATCTCCACTGACTTTTCGGGATCCAAAAAATTTACCAATTATCAAAATAATTTTTTATTACAGCCGCAGTTGGTTAGAATTAACAAGGTAATTCATAATACTGGTGCACTGCTGTATCTTTTCTGAAGGATCCAAATGTAATTGTTTTTTACGTTCCATAGTAAAATCTCAGTACAAGAAGAGACAAAGTTGTTGGCAGCGCCTGAATAACCTACAGACCTAGTTATATTGTACAATTCAATTTGGAGAGACGAGAAAACAAGAAGCTTTTGAGTATTTTATTGGGAGGAGGTTTGGCGCCCTAGGCCCCGGTGCGGCCTTCAGATCGGAGGGGCTCTGCGATGGAGCGTGCCAATCCCCCGGGACCTAGGCACTGGTGGCGGCATTTGGCAGCGGGAAGCAGATTGAAGGCAGATTGAAGGCAGGGTGAAGAGGAGGAGGAGGGGAGGCGGTGGTTGCAGGCTTCGAGAAGGCCGAGAGTGGGAGTTCCTCTGCTTTTAAGCGGCTTGCCTGGCCGGTGCGGTGATTGGAAGGGGGCGTTTGCAGCGCAATAGGCTGGGGAAGAGAACCGGCCTGGAGGGGTTACCTTTGGCTGACGTCTACCAAATTGAATTTCCGCTGGCTGCATTTCAATTTGGAGAGACGAGAAAACAAGAAGCTTTTGAGTATTTTATTGGGAGGAGGTTTGGCGCCCTAGGCCCCGGTGCGGCCTTCAGATCGGAGGGGCTCTGCGATGGAGCGTGCCAATCCCCAAAAAGGTTGTGAGTTGATGGAGTTTTGCAGCCTGGTTTGGAGGGGACAGACGTCGAGACTACTCTATGCTGTGACCGCTATCGCTATATCTGTGACCGCTATCGCTATATCGTGACCGCTATCGCTATATACTGTGACCGCTATCGCTATATACTGTGACCGCTATCGCTATATACTGTGACCGCTATCGCTATATACTGTGACCGCTATCGCTATACTGTGACCGCTATCGCTATATGCTGTGACCCGTGCTATTTTATATACTGTGACCGCTATTTTCGCTATATACTGTGACCGCTATCGCTATATACTGTGACCGCTATCGCTATATACTGTGACCGCTATCGCTTATATACTGTGACCGCTATCACTATATACTGTGACCGCTATCTACTGTGACCAAACTTGCGGATACTCAGCTGCTGCCGCCACCAGAAGTTTAGCGAGCGTTTTATGGAGATGCCAAAAGCCGCTGGGCTGCCAGGATGGTAGAAGTGTCAGGCCTGATATATGAGGAGAGGGCCGATGATGACCAGTGGCCCAGCTGCTGAGGGCGGAATGGGGGAGCCCAAGGGACGCGGCGCGCGTGGCGGCGCCTATCCGGAAGGAGTGGGCTGTGTAGAGATGGGGAGACATGTTACAAAGCAGCAGTACGGACTTGAGTTGGGCCCTGAACCAGTTAGATGACATGGGAGGTTTATCGGGAGTAAGAGATCTCCTTTCCGAGAGCAGGGGCGAGTGTAATGCATCATGGATCTGTAGGGACAGGGAGAAGTGTCAGACCGGGCTATGACTATATTGCAAGCGCCTTTGCGTTTGGAATGCTTGAGGTGGAGGTTGAAGTAGTCGGGATAATATGACAGGTCAGAGAAGGCAATGTCTCGGGATGCATTAAAGGTGGCGTGAGAGTTTGTGAATTCGCTTATGCGTAAGAAGCCCATTTTCATGTAGGATGCAGCGGAGGAGAGAAGGTGAAGAGACGGAGGGACTAGGTCGGGGCGAGGGATTCCGTGCAGGGGATCTGGCATGGCGCTGGATTGGCAGAAGGGCAGAGGCGTCAGAACTCCTGGAATTTAAAGCGAGAGAGAGAGTCAGCAAGACAGTTAGGTGACGAGGGACGTGACGAGCAGTGATGATAAATTGTTCAGGACTGAGAGCCATGTGATGCGTCTAAGGAGGGTGTGATTTGGGGAGAGGATGAACGACCTCTGTTAATTATTTCAATGATGTCGAGGTTGTCGCACGTCACGGAAATCCTTTTCCTATGCCACGTATGGTTCCGCAGCACGCAGGCTACGGTCATGGGATATATCTCGTGGAGCGCGGAGGAGATGCTTCGAGGAAAGCGTCGGGCCGGGGCCCGGCGAACCACTGGTCCTGGAAAACCCCCAAAACCCACGGACGGGGCTGCGTCCGTGAAGAACCGCGGGGCATCTGAGACAGGATGATGTCACTGTAAAAAAAAAAAGAGATACACCATCCCAGCGGCTCTGATGTCAACCCTATCCTAATATCTCCCCACCTAACACCCACAATTACACCCCATTCATAAAATCACCAAATTTCTTACAATCTATACCCACCACTCATCATTGCCTTTTTTATATAACCTAATCCCCACATCCTCACCCAAACCCAACCTTACTACGCTTTTCTCCCATCATTACATTTCTCTTTTCATACCCACCTATTCCCACATCAATTTACCATCCAATTACACCTCCATGCAACTTAACGTGGAACAGAAGTGTGAAAGGTGCCGTTACTTATGGACTCCTGAAAATATAGCATTGAATTCTTTGCTTGATTCTACCAGAATGGCCATAACCAATCAACTTACCCATAAACCATACTACTTTTCCGCCCTTTTCTCCCTCCAACCCAACCATCCTTGGACACACTACACCCTACGCCAAAAACCCACCCACAAAAAACACCCCCACATCCTACCCCACCCCCCACACCCACCACACCCCAACACCCAACACCCCACACCTTCCCTCTATTCCACAAAACCCCCCCCCAACATCCCCTCCACCCCACCACCCCCCCATACCCACACCCTCACCCCACATAACCATAAAAACCCCACCACCCCACACCAATACCAAACCAATCCCATCCAATCAACCAACCCTTCCCAACCATCCCCTAACCCCCAATCTATCCAACCAACACTATCCCACCCACCCACAACCAACCAACACAACCCAACCCCAACCCACACACACTCAACAAAACATCACACCAACACCCACCCCCCCAAAAACCCCCCCACCCACCAAACACATCCACCCCACCCCCCCCACACCAAACCAATACCCTACCTCCCCCCCACATTACCAAACCTACAAAAACCCCCCACAAACACAAACCCCCCCCAAAACTCAAACACCACACCCACCCCCAACCAACACCCACCAACCACACCCACAAAAACCCACAACACCAAAAAAACACCACAAAACCCCCCCCCAACCAACCCAAACCCAAACAAACCACCCAAAAATACCAACATAAACCCACCCACCCAACCACCCAACAATCCAATACCAAACAAAACCACCCAAACCACCCCCCCCCCCCCCCACCCCCAACCAACCCCCCCCCCCCCCCCCCCCCACCCCCCAAACCCCCACACACACCAAACACCCCAACAAACCACACCCACCACACAACACCAACCCCCCCACCCCACCCCAAAACCCCCCCACCAACACCCCAAACCCCCCCCCCCCAAACCCCCCCAAACCAAAAAACCACACAAACATAAACAAACTCAACAAAAAAAACACACCAATCAAAAAAAAAACCCAACACACAAAAACCAAAAACACACAACCCCCCACACACCCCCCCACACCCCAAAACCCACCCCCAACCACCCCACAAACCCCACCCACCCCACACCCCCACACACCCCCCCCCAAAACAAACAATACCCCCACAAACCCCCCACCAACAACCACCCACCCCACACACCCCCCCCACCCCCCACCACCTCCCCCCCCCCCCAACACCCAACCCAAACACCCATCACCCCCCCCACCACCCCCACCCACCCAACCACCCCACCCAACCCACAACCACCCCACCACACCACCACCCACAACCCCTAACACCAACCAAAACCCAACACCCCAACCCCCCCCCACCAAACACCCCCCCCCCAAAACCCCCCCCCACCCACCCCCCACCCACACACACAACACCCAACAACCACACACACACCCCCACACACACACACACAACCACACACACCCACACTCATCCCAAACACACCACACTACCACACCACACCCCCACAACACACCACACACACACACAACACCCAACTCACCAACACTCACCACACACACCACACACAACCCACACAACACACCTCACACTCCCACACACAACCAACACACAACCACACAACCACACACACACCCACACACACCACACACACCACACACACCACACACACACCACACACACACCCCCCCACTCCCACACCCCACACTCACCCCACACACACCACACACACACCACTCACACCCCCCCTCACAACACCACACACACTCCCACAACACCACCTACATCTACCCCCCACACACACCCACACACACCACACACACCACCAACAACACCACAACAACACAAAACACACACCCCCCCAACCCCCCCCACCAACCAACAAACCCACCCACACAACCCACCACCACACAAACACCCACCCCAACCACACACCAACAAACACCAACCCACACACACCACAACAAACCACCAACCACACAACCCACAACCCCCAACCCACCCCCCCACCACCACCCCCCCCCCCCCCCCCACACACACCCCAACCACCCCCACACAACCCCACCACACACCCCCCCCCCCCACCCAAACCACCCACCCCCCCCCCAAACCCAAACCCACAAACACAACTAAACCACCAACAACCAACAATCCACCCCACAACAAATAACCACAACAACCAACACCAAAAACCCCAAACACCACACAACCACATCCAACCACCCCCCAACACACAAAACCACCCAACCACTAAACCAAAAAAATAATAAATAAAAAAAAAAAACCCCAACCACAAAAACACCCCAACCAAACACCACCCCCAACCACAACACACCAACCAAACACCACCAACCACAAAACACCCCCACCCAACAACTCCACCAAACCACACACCACCCCCCACACCCAAAAACCACCAAACAACACAAACACCCAACAAAACACCCACCCAACAACAAAAACACCAGCCACAACACCACCAACCAACAACACCCAACCACACCACCACAACCCACCACCAACACAAAAACCCCCCCCACCCCCCCCCACCCCACCCCCACAACCACCCCCACCCCCCCCCCCCCCCCCACCCACCACCCCCCCCCACCCCACCCCCCCCCCACCACCCACCACCCCCCCCACCCAACCCCACCCCCCCCCCCACCAACCCCCCCCAACCCCCCCCCCCCACCACCCCCCCCCCCCCCCACAACCCCCCAACAAAAACAAACCCACCCCCACCAAAACAACACCCCACACAACACCCCCCAAACCCCAAAAACAACACCACACCCCCACAACCCCCACCCACCCCACCCCCCCACCAAACCCACACCCCCAACCACACCAACACACCCCCACACACACCACCACCCCCCCCACACACAACCCCCCACCAACCCACCCCCCACCCCAAAACAACACACCACCCCACCAACCCCCCCCCCCCCCCCCCAAAACAAACCCCAAACCCCCCAAACCCACACCCACCCCCCCCAACCCACCACCAAAACACCCAAACCACACAACACACCCCCCCCCCACCCACACCCCAACCCCCCCCCCCCCCCCCCCACCCCCCCCCCACCCCACAAACCACCCCCCACCCAACCCCCACAACCCCCCACCCCCACACACACACCCCCCACCCCCCCCCACCCCCCCCCCAACCCCACCCACCCACCCCAAACACCCCACCCCCCCCCCCCCCCCCCCCCCCCCCCAAAACCCCCCCCCACCACCCCAACCCACACACTCAACACCCCCCCCCCAACACCACCCACCCCCCCCCCCCCCCCCCCCCCCCCCCCCCCCCCAAACAAAAAACAACCCCACCACACACCCACCCCAACCACCCCCCCCCCCCCCCCCCACCCCACCCACAACAACCCACCCCAACAACCCCCACCCCCAACCCCCCCCCACCCCCCCCCCCCCCCCCACCACCCCCCCCACAAACCCCCAAAACCAAAACCAACCCCCCACCAACCCCCCCCCCCCCCCCCCCCCCCCCCCCCCACCCACAAACAAACACCACCACCAATCCCCCCCCACCACACCCCCCACCACCACCCAACAACCCCACCCACCCCCACAACCCCAACCACCACCACACCCCCCACCCACCAACACCCCACCACCCCCCACCACCCCACCCCCACCCACCCCCCAACAACAACCCCACCACCCAACCCCAACAACACACCCCACCACAACACACCCCCAAAACCAAACCCCCCCCCCCACCCCCCCACCCCCCCACTCAACCCACACACCCCCCCCCCACCCCACAAACACCCACCCCACCCCCCCCACAAACCCCCCCCCCCCCCCCCCAACACCAAAACCACCACACCACACCACAAACCACCCCAACCACCCACACCCCCACACAACAAACCAACACAACCCAAAAACCACACACACACACCACCCCCCCCCACCCCACCCACCCCACCCACCCCCCAACCCCCCACCAACACCCCCCCCACACAAACACCCAACAACCACAACCCCCCCCCCCACCCCCCAAACCCCCCCACACCCAAAACCCCACCCCCCCCAAACACCCCACACAAACCACCCACCACCCCAACCACCCCCCCACACCACCCCCACACCCCCAACACCCCAAACACAAACCCACCCACCCCCCCACCAACACACCACCCAACAAACAAACAAAAAACCCAACCACCCCACACAACCACCCCCCCCCCCCCCCCCCCACCACACACCCACACCACCCCCACCAAACCCCCCCCCACCCCCCCCCCCCCCCCCCACCACACACCCCAACACCCCCCCACCCCCCCACCCCCCCCCCAACCACACACCCCCCCCCACCCAACAAACCCCCACCACCCCCCCCCACAAACCCCCCCCCCCCCCCCAACACCACCCACCCACACCACACCACAACCACCCCCCAACCACCCACACCCCCCACACCAACAAACACACCACCCAACCCCCCCCCCACACACACCCCCCAACCCCCAACCAACAACCCACCACCCACCCCCACACCACCCCCCCCCACCCAACCCCCACCCACCCACCAACACCCCCCCCCACAACCCACCAACACCAACACCAACCCCCCCCCCCCCCAACCCACCCACCCCAACCCAAACTCCCCACCCACCCCACCCCCCCCCCCACACACCCCCACACCCCCACAACACCAAACCAACACCCACCACCCCCCCACCAACACCACACAACAACAAAACCCAACCACCCCCACACACCACCCCCCCCCCCCCACCACCACAACCCACACAACCCCCACAAACCCCCCCCACCCCCCAACCCCCCCCCCCCCCCACCCCAACACAACACAACCCCACCCCCCAACCCCCACCACCCCCCCCACCCCAACACCCCCCCCACACCAACACCCCCAACACCCACCCCCCCCAACACCCCCACCCCCCCCCACCCCCAACCCCCCAACCCCACCCACCCACCCCCCAACCAACACCCACCACCAACCCACCCCAAAAACCCCCCCCAACCCCCCCCACCACCCCCCACCCCCCCCCCACCCCCCCCCCCCCCCCCCCCCCCCCACCAACACCCCACCACCACCCCCACCCCCCCCCCCCCCACCCCCCCCACCCACCAACCCCACAACACCAACCCCAAAAAACCCCACCACAACCACCACCCCCCCCCCCCCACCCCCAAACAACACAAACCAAACACACCCACCCACAACCACCCCACCCCCAAAACCACCCCCAACCAACAAACAACACCCCCCCCCCCCCACCCCCAAACAAAACAACCCCAACCCCACAACCAACCCCACTAAACCAACCCACACAACCCCAAACCCCCACCCCACAACCCACCACCACACCCCACCACAACCACCCCCACCACAACCCCCCCCAACCCCCACCCCCCCCCACCACCCCACCCCCCCCCCCCCACCCAACCCCCCCAACCCCACCCCCCAACCCCCCACCCCCAAACACCCCCCCCCCCCCCCACACCCACAACACCCCCAACAACACCCAACCCCCCCAAACCCCCCCACCAACACCCCCCCAAACACAACCCCACCCCCCACACCCCCCCACCCACCACCCACCAAACCCCCCCCCCCACACACCCCCCCACCCAACCCCCCCCCACCAACCACCCACCACCCCACAACCAAACCCAAACACCCCCACAAACCACACAACCCACCACCCCACACCCCAACCCCCCCCCAAACCCCAAAAAACAACCCCACACCACCAAAAAAAACCCCCCAACACACCCCAACCCCCCCCACACCCCCCCCAACCCACCACCCCACCACCCCCCCCCCACACACCACACCCAACCCCCACAACCCCCACCACCCCCCCCCCACCCCCACCCCAACCACCCAAAACACCCCACCCCCCCCACCCCCCACCCCACCCACCCCCCACCACCCCCCCCCCCCCCCCACCCCCCACCCCCCCCCCCACCACCCAAACCCCACCCACACAACCACCACCCAACCCACCACCAAACCCCACACCAAACCCCACCACCAAACCCACCACCCAAAACCCCACCACCAAACCCCAACCACCCCACCCACCAAAACCCCACCCCACCAAACCCCACCACAAAACCACCACCAAACCCCACACCAACCCCCCCACACCAACCCCCACCACCAAACCCCCACCACCATAACCACCACCAAACACACCACCAACCCCACCCCAAACCCACACCCAAACCCACCACCAAACCCCACAAAAACCCCACCACACAAACCCAACCCACACACCCACCCCCCACCACCCCACACCAACCCACCCCCCCACACACCCCCCCACACCCACCCCACACCACACCACCCCACAACCCCCCCCCCACACCCAACCCACACCCACCCACCACACACACAACAACCAAAACACACCCCCCCCCCCACAACCCCAACAAACCCACCACAACACACCCAACCCCACACACATCAACAATAACCAACCAAACCATAACCAACAAACACAAACCCAAACCACACATCCCCCCCACCCACACACACACAACAACCCACCCCCAAAAACCCACCCCACCCCCCAAAACACCCCAAAAACACCCAAACCCCAATTCCACCACCCCCCCCAACCCCAAAACCCCCAACAAACCCCCCAATACCCCACAACACCACAACCCCCACACCCCCAACCCCCCCAACCCCCCCCCAACCCCCCCCCACCCCACAACCACCCCAACCCCCAACCCCCCAACACCCCAAACCCCCACAACCACCCCCCCCCAAACACCCCCCAACCACCCAAACACCAACCATCCCCCCAACCACCCAAAACCACCCACCCCCACAACCCAAAAACAACAACCCCCCAACCCCCCCAAACAACACCCCCATAACCCACCCCCAAACCACCAAACAACACCCCCCCCCCCCAAACCACCCAAACACCCACCCCCCCCCACCCTCACCACACCCACCAAACACACCCACACCCCAACCAACATAAAAAAAAAAACCAACAACCCACAAAAAACCCAACCCAACCCCCCACCCCCACAACCCACACAAACCCACCACCACAACACCCCACAAACAAAACAACCAACCACAACACACCAAACACCCCCCACCACCCACAAACCAACCCACCACAACACACCACCAAACCCCCCCCCCCACCACACCCACCCAAAAACATTACACTATCCAAAACACACAAAAAAACCCCACCCAACACCCCACCCCACCCACACCCCCAACCAACAAACACCCCAAAAAAACCCCATACACACCAAACAAAAAATCCCTAACCCATCACCCCACAAACCACCCTAAAAACACAAAAAAAACCACACCACAAAACACCTAACACTACACCACCACACCCCCCCCCCAACCCCCCCAACCCACCCCACCCCCCACCCCCCCCACCCCAACCCCAACAACCAAAACATAAATAACCCCAAAACCCCATTCATACCCCCCCTCCAATTTCAACCATCCCAACCAAAAACCACCTTATACCACCACACTCCCACCCCCCCTACCACTCCCCCCCCCCCAAAAACCCTTCCAAACAAAACTCAAAAAAAAATCTCCCTCAATCAACAAAAAAACCAACTCCAAACCAACACCCCCCATCATCCTAACTAAACCCAAATACAAACTACCCACCCAACTACATCATCCCCCTACCTTCCCCTTCCTTCTATAATCACCATTTTCCCCCCAAACCCTACCCCCATACATCCCTTATACCTTACAAACCCCCCCAACACCCCCCACCCCCCCTCATCCTTCCATTAAACCCCCAACTAAATTTCTTCCCACCCCCCAAACTCCACCCCACCACCCTTTAACTTCCCCCATCCTCAAATACCACCCCCCCCTTCCCACCCACCTAATCACACCAAACACCCAAACCACCCAACCACCACCCACCACCAAACCCCCAACACCCACACACAACCCCCCACCCCCACACCACCCCCCCCCCCACAACCCCTAACCCCCCCCCCCCCCCCAACCCCCCCCCCACCCCCCCCCCCCAACCCCACAACCAAACACAACCAACCAACCCCACCCCCCCCCACCCCAAACCCCCCCCACCACCCCTCAAAAAACCCCACACCCCCCCCCTCAACACAAACACCCCCACCCCCCCAACAACAAAACAACCAAACACAACCACCAACCACCACACCCCCCCCCCCCACACACCCACCACCCACCACCAACACCCCCACCATCCACAACCACCCCAACCACCACCCCCCCAACCCAACCAAACAACACCCACACAAACACACAACCAATAAACCCCACCACCAAAACCCAACACACACCACCCAACACTCCACCCCCCCCCCCACACCCCCCCCCCACCACCCCACCCCCAACCTAACAACCCCATCCCAACCACACCCCCCCCCCCCAACCCAACCACCCAAAACCACAAAAAACCCCAAAAAAACCAACCCCACACCCAACTCCCACACAACCCACACCCAACCCCACAAACCCCACAACCCCCACCCCCCCCCCACACCCAAACCACCCCCCCCACCCCCCCCACACCCCCCCACACCCCCCCCCCCCCCAACACCCAACAAACAAACCAAACACACCCACACCAACAACCCCCCCCACACACCACCAACACCCAACCACACACAACAAACCCAACAAAAAACCAAACCATAACAAACCACCTAACACACACCCCACACCACCCCCCCCCCCACAAACCCCCACAACATTCATTAAAAACCCACCCACAAACCCCCCCCCCACCCCAAAACACCCCCACCACCAAAAAAAACAAACCTACCACAAAAACTATACCCCTTCATTCTCAATACAATAATCAAAAACACACACTCCCACATCATCCACCACCCAAAACACAAACACCACACAAAAAACAAAAACACACAACACCCAACACCCACAACCCCACACCAATAAAAACCACAACCCCCCCCCCACACCCAACACCCACCCCAAACCCCCACCCCCACTTCAACACCCACACCCCAAAACCCTCACCCACCCCCCCAACACCCACACACAACCAACCACCCCCCACCCCCCCCACCACCAATAACCCCCACACCAAACAAAACAACACACCCCAACAACCCCACCCCCAAACCTCCCTATACCCCCCAACCCCCCACAACAACCACCAACAACCACCCACACCCACCACCCCCTCATACCCACACCACCCCAACACCCCCCCCACACACCAACCCACCAAACACCCCAACACACCCCACCCCCACACAACCCCCCCCCCCACCACCTAAAAACACAACACCCCACCACCACCACACCCCCCACCAACCCACAAAACCCCCAACCCCACAAAACACCCCACAACCCCCACACACCACCCCCCCACCCCACCCAACCCAAAACACCAAAAACCCACAAAACCCCCACACACCCCACAACAATCAACAAAAAAAAACACCACAACACCCCCCACCCCCCCACCCCCCCCCAACCAAAACACCCCCCAAACACCCCAACAACACCACCAACAACAAACACACCCCCCACACACCCCCCCCCCCCCCCACCCCACCACACCCACAACCCCAAACCCCCCACCACTCCAACTCAAACCCAACCCCCCCACCCAACCCCCCCCCCCCACCCCCACACCCAACCCCCCCCACACCACAAACAAACACACCCCACCCACAACACCAACAAACACAAACCACCCACAACCCACCCCCCCTACCCAAACACCCCCCACCCCCCAACAAAACAACCCCACACAACCCCCACCCCCACCAACCTCCAACACCCACCCCAACCCAAACCACAACCACCCCACACCACACAAAACACACCTCCACACCCACCCCAACAAACCCCCACCCCCCCCACCCAAAACCCCCCCCCCCCACACCCAACCACAAACACACCCAACCCACCACCCAACAAAAAAAACCCCCCCTCAAACCAAACCCCAAAACAAACCACAAACCCCCCCCACCCCCCCACACACCAACCACACCCCACCAAACAAACCACCCACTACACAAAAACAACACCAACCCCCCCACCCCAAAAACCATCAAACCCACAAAACCTAACCCACAAACAACCACAAACCCCAAACCCAAAACCCCCCAACCCAAACCACAACAACCACCCACCTTAACACATCAAACCCCAAACTCCCCCCTCCCACAAACAAACCCCCCCCCCCCCACCCACCCAACCAAACCCATTCAAATACAAAACAATACACTAAATACCACCCCCCCCAAACCCCAACCCCCACACAAACATTCAACCCCACCTCCATTCATACCCCATTCCCCCCTTACCCCCCCCCAATTACCTATATATACAAAATATATCCATCAATATATATATAACCCATATATACTCCAATCAATAATCAAAAAAAACATAAATATATAACTATCAAAAAAACCACACCACCCCCCCCCCCCCCCCCACACCCCCCCCCCCCCACACACCCCCCCCCCCCCCCAACCCACAAACACCCACAAACCCAATACCAACCCCCCCCCCCCCCCTACCCAACCCCATAACACCCCCCAAAACAAACCAAAAACCCCCCATAATAACCACACCCATCCAACAATTCCCCCCCCCACCCACCTACCCCCCACCACCAACCACCCTACCCCCCCACACACCACCTCCCCCACCCCCCAAACCCCACCCATCCCTACCCCCCAACACCCCCCCACCAACCCCCACCCACCCCCACCACCCACACCAACCCACCCCCACCCCCCCCACCAAAAACCAACCACCCCACAAAACACAACACCAACAATAACCCAACACCACACCACAAAACAACACCCACAAACACAACCCCAACCACCCAATCTCCCACCCCCAAAACACACACCACCCAAACACCCTCACAACTAATATACCAACACCTATCCCACACCACACCTCACACACACACACACACTATCACACCTCTCTTCCCCCCATCAACACAACCCCCAATCACACTCCCCACTACACTCACCACACATCTCCCTACACTCCTCACACTCACACTATCACCTCACACACCACACTCATCCCTCTTCTCCACTCTCACTACCCCCCTCTCACTCCACACTCACACCCATCACTATCTCACCTCACCTCTCCCCCTCATCTTTTCTACCCCTCTCACACTTTCTCTCTCCCTCTCACACCAAATCTCTTCCACTCTCACACCCCCATCCACTCCATCTCACCCTCTCACACCCCCACTAACACTCCCTCTCTCTCCTCTCTCACTCACTCTACTCATCCCACACTCTCCACACATCTCACTCACTCACACCCCTCTCACTCCTCTATCTCTCCCTCTCTCTCTCCCCTCTCTTCTCCCCACTCTCTTCCTCTCTCAACCCCAATACCAAAACCCCCCACAAAAACCATATACCCCCCATCCCCACATCCCAACCCTCCCCACACCACCCCCCACCAACCACAAAAAAACCCCACACCAACCAACCAACCTACAACACACACCCACCCACCACTACCCCCCAACCACCCAACCACACCAAACAACCCCCCCCCACACCAACCCAACCCACCCACCCCCCACCCCCCCCCCACACTCAACCCCCACCACCCCCACCTCAACACCCACCACCACCACCCCCCACCCCAAACCCACCCCCCCCCCCCCCCCCAACAACCACAACACCACAAACACCCCCAACAACAACAACACCCCAACCAAACTAACACCTAACCAACCCACACCATACAACCACCATCATCATCAAACACACCCCCTACAATAATTCAACCTCCCCCCTACAAATAACTCCCCCTTCCCAACAACACCCCCAACAACAAAAACCTCACAAATCCTCATCATACACACCCAACCTCATAAACACCATCCACAACACCACCAATCCACAACAAACCCAAAACAACTCCACCCAAACAACACCACCACACAACCAAACACCACCAACAACACAACCAACCCCAACCACAAAACCAACCCAACCCCACTAAAACAAACCCCTACCACAACAAAAACCAACAACAACCTCCACCCAAACAACAACCCAACCACACCACCAACACAACAAAACACCCCCCCCACCCCCAACAACCAACAACCAACCACCACACCCCCCCCCCCCACCCCCCCACCCACACCACCCACCCCACCCAACCCACCCCAACCACAAAAACCCCCCCAAACCCAATACCCCCCACCACCCCCCCAACCCCCCCACCCCCCCCACCAACCCCCAACCACAACCCCACCCCACAACCCCCACAAAAACAAACCACACCCACCAAACACAACACCACACCCCAAACACAAAAACAACCACCACCAACCCCCACCCACCCCCCCCCACCCCACCCCCCCCACCAACCCCACTACCCAAACCCAAACCCCAACACCCACAAAACCAACCACCCCCCCAAAACAACCCCCCACACCCACCAACCCCCCCACCCAAACACCCCCCCCACAAACCCACCCCCCCCACCAAACCCACCCCCCACAACACAAAAAAACCCCAAACCCAAAACCACCAACACACCCCACACAAAAAACCCCACCCACCAAAAACAAAAACCCACACCCCCACCCCCAAACAAACACCAACCCCCCCCCCCCCCCCCCACCCCCCCCCCCACCCATCAAACACCACCCCCACCCCCACCCCCACACCCCCCACCCCAAACACACCCCCCACCCCCCCCCAACCCCCCCACCAACACACACACAACCCCCAACACCCACCCCCCCACCCCCCCCCCCCCCACCCCCCACCAACCCCCCCCCACACCCCCCTCCCACACACACACACACCCCCCCAACAAACCACCCCCCCCCCCCCCACCCCCCCCCCCCCCCCCCCCCCCAAACAAACAAAAAACAACACAAACCACCCCCCACACCCCCCCACCCCACCCCCCCCACCACCCCACCCACAAAAACCACCCAACCACCCCCACACCCAACCCCCACCCCCCACCCCCCCCCCCCCCCCCCACCACCCCCCCCACAAACCCCCACACACAACCCACCCCAAACAACCCCCACCCCCCCCCCCCCCCCCCCCCCCCCACCCACAAAAACACCCCCCCACCAACCCCCCACACACCCCCCCACCCACACCCACACAACCCCCACCACCCACCACCCCCCCACCACCACCTCCCCCACCACACAACCCCCCCACCCCCCACCACCCCACCACCCAAACACCACCCCCCCAACCAACACCCACACCCCTCAACCCCTACCAACACACCCACCAAAACACCACCCCCCACAACCCCAACCCCCCCCACCCCCCACCCCCCCCCCCAAACCACACCACCCCCAACCCCAACAAACAACCCAACCCCCCCCACAAACCCCCCCCCCCCCCCCCCAACCACCACCCACACCACACAACACCCCAAACCACCCACACCCCAAACAACAAATCAACAAACCCAAACACCACACACACCCCCCCCCCACCCCACCCAACAACCCCCACCCAACCCAACCCCCACCCACACCCCCCCCACCCCAACACACCCAACAACCACAACCCCCCCCCCCACCCCCCCCAACCCCCCACACCCAACCCCCCCACCCCCCCCCAAACCACAACACACCACCACCACCAACACCCCCCCACACCACCCCCACACCCCACACACCCCAAACCCAACACCCCACCACCCCCCCACACCACCCACCAAAAAAAAACACAACCACCCACAAAACCACCCCCCCCCCCCCCCCCCAACACAAACCCACACCACCCCCCACCAAACCCCCCCCCACCCCCCCCCCACACACCACCACCACACACACCCCCCCCCCCACCCCCACCCCCCCCCCAAACACACACCCCCCACCCCAACCCACACCCCACCCACCCCCCCACAACCCCCCCCCCCCCCAAACCACCACCCACACACACCAAACCACCCCCCCCACCACCCACACCCCCCACACAACAAAAACCACCCCAACCCCCACACACCACCCCCAAACCCAACAACAACCACCACCCACCCCCCACACCCCCCCCCCACCAACCCCCACCCACCCACCAACACCCCCCCCACAACCACCAACACCAACCACCACCCCCCCCCCCCCCACCCCAACCCCACACCCACCACCCAACACCCCACCCCCACCCCCACCCCCCCCCCCAAACCACACCCCACACCCCACACTATCACCCAAAACCCAAACCCACCACCATCCCTAAACCCCCATCCAACACAACCCTACACAACTAACAAAAACCCAACCCAACCCAACCACAACCCACCCCCACCCCCCCCCCACCCACCAAACACACCCACACCACACCCCAACAAACCCCCCCCAACCCCCAACCCCCCCCCCCCCACCCAACCAAAACACACCCAACCCCCCAACCCCCAACCCCCCCACCCCCACACCCCCCCCACAACAACACCCCCCCAACACCCACCCCCAAACACCCCCCCCACCCCCCCCAACCCCCCAACCCCCCACCCCCACCACAACACACCACACCACCCACCCAAAACCCCCCCACACCCCCACCCCCCCCACCCCCACCCCCCACCCCCCCCCCCCCCCACCCCACACCCCACCACCACCCCCACCCCCCCCCCCCCCCCCCACCCCACCACAACCCAACAACCCACCCAACCCCCCCAAAAACCCACCCCCCCACCAAACCACCCCCCCCCCCCCCCCCCCACCCCAAACAAACACCCCAAACCAAACACACCACACACACCCCAACACCCAAACCCCACCCCCAACAAAAACAAACCCCCCCCCCCCCCCCCACCCAACACAAAACCACACCCCACACACACACCCAAAAACCCAACCCACACAAACCCAAACCCCCACCCCCCACACCCACCCACCACACCCCCACCACAACCACCCCCCACCCACAACCCCCCCCCCAACCCCCCCACCCCCCCCACCACCACCCCCCCCCCCCCCACCAACCCCAACCCCACCCCCCAACCCCCCCACCCCCAAACACCCCCCCCCCCCCCCCCCCACACCACCAACCACCCCCCCCAAACACCACCCAAACCCCCCCCCAAACCCCCCCCACCAAACCCCCCCCCCCCAAAACAACCCCCCACCCCCACACCCCACCACACCCACCAAACCCCCCCCCCACACACCCCCACCCAACCCCCCCACAACCACCCCACCCACCCCCACAACCAAACAACCCAAAACCCCCCCCCAACCCACACAACCACCCCACCCCCACCCACCAACCCCCCCCCCCAAAAAAAAACCCCAAAAAACAACCCAACCACCAACCACACCCCCCCACACACACCCCAACCCCCCCCCACACCCCCCCCCCCACCCAACCCACACCCCCCACACACACCCCCACCCCCACACCCCCACCACCCCCCCACCCCCCACCCCAACACCCCCCAAAACACCCCCACCCCCCCACCCCCACCCCACCACCCCCCCCCACCACCCCCCCCCCCCCCCCCCACCCCCCACCCCCCCCCACCACCAAACCCACCCAACAAACCACCAACCCCACCCACCAAACCCACCACCAACCCCACACCAAACCCCACACCAACCACCCAAAACCACCACCAACCCCAACCCACCCAAACCCCACCACCAAACACCACCCACCAAACCCCACCACCAAACCCACACAACCCCACACAACACCTCCACCAAACCCAACACCAAACCCCCACACCAAACCCACCCACAACCCCACCCACCAAACCACCCCACCAAACCCCCACCAACACCCCACCACCAAACCCCACCACACAAACAACCAACCCAAACACCCACCCCCCCCACCCCACAACAACCCACACACCACCACACCCCCCCCCACCCACCCCACCCACCACACCCACCCACAACCCCCCCCCCCCCACCAAACACACACACCCACCCCACCACAAACAACCACCCCAAAAACACCCCCACAACCCCAACAACCCAACCACACACACCCAACCCCACAACCACCCACAACACAACCAACAAACAAAACCCAAAAACAACCCAAACCCACACACACCACACACACCCCCAACCCCCCCCAACCCCACAACAACCCAACCCCCAAACCCACCACCCCCCCAACCCCCAACCCACACCAACCCACCAACCCCCACAAACCCCAAACCCCACCCCAACCCCCACCCACAAACCCCCCCCCAACCCCCCAACCCCCCAACCCCCACACCCAACACCCAACCCCCCCCCCAACCCCCCAACCCCCAACCCCCAACCCCCAACCCCCCAACCCCCAACCCCCCAACCCCCCAAACCCACCCCCCTACCCCCAAACACCCCAACCCCCCCCCAAACCCCAACCCCCCCCCAAACCCCCCAACCCCCCCCCAACCCACACACCCCCAACCCCCAAACCCCATCCCACCCCCCCCCCCCACACCCCCCCCCCACACACCCCTCACACAAAACCCCCCCAACCACCCCTACCCACCAAACACAACCCCCCCCCCCCCCCCACCCCCCAACACCAACACAACACAACATACCCCTTCATCCAAACCAACAAAAAATCCAACCAACCCCAAACTCTCCCATCACCCCCCACAATACCCAATAACCAAAAACACAACCCCCAACAACCACCCAAACCACCCCCCACCCACCACAAACCAACAAACCAATATAACAAACACCTACACACACAAACAACCACCCACACCACCCCCCCCCCCAACCACACACAACCAAACAAACCCCCCCACACCCACCCACAAAACAAACCCACCCCACCACCCCCCACCCCAAAAAAACATACCAACATAACAACACAAACAAAAATACCCCAAACACACCCCCAACAACACCCCCCCCCACCCCCCCCACCCCACCACCCCCCCACCCCCCCCACCCCACCCCCCACCCCCACCCCACAAACCACACCAAAACACACCCAAACAACCCACCCCCCACCCACCCAAAACCCCACCCACCCCCCCCCACCCCCAACCCCCCCCCCACAACCATCCAAAACAACCACACCACCCACACCCCACACACCCCCCCACACCACCACACACCCACCCCCCCAACCCCCACAACCCCAACCCAAACACATACCCACAACAACAACAACACACAACACCACACCCCCCCCCAAACCCCCCCCCACCACCACCCAAACCCCAACACCCAACCCACCACACCCCAACCCCACCAAACCCAAACACACCCCACCCCCCCCCACCCCACCACAAACCCAACCACACAACACCACCCCCCCAAACCCAACCCTCCATAACCCCAACCCCCACCAAATATAACACAAACCACCCAACCACCAAACCAAAACCACCCCACCCCCAAAACACACACACAACCCACCCTCCCACACCACCCCCCCCCCCCCCAAACCCCAAAAACCCCCCCCCCCCCCCCCAACCCCCCCCCCCACCCCCCCCACCCCCCCACCCCAACACAACCCCCCCACCAATACACCCCACCCAACCCCCCCCCCAAACCACAACACCCACAATCAATTCCACCACACCAACCTAAAACCAACCCCCACACCCACACAAACCACAAACCACCACACACCCCCCCCCCACCACCCCACCACCCCAACACCAACACCACCCCCACCTCCAAACAACAACACACACCAACCACCACCCCCACAAACCAAACCAAACACCACCAAAACATTAACAAAATAAAAACCCCACCACCCACACCCCCCACCCCCCACCACACACCCCCCCCCCCCCCCCCCACCAACCCCAACCACACCAACCCCAACAACACCCCCACCCCCCACCCCCCCCAACACCCCCACCAACCCACCCCCCCCCCCCCCCCCCCCAATCACCCCCACACCCACCCCCCCCACCAAACCCCACCACACCCACACCCAACCCACCCCAACCAACCAAACCCCTTAACCCCCACAAACCCCCCACCCCCCCCCCACCAACCCACCCCCCCAACACCCCCCACACCCCCACACATACACACCACAACCAAATCCAACAAAACCAACCCCACAAATCCACCCCCCATAACCACAAACACCCACCCCCCCCCACCACAAACAAACCCAACACTCCCCCCCAACACACAACAAACCAACCAAACCCCACACCACCCCCAAACCAACCCACCCCCCCAAAAAAAAAAATATCTTACCAACCACCCCACCCCCCACCCCCCCCCACACAACAATAACCCCCCCACCACCCCCAAAACCACTAACCACTCTAAATCTTTCCCCTACATTCTAAATACACTCAAATAACCCCCCCCACCACCAACCACAACCATACATAACCACCATTAACACCACCCACCCCAAACCCCCACCCCCCCCCCCCACCAAATAAAATAATCTCTCTCACCCCCCAATCAACTCATCCCCAACCTACATATTATTCTACAACAACAACCCCACCCCCCACACCCCACAAAACCCCCCCCCCCCCCCCCAAACACCCAACCACACACCCAAACCCAAACACCCCCCCCCCAAACACCAAACAACAACCACACCACACCCCCACCCCCCTTCCTATATACCAAAAAACTCCACTAAAAAACTCCCCAAAAAAAACATCTACCCACACCCCCTTCCCCCTACTAATTCCCCAAACCCCTAAACACCTAACAAATACTAACACTCCCATCAACCCCCACAAAACAACCCCCAACAACCCAAACCCCCCCCCACCACCTAAACACAAACCCACCCCCAAAACACCACCCCAATACCCAATCCCACACAACACAAACCACCCACCCCCCCAACCACCAACCAAAATACACCCCCCCCCACAACCACCAACCCCCCACAACCCACCATACAC
The DNA here is from genome assembly GCA_964034765.1 of Knipowitschia caucasica. Lineage (NCBI taxonomy): Eukaryota > Metazoa > Chordata > Actinopteri > Gobiiformes > Gobiidae > Knipowitschia > Knipowitschia caucasica. Next base: position 6,732,861 of record OZ035839.1, read on the forward strand.
ACAACCAAAAAACCCCCAACAACCCCACTCACCACCCACAAACCCACAAACCCCACACCCAAAACCCCACCTCAACCCTCATAACACCACCCAACCCAACCCAACATACAAACTACACAAACAAACCCAACCATCTCCCCCCACCCCCCACACACCAAAAATCCACCCCAAAACCCACCCCCACAACACCCACCCAATAAACCCAACACACCTCACACCCACCCCCCCCCACCACCCCACCCCCCCCCAACACCCCCACAACCCACACCACACAAACCCCACCCACTCCCCCACCCTACACACCCCCCCCCCCCACCACCCACCCCCCCCCCAACCACCACCCCACCCCCCCACAAAATAATCAATCTATTCCCCCACCCCCCACCCCTATAATATACCATACTCAAACCACCCTCACCCCCCCAACCCACTCACCCCCCTCACCCCCAAAACAAACAAACCAACCACACCAACACCCCACATCAAAAAACAACACCCATCCAAAACCAAACAATAATATTCCCCATTCTACTCTACTCTCACCCCAACCCTAATACCCCCCCTACCCCCCACACATTCACCCCCCCCAACCCCCCACCCACCTCAACCCCCATAACAATTCCCCCCCCCACTATAAAAACACCCACACCCATCATAAACCCCTTCCCCAAAATCACAACCCAAACACAACACCAAACCCCAACCCAACACCCCACACCTAAACACTCCCACCAAACACCCACTAATACCAAAAAACACCTCCAACCCCCACCCCCCCACCAACCAACAAACCCACCCACAAACCCCCAAAAAATACCCAAAAACCCCCCACCCCCAAACCCACCACACCACCCAACCAAACAAAAAAAAAAACCCCCCAAACCACCCCCCCCCCCATCCCCAACCAACACCCCCCCCCCCCACCCACCCCCAACCCAACCCCCTAAAAAAACTTAACACCAACCAACATCCAACCCCAACCCAACTCCCTACCCCCCCACCACCACCCAACCCTAACCCCCAACACCTAATCCCCAATCCCCCCCAAACCCCCCCCCCCCACACAACAAACACCAAATAACCAAAAAACAACTCAAACCTAATTCTAAAATCCAACCACAAAAAAAAACACACCAATCAAACAACCCACACACAAAAAATCCCCTCTCCCCCCCCCCCCCACACCCCCCCCCCCACACTCCCCCCACCCACAACCCACCCACAAAAACCCCCCCCACCCCCCCACACCCCCCACACACACCCCCCCAACCAACCAACCCCCCCAAAAACCCCCCACCACCACCAACCCCCCACACAACACCCCACCCACCCCAAACACCTTCCCCACCCCACCCCACAACCCCACCCACCCCCCAACCACCCCCACACACCCAACACCACCCAAAACACCCAAACACCCCACCCCCCCACCCCCACCCATCCCCACCACCACCAACATACACCCAACCCAATACCAATACCCAAACCAAAACCCACTTTATTCCCCATTACACACAACCCCCAAACACCCCATAACACCCCCACCCCCCCCAAAAACAAACCCCCCCCCCCCCCACCCACCACACCAACCACATAAATATACATCTCCCACACTTACCTTCACACCCTCATACTCATCACCTCACATACCACACACACCCCACACACACACAACACACCAACACAACCACTCACACACCACACCACTCACACAACACCCCCCCACACAACCCACACTCTCACACACACCCACACACAACCACACTAAACCACTCACTCTCCACAACAACACACACACACCCCACACTCACCCCACACACACCCCACACACACACAACACACCTCACACACCCAACACACCCCACAACAACCCACACACACACCACCACCCACACCACACACACACCACACACACCACACACTCACCCCCACACTCACCAAACAACACTCCAACACACACCCCCCCACACATCCCATCACAACCAACACACCCACAAACCTCTCAAAACCCCTCACTCTCATCCCCTCCTCTATTCCCATCTCACATCCACATCAACAAACAAAAACACCCAACCACATCCCCCAAACCACCCAACCCCCACCCCACTCATCTATACCAATATCAAAAAAACAAACAACTATACCCAACTCCAACATACCTATTAATCCTCCTCTTACCCCCCTCTCAATCACACCCTTCCCCATACCCCCTCATACTCCTTCCCCTCCCATCACCCCCCCTCCCAAACAAAACAAACTATAACCCCCCCACCCTCCTCCTATAACCTCAAACCCAAAAAAACAACCCCATCCACACCCACCACCCCTCCCCCCCCTTATCCAATCCCACACCCCCCCCCCCTTCACCCCTTCAACTTCCCCTCCATCTTCATTACTCCCTACAACTTTCATCCCATCCCCCAACCACATCATCTCCATTACAACAAAACCTACCCTTCCAACTACAATCACATCAACATACCCCTTACCTCCCCATCCCATCATCATACTCCCCCCCTAAATTACTATCCCCATCATTTAAAACACCCCAATCAACAATAACCACCCCCCATCATCATATCACTCCATCAACATATAACTCCCCAACCCATAAAAACCAACACAACCACAAAACCACCAACAACACACCACACCCCATACATCTACACCTCCCCATACCAAACAAACACCAACCCTCTAAAAATAACCCCCTTCCATCATCAACACACCCCAACAACTAAACACCCCTACATAAAACACACCAACAACTATAAACCCCAACCAATCCAATACACCATCAACAACAAAACCACCCCACAACCACACCCCACAACAAAAACACCACCCAACCCACCCCCCCCCCCCACAAAACCCCAAAAACAACCACAACCACCCAAATACCCACCCCCCCACCACCCCCAACACACCCCCCACCAAACCCCCCCCTCCACCCAACCCCCACACCCACCCCCCCAACAAACACCACAACCCCACAACCACCCAAACACAACCCTAAAAAAAAAACCACCCCAACACAAACACACACACCCAACATCCCACCCAAACCCATAAAAACAACCCACCAACACCCCCACCAACCCCCCCCCACACCACCCACCCCCACCAACCCCAACAACAAAACCCCCCCCACACCCACACCCCCACACACCCCACACACACCCAACCTCCCACCCCACAACAACACACACCACCCACCCCCACCAACATAACACAACCAACCATACAAACCACCACCCAACCCCACAAAAAACCCCCCCCCAAACATACAAACCCCAACCAAACCACCACAACCCCAACACCAACCCCCACACCCACAACAACACCAAACAACCCACACACCCCCCCCAACCACACCCCAACCCCCCCCCCCCCCCACACCCCCCCCCCACCCCAAAACACCCAACCCCCCCCCAACCCCCCACCCCCACAACCCCCCACCCCAACACACAACCCCCACCCCCCCACCCCCCCCACAAACCACCAACCACCCCCCAAAAACCCCACCCCCCCCCCCCCCCCCCCCCCCCCCCCCCCCCCCACAACACATACCCCCCCCCCCACCTCCCCCAAAAACACACACACCCACCCCCCCAACACAACCCCCCCCCCCCCACCCCCCCCCCCCCCCCCCCCCCCCCCCCACCAAACAAAAAACAACACCACACACCACCCAACACACCCACACCCCCAACCCCCACCCACCAACCCCAACCCAACCACCCCCACCCCCCCAACCCCCCCCCCACCCCCCCCCCCCCCCCCCCCACACCCCCCCCACCCAAAACCCCCCCACACCACAACCACCCCCACCAACCCCCCCCCCCCCCCCCCCCCCCCCCCCCCCACCCAAAAAACACCCCCCACCAACCCCCACACACACACCCCCCACCACCACCCACAAACCCACCACCCCCACCACCCCCCCACCACCACACCCCCCCACCCACCACAAACCCCCCACCACCCCCCCCACCACCCACCACCCAAACAACCCCCAACACAACCCACCACCCAACCCCAACAACAACCCCACCACAACACCACCCCCCAAACCCCAACCCCCCCCACCCCACCCCCCCCAAACCACACACCCCCCCCACCCAAACCAACACCCCACCCACCCCCCCCCACAAACCCCCCCCCCCCCCCCCCAAACCACCACCCAACCCACACCACAACACCCCCCAACCACCCACCCCCCCCACACAACAAAAACCAACACACCAAACACACACACAACCCCCCCCCCACCCCACCACAACCCACCACCCCAACCCCCCACCAACCCCCCCACCCAACACCACCCCAAAAACCACAACCCCCCCCCACCCCCCAACCCCCCCACACCCACCCCCCCCAACCCCCCCCAACACCCCCACCACAACACCACCCACCACCCCAACACCCCCACACCCACCCAACACCCCCACACACCACCCAAACACCCCACCCACCCCCACCCACACCACCCACCCAACAAACCAAAAACCCAACCACCCAACACCACCCCCCACCCACCCCACAACCACACCCACACACCCCCACCAAAACACACCCCCACCCCCCCCCCCCCCCACCACCACAACCACACACACCACCCCCCCACACCCACCCCCCCCCCCACACCACACCACCCCCCCCACCCCCCACAAACCCCACCACCCCCCCCCCCACAAAACCCCCCCCCCCCCCCCACACCAACCACCACACCACCACCAAACACCCCCAACACCCAACACCCCACACAAAAAACAACACCACCCAACCCCCACAAAACCCCCCAACCCCCAACACACAACCACCACCCACCCCACACCCCCCCCCCACCAACCCCCACCCACCCACCCAAACACCCCCCCACAAACACCAACACAAACACCACCCCCCCCCCCCCCCCCCAACCCCACCCCACCCACCCCAACACCCCCACCCCACCCACCCACCCCCCCCCCCCCCCAAACCACCCCCACCCAAACCCCCCCACACACCCCCCCAAACACCAAAACCACCACCCCCACCCCACCAAAACACACACCACCACAAACAAAAAACAAATACCACCCACACAACCACACCCCCACCCCCCCACCCACACACCCACACCACCCCCCACCCAAACCCCCCCCCACCCCCCCCAACCCCCCACCCCCCACCACAAAAAAAACCACAACACACCCCCACCCCAACCCCCACCACCCCCCCACCCAAACCCCCCCACACAACACCCAACACCCACCCCAACACCCCCCCCCCCCCCCAACCCCCAACCCCCAACCCCCCACCCCCACCCCCCCCAACCACAACCCACACCACCCCCCCAAAAACCCCCCCAACCCCCCACCCCCCCCCACCCCCCACCCCCCACCCCCCCCCCCCCCCCCCACCACACCCCCACCACCACCCCACCCCCCCCCCCCCCCCCCCCCCCACAACCCACCAACCACCCCAAAACCAACCCAAAAAACCCCCACCAACCACCCCCCCCCACCCACCCCCAAACAACACCACACAACACCACCAAACCACACCACCCCAACCCCCAAAACCACCCCAACCCAACACCAACCCCCACCCACCCCACCCCCAAACACAAACCCACCACACCCAACCACACCCAAACCCAACCACACACACCCCCAAACCCCCCACCCCACACCCACCACCCACCACCCCACCACAACCACCCCAACCCACAACCCCCCCACCCCCCCACCCCCCCCCACCACCCCACCCCCCCCCCCCCCCCCCACCAACCCCCCAACCCCACCCCCCCCCAACCCCCACCCCCAAAACAACCCCCCCCCCCCCCCCACCCACCCCCCCCACCCCACCCACCCCCCCCAACAAACACCACCCCAACCCCCCCAAACCCCCCCCCACCCCAACACCCCCCCCAAAACCACAACCCCCACCCCCACACCCCCCAACCCACACCACCCCAACACCCCCCCCCCACAACCCCCCCCACCAACCCCCCCAACCAACCACCCACCCCACCCCACAACCAACACCCAAACAACCCCCCCAACCCACAAAACCCACCACCCCCACCCCACCCAACCCCCCCCCAAAACCCCCAAAAAAAACCCCCACACCACAACACAACCCCCACACAACAACCCCCCCCCACACCCCCCCCCACCCCCCACCCCACCACCCCCCCCCACACACACCCCTACCCCCCACACCCCCACACCCCCCCCACCCCCCACCCCAACACCCCCAAAACACCCCACCCCCCCACCCCCACCCCACCACCCCCCACCACCCCCCCCCCCCCCCCCACCCCCCACCCCCCCCCCACACCAAACCCCACCCACCACACACCACCAAACCCCCCACCACAAACCCCACCACCAAACCCACCACAAACCCACCACAAACCCACCCACCAAACCCCACAACAACCCCCACCCACCAAACCACCACCAAACCCACCACCAAACCCCCACCACCAAACCCCACCACCAACCCACCACCAACCCCCACCACCAAACCCCACCACCAAACCCCACACCAAACCCACCACCAACCCCCCACCACAAACACCACCCACCAAACCCCACACCAAAACCCACCACCCCCCCCCCCCCCCCCCCCCCCCCCCCCCCCCCCCCCCCCCCCCCCCCCCCCCCCCCCCCCCCCCCCCCCCCCCCCCCAAAACCCCACACACAACACACCAACCCAACACCCACCCCCCCCACCCAACAACAACCACACCCCCCCAACCCCACACCCCCCCCCCCCCAACCCACCCAACACCACACACCCCACAACCCCCCCCCCCCCCACCAACCCACACCCACACCCAAAACACAACACCCAAAACAAACCCCCACAACCCAACAACCCACACACAACCAACCCAAAAAACCACACAACCCCCCACACACCAACCACAAAAATCCACCACACACAACCCCCAAACCCAACACACACCACAACACACCCAACCCCCCCCCCAAACCCCAACCCCCCAAACCCCCAACCCCCCCACCCCCCCCCCAACCCACACACCCCCCAACCCCCCAACCCCCACAACCAACAACCCCCCACCCACACCCCCAAACCCCAAACCCCCCCCAAACCCCCCCCCACAACCAACCCCCCCAACCCCCCCCCAACCCCCCAAACCCCAACACCCAACCCCCAAACCCCCCAAACCCCACAAACCAAAAATCCCCCAACCCCCAACCCCCCACCCCCCAACACACACCAAAAACCCCACCAAACCCCCCAACCAACATACACACTACACCCCCCCCTAACCCACCACCACCACAAAACACAAAACCCCCCAACCACCCCCCCCCCCCCCCCCCCACCTACCAACCACAACAAATACACCCTCACCTAAAAATAACAATACAAATACCCTAAAACCCACATTTAACACCTAACACCACCACCCCCCAAACCCCCCCCATACTCCATACCTCTATCCATCATCATATTTCAAATCATAATTTACCTAAAAATTCCCCCATATTCACTCCATCTCCCACAATCCCCCCATATCTTAAATCATCCAATTACATACACCCTTCCTACACACCCACCCTCAACAAACACCACAAAATACCAAATTTCATCTCTATCAATTATTATCTATATTACCACCCCCCCCCATATCCCTCCCACCCCCCCCCTATAAACTCTTCCCCCTTTCCCATTCTCCCTTTAAACCCCCCCTCTAAAACATCCCCCCCCCATATTTTTCCCCTAACCCTCACTAAACCACCAACAAAACAAAAATAACAACTACCACACCAAAACCACACAAAAAACCAAAAACCAACCACCAACCAAACCAACAACAAACACAACCCCACACATAAACCTACCAACAACCCATCAACACCCCCCACCCACCCCTCCCCCCCTCCCCCCCAACCCCCCCCCCCCCCCCAACCCCAACCCCCCAACCCCAAAACTACCATTATTACCCACCACCAAACCTCCCACCAAAACCAACACACCAAAACCCACCAAAACACCACCCTACCACCCCCCCCCCCCCCCAACACCCACCCCCCACCCCCCCCCCACACCCCAACCCCCCCCCCCACCACCCACCCACCCACAAACACCCCACCACAACCACCCCACCCCCCAACCCACCCAACCCCCACACAACCCCCACATAACAACCAACAACAACAACAAACCCAAAACCCACCCCACCACCCAACACCCAACCACACCACCCACCCCCACACACCCCCCCCCCCCCCAACCACAACCCACCCCCAACCCATAACTACACCCCCCCCCCCCCCCCACCCCCCCCAAAACCACCCACCACAAAAACCCCCCATAACCCCCACCCCACCAAAACCACAACCAAAAAACAAAACCACCCAAAAAAACAACACACACCAACCCCCCAACACCCAAACAAACCCCAACCCCCACACCCACCCCCCCCCCCCCCACAACCCCAAAACCCCCCCCCCCCCCCCCCCCCCCCCCCCCCCCCCACCCCCCCAACCCACAACCCAACACAAACCACCCCACCACCCCCCACCAACCCCCCAACACCCCAACAACCCCCACAACCCAACCACAACCCCCCACACAACAACAACCAAAAACCACCACACACACCCCACCCCCCCCCCAACCCACCAACCCAACCACCCACACCCACACCAAAAAACAACCCACCCCAACCACCACCCAACCCAACCAAAAAACACCACCACCACAAACACCCAACAAAAAACCCCCACACCAAAACCCAACCCAACACCAACCCAACCACCCCCCACACCCCCACCCCCCCAAACCCCCCCCACCAACCCCCCCACCCCCCCCCCCCCCCCAACCACCCAACACCCCACCCCCCCCACCAAACACACACCCACACCCAACCCAACCCAACCCAAACCCATCCAAAAAAACCACAACCCACCACCCCACACCCACCCCCCACACCCCCACACCCCCCCACCCCACCCAACCACACCAAACCCCCACAAACAAACAACCCCCCCAAAACCCCCCCCCCCAAACAACCTACCCACCCCCACCACAACACAACAACACAAACCCAAACAACAACAAACAAACAACCCCCACACCACCCCACACCCCCACCACCCCCCCCCACAAACAAAAACAAAACCACCCCCCACCCCCCCCCCCCCCACCCCCCCAACCCCCCCACCCCCCACCCACAACCTAAACCAACAAACCAACCAACACCCTCCCCACAACCACAACCCCCCCCCCCACCCCCCACCACACCCCCCAACCCCCCCCCCCCCCACCAACACCAACACACACACACCCCACACCCACAACACCACAACAACAACCCACAACAACCCCCCCCCCCCACCCCAAAACCCCCCCCCCCAACCCACCCCCACCCATCACCCACACCACCAAAACCCCCCCCCCCAACACCAAAACCAACCACCCAACCCCCCCCACCCCCCCCCCCCCCACACATAAACCCACCCCTCACAAACCACAAAAAACCAAACCCCCCAAAACCCTCCCCCCCCAACCACCCCCCACTACCCACATACCATACCCCACACAAAAAAACACCAAAACCAACACAAACTAACCACCACCTCACCACACCCCCAACACCAAACTCCCCCTCCCCACAAAACACCCCAACTAAAAACAAAACAACCCCCCCCCACCCACAAAAAACCAACACACCCCCCCTCCACCCCCCACAACCCACACCACCCAACCAAACACCCCCACCCCCCCCAAAACAAAACCCACCCCCCCAACACCCCCACACACCCCCACCACCCACCTCCACCCCCCCAAACACACCAAAACCAAATAAACCCCAACAACACACACCACCCAACCAACCAACAAAACAACAAACCCACAAAACACACACCACCCCCACCCCACACCTAAAACCCCCCAAAACCCAAAACCCACCCCACCAACACCCACCACAACAAAACACACACACACACAACCCCCCCCCCCCCCACCACCACAACCCCACCACCCCCCCACCCACACCCACACCAACACACCACCACCAACCACCCCACCCCAACCCCCCACAACCAACCCCACAAAACCCCCAACACAACCCCCCCCCACCCACACAACAACCAACACAAAAACAACAACAACCCACCCAACCCTCAAACCACCCCCCCCACAAACAACCCCCCCCCCCCCCCCCCCCCCCAACCCACCCCACCCAACACCAACCCCCAAACCCAACCCCCACATCAACCATACAAACACACCACCCCCCATATTACCCCCTCCCCCCAAAAACCCACCCCCCCCACCACCTCAACCCAAAAACTACCCACAAAAAAATCCTATACCTAATTTTATCAAACCCACTAATCAACACCATAACACACCACAATCACCACACAAAAACAAACAACACACCCTCACCACACACCAACCACCTCAAAAAACCAACCAAAACACCACCCAACCCCAACCCACCAACCCAACCAAACCAACCCAACAACAACCAACAACAACAACACCACCAAACCCACCACCCCACCCAACCCAAACTACACCCCCCCCCACCCCCCAACCACAACCACAACCCCCACCCCCCCCCCAACCCCCACCCCCCCCCCACCCCACACCTACAATACACCACACCAAAAATACCCAACCCAACAAAACCCCCCCATAACATACACCATCCAAATTACCCCCCAAATCCATCCCCATCCCCCCCCTATCCCCTAACCCCCCCTATACCTAAATATCAAATTAATCAAACTATAAAATATATATCCCCATCAATATATCTAAAATCAAAAAATAAACAAATAACAAACAACTCTACCAAACAAACAATACCCTCACCCCCCCCCACACCCCCCCTACCACTACCACCCAACCCCCCAACCCCCCATCAAACACCCAACCCAACCCACCCCCCAAACAACCCCCCCCCCACCCCACCAACCAACCCCCCCCCCACACACCCCCCACCCAAAAACCCACACACCCCCCCCCCAAACACCCCCCCCCACCCCCCCACCACCAACCAAAACAACCACCCAACCCCCCCCCACCCCAAACTCCCCACCTCAACCACCCAAATCACACAACCCCCACCCCCATCCCCCACCCCCCCACCACCCACCCAACACCACACCAACAACACCCACACCCAAAACCCCAAATAAATATACATTTTCCCCTACTCCCCCCCACATACCAAACCCCTCCCTTTCTCCCACCCTAAAACCAACCCACCCAAACACCAAATACAAACACATAACACAAATACACCCCCTTTTCTTACCACTCACTCCAAACAACCTCATCAACCCACACTACTCCTCACACACCCCCCATCACACAATCCCTCTCACTCCCCATCTCTCATCCTCACTCTCCCACTACTTACACCCCCTCTTTTACCCTAAACACCACACACACCACAACACCACATAACCACACACACAACCAACACAACACCACACACATACACCACCAACACACCACAACACCACACACACACCACACACACCACACAACCCCCAACACTCCCACACAACACCACACACACACCACACCCACACCACACAAACATCTACTACACCCCTCTCTACATCTCCAACACAACCACACTCACACCCCCCACTACATACCAACATCCTCTCATCTCCCCTCACACTCACCCACTCTCTCACACTCAACCCCTCTCTCTCTCCCCAACACAACACCAACAACCCACACACACACCACACTCAACCCCACCACACAATATACAACACCACCCATACAAACATATCCCCCCATACCACAATCCCCCCCCAACCACCCCCACTTACACCCAACCCCCCACCCCAATCAACCCCAACATACCCACACCCACCACCAACCAAACACCAAACCCCACCCCACCAATAACCCCCCACCAAAAACACAACCAACCACAAAACCCCCCCATCTCCAACCCCCACCAACCCACCAACACCCCCACACCACCAAAAAACACCCACCCCCACAAAAAACCCCCACCACACACCCCCCACCCCAAACCACCCCCCCCCCCCCCCCCCCAACACCAACAACACCACCACAACAACACCCAAACAACAAAAACACCAACCACAAAAACACCTACACAAAAACACCAAACCACAACCTACTTCCCTACAACAAAACCACCAACATCATACTACACCAACAAACTAACCTACCAACACAAACCACCCAACAAAACAAACACCCAACCACATTAACACCAAACCCTCTAAACACATACATCATACCAAACACCTACAACAAAAAACAAAACCACACCCAAACCACACCATCAACAACATCAACCCTAATCAATTACACCACCACAACAACAACACACCCTTACCACAATAAAACTACAACACATACACCACCTTCCACTCCATACTCACCCTTCCAACTTACCCCCCCCCCCTCCCATCTACATACTCCCCTTACCATCTTATAAAAAACCCTCAACCCCCACTCACACAACAACAACAACCCCCCCCCCCACACCCCCACCCAACACCCACCATCAACTCCACCAACCCAACCATCCCACACCAATCTTCCCCCATATCCAACCAACAACCATTACCCCCCCCCACCACCCACCCACCAACCCCCCAACAAACCCCAACCCCACAATCCCCACCCCCCCCCATCAAAAACCCCCCCCTATTTAACAAAAACCCACCCCAACAAAACCAATACACCCACACCCACCCCCAAACAACATATTCAACCCTCAACAACCAACACCCCCCATACCCCACACTCAACACACCCCCCCCACAACAATAACCCCACAAACACCCAACCCCCCCCCCCCCCACAACCCAAAAAACCCCCACAACACCCAACCACCCCACCCAAAACATCCCCACCACCACCCACCCCACCCAACCAACACAACACACCACCACCAACCCCCCCCCCCCCCACAAACAAACCCAATCCCAACAAACAAACACCCCACCCAACACCACCCACCAAAACACCCAAACACCACACCCCCCCCCCCAACCACACCCCAAACCCCCCCCCCCCCCCCCCCCCCACCCCCCCCCCCCCACCCCCAAAACACCAACCCACCCCCCACCCCCCACAAACCACCCACCCCCCACACCACACACACCCCCACCCCCCCCCCCACCCCCCCCCCCACACCCACCAACCACCCCCAACACAAACACCACCCCCCCACCACCCCCCCCCCCCCCCCCCCACCAACCCCCCCCCCCACCCACCCACCCACACAAACAAACCCCCCCCCACCCCACAACACCCCCACCCCCCCCCCCCCCCCACCCCCCCCCCCCACCCAAACAAAAAAACCAACAACCACACACCCACCCCCACACCACCCCCCCCCACACACCACCCCCACCAAAAAAACCCAACACAACCACCCCCCCACCCCCACAAAACCCCCCCCCCCCCCCCCCCCCCCACCCACCCCCCCCCAACCCCCACCCACCCACCCCCCCCCACAAACCCCCCACACCACAACCCACCCCCCACCAACCCCCCCCCCCCCCCCCCCCCCCCCCCCACCCCAAAAAAAACCCCCCCACCCAACCCCCCCCCCCCCCACACACCCCCCACCACCACCCCCAAACAACCCCCACAAACCCCCCCACACCCCCACCCACCACCACCCCCCACCCACCCAAACACACCCCCCACCACCCCCCCACCCAACCCACCCCACCCAAACCACCCCCCCACACACACACCCCACCACCCCCCCAACCCCCAACCAACACACACTACACAACACCACACCCCCCCTCACAACCCAACCCCCCCCACCCCCACCCCCCACCAACACAAACCACCCCACCCCCCCAAACCCAACAACACCAACCCCAACCCCCCCACCCCCCACAACCCCCCCACCCCCCCCAACACACAACCCTCACCACAACCCCCCCCACAACCCCACCCCCCAACCCACCAACACCCCCCCACACAACAAACCAACACAACCCAAACACCACAAACAAAACACACCCCCCCCCCCAACCCACCCACAACCCCCACCCACCCCCAACCCCCCCACAACCCCCCCACCAAAACACCCAACAAACACAACCCCCCCCCCCAACCCCACCAACCCCCCACACCCCAACCCCCCCCACCCCCCCCCCCCCCCAACAACAACAACAATACACCACCCACCACCCCAACACCCCCCCCCACACCACACCACAACCCCCACACACCCAAACCCAACACCCACCATCCACCAACACACACACAACCACCCAACAAAAAAATCCCAACCACCCCACACCAAAACAACCCAACCCCCCCAACCCCCCCCAAACAACCCCCACAACCAAACCCAACCCCACAAAACCCACCCAAACCACCCCCCCCCACACACACCAAAAACACACCCCCCCCCACACCCCACACCCCCCCCCAAACCCAAACCCCACCAACACCAACCCCAACCAAACCCCACCCCCCAACCCCCCCCCCACAAACCCCCCCCCCCCCCCCCCAACACCAACCACCCACACACACCAAACCCCACCCCCCCCCAACACCCAACCCCCCCAAACAACAAACACAACACCCCCAAACCCCCCCCAAACACCCCAACCCCCCCCAACAACCACCCAAACCAAAAACACACCCACCCACACCACTCCCCCCCCCCCCAAACAACACCCTCCAACCCCCCCCCTCCAAACACCCCCCCCCAAAAACCACCAAAACCAAACACCCCCACCACCCCCCCACCCCCACAAAATTACCCCCCCCCCCCACCCCCCCACCCAAAAAAAAACCCCCACCCCTACCCACCCCCCACCCCCCCACCCCCCCCCTAAAACACACCAACCCCAAACCCCCCACTAACCACCAACCCCCATACACCCAACACACCACAACCCACTACCCACCCAAACAAACCAACTATAACAACACACAAAACCAAATCCACAACAACCCCAACCCCACCCCACAAACAACCAAAACCCCCCACACAACACCCACAAATACCCACCAACCACCCCCACAACCCCCCCACCCCCACCCCACCACTACACAACCCCCACCAAAAACCCCCCAACCCCCCCCCCCCCCCACCCACACCCCCCCCCCCCCACACAAAACACCCCCAACACCCACCCCCCCACTCCCCCCCCCCACCCACACCAACCCCCCAACCCACCCCACCACCCCACCCCAAACACACCAACACCACCCACCCAAAAACCCCCCCCACACCCCCCACCCCCCCCCACCCCCCCACCCCCCCCCCCCCCCAACCCCACCACCCAACCCACAACACCACCCCACCCCCCCCCCCCCCCCCCCACCCCACCCACCACACCCCATCAAACCAACCCCAAAAAACCCCACCACCAACCCAACCCCCCCCCACACCCCAAACAACCAACAACCCAAAAACCCCCACACCCCACCACCCAACCCCAAAACACCCCCAACAAACAACAACCCACCCCCACACCCCCCCAACCCCAAACACAACCAACCACACCCCCACACACACCAAAAACCAAAACCCAACCCACACACACCCAAACCCACCACCCCCCACACCCACCACCACCACCCCAACCACAACCACCCCACCACAACCCCCCCAACCCCCACCACCCCCCCCCACCACCCCACCCCCCCCCCCCCCACCCCACCCCCCAACCCACCCCCCCCCAACCCCCCCCACCCCCCAAACACCCCCCCCCCCCCCCCACCCACCACCCCCCACCACCACCCCACCCCCAACCACACCCCACCCCAACCCCCCCCCAAACCCCCCCCACACACAAACACCCCCCCCCCCCCCCCAAACACACAACCCCCACCCCAACACCCCCACCCCACACCCAACAACACCCCCCCCCCCACACACCCCCCCACCCAACCCCCCCACCAACCACCCCCCCCACCACCCCCAACAACCCAACACCCAAACCACCCCCCCCCAACCCAACAACCAACAACCCCACCCACCAAACCCCCCACACAAAACCCCCCCCCCCCAACCCCAATACAACCCCACACCACCCAACACAACACCCAACACAAACACCCCCCCCAAAACCCCCCCCAAACCCCCCCCCACCCACCACCCACCACCCCAAACCCCACAACCACCACCACCACCAAAATCACCCACAACAACCCCCCCCACCCCCCACCCAACCACCCCAAAACACCACCCCCACCCCCCCCCCCCCTCCCCCACCCCACCCACCCCCTCAACACCCCCCCCCCCCCCCCACAACCCATCCCCCCCCCCACCCCCACCAAACCCCCCCCCCCAACCCACAAAAAACACCCAACCCCCCCCACCCCACAAAAACCACCCAACCAATAAACTACCCCCCCACAAAACCCCACCAACAAAAACCCCCACACACCAAACCCACCCCCCACCAACCCCACACACCAAACCCACCACAAACCCACACAAACCACCACCCCCCAAACCCCACCCCAAAACCCCCACACCAACCCCACCAACAACCCCACCCCCAAAAACCCCCACCACATAAACCCCACCCCCCACCAAACCCACCACCACAAAATAAACCACCACAAAAACCTCCACAACAAAAACCCCCCTCCCCCCCCCTCCAAAAACCACCACCCACTCAATATACACCCACCCCCAACCCCTACACCAAACAACAAAACAAAAACCCAACCCAAAAAACCCAAACCACAACCCCACCAACAAACACCCCAAAACCATAAACACCTCCAAACCCACCACAACACTCCACACCCCCCCCCCCAACCAAACCCACTCAAACTCCCCCTCCCCACAAAAAACACACCCAACTACCAAAACCCCCCCCCCAAATCCAACCCCCAACCATCACCCCCAAATCCAATCCTCAATCTTCCCTATCCCCCTATATCCCCTCTCATCCTCCCCAAACCCCTCCTTACCTCTACCAAAAAACTCAACTCTCAACCCATAAACACACACCCCACCCTCACACACACAACTAACCCCACAATAAAACAAAACCCCACAAAACCCCCACAACCAACCACCAACCTTACCCCAAACCCCAAAACCCACCCCCACCACCAAAAAACAAACTTCCACACATCCCCCACACCCAAAAACACCCCCCCCCCCCCACCCAACTTCAAAAAAAACCAACCCAACAACACAAAACCCACTACACCCCCAACCACAAAACAAACAAACCACAAAAACAACACAACCCCCCACCCCCAAAACCACCAACCCCAACAAAATAACCCCACACCCCACAACCACAAAACCCCACCACACCTCACCAACCACAAACCCACCCCCAAAAACACCCCAATACCACCCAAAATAAACCACAATAACTAACACCCCAATAACCCACCAATCACCCCCACAAACCAAAATATTACACATAACCCCCCCCCCCCACCCAAAAACCCCAAAAATAATCTCCCTACTCCTAATACATAACACCCCCCATAAAATACCCTTAAACCCACAATAACTCAATCACCCCACCCCCCCCCCCCCAAACCCATAAACCAAACAACACCACCACCACAACACCACACAAAACATACCAACAAAACAACAACACACCCAAACCACCCACCCACACACCAAAAACCACAAAACAAACCCCCAAACACCCCCCACCACCACCCCCCCTCCACAAAACACACACACCCAACAACAAAACAACCCCCAACCCCACCCCCCCCACACCCCACAAACAAACACACAAAACACCCCACAAAAACCCATCAAATAAAACCCCCCACCCCCACCACCCCAAAAAAACAACAAATATACACACACAAAACAACACCACAAAACATACTCACACAAAATCAACCCCCCCCCACCCCCCCCCCACCCCACCCCACCCCCCACCCCCCCCCACCCCCACCCACCCCCAAACCCACCCAAACAAACCACACCAAAACCCACCAAAACAACCCCCACACCACCAACACCATAATCAACACCACCCACCCCCTACCCCACCCCCCCCCCCAAACACCCTTCCAAAACAAAACTCAAAAAAAAATCCACTCAATCCCAAAAATCAACTCCAAACCATCCCCCCCCCAAACCCTCAATACCCACCTAACAATTATCTTCAACATCCTTCCCCCTTCCCCATCCTTCCTTCCCTTCCCTTCCCTATCTTCCCCCAACCCCTTCCCAAACCCTACATACATCCTTATACATTACAACCACCCCCATCCCACACCCCCCACTCATCCTCCCCCATTCAAACAACCCTAACACTTTCACTCCACCCCAAACCTCCCCACCCCACCCAATAACAACCCCCCTCCCCCCCACCATTCCATACACCCCCCCCAATACCAACCCCTCCCTTTATACCCCCCCCTCCCCCCACCCCCCAAAAACACAATACAATACCTTAACCAACAAAAAACCACAAAAACCACCAACCCCTAACTAACTCAACACACACACATCCCACCCCCCCATACCTCCCCCACCCCCACCAATCCCCAAACAATAACCCCCCCCCCACCACACAAACCACCAACCTCCAACCACCATACCCAATACACATACTCTCCCCCAAAACAAATCCAACCCCTACCAACCCACCATACCCCCCATTCCACCCCCCCCCCCCAAATATCAAAAATCATCCACCCTATAACCCCCACAATACTACCATACCACCATCATATTCATCTCCATACCTTCCTTACCCTAATTCCCCTACATACCACCAACCAAAACACAAACATCAAACACCCCCCCCTACACCCCAAATCAACACCACACAAAAACAACACATCCCCCCCTCAACAACACCCCCCCAACAAAATACCTTACCAAACACAACCCCAACAAAAATAACATCTATTAAACCCACCACCCTAAAACATAACTCTCATTCCCAAACAAAACACCACCCCCAACCACCTCCACCCCAACCCAACTACCCCCACCATACCCCCAAACAAAAAACCCCAACCAAACCCTCTAAATCCCATATCCCCCCTCAAAAACCACCCTAATTTCCCCCCCCTACCCTCTCCCATACCTCAATTACCCCCTAAAAAACCTTACCCATATAACCTATTCAAAAATCCCACCCACCAACCCAAAACCCTCAAACCACACCATCACCCCCCTCTACCCCCCCAACCCCCCCTAAACTCCCCCCCCCATCCACCTCCCTAAAAACCCAACAAACTAAAAAACCCACAACTTACTCCCACCCCACCCACATATCCCATCATTACCTACCCACTATCATTACATCTTATTCTAAAACCCAAATAATCTTTTTACTACTTCCCCCTCCTCCTCCCCCCCCTCCCTACCCCCAAACACCCCCCCCCTCCTCCTTAATAATTCTTAAACACCACCCACTAACCCCCCCCCCAACACAAAAATCTACCAACCCCATACCACAATCCAAACATACCACATACCCAAAAAACATTCCTACAATTCAAACATACCAACAAAAAAAACCCCCCACCCACCCCCCCCCCCCACAACATCCCCCACCCAACCCAACAACAAACAACCCCCATAATAATAAACAACAACAACCCAAAACAAAATCAACCTACATATATAATCCCACCACAACCCCCCCCCCCCACACCCAAACCCCAACCCACACCACACAACCCCCCACCACACCCCCCCAACACCCACACACAACCCCCCACCCCCCCCCCCCCCACCCAAAAACCCCACACCCACAACAAACCACAAACACCCCCAAAACACCACCCAAACCACCCCCACAACCCCCCCCAAACCAAACACCATCAACACCAAACACACCCAACCAACCACACACAAACCACACCCCACCCACACCCCCCCACCACAAACAACCAACCCACAATAAACCCATACAACAAACCCCAAAATCACAACCCACCCCCCCCCCCCACCACAAACAACACAACCCCCCCCCACACAACCCACCCCACCCCCACCTCCACCACTCAAACACCCCACCCCCCCACCAAACCAACCCCCCCCAACACCCCCACAAAAACACCCAACCCACCAAACCCCCCCAAAACCCCCACCAAAAACCCAAAAACAACCCACACCCACCAACCCACCAACAAACAAACAACTACACCCACCAAACCAAAACCCCCACCCCCCACCACCCCAATAAAACCCCCCCCAAAACCACCACTCAAACCACCCCCCCACCAAATAAAACCAACTCCCACAAACCACCCCCCCCCACCACCCTACACCACACAAACCCCACACACCCCCCCACCCACACCACACCAACCCCACACCCCAAAAACCACCCACCCCCAACCCCACCCACACCCACAAAAACCCAACAAAACCCCCCCCCACCCCAAAACCAACCAACCCATACTCAAACCCACCCACAAACCCCACCCAACCACACACCCCCCCCACCCCCCACAAACCAAACCCCCCACCCCACACCCCACCAATACACCCAAACACCAACAAACCCCACACACCCCACCAACTACCAAACACACTCCACTCAACACCCCCCCCTACCAATACCACCAACCCAAACACCACCCACCCCACCACCCCCCCCCAAAACACAACAAACCAAACCCCACACCAACTATAAATCAACCCTCCTAAAAAAAACCCCCACACAACCCCAACACCCCCACACCAAACACCACACCAACCACACCCTCATATACCCTCCAAACTAATACCTAAAACATACACCCACCCACCCCCCACAACCCAAACATAACCACACAAATCAACCAAAAACAACCCAAAACAACCAACCCACCTCCACCACCCCTACCCAACAATACACCCCCCCCCACCCCCCCCCTCCCCCCCCCTCACAACCCCCCCATATCCCCCCCCCCCCCCCCCCCCCACCACACCCCACACCAACAAACAACCACAAACAAAAATACAACACCCTATCTATCCCTAACCCCCCCTCACATAACAACCTTACACAAATCCCATCAACCCCCTTACCCCCTTCACCCCCCCCACTACCAAAAACACCCAATAAAAAATCCCAAAAAACTAACTAAAACCCAAAACTATATCAAATACACAAACACACACACCACACAAAAAACAACAACAACACAAAACCCCACACACCCCCCCCCCCACACCCCACCCCACCAAACCCCCCCCCCCCACAACCCAACCCACATACCCCCCCCCCTACCCCACCCCCCCACCACCCCCCCAAACACCCCCCCACCCATACAACCACCCCAAAAACCCACCACCCAAACTACCCCACACCCACCCACCCCACCCCCACCACCAACCACCAACAAACCCCACTCTCCCCCAACCACCCCTATTCCCCCAAACTCCCCTCTAACCCCCCCCCAAAACTCACAACCCCCCACCAACCCCATTAATCCCACCTCCACCCCTCCCTATCCACACCCCAACCCCCACCTATCCCCCCAACACCACAATACCAATTATAAATAATACTTATACCCCCTAACAACTCACAACCCACCACCTACCAAAATACCCCACCCCCCCCAAAACAAAACCACCCAACACAACTTCCAACTATCAAAAAAACACCCCCTCTACAACCCCCACATCACACCTCACACACCACACACACCCCACACACACCACACAACACACCACAACACACCACACACTCCACTCACACACCCAACACTCACCACACACTAACCAAACACCCACAACCACACCCAAACACCACACACACACAACAACCCCACAACACAACCACACACACCCCACAACACACCCCAACACCACCACACACACCACAACAACCCCAACAACCCAACACACCCACAAACACCATCACACACACAACAAACCAACCCACACCACACACACCCACACACAACCACACACACACCACACCAACCACATCACACACCACTCACCCAACACACACCACACACACACCACACTACAACCACACAAACCTCAACTCACCACAAAACACCACACAACACACACACACACCCACACACAACCCCCCCAACCCCACCCCCCAACAACCCACACCACCCACCCACCCCCCACAAAACCCAACACACCCACACCCAAAACACACCACCCCACCAACAACAAACCACCACCACAACCAAACCACCAACCCCCCAAACCACACCCACAAAACCCCCCACACCCCCCCAACCCCCCCCCCACCCACCCCCCCCCACTCAACAACCCCCACCCCCCCCCCACAACAACCAACCAACAACCACCCCACCCCCAAACCCCACCCCCCCCCCCCAACCCTACCACAACCCCCCCACCACAACACCACCCTTACCCACAACAACACCAACCATCTTATACCCCCCCTACCAAAAACCTCCTATCCCATCAAAACACCAACCACATATAAAAACTCCCCCACTTCATCTTATAACACCCAACCATCTACATCCTCCTTCCAAATTATACTCACCTTCCCCCCCCCCCAACTTCAACACCCCCAACCCACAACCCACACCACCAACAAAAACACCAACCCACAAAACCACCAACAAAACACACCAACCATCACAACACCCCCCAACCAATACACAAACCAAAACCACAACAACACCAACACAAAAAACCACTAACAACACACCAACCAAACCAAACCACACTCCACCACACCAACACACAACCACTACCCACACACCACCACCAACAACAAAACCACACCCCCCACCTCCCCCCACCCCCCCCACACCACCCACCACCCCCCCCCCCCCCCCCCCCCCACCAACCAACCCCCCCCAACCCCCCAAACACCCCTACCACCCCCCCACCCAACCCCCACCCCCCCCCCACCCACCCCCCCCCACCCCACCCACACACCCCCCCCCCCAACCAACCACCCACAAATACAAAACACACCCACCAAAACACAACACCCCCACCCACCCCCCCCCAAACACAAAAACTACACCACACCCACACCCACCCCCACAACCCACCACACCCACCCCCCCCCCCCCCCACCAAACCCCAACACCCCAAACCACCCAACACCCAAACTCACCCCCAACACAAACAAAACCCCAAAACCAACACACACACAAACACCCACACCCACAACCAACCCAAACCAAAAACAACAACCCACAATAACCACCCCCCCCCCAAACCAAAAAATAATACCCCCATTACCCCAACAAACAAAACAACACCCAACAAAAAAACCCACCACCAACAACACCACCAAACCAACAACCCACCCCCCCCCCCACCCACACCCCAACCCCCCCCCCCCCCCCCAAAACCCCCCCAACCCCACAAACACCCACCCCCACCCCCACCCCCAAACCCCCACCCCCCACAACACACACCACCACCCCCCCCCACCCCCCCCCACACCCCCCACCCCACCACCCCCAAACACCCAACCCCCCCCCCCCCCCCCCCCCCCCCCCACCAACCCCCCCCACCACCCACCCACACAACAACCCCCCCAACACCACCCCCCCCCCCCCCCCCCCCCCCCCCACCCACCCCCCCCCCCCCCACCCCAAACCCAAAAAATCAACACCCACACACACCCCCACTCCAACCCACAACCCCCCCACCCAACCCACATACAACCCACCCCAACCACCCCACCCCCCAACCCACCCCCCCCACCCCCCCCCCCCCCCCCCCACCCACCCCCCCCACAAACCCCACACACAACCCACCCACCAACCCCACCCCCCCCCCCCCCCCCCCCCCCCACCCAAAAAAACCACACCCCACACAAAACCCCCCCCCCCACACCCCCACCACCACCCACACAACCCCACACCCCACCACCCCCCCACCACCACACCCCCCACCCCCCACCCACACACCCCCCAAACCCCCCACACCCCACCCCACCCAAACCCACCCCCAACAAACACCCACCACCACCCCAACCCAACCAACACACCCCACCACAACACCACCCCCAAACCAAACCCCCCCCCCACCACCACCACCCCCCCCAACAACCCCACACCCCCACCCCCCCACCCCACCACACCAACCACCCCCCCCCACAAACCCCCCCCCCCCCCCCCACACCACCAAACACAACACACAACCCACCCCCAACCACCCACACCCACAAACAAAAAAACAACACAACCAAACACCCACAACCACACCACCCAACCCCCCCCCCCCACCAAAACACACTAACCCCCCCCAACAACCCCAACCACCCACCCACACCCCACCCCAACATACAAACCCCAACAAAAACAAACCCCCAACCCACCCCAACAACCAAACCACACACACACACCCAAACCCCCACCCCCACCAAACCAACACACCCCCAATCACCACCCACACCCCCACAACCACCCCCACACCACCCCCAACCCCAACACCCCAAACCCAAAACCCACCCACCCCCCCCCCCACCAACACCACCACAAAAACAAACAAAAACCCAACCACCCCAAACACCACCCCCCCCCCCCCCACCCCACCACCACACCCACACAACCCCCCACCAAACCCCCCCCACCCCCCCCCCCCCCACACACACACAACACACCCCCCCCCCACCCCCCACCCCCCCCCCCACCAACACCCACACCACCCCCCCCACCCCAACAAACCCCAAAAAAAAAAAAAAAAAAAAACCACCCCCCCACCAAACCCCCCCCCCCCCCAACACCACCACCCACACCACACCACAAACCACCCCCAACACCCCACACCCCCCACACAACAAACACACCACCCAACCCCCCACACAACCACCCCCCAAACACCCAACACAAAACCCCCCCCACCACCCACCCCCCACACCACACCCCCCCCCCACAACCCCCACCCACCCCCCACAAACACCCCCCCCCCCCCCATCAACCTACCAAATCCTTACACCACCCCCCCCCCCCCCCCCCACCCAATTCCCCATCCCCCCCCCTACATCAACTAAAATCCCCTCCCCCCCTACACACACCCCCCCCCCCCCCCACCCAAACAACCAAACTAACACTTATACCCATTTCCAAATTCCTCCCAACAACACATCACCCCTACCCCAACCACCAATAAATCTCATCCCTAAATTTTCCCTTCATTTAAATTAACTCAACTCCCTATAATTCACCACCCCCACCCCCCCCCAAACCACCCCAATAATCCCCCCCTCTACCCCAAACTCCTACACCCTCCAATATCCAAAAAAATCCCCCCCACTTCCCCAAACCCCAAAACCCCCCCCCCCCCTCCCCAATTTCCCCCATCCCAAAATAAACCCAAATATCCATAAACCCCCCAACCTCCAACCCCCCCCTCCCCACACCCCCCACACCATATAAACCTCATCCAAACAACCCCCCATTATACCAAAACAAACACCCACCCCCAACAAACTTCCCCCCCAATTACCACCCCCCCCCCCTCAACCCACCATCCAACATTCATCTAAATATCCCCATACCCAACCCAAAATTCCACCCCACACATCCCCCACCCCAAAACAAAACAAATAACCCCCCTTAAAACCCAAACACCCCCCAAACCAACCCCACCCTCATATACCCAAACTAAACAACCCCCTCCCCCCCCCCCCCCCCCCCCCACCCCAACACCACACCACACCTCAAAATAACCCCCCCCTCCCATATTTCCCATAACCCATTTTCTCCACCAACCTACCCTATCCATCCCCCACACCCACACACACACCAACCTAAAAAACAACATAACCAAAACAACTCCACCCCACCCCACCCTAACCACCCATAACCACCCCAATCATACAATCAACCCACACACCACCCACAAACCACAAACAACAAAACCACCCACACCCCCACACACACCCCAAAACCCAACCCACAACAAAAAACCCCCCCCCCCCCCCCCCCCCCCCCCCCCCCCCCCCCCCCCCCCCCCCCCCACCACCCCCAACACCCCACACCACCAACACCACACACACAACACCCACAACCCACCCCCACCCAAACCCCCCCCCCAACACCCACCACCCCCCACCACCCACCCCCAACCACCCCACCAACACCCCAAACACCCCCCCACCCCCCCCACCCACCCCCCCAACCCACAAACACCCCCCCCACCCACCCACACCCCCACACCACCCCCCCCCCAACCCACACCACCCCAACCCCCCCCCCAAACCCCCCACTCACCACACCCCCCCCCAAAACACAACCCCCACCCCCACACCACCCCCAAACCACCAACACCCCCCCCCACCAACCCCACAACCCACCCCCCCCACCCCCACACACCCCCCAACCAACCCACCCCCACCCCCACCCCACACCCAAACACAAACCCACCACCCCCAAAACCACACACAAACCACACCCCAACACCAAACCCCACCCCCATATCCCCCAAAATTATAAAACAAACCCCACCAACCACACACATACACACCAAACTCTCACACCCAACACCCCCCCACAACCCACCCCCCAACCCACCACCAACCACAACAACACCCCCACACAACACACCATTACCAACAACAACCCCCACCACACCCCCACACCCCCAACCCCCCAAACCCCAACCACCCCCAAAAACCCCACCCCCCCCCCACCCCCACCACACCACCCCCCCACCACCCCCCCCCCCCCCCCCCAACCCCCCCCCCACACCAACCCCACCCACACTAACACCAACCCCCACCCACAAAACCCACCACAAACCCACCACCAAACCCCACACCAAACCCACCCCACCAACCACACCAACCCCACCACCAAACAACCACCAAACCCCACCACAAACCCACCACAAACCCCACACCAACCCCCCCCCACCACCAACCCCCCACACCAAACCCACCACCAACCCCCACACAAAACCCACCACCAACCCCACCACAAAACCACACCAAACCCACCACAACCCACCACCAAACCCCACCACACAACACCACCAACCCACAACCACCCCCACACCCCACACCAACCCACACCCCCACCACCACCCCCCCACCCCCACCCCACACCACACCCACCCACCACAACCCCCCCCCCCACCAACCCAAACCCACACCCACACAACACAACACCCCCAAAACACACCCCCCACAACCCAACAACCACCCACACAAACCCAACCCCCCACACACCACACAACAAAACAACCACAACCAAAACCCACCACACACAACCCAACCCAAACCACCACAACACACCCCCCAACCACCCCAACCCCCAACCCCCCCAACCCCCCCCCAACCACAACCCCCAACCCCACAACCCCCAACCCCCCAACCCACACCACAAACCCCACCAAACCCCCCCCCCCAACCCCCACAACCCCAACCCCCCAACCCCCCCCCAACCACCCAACCCACCCCAACCCCCCAACCCCAAACCCCCCACCCACAACCCCCCCAAAAACCCCCCCAAACCCCTACCCCCCACCCAATACCCACACCCCCAAACACCCACCCCCAAACCCCCAACCCCCAACCCCAAACCCCAAACCCCCCCCCCAAACCCCACAAACACCACCAAACCCCCACCCCCCCCCTAACCCAAAACCCCACCCACCACCCCCACCCACCCCCCCCCCCCAACACACCCACAAACCCACCCAACCACACCACCCCATCCACCAAACAACACCAAAACCCACCCCCCACCCCCCCCCCCCACCACCCACCCACACACCCACCACAACAACACCATCCAACAATCCAACAAACCAACAACACACCAAACACCCACACCAACACCACAACACAACCCAACCACCCCAACAACCCACCACCCACAACACACCCCCAAACCCAAAAACACTACCAAAAAACAACAAAATACACACCCAACTACCTCCACCCCCATACATCACCCAACCCTACACCCAAAAACCCCCACTCCAACCCCCACCAAAAACCCACACCACACACACCACCCAAAAAAAAACAAACCACAAACACACCCCACCCACACCCCCAAACCACCCCACAACCACCCCACCCCCCCACCACCACCCCCCCACCCCCCCCCCACCCCCACCACCCACCCCCACACCCCAAAAATCCCCCCCCACCCACAAACACACACCCAAACCAACACACACCCCCCACCCCCAAACCCCAACCACCCCCCCCCCCCCCCACCCCCACCCCCCCCCCAACCAACCCACCACAACCCACCACCCCCCCACCCACAACACCCCCCCATCCCCCACCCCCCCACACCACCCCACCAACCCAACCATAAAACAAAAATAAAACAAACCCCAACAACAACCCCAACAAACAAACAACACACACAACCCCCCAACCACAACAACCCACAACACCCAACCACCACACCCACACACCAAAAAACCCCACCCACACCAAACACCCCCCCCCCACACTCCCCCACCACACCACTAAACAAACCCACCCACACACACAAACCCCCCACCAAAACCCCACCCACATAAAAATAACCAACCACCCTCCCTCCACCAACCCAAAACCAAAACAAACACCCCACAAACAACACACATCCCCCCACAACACCCACCCCCCCCCCCCCCAAAACCCACAAAACCCCCCCCACCCCACCCACCCCACCTCCCCCCCACCACCCCCCAAACCCAACAACAAAACCACAACAACCCCCACCACACCACCCCCCACAAACCAATCCACCCCAACACTCCCCAAACACCCCCACACCAAACCACCAACCCCCAAAAAAACATACCAAACCCCAAACAACCCCAACAACCCACCAACCCCCACCCCCCACCACACACACACCAACCTCCCACCACAACCAAACCCCCCAAACACAAAAACAACAACACACAACCACCCACCCCCCCCACCCCCCCCAAAAACCCAACCAACAAACAACACCCCCCAACCACATACACAACAATAATCCCCCAACCAAACCCAACCAAACCAACCCCCAACCCCAACCCCCCACCCCACCACCCCACCACCCCCAACACCCACCAACCACCCCCACACCCCCCCCCAAACACCCCCACACCACACCCCCCCACCAAACCACCACACCCACCCACCCAACCAACCAACCCCCAACCCCCAACACCACAACCACCACCCCACCACCAAACAACCCCCCCAATACCCACCCCCACTACCCCCAACCCCCCAAACTCCCCCCCCATAACACTATACCCACCTCAATAACTCCACACACCCATATCCCCCCCACCCCCCAAAACCCACAAAACCCTAACCCCCACCCACATAATACACCATAAACTATCCCCCAAAACCAAAAACCACCTTTCCTCCTCCACCCACAACCACACCCCCCCCACATCCAATCTAATACTAACCCACCAACCCCAATAACCACCCCCCCAATACCCCCAAACATCAACCAAACCATCCACAATAAAATCTAACATTTACTCCAACAATCCCTATCAATCAAACTCCAATACACCTAAACACACACACTCCCTCCCCTACCCCCACACCCCCACCATTACCAAACACAACCCCCCCCAAACAAACTCCAACATCACTCTCATCACCCAATCAAACATCCCCCCCCCCCCCACCCCAAAACAATAATACACTCATCATCCCCCCACCCCCACCCCCCCCCTCCACCCCAAAATTCCCACCCCCTTCCATCCCCCCCTAACCCTCTCAACAACAATCCATCTCCACCCCCCCCCCAATACATCAATATAATCAATCCACAAACAACCCCCCCCCCACCCCACCCACAAAACCCCACAATCACCACATATTACCTAAACACCAAAAAAAAAACACCCCCCCCACCAACCTCCAAAACCCAAACCCAAAAAACATCAACACCCACACACAACCCAACAAACTACCATACCCCCCACCAACCCCCACACCCCCCCCCCCCAACACACCCCACCAACACCCCAACACAAACCACCCACAACCAACAACACCCCTCACCACCAAACCAACAAAACCCCCACAACCCCCACCAAACCACCACACCACCCTTACACAACTACCAAACACAATCACCAACCCAACACCCCTCAAAAACCACACACCCCCACCCACCCCCCCCAAACCCCACCACAAACCCACAAACCCCCCCACCCACCACCACACACCAACCACAACACAACAACACCCAACCTAAACCCCCCCAACCCCCCACCCCAAAAACCACCCCCCCAAAACCCACCCCACCAACCACCACCACAAACAAACACCCACACCACCCACCCCCCCCCCAACCAACCCCCACCCACCCCACCCCACCCCACCCCCCCACCCCACACCCACAACAACCCCACCCCCCAACCACCCCACACCCCCAACCCCCCCCCCCCCACCCCCCACACCACAAAACCCCCAACACAACCCCCCACCCAAAACACCAACCCCCAAACAAACCACCAACAACCACACCAACCCACACCCACCACCCCCCCAACACCAACCCCACACACCCCCCCCCACCAACCCCCACCCCCAACACACCACCCACAACCCAACACCCAAACAAACCACACCCCCACCCCCCAACTAACCCCCACCAACCCACAACACCCAACCCCCCCCCCACCACCCCCCAATCACAACCCCACACCCCAACCCTAATCCCCCCCCAACAAAATCACCCACAACTCCAACCCCAAAAAATAACACCAAACCCCCCCCCAACCCACCACACCCCCCACCAACCACACCACCAACCACCCCAAACCCACACAACACCAACAAAAAACCACCCACCCCAACCCCCACAAACCCATACCAAACCACACCCCCACAAACAAAAACAAAAACCAACACACCCCACCCCACTCCCCCCACCACCCCCCAACTACAAACCCCCACCCCACCCCCCCCACCCCCCAACCCACCCCCCCCCCACCACCCCCCCCCCCACACCCCCACACCCACCCAACCACCCACCACACCCCCCCAACCCACCACCCCCAACCCCCCCCACCACATCACTCCAAAACCCCAAACACCCCAATCCCAACCCCCCCCCCCCCCCACAACACAAAAACACCACACAAACCCAAAACAAACAATCCATATATATATCAATTAAAACACAAACACCCACAAAAACACACAAACACAAAAAACCCAACCACCCACCCCCCCCCCACAACCCCCTCACTCCCCCCCCCCCAAACCCCCCCACAAACCCAACCCCCCCCCACCCCCCCCCCCCCACACCCCCCCAACCCCAAACATACACCCCCCACAAACCCCCCAACCCACACAACCCCCCACCCCACACACCACCCACCCCAACCCCCCCACACCCCACCCCCCCAACAAACACCTCCCCCAACCCCCACCCCCCACAACCCCACCCCACACCATCACAAAACCCCAAAACACAACCCCTACACCACCCACCACACACCACCCAAAAACCACCAACCCAAACCCAAAACCAATAACAAAACCCAACACCCCCCCCCCCAACCCACACCCCCACCCCAAACACCCCCCCACAACCCACCCCACCCCCCCACTACACCCACAAAAACACACTCCACACCTACCCCCACACACACCTACACACCACACACACCAACCCCCACACACACCAACTCACATCACTTCACTCCCACTCACATCCCCCTCTCTCTCTCCTCTTTCTCTCCCCTCTCTCATCCCCCCCCTCATCACATCCCACACACACCACACACACCTCACTCACCCCCTCTCACCTTCCCACAACACAACCCACACACACCCCCACAAACTTCTACTCCCTCTCTTCCACACTCACCTCACACACTCCTCATCTACCACACAAACCTACACACACCTCTCTCTCTTCCCCCCTCTCAACATCCCTCTCCCTCTCCCCTCTCTCTCAATCTCTATACCCACACTCTACACCACACACTCCACACACACACCCCCACCACACACACCAACTAACCACACATCACCCCCCCTCACTCTCACCCCTCACACATCCCCACTCACACACCACTACACTCCCCCTCACACACCCACTCACTCACCACACACCACCAACACCAAACCAAACCCCCCCAACCCCAATTCCCACATATCCCATCATCCAATCCAACCACCCCTCATCCTATAATACCCCTCTCACTAAAAAACATACCCCTATCAACTCCTCTTCCTATAACCTCCCTCCTATTACCCCTTACATCAACCCAACCCATCACCAACCTACCCCCCCAATCCCCCTACCAATCCACACCAACAATACTATACCCACACTTCCTCCCCTATACACCTCCAACCCCCCTAATCTATCAACCCCCATCCCTCCCATCCCACCCCCTCCCCATTCCATCCCCCCCCCCAACCCCCCCCCCCCCCTTCACCCTTCATCTTCACCCCCCCCTCCTCTTATATTCCCCCCTTCCATCTTCATAAATCCCCTTCCTCTTCAATACTCCCCCCCTTCCATATTCATACTCCCCTTCCATCTTCCATACTCACCCCCTTCAATCTTTTTACTCCTTCATCTTATACTCCCCTTCATATCTTCCAATAACTCCTTCCATCTTCCTACTCACCTTTCATCTTCCATACACACCCTTCCATCTTCATACTCCCCTTCATTTATACTCCCTTCCCATCTTATACTCTCTTCATCTTATACTCCATCCATCTCCCTCCTCACCACTTAATCTTATAATCCCTTCATCTACCCTACTCCTACAACTTATATCCCCTATCATCTTACATACTCCCCCCTTCCATCTTCCATACTCCTTATCTCATACTCACCTTCCATCTTACCCCTCCCCATCGCATACTCCTTCATCTTATAAAAAACCCACACCAACAACCCCACACAAAAAAACACACCCCCCCCCCCCCCCAACAACCACCCCACCCCCCCCCCCACACCCCCCCAACACCCCCCACCACCCCCAAAACCCAAACCCCCCCACCACACCCCCCACACCCCCCCAACCCCCCCCCCCCCCCACAACCCCCCCCCCACCACCCCCACAAAAACAAACAAACCACAACCACCAAAACACAATCACCCACACCCCCCCAAAACAAAAAAACCATCCAACATTACCAACTCCACCCCCCACACCCCTACCCCCCACCAAACCCCACAACACAACCCCACACTAAACCCCCCAAACTACCCCCAACTACAAAAAATCCCTAACAAAACACCCCACCATATACAACACCAACCCAACAAAACCCATCATTCTATCCCCTCATCTACTCCACATCTAAAAAAAAACCCCAACAATAATTATTTCCACCCTTTCCCCCCCAAAATTCAATAACTACACACCCCACCAAAAATAACCCCCCCCCCCAACAAACATACCTAATCTCACAAAAAACCCCCAAACAACACCACCCACCACCCACACCATACCCCCCCCCCCCCCCCACCCCCCCCCCCCCAACCCACACCAACACCCACCCCACCCCCCCAACCCACAACCCCCACCCCACCACACAACCCCCCACCCCCACCCCCCCACCCACACCCCACCCACCACCCCCAAACAACCCACCCCCACCCCACCCCCCCCCCCCCCCAACCCAAAACCCCCCCCCCCCACACCACACCCCAAACACACACACCCCCCAAAACCACCCCCCCCCCCCCCCCCCCCCCCCCCCCCCACCCCCCCCCCCCCCAAAAAAAAAACAACACCAACTCCACCCCAACCCCCCCAACCCCCACCCCACCCCACACCAACAACCCAACCACCCCCACCCCCAACCCCCCCCCCACCCCCCCCCCCCCCCCCCACCCACCCCCCCCACAAACCCCACAAAACCCACCCCCCACCAACCCCCACCCCCCCCCCCCCCCCCCCCCAACCCCAAAAAACACCCCAACCAACCCCCCCACACACCCCCACCACCACCACACAAACCCCCACCACCCCACCACCCCCCAACACCACACCCCCACCACCAACACCCCACCACCCCCACACCCACCCTCCCAAACCCACCCCCCCAAACACACCCACCACCAACCCCCAAAAACACACCCCACCACAACACCACCCCAAACCCAACCCCCCACCCCCCCCCCACACCCCCCCCCCCTCCCAACCCACACCAACCCACCCCCACCCACCAACACCCCACCAACCCCCCCCCCCAAAACCCCCCCCCCCCCCCCAAACACCACCCAACCACACCACAACCACCCCCAACCACCCACACCCCCCAAACACAAAACAAACACACAAAAACCACAAACCACCAACCCCCCCCCACCCACCCCACCAACAACCCCACCCCCCCCAACCCCCCACCAACCCCCCCCCACCCAACACACCAAACACCCACAACCCCCCCCCCCACCCCCCAACCCCCACACCCCAAACCCCCACCCCACCCCAACACCCCAACACACACAACCCACCACCCCAACCACCCCCACACACCCCCCACACCCCCACACACCCCAAACCCAACACCCACCACCCCCCACCCACACCACCCACCAAACAAAAAAACCCAACCACCCAACAACCCCCCCCCCCCCCCCCCCACACACCCACACCACCCCCACCAAACCCCCCCCCCCCCCCCCCCCCCCCCCCACCACCCACCACCCACCAAAACACACCCCCCCCCCACCCCCACCCCCCCCCCCAACACCACACCCACCCCCACCCAACCAAACCCCACCACCCCCCCACAAACCCCCCCCCCCCCCAACACCACCACCCACACCACACCACAACCACCCCCAACACCCACACCCCCCACACAACAAAACACCCACCCAAAACCCCAAACAACCCCAACCCCCAACAAAACACCACCCACCCCCACCCCCCCCCACCAACCCCACCCCCCACAAACACCCCCCCCACAACCACAACACAACCCCACACCCCCCCCCCCCAAAAACCCAACCCACCCACCCAAAACCCCTCCCCACACCCCACCCCCCCACTCACCACCCACAAACCCCACACACCAAAACCCAACACCCCACCCACCCCCCACCCACAACCAACCCCACAAAACAAACCAAAAACCAAACCACCACACTCAAACCACACCCCACCCAACCCACCCCCCCACAACCCCCACACCACACCACCCCCACCAAACCCACCCCACCCCCCATACCCCCCCCCCCCAACCCAAACCACACAAACACCCACACCCAAAACCCCACCCCCAAACCCCCACCAACACCCCCCCACACAACACAACACAACACCAACCCCCCCCAAAACACACCACCCCCCCCACACCCCCAACCCCCCCAACCCCCCCACCCCACCCCCCCCCCCCCCAACAAAAACAAACCCACCAACCCAAAAACCCCACCCCCCCCCCACACTCCCCCCCACCCAACCCACCACCCCCCCCACACCCCCCCCCCCCCCCACCCCCCCAACCACACCCCCCCACACCACCACCCAACCCCCCCCCCCCCCCCCACCCCCACCACCCCAACAACACACCCACAAACCCAACACCCAAAATACCCCCCCCCCAACCATCCAACCCCCCCCCACCCCCCCACCCCAAACCCCCCAAACAACACCAAACCCAAACACACCACCTCACACCCCAACCCAAAACCACCCCCAACAACAACCAACCCCCCCCCCCCCCCCCCCACCCCCCCCAATACAAACCCACCCACACCCCAACCACACCCCCAAAACACCCCAAACACACCCAAACACCCAACCCCAACACCACAATCCACACACAACCCTAAACCAACCCCCCCACCCCAAAACCCCCCCCAACCCCCCAACCCCCCCACCACCCACCCCAACCCCCCCCCCCCACCCAACCCCCCCCAAACCCCCACCCCCCCACACCCCCCCCACCCCATAAAACCCCACCCCCACCCCCCACACCCACCACCACCCCAAACACACCACCCCCCCACACCCCCCCAAACCCCCCCCCCACCCCAACACCCCCCCCCAAAAACAACCCCCACCCCCACCACCCCCCCCACCCACACCCCCCCACCAACACCCCCCCCCCCACACACCCCCCCAACCAACCCCCCCCCACACCAACCACCCCCACCCACCCCCACAACCAACACACATACCACCCCCCCCCAACCCACACAACCCACCCACCCCCACCACCCACCCCCCCCCCAAACCCCAAAAACATCCAAAACCACCAAACAACCCCCCCAAAAACACACCCCCCAACACCCCCCACCAAAACCACAACCCACCACACACCACCACCCCCCCCACACACCACCCAACCCCCCAAAACCCCCCACCCACAACCCCCCCCCACACCCCACCCCACCACCCCCAAAAACACCCCACCCCCCCCACCCCCCCACCCCCAACACCCCCCCACCACCCCCCCCCCCCCCCCCACACCCCACCCCCCCCCCCACCACCAAAACCCCAACCACACAAACCACCCAACCCCCCACCCACCCAACCCCACCAACAAACCCCACCCCTAAAACCCACCCACCACCATACCCACCCTCCAAAACCCACCAAAAAACACCCCCAACCCTACCATACACCACCACTAAATTACACCACCAATTACCACCACCAAAAACCAACACATACAACCACACTCCCAACAAACCCACCTACCCAATAACCTACCCCTACCCCCCCCCCCCCTATTACACCACCCCTACCAAAACCCCCCACCCCACCAACACCCACCCAACCAAAAACCACCCCCCCCCCCACAAATCCCACCAACAAACCCAACCCACCCAAACCAAAACCCCCACACAATCCACAAACCCAAACAACAACACCCCAACCCCAACACAACCCACACCCCCACCCACACCCCCCCCAAAACCCACCACCCACCCACAACCACCCACAAACCCACCCCACCCCCACCCAACCCCCAAACACCCACCAACAAAACATCACACCCCATAACACTCCCCCAACCAACCCAACATCCCCACCCTCCAACCAATCCCCTACCCCCCCCAAACCATCACAACACACACCATAACACAACCAAAACCACCAACACAACCAAACCCACACACCACCCCACACAACAAAAAACACCCCCAACCCCACAAACACACATAACCCACCCCAAAACCCACAACACCAAAAACACACAAAAACCCCACAAACCACCCAACCCCCCAAACACACATAACAAAAAAAACCAACCAACCAACCCCCAACAAAACAAAACAACCCCCCCACCACATTCCACCAAAACCCAACCCCCATACACCACAACCCCCAATACACCCCAACTTACAACACACAAAAACCAAACCCAAATAACCAAAATTACCAAACAAACACACCAAATACCCACCACACCAAAAAATTACCAACCATTACAAAATACCACCAAATAAACCAAATTAACACACCAATAACACCAAACCCTAAACAACTTACCACATCCAATCAAACAATTACCAACCAATTACCTAACCCCAAAACCCCCCCCCCCCCCCCCCCCCCACCCTACCAACACCCCAAAAACATCTCCCTCTCCCAAACTACATACACCATCCAACCCAACCCAACCAACTCATCACAATACCACCCCCCACCAAACCCACACATACCAAACCCCACTATCCATCAATCATATTCTAAATCATAAATCCCTCCATACCCTATACACTCAAATACACCCCCCCAAACCCCAAATAACCTTAAAATACCACAAAAACACAACCCCAAACCCACCCCCCAAACCACTCCCCCACCCCAAACACACCACCAACCCAACACACACAAACAACCCACACACCCCCCCCCAACACCACACACAAACAAACACACAAACCCCCCCAACCCCCCAAAACAAACCACCCCACCACCCCCAAACACCCCAACCACAAACAACCACACAACCCCCCCACACCACCCACAAACCCCCCAACCCCCCACACCCCACCCCACCCCCCCCCACCCCCACCACCCACCCCCACCCAACAAACAACCCAAAACCCACCAAACCACACACCCCCCCCCCCCCAAACCCAACCTACCCACCCCCCCCCCCACCACACCCCCCCCCCCCACCCCCCACAACCCACACAACCACCCACCCCCCCCCACACCCCACAAACCCCCCCCCCACCCAAACCCAACCCACCCCCCACCCACACACCCAACCCCCAACACCAACCCCCCCACAACAAAAAACAACAACAAACACACCCCAAACCCCCCACAACCCACCCAACACACAACCACCCCCACCCCAACCCCCCCACACCACACCCAAACCACCCAACACCAAACACACCCCCCCCCCACCACACCCCCCACCCCCCCACCCCCAATCCACTACCACAAAAAAACCCACCATACCCCCCCCCACCAATACCCCCCCCCCCCCACACACCCCCAACCCACCAATTAACACTACATACCTTCAACCATAAAAATATCCATCAAAAACATAACAAAAAACAAAAACCCCACCCCACCCCCCCCAAACCACCCCACCCCCCCCCCCACAACCCCTAAACCCCCCACCCCCCACAAACCCACCACACCCCTCCAACCCCAACTTACCCAAATCAAATAACACACCCCCAACACACACCAACCCCCCCCAAAACCCCAAACACCCCCAAAACAACAACAATACACCCCCCCCTAACCCCATAACACCCCAACCCCCCACACAACAACACCAATACACCAATCCACCCAACCCCCCCAAACCCCCACACCCCCAACCAACACACTATCAATCTCCCAAACCCAAAAATACCTCATCACACCCAATACAACACCCCACAAATACCCTTCCCAACAATTCACAACACCCAACCACATAATCAATCCCAATTATATCCCCACCAACCAATAACAAAACACACAAACCCATCACAAACCCCTACCCCCACACCCTCCACCCCAAACTACAACCCCACCCCAA
This sequence comes from Knipowitschia caucasica, assembly GCA_964034765.1. Classification (NCBI taxonomy): domain Eukaryota; kingdom Metazoa; phylum Chordata; class Actinopteri; order Gobiiformes; family Gobiidae; genus Knipowitschia; species Knipowitschia caucasica. The sequence goes on from OZ035839.1 coordinate 6,771,692, forward strand.
CCAACCCCCACCCACCACACCACACCAAAACTCCCCAACACCCAAACCAACACCCCCCAACAAACCAACACACCCACCACCCCAAACCCACAAACCCCCCACACCCCCAACACCCCAACACCAAAACCCCAACCCCCCCCCCCCACACCCCCCACCCCCCCCACACACACCCCCCCACCCCCCCACACCCCCCACAACACAACCCACCCAACACAAACCCCACCAAAAAACAACCCACCACACAACCCCCCCCACCCCCACACCAACCCCAAACCCCACCACCAACAAACACACACAACACACCCCAACCAAACAACCACAAAACAACCCAACCCCCCCCCCACAAACCAACAACAACCCCCCCCCCCCACCCCCCCAACCCCCCAACCCCCCACCCCCACCCCAAACCCAACAACCAAAACACCAAACACCCACCACACCACACACCCCCACCCCACACACCCCCCCCCGACCCCCCCACCCCCCACCACCACCACAAACACACAACCCCAACTCCATCCATCCCCCCCAACCAAAAAAAACAACCCCACCACAACCCCCCCACCCAACCACCCCCCAACCCCCCACCCACCCAACCACACCATCCCTCCCCACACCACCACAACCACCACCCCCCCCCCCCCCCAATCATTAACAAACATACACAACCACACCCAACCCCACCCACCAAACACCAACCCACAAACACAACAAACTCCAAAACACAACCAACAACCCCACCCACCCAATCAACACCCCCCAAAACCCCAACAACAACACCAAACAACACACACCCCACAACCCACACAAAACCAACACCACACCACAACCCCCCACCACACACACACCACACAAACCCCCATCACACCCATACCACAATCAAACCCCAACACACCCCCCCCCCCCCCCCACACCAAACCAAAACAAACCCCCACCACCCACCACCCCCCCCACCCACAACCACAAAACCCCCCCCCAACAACATACCCCCCCCCCCCCAACTCCCCCAACAAACCCCCATCCAACCCCACCCAAACCACCCTAACCCACCAAAACCTATCCATTCACCCAACACAAACCACATCAAACATTCATTCTAATATATACCTACCCCACCCAACAACCCCCCCCAACCACCCCCACAACCATAATCACCCCCCCAAAAACACCACCACTCAACCACCACCCACACACTCTACAAAATAACCCACACCAACACCCCCCCCAACACCCACACAAAACCACAAACCCCCCTAACACCCCCCCACCCACACCAACACAAACCACCCATCCCCCCCCCAACCCCCACCTCCCCACTCACCCCCCCCACCCACAACCCCACACCCATTACCAACAAATACCCCCCCCCCACCCAAACCACAATACCTAACACAATCCTCCATCTTCAACCTTCCTCAACCTCCACACCCCAATCTCACTCATACCAACATCACAACACCACCTACTAAAAAAACCCCCCAATCCCTCAATCACAAAACCCCAACAAAATTCTTTCTTCTACCTTCTTCTAAACCCCCCCTACCTTATCCCCCACCACACCCCTACTCCAACCCCCCCCCAACCCCCTCATCCCCTTACTAACAATCCAATTAACCTAATCACCCTTATTTTTCAACCTCCCCCCTTATCCCACCTTACCCACCCCCCCTTTTTCTCTACACAATCACCACACAAAACCAACAACCCACATTCTAACTCTCCCTCCCATTAATCAATCTTAATCTTATCTACTCCTCCCCATCCCCCAACACCCTCATTCCCTTACCATTTCTAACAAATTATTCCATTAATCATTCATTCTATCAAACCATACCCCCCCCCCCTCATCCCAACTCCACTTCCCATTCTAAACACAACCCAACCAACACCCCCCCCCCCCCCACACAACCCACACCCTCCCCCCCCCACCCCCCACCCCCACCAAACCCCTCTAAATAAATAAACATCCCATAAAAAATACAACCCCCAACCCTACTACCCTACCCCCCTCAACATAACACCACAAACCCCCACCACCAACAAACCCTTACCCAAACCCCCCCACTACTATTATCATATTATATAACATAATAACTAAATATATCCATATCCTAAAATTAAATAAAATATAATAAAATAATCAAATCTATAAATCAAATAAATATAAACCCAACCCCCCCCCACACCCCCCCAACACCCCCCCCCCCCCAACCAACCACAAACACCCAACCACCCCCCCACACCCCCCCACCCAAAAAACCCCCCCCCCCCCCCACCACCAAACCAATACACCCCCCATAACACCCACCAACCCCACAAACCACACACCCCACCACACCACACCCCACCCCACTAACACCTCCCACACCCAACCACCCCAAACACCACCACCCAAACCACCCCCCCCCCCCTCTCAACCCCCCCCTAACCCTCACAAACCACCCAAAACCCCCTACCCTCCCACCACCCCCACCCAAACCCCCACCACACCCCACAACACCCCCAACCACAACCAAAACCAACACCCCCCAACCACCCCACCCAAAACCCCACCCCCCCCACACACCCCCACCCTCCCCCCCCCAACAAACCAAACTCAACAACACCACACAATCCCCCCTCACAACACCCACACACACCCCCACACACACACAACATCCCCACACACACCCCAAACATCACACCCCACTCACAACACACTCATCCACACTCACCACAACAAACACCTCAACACACACACTCACCACACAACACCTCACTCACACCACACTCACCCACACACTCTCCCCACACACACCCCTTCACTCTCACACCACTCACACCCACTCACACCCACACACAAACCACTCAACTACACACACCCACACTACACAACACACACCCACACACACACCACACCCACACCCCAAACACACACACACACACCACACACTCTCCACTATACCCCCACACACACCACCACACTACACACCACACATAAAATCCCCTCTCATCTTCCACACTCACACCTCTCACTCCACTCATCTCTCCCCCTTCTCTCTCCCACTACACTCCCCACATTCTCACAACCACACACCCACAACAAACCCAAACCCACCCCCCACCCAAACCCCACCCAACCCACAAAACCACCTCCACAACAAACAACAAACCTATCCCACCAACAACTCACACCACCACCAAAACCCATAACCACCCCAACCACAACACAAACCCCCACACCCACCCCCCCCCCCCCACCAACCCCCCCCCACCACCCCCACACCCCACAACCCACAAAAACACCCACCACACACCCCCCCCCCCCCCCCCCCCCCCACCCCCCCAAAACCAACCCACACCCCCCCCCCCAACCAACCACACCCCCCCCACACAAAACACCAAAACAAAACCACCCCAACCAAAAACACACCAACCACAACACCACAACCACAACCCACCACCCCAACAACAAAAACACCACCAAAACACCAACCACAACACACCAACCAAAAAACCCCAACCTACAACCCCACCACACAACAACAAAACCACCAACCACAAACCACAACAACATCACCACCAACACAACACCACCCCCAACCACACACCACCCAACCACAACACCACCCAACCACACCAAACCAACCACAAACACCAACCAAACCACCACCAACCACAACACCACCCAAACAACACAACACCAACCACTAACACTAACCCAAACACCATCCCTAAAAACAAACAACCCACACCCCACACCCCCCACACACACCAACACCCCCCCCCCCCCCCCCCCACCCCCCCACCACCACCCCCCCCCCCACACCCCACCACCCAACACCCCCCCCAACCCAAACCCCACCCCCCCCCCCACCCCACCCCCCCCACCAACCCCAAACACAACCCCACCCCCCCAACAAAAAACCCCCAATAATACAAACAACAACCCCATACTAAACCAAACCCCCCCTCACCCCAAAACCCCCCCCAAACAAAAAAAAAACAACCAAACCCACCCAAACCCCCCACACCCACCCCCCCCCTCAACCCCCCCCCCACCACCCCAACCCCCCACACCCCCCCACACACCCCCCCCCACACACACCAAACCACCCCCCAAAACTCACACATCCCCCACCCACCCCCCAACCCCCCACCAAACAAACCAAAAACAACCCACAAACCCACCCCCCCCAATACTTACTTTCCCCCCCCAAATCCCCACCAAACCACTAACTAATCAAAAAACATCCAACAACCACCAAAACAAACAAAAACCCTCTAACCACACCCCTATTATAAACACACCCCCCCACCCACCACCCCAAACCCCCCCCCCCCCCCCCCCCCCCCACAAAAAACAATACCCACCCCCCCACCCCCACCCCACAAACACCCACCCACAACACAACCCCACCACCCCCCCCCACCCCCCCACCCCCCCCCACCACATCCCCCACCCACCACCCCAAACACCCCACCCCCCCAACACCCCCCCCCCCACCCCCCCCACAACCCACCCCCCCCACCCACCAACCCCCAACAAACAAAAAACACCCCCACCCAACAAACCCACCCCCCACACCCCCCACCCCCCACCCCCCCCCCCCCCCCCCCCCAAAACAAAAAAAAACACACAAACCCCCCCACCCCCCCCAACCCCCACCCCCCCACCCAACCACCCACCCACAAAAAACAAACCCCACCCCAACACCCCACCCCACCAAACCCCCCCCAACCCCCCCCCCCCCAACCCCACCCACCCCCCCCCCCCACAAACCCCCCCACACACAACCCACCCCCCAACCAACCCCCCCCCCCCCCCCCCCCCCCCCCAACCCACTAAAACACCCCCCAAACCAACACCCCCCCACACACCCCCCACCACACCCCCCACACAACCCCACCCCCCCACCACCCCCCACCCACACACCCCCACCTCAACACACCCCACCACCACCCCCCCACACCACCACCCACACACCCAACCCACCCCCCCAACCACACACCCCCACCACCCAACCCCCAACAAACACCCAAACACAACCACCACCCCCCACAACCCCAACCCCCCACCCCCCACCCCCCCACCCAACACCCCCACACCTCCCACCCACCCAACAAAACCCCACCCCACCCACACCCACCCCCCATAACCCCCCCCCCCACCCCCCCCTTCACCTCCATCACCTATCAAACACCCACAACCTCCACCCCCCATACATATCCCATCCTCACCACCCACTCTTAATTACCATTAAATACCCTTAATCATCATCTATTACTCCCCAAAACCCCCCCCCCCCCCCCCCCCCCCCCACTAAAAACCAATCATCCCCCACAAAACAACAACCCCCCCCCCACCACCAACCACCCCCCCACCTAACAACCCAACTACCACATACCCCCCCCACCCCCCCCAACCCCCCCACACCCAACCCCCCCACCCCCCCCAACACCCACACAAACCACCACAACACAACCACCCCCACACCTCCACACCCCCCACACACCCCAAACCCAACACCCCACCCACCCCCCCACCCAACCACCACCCAACAAAAAAACCCAACACCCACAAACCCACCCCCCCCCCCCCCCCCCACCACACACCCAACACCACCCCCACAACCCCCACCCCCCACCCCCCACCACCACCCCACACACACCCCCCCCCACCCCCACCCCCCCCCAAACACACCACCCCCACCCCAACCAACACCCCACCCACCCCCCCCCACAAACCCCCCCCCCCCCCCCCCAACACAAAACACCACACCACACAAACCACCCCCAACACCAACCCCCCACACCACAAACAACCAACCAACCCCCCACACCACCCCCCAACCCCAACAACAACCACCACCCACCCCCCCCACCCCCCCCCCACCAACCCCCACCAACCCACCAAAAACCTCCCCCACAACAACCAACACCAAAACACCCCCCCCCCCCCCCCAACCCCACCCCACCAACCCACACCCCCACCCCACCCCACCCCCCCCCCACCACACCCCCACCACCCCCACACCACACCCCAAACCCAAAACCACACACAACCCCCACCAAACACCACCCACCAAACAAACCAAAAACACAAACCACAACAACAACCCCCCCCCCCCCCCCACCCACCACCCCCACACCCACACACCCCCAACAAAACCCCCAAACCCCCCCAACCCCCCCCCCCACCCCCCACCCAAACCACAAACAAACCCCCCCAACCACAACCACCAACCCCCACCCCCACAACCACCCACACAAAACCCCCCAACACCCACCCCCCCAACCCCCCCCACCCCACCCACCACCAACCCCCAACACCCACCCACCCACCCCACCCACAAACAACACACACACAACCCTCCAAAAACCCCCAACCCCCCCACCCCCCCCCCACCCCCCACCCCCCCCCCCCCCCCCCCCCCACCCACACCCCACCACCACCCCACCCCCCCCCCCCAACCCCCCACCCAACCCACACACCCCACAAACCCAACCCCAAAAAACACCAAACCCAACCCCCAACCCCCCCACCCCCCCCAAACCACACCAACACCCAAAAACACCACCACACACCAAACCCAAAACCACCCCAACCAACCAACCAAACCCCCCCCCCCACCACCCCAAAAACAAACCCACCCACACCCCCAACACCCCACAACACCAAAACCCAACCCACACACACCCCAACACCCCCAACCCCCCACACCCCACACCACCCCCACCCAAACCACCCCCACCCCACAACCCCCCAACCCCCAACCCCCCCCCCACCACCCACCACCCCCCCCCCACCCCACCCAACCCCCCAACCCACCACCCCCAACACCCCCCACCCCCCAAACACCCCCCCAACCCCCCCCCACCAACCCACCACAACCCCCCCCCAAACCACACCAACACCCAACCCCCCCCCAAACCCCCCCAAACCCCAACACCCCCCCCAAAACACACCCCCACCCCCCACACCCCCCCACCCTCACCCCACCACAACCCCCCCCCCCACAACCACCCCACCAACCCCCACCCAAACCCACCCCACCACCCACCCCAACAACCAACAACACAAACCCACCCCCCCCCCCAACCACACAACCCACCCCCAAAACACATCAACAAAATAACCAACCCCAAAAACCCCCCCCAAAATACAACCCCACCACCACAACCAACAACCCCACAAACACCCCAACCCCCCCCACACCCCCCCCCCCCCAACCAAACCCCCACCACCCCACACACACACCTCCCAACCACCATAACCCTCCCCCACCCACCACCCCCCCCAAACACCCAAACCCAAAACAACCCAAAACACCCCACACCCCCCACCCCCCCACCCCACACACACCCCACCACCCCCCCCCCCCCCCCCCACCCCCACCCCCCCCACCACCAAACCCCACACCCCCCCCCCACACAACCACCAAACCCCCACCCCCCCCCCACCAAAACCCACCCACCAAAACCCCCCCACCCCCCCCACAAAAACCCACCACAAAACCCACCCATCCAACCCACCACAACCCCACCCACCAACCCACCACCAAACCACCACCAAACCCACCACAAACCCACCACCAACCCCACACAACCCACCAACAAACCCCACACAAACCCCACCCCCACCAAACCACCACAAACCCCACCACAAACCCCCAACACCAAACCCCACACCAAACCCACCACCAATCACCCACACACAACACCACCAACCCACACACCCACACCCCCCACCCCCCCCCAAACACCCACCCCCACCCACCACACCCCCCCCAACCACCCCAACACACACCCACCCCCACAACCCCCCCCCCCCCACCAACCCAACCCCCCACCCACCCAACACACAACACCAAAACAAACCCCCCACCAACCCCAACAACCCACCACCAAACACCATCCCCACAACCACACCAACCACACAACCAACCACAACCAATACCACCCACACACAACCAAACCCACACACCCCACCCACACAACACACCAACACCCCAACCCCAACACCCAAAACAAACCAAACCCCCCCACCACAAACCCCACCCAACCCCAACCCCCCCAACCCCCCAACCCCCCAACCCCCCAAACCCCCAACCCCCCAACACACACCAACCCCCCCAACACCCCAAACACCAAAAACCCACCAACACCCAACACCCCAACCCCCACAACCCAAACCCCAATAACCCAAAACCCCCCCCCCTTCACCCACCCACAAAACCCACCAAAACACAACCCCACAAACCCCACAAACAACAACACCACCCAAAACCCACACCCAAAACACAACAAACCACATACCCCCAACCCACCCCCCCCCCACACCACCCAACCCCCACATCACCAACCCCCCCCCCCCTCCCCCCCCCACCACAACACACACCTCAACCAACCCCCCACACCACCCCAACCCCCCCAAAACAACAACAACCACCCCCCCCCCTCCCCCCCACCACCCACCAAAACCCACAACCAAAACCACAAAAAACCACCAACCCACAACACACCCAACACCCCAACCCCCCACACACCAACCAACCACCCAACACCCACCCAAACCCCCCCCCCCCACAACCCCCCCCAAACACCAAAAACACAATCCATAAAACACATAAACCACACCTCCCCCCTAACACCACACAACCCAAACACCAAAATAAACCCCCACAAAAACCAAAACACAATCCCACACACCCTCAACCCCATAAAACAACCAATTACACTAACATAACAAAATACAAATCTCCCCATAAAAACCCCCCCCCCAACCCCCCCCTCCCACCCCCCCCACCCCCATCCCCCCCCCCCCCCCACCCCACCACCCACAAAAAAACCATTATAGTACCCAATCCTTTTAACCTCCATATCAACACACCCACCAAAAAAAACCATTTCCACAACCTACACCCCCCCCCCTACCCACTCCCCCCCCCCCAAACCCACCCAACCCAACCCACAAACCAACAAAAAACTCACTCCTATAACCAACACAACTCCAAACAACACACCCCAACCCAAACCCTTACCCAAAACAACCCCCAACAACAACTACAACATATCCCAACCCCCAACACAACACAAACTAACACCACCCCACCACCCAACCACACACCCAACCCCCCCCACCCCCAACACCACCCCAACAACCCCCACCTAAACCAAACACATCCCACCCCCACACCCACCCCCCAAACCAAACCCCCAACAACACCCACCACCCCCCACCAAAACCACCCCCAAAAAAACCCAACCACCAACCACCAACCCACACCCCACACACCACCCACATACCACACACAACCCCCACCACCCTACACCACCCACCCCCCCCCACATCACCAAACCCCCCCCCACCCCACCAAACCCCCCACACACACCACCCCACAAACACCAAAAACCAAAAACACACAAACCACAACCAAACCCTACCCAACCCAACCCAATACCAACCCCCCACCCAAAAATCCAAAATCCCCAACCCACTAAACATAACAATACCACCCATCCCAAATACATCCTCCATACCATCTCTTCTATTCCTACATACCCCCCAACCAAACAAACACCATCTACATACTCCACAACAACATATCCAAACACCTAAATTCATCTTCACTCAACTTCCTCTCCCCACCACATTACATTTCCTATCTAATCACCCATCATATTTATACCCCCCCCCCCCACCCTTTTTATCCCCTCCTCCAATACACAAACCCACACCAACCAACCACACAACAACCCCCACCCCCCCCCCAACACCCACCCCCCAACCCCACCCCCCCCCCCCCCCCCCATCCACCCCACAACCCCCACCCACCCCCCACAAAACCACACACCCTACACCAAACCCCCCCAAAAACCACACACCCAACAAACCCACATCACCAAACCCACAACCCAACCAACCACCCATCCCCCACCCCATCCCCCCCATCCCAACACATCCCCCCCATACACTCAAATAACCCCCAACCACAAAAAATCCACCCTTAAACCACACCCAAAACACCAACCCCTCACCCACCCACAAACAAACAACACACACCAAACAAACAAACACCATTCCCCACCCACCACCCCCAAAATCCAACCCCCACCCCCCACCCCACCACACAAAAACAAACACCCCCCCCCACACTCCCCAACCCACCCCCAACACCCCAACAACCCCCACACCACAACCCAAACAACACAAACCCAACCAAAATTAACACTACCAACCAAAACACCACACACCACAACCCCCCCCCCCCATTCCACCCACCCACCACCACAACAAAACACAACACCCCCCACACCCACAACTCCATCAATAAACTAACCCACCCACAACCCCCCACCCACCCACACCACAAAACCCCCCCCAATCCCAACCCCACCCACCACACCAACCAAACCCCCAAATCACAAACTCACCACACCCCCCCCCCCCACCCACCACCCCAACCCCACACCACAAAAAACAACAACCAAACACAACACCACCCAACCTCCCCACAACCCAAACCACACCCAACAACAAAAAACACACCCAACCCCCAATCCACCCACTTACCAACCCCCCTTCATCCCAACTCCCCCCACCCACCCATACTCCCCAAACCACACAACCCCCCAACAACCACCCCCACACAACCACACCCCCCAACCCACCAATCCAAACAACACCCACCACCAACCACACCCCACCCACCACCACCAAACACCCCCCCACCCAACCAAAAAACCCCCAACACCCCCACTAAAACACCCCCCACAACACCAACCCAAAACCCCACCACAAAACCCAAACCCAACACCCAACACCAACCCCTCCACCCCCAA